>JAXQJQ010000010.1:7422-718066 GCA_037042055.1 Penicillium sp. S103-07 | reverse complement strand
TTCCAGGTTGTCAACCATCCGTCGATATCAGTCCCTCTGGACGGCTTCTGGGCTGCGAATGCCCTCCATTTCATACGAATCTCCTCCTCATAGGCGGTCGAGCGGGCGAACCTATCCCGGAGATAGACCAGACGTTCGTACGGGGTCTCATACTCAAGCAGAGAGATATGGTGGATAGGATCCAGATACGTAACGATATATTCGTTTACGTCATCCAGGCCCTTCGTCTGTTTCTCCCACTTGCTATACCTGATCTTGTAGACGTCTATAAGGTCTCTCCATTCCTTCTTCTCGTTGGAATCACCTCCATCGGGGTACTCAGGTTCGTCCGGTTCCTCCAGCGGTTCAGGAAGGTCGTCAACATCCGTATCTGGGTTGCATAGGTCCCAGACCTTCTTTTGCTTCGCATACAGCTTGATACGAGCGAACCACGTCCTCCATTGGGGAGTATCCTTCAGTTTTTCACCCTTCAGGGCGGAGAGTCCTGCTGCTTTCTCCATATCTGGGTTTCAACCGTTCAGGGGCTATACTCGTCGCTTCAGGGGCTTCCTCTGCTATTCCAGTGTCTTTTAAGCGATGGCGCTTCTTCTCAGATCAATGAATAGGCTTATAGGCAGCGAACCGGGCTCATAACTGTCGGAGTACGTAATCGGTGGACCAATCAGATAGGAAAAGAACTCTGTATTGCTATATCCCTGAATCTGGCAATTTGAAGGGATTCTGATTACATAAGAAATTCCGTACGGACGGATAATCCGTAAATCCGGTATTATGGCTGTTCGTTCCGACATTATTTAACTCGATTGGTGCTAGGCTGTTAGGGAAGGGGCAGTGGAAGGGGCGTAGAAGCTCCGGGGGCCCCGTTGCCGGACAAACAAGTTAGCTGTTATGACCCGGGGTCATCGGTAATACTAGCCGTCCATGGCGCCAGTAAGACGCACGGCTCTCGGTTCACGGTTCACGGCTCACGGTTCATCGTGGCCTTATATTCCTCCCCTGACACTAGTCTGCCTCACATCTTACCTTCGTCGCTGGCATCGGCATAGTCGGCCGGACATTTGGTCATGCGTGAGACAACACACCACCAGGTAAATAGTTAAGTGAGTGACCACCGGCACGTCCCTGTTTTCTCATTGTTGTTCAGCTAGTTGTTTTGGAATTTCAGATTTCAGAACACACAATAACGCGGAGACTTCAAGACCACCACCACAGTCACAGCCAGACGTAGCAAGGAAATCAAATAAAGATCAAGGTCCTGGCATACTATGTCAATAAGGCAGAGATAAAGGGAAAAAGTTGATCAAAAGTGATCGTTGGATAACCAAAACGAAGTAAGGAGCGACCAAAGAAAAAGTTGAGATCCCACCGTGACCACATTTTGTATCGACAGAGGGAGGTCAGATTGGGACTCGTTTTCTATTAACTCCCACCGACATTCACAATTCCGGCCCTTTTTCTGTCCATTTCTCCAGTGATAATTCCAGGGAGGTTCAGTCTGAATTTCACCCTGGTTGTATTTCCACAATTACTCCTCCGCGATTGGTGTGAAACCCACGACAAATAATGGTGGTATTCTTGATAAGTCACCAAGCCAGTCTTTTAATGTAGGCATCCATTGAGTTGTAATACCATAATTGCATTCGCAACCGTCGTCCAACTTAGGTCTGGATCGTCGCATGTATAGTGAACTTCTACGCTGGTCCTGCTGCAGAGGTCGCAGCAATGTTCGAATCGTAACGCTTTACGAATTCATTTCCCAACCCTTATAAAGAACATGCTACTCTAAATTTAATTTCATGGCTGGCAACCCCTGGTTAGATTCCTGCGTTACAGTGATCGGAGAGTCACTGTTACAATACCGTATTGCTCTACAGGACCTTGGAAACTTCCGCGCAAACAGTCCAAACATAGTGAAATTCTGGCCTGTTGCTTTCCCCTCTCGCGCGCACGAAGCCTTTATCGACGGTGGTCTGACATACGACAGAAGGCTGTGCTGGTGTTGTAGAGAGCTAACTCCAGTAGGCAGAGACATTTCTTTCTTTACGTGGCTTGTATTATCTGTCTCTATTCGTTACAATAATCCAAGCGAAACACATACCTGTCCAAGATTTTCCACTGCTCATCTTCGACGAAACAAGACTCATGGACGCTCCTTCAGGTCCGTCATCTACAAATCTGGATCTCACGCTCAACTCGGGCTCACAGAGAATCAATAGCAAAAAACAGTCGGGCCCGGTTCCTTGACTTGCCCACCGAGATCCGATGTCTAATCATCAAATACACAATCGACATGCATCGCGCAGCACCCAAACCATCTGACCCGTACAAAACCGGGCTCGAGATAGAACCACACGACTTTACTATTAGTGCCAAAGGTCTCAGATGCCATACCCTCACGGAATTTAGCCTTGTCCATGTCAATCGACAGCTTCGTCGGGAATCACTGTCCCTCATGTTCCAAAATGCCACGGTATGCGTTGAAGTCAAGATACCGAGGTACGGTGGCTTCAGCAAAGTGGGGGCATCTGTGCCTGGAGTTCTTCATGTTCTACACGTGTCCTCTCTGTTGTGCGATTTGGCACAAAAAGTGACAATTGTTTTACACCCCGAGCCTGCATTACTGAGCGGACCATTGTATGAGATGGAGGGTGACACAGGGTTTTTGATTAAAGAGCACCTTGGTGTAGCCCTTTTTATAGGGCTCGCTATTTGTATTCTTGGCCCCATATACGCCTTGGCTGGCACGGCGAACTGGGCTCACAGGGTCAGTCCGTTCCAAGGAAGACACGCTAATCTTCAATCTCTCGTCGACTTTATTACGAGTGGGTTCAAGACTTGCCATTTCTTGAAAATTGTTCTGTATCTGGATGACCTATACTCACAAGATCTCAACATTATTTTGGGTTTATTTAAAACGTCATGCTTTTCCATCGAACTTGAAGAACGGTGGATGCAGTGGCATTATCCTCCTATGCGGCATGTCGTGGTGCGAAATTACGATGTTAAATACAGAACCCTTGTCGGAGCCGCTATTGAAGAAGCTGGGAACAAGTGGCGTTCGTCTGTTTTGCCAAATTCAGACGAGATTCACGTCGAGGAGTCAGATGACGGTGACGTGCGAGGCTCTAAGATTGTCGGTAAAAGGCGAAGACTCTGGTTGGAGAAATCATAAGGGTTGATAATTTACAGAGAACAACATACAGTCAACTCTCGGTTATAGCATTCCTATATATTACATATTCTCGCCTATGGCATCCTTTTTTCATGGATGGACCCACTGAATTTATATGACATTGTTATTCACATTTTACATAAGCGGCTTATAACATGGGATTTCTCTTGGATGGAGGGCTATGCTATAACCGAGAGTTGACTGTAACCGGTGATGGAATATAGAATCAACACACTACTTCATGAGGAGATGGAATTTTGCTAATTTTTAAATGACTAGATTGCAAATACAATTCGGCCCTCCTGTTATACCAATTTGAACTATATGTAGTGCGAATTGGTGGCATGGAAGGTGGTTGAAAAGGGGAAGTCGGAAAACGCGGTCGCGTTTTGGTGGGGCTGTACGGCGCGCTTGAGGGTTCCGTTATATGAACAAATAGAAATTACAGCAGTGGAACTATGAATAAGGGATTCGCAATTCGTAAGTTGGACAGACAGTGCACTGTAGGTAATTTGCATTCGGCTGTAAGTACGGACGAATTACGCAAAACGGAACAATTCGCGACTCGGGCACTGCCGTCTACTTCCGGCTGTTCAGCTGTGATTATAGATCTTCCGATTTCCTTCCAAGTATAGTCAAGTTTCTCAGTCCACTGCGGGTCTGTTATCTACCAATTTCCTAGCTTAGCAGATTTACTAGCAGATCTGGTTAATTAATTATGGACCCGAAAACTGCAGTAAGGCACCTAATTGGCCCACTAAGCAAATCTCATATACCGCAGCCAGATCCCGCAGGGATAAACAGAACTATGGGGAACTATGGAGATCGAGCAGGGGCCCTCGGAAATATGATTATTGGCCTGCCCCTGACCACGAGTTCCTACTATTTTGTGAAAATTTCCCGCTGCGAAAACATTTGCCTTTAGAGTTCCGTCAATATGGGAAACGCACCGAGTTCACCAGCTCACGCATGCCTACTCTCGGCCGTCGGGAACGACTCGTCCCTTCTGGCCTTTCCAAGCCAGCCTTTTTACGAGTCGACCGCTGCTAACCCATACAATCTGAACTGGCCCGTCTACCCGGCCGTCGTCGCGACCCCGAAAACTTCAGAACAGGTTGCCGACATCGTGAAATGCGCCGCCGAATATGATCATAAGGTCCAGGCAAAGAGTGGAGGTCGTAGTTATGCGAATTTCGGTATGTGCGCAGCTGTGCGCAGCTGACTTTCATATCGGGCTAACCAAACTACGCGTCGTTAGGTCTCGGCGGAGTGAACGGTGAAGTGGCGATTGATATGAAGCATTTCCGGCAGTTCTCGCTCGATGACTCAACTTACACGGCCACTCTCGGACCGGGCCTGCGACTCAGCGACGTAACGCAGAAGCTCAACGATGCCGGCGGCAGAGCCATGCCGTATGGCGCTGTTCCCGAGATAGGTGTCGGCGGCCATTTCACCATCGGTGGGCTCGGCACATACTCGCGCCTATGGGGTTCGGCGCTGGATAATATTGAGGAAGCAGAGGTCGTCCTGGCCAACTCAAGTATCGTCCGCGCCTCCAAGGAGTCCTACCCAGACGTATTCTTTGCTATTAGAGGTGCGGCCGCGAGCTTTGGGATTGTGACCGAATTCAAAGTGCGTACTTATCCGTCGCTCAGTCAGACGGTCCAGTATAAGTACGAGTTCAGCATTGGCAGTTCCACCGAGCGGGCAAACTTGTACATGGCCTGGCAGGACTTATGCTCGCAGAAGAACCTGACGCGCAAGTTTGACACGCGGATGGTCGTTACGGAGGGTACCATGATAATTCTGGGGCAGTTTCACGGGTCGAAAGAGGAGTATGAACAACTGGGATTTGAAAAACGCCTTCCCGCTCCAAATGCCGGCAATGTGGTCGTGCTCACCGACCCGCTCGCTATGCTAGGACACGATATAGAAAAATTGGCCACTGGAATCGTCGGAGGGGTACCGTTGAACTTTTACGAGAAGTCGTTGTCCTTCGAAACGGATAAGCTTCCGCGGAACTCGACGGCGCAAGAGCTATTCCACTATCTGGATACAGCTGACAAAGGGACCCCAGCATGGTTTGTGGTTATCAGCATAGCGGGCGGCGCAACCAACGACGTCCCTGTCCATGCTACCGCGTACGCCCAGCGGAATGTCATGTTTTATGTGGAGTCCTTTGGAATCAGCCTCCTGGGTCGCGTGTCACAAACAACCGTCGACTTCCTTGACGGAATTAATAAACTTGTCACCAAGACGGTTCCAGGAGCTGATAGAAACGTCTACCCTGGATTCGTCGATCCGTTCTTATCCAATGCCCAGGAGGCGTACTGGGGCCCTAACTTGCCAAAACTGCAAGAAATCAAGGCTGCTATTGATCCGAACGATGTTTTCCACAACCCGCAAAGTGTGCGCCCAGCAGGGAATGAAACATAGTTCGTATGCACGGCTGTTGTCCGCTGGCATTTTTGCTCTTCACAGGTAGGCCGCCAGCTGGCCTTAAATTCCTGTCACATCATGTTCGAGGACAGAGGAGAGGACAGATATCCGTGGTTGATGTGCTTGCACGGATGGCCGGTAGCTGGATCAGCTGACTTTGTTCGCTGAGGAAGGTCGCATGTGGGAGTGGCATTTTGCCCAGATCAGAAGTAATTAATATGTCCAGAAGATTAGAAATCTACCGGCGAGGCTTCAAATTTTCAAACTTCGGTTTAGAGATAAGTGAAAAAAAATGGCGATATATTCTTGGAGAAGGGTGATCTACAACTAATCCAGATTCGTACTAGGGTAGGCTGAGTTCGGAGACGGGCCGAGAGAGCGTGGGGTGTTTTCGAATTCTACAGTATCAATTACCACTGGGTTCTTGTAAATGCAATAGAATTACATCGCCTATTTTAGTATCGAACTGAGTGTCACTGCAGGGTAATATCTCTTGGCTTCGTTCTCACATGAGGCACCGAGGTCTGAGCTCGCGCTTATCTCCCACCCTTATCTATCGCTGCTTCCCCTCTTCTACCCCGGCCTTCCGCCTCTTCAAATTTCGTTCGACTATCGACGTTACCGTAGTTACCCTCGAGAGATATTTGGAAGCACTATCATTGAAAGGATACGTGGTGGATTTTGCGCGGCATGGCAAACACAGCTCAAGAACTCCACCCATCCGCCCCCGCTGTGGAGAAGGACGACCTGGTGATACCGGTGAGTCCCAACCCCCTCTCCTGCTCGTCGGATGATTTCTCTCGATCGCTACTGATTAAAAGACCGTGTAGATTATTGATTTCGGTCCATTCTTCTCCGGAACGCCATCCGATAAGCATGCCGTCGCACTGTCTATCACCGATGCATTCAAGACATCCGGTTTTCTATACCTCAAGGCACATGGCATCCCTCCTTCCGTAGTTTCCCGTGTGTTCGCCTCCTCGGCTGGCTTCTTCGGAAGACCCCAGAGTCAGAAGGACAGCTTAGGTTGGACGACTCCACGGTCGAACCGTGGTTATGTGGCCGTCGGGCGGGAGAAGCTAGCTACTCTCGACGAGACAGAAGAGATCGACACTCGGCGGGGCTCTATACCCGATCTCAAAGAGACCATGGAGATTGGCCGCGAGGGCGTCGACGGCCTGCCAAACCAATGGCCAGATCATATCGATGACGAAGGCAAGGATTTCAAAGAGACAATGCTCTCGTTTTTCGAATTGTGCAAGAACTTGCACCGGCAAATTATGAGCGCAATTGCCCTGGGCATGAATCTGCCGGAGCACTTTTTTGACGAATTCGTGAATGAAGGAGATAACAACCTCCGTCTGCTACACTATCCTCCCGTACGAAAGCAAACCTTCCAAAATAACCCGAATCAGGTTCGTGCCGGCGAACACAGCGACTACGGGTCCATTACGCTACTTTTCCAAGATAAGCACGGCGGACTCCAAGTACGAAGCCCCAAAGGAACATTCGTGGATGCGACACCCATCGCCGACACCATTGTTGTCAATGCTGGAGATCTGCTGGCGCGTTGGTCCAACGACACCATCAAGAGTACTC
The DNA here is from genome assembly GCA_037042055.1 of Penicillium sp. S103-07. Classification (NCBI taxonomy): domain Eukaryota; kingdom Fungi; phylum Ascomycota; class Eurotiomycetes; order Eurotiales; family Aspergillaceae; genus Penicillium; species Penicillium sp. S103-07. Next base: position 710,856 of record JAXQJQ010000010.1, on the reverse strand, counting down.
GTCACCGAGTCATCGAGCCTCCTAGGCCAGCGGGCCAAGACTCCGAGAATGATTCATCTGAAACATACCCCGCGCGATATAGTATCGCATACTTCTGCAATCCCAATAATAACAAGGTGATCGAGGCGCTGCCGGGGACTTGGGGAGATGATATCCAGGTGACCAAGAAATACGCGGAAATCACGGCTGGAGACTACTTGGTTCAACGCTTGACTGCAACCATTTGATCGACGAGGTGTCATTTTTCACAGAAGTCTTTGAGCTACTGATATGTACTCACCTTTATTACGGCCAGCCGATCATTCGTTTTTAAATCGCGTCGTTAGCTTTCTGCATCCGAGGAATATGTCTTCGTCGTCATTTCAACAATCTATCTATATCTATGTCGTTTGAGATCAACATTTATATCTACAAGCTCGTTGCAAGCCAATCTTGTAGTTTCTCAATAAGTGGCCGGCACCGATGCAACACGGCCGCCATCAGTAAGCATCATGGCACCGTTGATATAGCCACCAGAGGTACTGGACATCCAGATGATCAGACCAGCAAGGTCCTCCTCACTTCCGCTACGGGTCAGGGGAATCAACGAGGCAGGGTGCGAGCCATCCGAGACCCCACCGCCCTCAACTCCTCCGTCCTTGAAGATCTGATCGGCCATGTCGGAATGATACAATCCAGGAGCAATGCCATTGACACGGATATGGTAGGGCAGAAGATTGGTTGACAATCCTTTGACAAGATGGGTCACGGCAGCCTTAGACGCGTTGTAGGCATAACTGAAAGGCACCTTGCGGTTGAAGCCCGCAATGGAGCTGGTGATAATCACCTGAGCAGTCGGTGCAGACATGACGCCGACCTGCGGAGCAGGCCGTCTCTTATTCGCGGCCTCAAGCAGGGGCAGGAATGCCAAAGCAGTGTAGTAGGCTCCCGTCACGTTGACATCCATGACCTTCGTGAACTCCTCCATCGGGATGGAAAACAACTGGTCGCGGACTTCCGACAGAGACTGGACGGATCCGTCCGACTTCGGATTGTGGCGCATCATCGGACCCATTATGCCGCTGTTGGCGAACAGGATATCCACATGGGTTGTTTGTGCCGCGACGGCAGAGTACGCTGACTCCAGGGACTCTTTCGAAGTGACATCGCATTGAACGGGGATGACGATGCCGGATGGCGCCTGGGTGGCAGTTTCGCGAAGGGCATCTTCACGGCGACCGAGGACGAACACCTTGGAGGCACCGTTGATGGCCAGGGCGCGGGCCATGATGCGGCCGAGTCCTGAGTTTCATTTCACAGTTAGCCGCAGTTCACGCGGACGCCGGCTCTTCATGCTTACCGCTGCCTCCACCGGTGATCACCGCAACCCGGTCCTGGACCGAGAACAAATTTGAAGCCTGAAGGTTCGACATAATGTGCTAGCCGAGTGGTGTGCGAGTATTACAGTGAGCAGGGAGAGTGAGAGGCGTGGAAGAGGACTCTCCCCCTCAACGGCGATATCGTCATTTCCCCCCACTCTTGATCGGCGCTTCGAGAGTGGATACACCATTTTCCTCCCTTTCACCTTCATCTCGATAAACTGAAACAGTGTTGTTAGTTCCAGAAGTGGACCAATTGCAGCCGATATTTCTGCGAGAACGACGAATCCCACATGTTCCCAACGTTCCACGTGTCGTGTCCGAAGCTCCGAGTATCATGCATCGGGCAGAAGTCCGAACGAGGGAAAGAAATTTGGTGAATCCCGATATCAGGATAACAAATCCCAAACTATCCGGTCCGTCAAGCGGGGCCGTGCACTTGCCGGGGTTGGCCTCGGGTTTCACGCCGGGCGACCACAACTGAGACTCCCCATTGGCTCATTGCGGCTTCATCAGCATACTTTTGTTTATGGAATCATCATTCGTTCATGGGCGAAACGATCCGAGATATCCGATGGCGGAGAATATTTCCTCAATTGCTATGCTCTTTCTGTTATGAACCGTGGATGATATTCCACGTCCTAGGTGCAATGACCCACGTTCAAGGTACGAGAGAAGTGAAAACAATCATTGTTCCACGTAAAGAAGGCATGGCATTGATGCAGATCGTTCTGCGAATTCGTGTGCCGACTGGACAGTCTCGGGACTTGGTCGGCAAGCCCATCGATACACAGACGTCTACTTGATAGCGGAGAGCGGCTCCACACCACGATCAGTAGACTCGGTCCATCCAACATCCGACTCGGGAAACAGGCTGCTTCAACAATATTCGCAAGATTCCGCACCAACCAGTGCCCATTCTGCTCATGCCATACTAGAAGCTGCCGTCTAAGTGAAGCAAATGCATGACAGAATTGCAGGCATTTCAAGCTCATTGACCAACGGCGCAAATGACTTCCTGAAATTATCGAAGACCGATGGAAGAATACAAAATAAAAAGCTTACTGGGACTACCGACGCCACTCCTTTCGCCGTATCGGAATGCCGTCCGCGCTAGCGTTGATCATGACCGGACGCTGACATCAATCATCACCGTTGTTCATCGCCATGGCGGAAGTTACACGTCGCATTCGGCATTTCGAAATGTCGTTGGCTTCATGAAGATCGCCGTGACACATCAATCTGCCGAATTGAGCTCATGCCATGCTGTGCCGTCCTTGAAACCGTGGAGTCTTGCTGCTTCCACGCCCTAGGAACTGTTTCGACAGCTTTGAATGGTCTCGGGAACCGGATTGTTCGGATTGATGAAGACTTGCGTCAGTCCTTAATCCTGTCATGGGTGACGAGCGCTGACGTCTGGAACTACATATATGTTCTGGATGGTGGTCGCGTCTGTCCAGGAAACTCTGATTCTTACATTCTCCCTCTCTCTTCCCGGCCCTTCTATCGCGAGCGGAGCTTCAAAGAGGGGATAATAGTGCAACTTCAGTGGAGATGATGTGGGAAAATGTGTTGATACTGAGCGTGCTGGGCTCGCTGCCTTTCGCCTCTGCATCTCCATTGGAAGCCCGCCAGGACACGTCCTCGATGTCGATGTCGATGTCGGTGACTACTATTTTGGGACCAACCACTCACAGCTTTCACTCTTCCCAGCCGCACACTCCGTTCTCTGGAACCCCATCGACTACTGGAGCTCTGACTGCCACCTCGATCGGAACGGGTATTGCCGAGGCAGCAAGCATTGCTCCGGCGGAAACCGCCTATCTTGGTGATGGCAAGCTTCACAATGCTGAGCCTGCTCAGTACGTTCCAGCGGGAGGAGTCGGTACCAACGGGTCGATCCCCGTTTATAATGCCAAGAGTGACTTCGACTACGAGTCTTTGGTATGTATCTTTGTTACAGTGTGTGCCCTATGTATGATACAGTCGATATTGACTATTGCCGCTAGGCTCTTGCTCTGTACCAGGAATGGATTGAGCTGGACCTGTTCAATGATGGTCTGAGACGCTTTTCGGCTCAGGACTTCAAAGCAGCCGGTCTTAACAAAGCTGACCGTGACCTCATTGCATTCATGGCCCAGCAAGAGGTTGGACACGCGACCCTGATCAGCAACATACTCGGTGCCCAGGCCCCTCAGCAGTGCCAGTACAACTACCCTTACACCAACGTTCGGGAGTACCTCGACTTCTGTCAGAAGTTGACCCGTTTCGGCGAGTCCGGTGTGTATGGCTTCCTAGCTCACTTGAATTCGCGAGAGGCCGCTACCCTCCTTACTCAATCCATCACCACGGAGGCACGTCAGCAGATGATCTTCCGTCAGTTCCAGGGCTTTTTCCCCATGCCCGTGTGGTTTGAGGTCGGCGTGCCGCAGTCCTGGGCATGGACCCTACTGGCTCCGTATATCAGCTCGTGCCCTAGCAACCAGACTCGGCTGGTGTGGCAGAACTTCCCGGGTCTGACAATTCTCAACCAACCCAGCCTTTCCGCAGGTGGTAATAGCAGCAATTTCACCGTCTCTCCTCTGAACAACACCGTTTCTTCTCTGAACAACACTCTCGGAGCTGGTACGAATGTGGCAATGTCCGGGTCAGGCCCGGGCTCTTCTAGCGGGAACGGCACCTATGAATCTCTTGTAACCCCTCAAAACTACACTCCTCTCTCGTTTCCCGGCCGTCTTGTCGCTCTACAGTGGGACAGCCCAGGCAAGCAAGTCGGTCCCAACAACAGCTATATGACATCGACATCGGCCGGTAGCGCCAAGTACGTCGCATGGGTATCGCAGTTGAACGTGACCTACACGGCTTTGAATGCTTCCGGTAACCGTGGCTTCACTATCCAGCCCGACATGGAGACATACCAAGGCGACCCGGCTATCAATGGCACCATGTTTATCGCCATCACCGATTCCAACCCATTCTTGACCCCGTTCAACCTTAGCATGATCAACCCGCACGTCGTTGCTGGTCCTGCGTTGTATCAGGCTGGCTAAAGCGGCCCGGAGTTGAACGTGATTAGATAGACAAGATTAGAAGGGGAGAAAAAGTTTCCAGTGCAGGTGTCACTTAGCAAGATTCTGGGAGATATAGCGTGGAATAAGAACATGAGTTGATGTCTTTGAGTAAATGATGATCTTGATGTTTATCTACTTGTTTGTAGCGGGTTCGATCCACTGAACCTTAATTCCGACTTATCGCCGAGACACTGGTCCGCAGTTTTTTGCTATCCGCCAGCTCATCCACATCCCCAATCCCCCGCATACCACATCCCGGGCCCTCCAAACATGGATGCTCCTCGGAATAGGAAGCAACGCCGTGCTGCCGCTACAGCTTCCGTAGCCCCCGAACCCGCCATTCCCCTCGCAACCCCACCACGCGACCAGCCTCCAAAGAAGACCGGCGAGCGAACATTATACGACATCATCGCGGAGCGCCAGAATGAGCTCCTGGGTCAACAAGCTGTCTCCCAGGCTGCATTGGACGCGGCAGTTGCCAGAGGACAGCCCTCACAACCAAAGGGGACGCGGTTCGTGACCGTCGACGCGTCCGGGCAAGTTGTAAACGCCGATGCAATCGACCAAGCCCCAATGAACATGGGCACACAAAAGATCCCCGGGGAAGACACACAATCGGCAGAAGACGAACCAAACAGACCACTTCCTCCATTCATCGACACGGTCCTCCTCTCCATGCCCCTGACAACCCTTCACCTCACTCTTGCCTACCTCGCCGCCCACCAATATGCCGAATCCATCGACCTCCCACGCCTCCTCAAAGAATCAATCACAATCACGTTCCCACTTCTAACGTTCCTAATCCACTTCGCCCATGGCCACATCTTCAGATTCAAACTAAGCAGAAATCTAAGCTTTCTCGCCCCGCGGCCCGTCTCCCTCCTCCCGCTCACTCGCGACAAGTTCACATTCTCGTTTCTCCGCCGCCTGGTCTTCCCGCCCGGTATTCGGACAATCGTGTTCCTTCCGCCGGCGTTGTTGCTCGGTGCTCACCTTATCACCATCACGAATGGGGAACCGTATTACGCTGTTATGAAGAAGGCACCCGCGTTTGGGACGATGTGGATTTGGTGCATCTTGGAGATGTCGTTCGGGGCCGCCGTTATTGGGGCTTTGGGTCCGTTGGCTTGGGGCGTCTGGTGGATGGGATATGGGATTGTCTAAGTATTTGTTTCTCGAATACAAGACATGTTCTTGTCGTCTTGGGAAGCCAAACTTTATCGCATATCTATTGGATACGGTGGAAATATTACCGATCACCTTTTATCTCTGCCAACTTTATATTCACTGGCCGTAGCCACCGGGAAGAAGTATTTCGGACTGTAACCCCCTTCCGAGGTTTGCCACTATGGAATTAGCGGATAGATTGAGCGATGAGCGGCTAGCGGCTAGCGACTATGCCTGATGTAGTCGCCGGCAAGACCTAGATCCTTAGAACGGTCATTTCTGCTTCTTTTTTTTTCTTCGTCTCCCACCACTCCCCCATTTTTTGATCTGGCCCTGTCCAAAAAGGACCGACTTTATAGATGGCTCCCACGATGTCTGCCTGGCTATCCAGGTGCGTACGATCCTTCCTTTCTACCCAAACATCCCCAGTTCCGCTCTAACGATGATACAATCCCTCAGCATCGCGTTGGTTCTGAATATTGCATCGTTGATTCCCCAGTTTCAGCATTTGTATCAGAAAAAAGGCAAAGCGAGCTTGTCTCTTTTCTACATCCTCGCCAATGTCATCAGTGCAACGGAGCAGTTGAATATATGCTATTTCTACGCCGTGTCTGTAGGGCAAAGAGCAAGATCAGAGGTCTATCTCCAGAAATCTCGCGACTGGATGCATTTGTTCCAGGTGACGACGGTCTGGATGCTATTGTCCTGCGTTCTGTAAGCGACCCGACGATCATCCCCCGATCAATCCAATCAAGGAAACTAAAATGAACATATCACTTACTCACAACGTGTCCAGCTTTTTTACAGCCCTCTACCTCGCTTCTGGGACATTTTTCCAAAAAGCGCGGGTATTCATGGCTTTTGCACTCCCCGAGTTCATCGTACTAGTTCCCCTCATTCGGGGTAGACCCAAGCGGAGAATTTGGGGCGGCGATCTTTTCTCCTCTCTTTGTATGCTGCTCTTTATCAACCCAGCAGTTATGTTTGTTCTTACACACGGAGTTTTAAGACATAAGATATTGGAGGAACGGGATTTTACGTCGACTATGAGCATCGCAGGGCTTGCGGGCCAGACTACGGTACACATTATACTGGCCATCTCCTTCTTTTCGCTGGTTCGGATTCCACTTAATACGTTTGTGACTTTCTCGAGGGCTGACATGCTCTTCTGGTACAATTTACTTGGGTGGCCTTTGATAGATCATGCTATCTTTGCGGCAGTGCAGGGGAGATTGTTTTGGACTGCGCTGAGGGAAAGGAAGAGAATTGGTCAAGACAAACCTTTACCCGGGCCTGGATAAGATTATTCCCAACAGCTTACGGGTCTATACCAATATTCCAAGACCGCTGCATGGAATATTAAATATTTGCTTCAAAGTAAACCGTGCAGATAGAGGAGAGGGAGGTGTGTTTATTCTATAATATTCGTACAAAATCCCCCCACCGACTACGTCGAAAAGTCGCAGGTCCAACACTCAGAAATAATGTCCCCGTACTGTTCCATCAGCGATTGAAAGGCAACGCCAGCCGACTGAGACCCGCCAACGGTCGCATTCAGAGAAAGAAGTCCTTTCATGAGGACGTCAATTTGGTGCGTCCATACCTCTCGGTCAGGATCCCATGCAGTGCCAGCTGGTTCGTGATTATAGGATTGAAGAACCTTCAAGTGAATAATGTGTTCCACAGCCTTTTCCAAGGCAGCGGCCATTAAACTCGGAGTAACATGGTAGGCGATGAGAGGGGCCTGGGCACTTATACCATTTTGAAGGTTGGAGGCCTCGTCGATGGGCAGTTGGAGTACGCGCTCTATGGTTTGAGCGATAGATGATGTTGCAATATGTCGATAGGCTTGCATTTTGGAAACAACGTCTGAGATGGGGTTGTCCGCAAGAGGTTGGAGTACTTCGACAAAGATGAGGACACCAAGGTCCCAGAAGACCATAAGTGAAACTAGTAGTCACTGTTATCGAAAGAAAATAAAAAAGGTAGGACGCAAAGGTACTTACCTGAAGCGATCCTTGATGAAATAGAAAGGCTCTCGAAGTTTTCTCTGCAGCTGTTCAGAAATTGCCTAAAAGCCTCATCAAATTTTCCAATGGCGGCCAGCGTTTCGTTAATTGACTCGAGAATGTCCGAGTTAGGAGCAAAGTTGATATCAGGTACTTTGCGCAGAGAGATTTTCACTTTGATAATCTGTCGCCAAATGCAAAATGCCTCTGCAGATGCCTTTCGACAAATGTTTGGGACGTTCAAGTCTAACTCTGTAAGATTGTGATAAATGGGATCCGCTGGGGTCGAGTCATCGCTTGTGAATGCTACTGAATGTCAGTGTTCCCTTGTTGCAGCAACCCATCATAGAAGTTCGCGGAGCCAATTTACCATTTGAATGAACGAAAGGATCGGGCAGTTTGCACTCGTGTTCACCAATGAGGGCGGCTCCAGTATCACGAAGGTATCCGCACCAGCGGACAAGACTCAAACTGGCTTCCGTGAGGGCTGCATACTTCGAAAAAGGCCCCAGTGTTGTACAATATTGCTTCACAAGCCCATCGAGATCACGAAGTTTTTGCAAGCCCGTATCGAGAAATTCATGAGCTATAGCATGTGATTGAGCCGATTTCGGAATAATCATGCCGTTGAACATGAGGCACGCGAAGACGACGCGGAACGAGCGAACAGAGTGTGCGTCATCAAGTACTGACCGTGCTCGAAACCATGCATCAGTGTAAATATCTAATGACGTATTCCTCGCTGCTTGCACTCCATCCGAGCTTTCGTTTGGTAACCATTGCAGCGCAAATGCTCGAAATACTGATTTTAAGGCCGCATCCGACTTCATCCGCTCAGCTCGGCTCAATCGATTGCCGTAGAAGTCACCAAAGTGATCCAAGAAACGAGCACATCCCAGCAGAGTCATCTTGAAGTCATCCTCCCGCGTAGGAATAATTGTATGCGTCATTGGTTCTCTCGAGTCTTGATGATGGTCCAGTGAAGCATTAGCGGACGTCTGCGATGACAAAATCGGAGATTCCGCGGTTGATCCATTTATCAAGGCATTCATATCTGCGGGCGACGATTGTTGAGAGCTCTCTGGGCTGCTATTGTCTATCTGATAGCGACTGCCCGTTGCGTATAGATTGCAATCGTAGTCAAGAAATCTGGTTGCAGACCCTGTCACGATAGTATCGTATATCCGAATTAATCGTTCATCTAGGATCCCGGTATCCATCTTCGAGTTTAATAGGTAGACCGGACTGTGTATGGTGCTCCCGAAGATAGCATTTGCTCTGTATGAAAATGATTGCTTCGCGTGCGAGCGATCTGGCAGACGAGAAATCTGACGTTCATTCCCGGCTTCGGGTCTTGCCGATGACTCTGAATGATATACCGCATGCTGGGCTGTATTAGTTTCGCCGGTAAAGGGATAGACGAAACCGTCCCCGAAGCAATTATCGATATCAAGGTTGAGCCATGAACCAAGTTCGTCTTGCCCGTCCACGGAGCCAGTTTGAGGCGTGTAATCCACAAGATCTGCAAACATATCAGATGTTACTTTTTGTGGAAATTTATCACTTTGATCCGCATTTTCATTGGATCTTGGTGGATTACGCCGTTGTCTCTTTCTGGGCCGCGAGCTCTGCTGGGATGCAGCAAAGTCAAAGGTGCATGCATGACCTAGGCGTCTGCAATGTGTGCAGGAGCCACCTGTATCACGTAGAGCATCCTGTGGGAAGAAGCAACGTCGCTTGGAGCGTCGACAAGGGTCGCAGCTGGAGTTCTGTCGCCGCTGTTGCTGCGCGGAGGATCTGAACGCCACTTCAGCAGTGAAGTGGCTGGACATCATGTACCATCGGACCACGCTAGCTCAGGACAACTGATTGAGATATTGTGTGGGTTTCAGAGGCGCTTGATGTGTGTCATGTTCTGGAATCCTCAGGACTTGTAGAAATACTCGGGCTGCGTCGGGGATTCTCCCGGGTAATCCGTCCTTGGTGCCGTGGTGCCTGACGACTTAGCAGCCTTGTTTATCAGGCGCCAATTTTAGCTTAATTACTAATTTTCTACCCTGTTTAGTTACACCTGCTCGCGCACACTGACAAGTTGGTTCACGGTTCTTCTCATTAAGCCGAGTGCTAAATATACAGATATATGCTCAAATGCGTTAGACAATCGATCACTCTATCTACACTTTGTATTCTGGCCCGCGCGACCTTCCATCGACCTCATTTAGATTAAGTTTCGCAATATCAAAATCATGCAGCAGTCGCACCTAATAGACTTAGCATCTTCAAGTTCCAAAAAGGCCAGCCAGCTTACATTGACGGGGGTAATCGATGGAAACCCCTCCTCCGGAAGACGGATGAAGCAACTGCTTCCACACTCTCCGCAGAATTGGTGCTTCACCTTACGCTCAGCAAAGCGATAGTCTTTCAGTACATCCTCTCCCTTTTCAATATTGAAGTCTTTGGTGAATGGGTACACGAGCAAGTAGCCGTTTTTCGTGCAGATGGAGCAGTTGCAGTTGTTGGTTGGGTACTCGTGCAGGGGCGGGGATAGCGTGAAGCTAAACCGCACGGCTCCGCAATGGCAATTGCCGGAGTGGGAGCTGCTCTCGCCAGTTGGGATTGGTGGAAACGGCATACTTGATCAGGATGGTACTCTTCTTGCGCACAAGGTACTTGCTGAGGGTTCAAGGCCTTTTAAGGGACACGCTTACGCCAAGCCTGGTCAGTCAGCGGTGCCCCGCGCGAGGCTGACGGTCGAAACCAACTTCCAATCAGTGTTTTCACGATATTTATTGCTGACAGTCTTGCATCCCATAACACATGGTGAGACTTAGCTTGCCTACAGTTTGGGAAACCTGATGTGATTGGTTTTGGAATATTATAGAATGCGCGATCCATAGATCTAGGAGTCGAGATGGTCTAAAACGAATAATGTACAACAAAAGCTATTCCTCTAAACAATTTCTCCTGCCGCTCGACGAACACAACCGGCGATGAAGTCTGGGTTACTCAGGAATGGCGAGTGGCCCTCATCGCATCGCTCAACGGTAAAAGCGCCATCTGCTTGGGCAATCATTCTCTCCTGGAAAACGGGCAGTAAAGCCTTATCATTCCGGGTGACGATGTATGTGCTAGGGATTTCCCGGTAGGCCGTATAGGTAGCGGGCACCGTCAAAGGACCCGTAGGGTATGAACCAAGCAGTTCGACTGCTTCATCGACGTCTTTAGGATCGCACCTATTGTAGAAGGCATCACGGATGGTAACTTTGTCAAGCAGCATTGCTCCATCCTGGAGACGGTCAGCTTCCACTGTCGTACGACATCTTTGCAAAAACCGCGCACAACATACCTCTGTGACCTGAACGGTCCCATACTTCTGCAGCCATTCCTGGCGTTGTCGCTCCATCTCCTCCTCTTCGGGAGTCACTGGCGAGAGCTGGGCCGCGTAAGTCCGGCCTTCAGGCAGTGCCATTGCGCACATGTAGACCAGCCTAACGACACCATTTTTCAAACCTTGCTTCTCTCGGGCCTCCTTGCCCAGTCCCTTGACGGCTTCGGACATAGGAACGCCTCCAAAAGAGTGAGCGAGCGTAAGGACGTCCTGGCCAGCATCGATGTATTCCAAAATCACTTTGCGAATTGCTTGCGCATCTTGTTCCCAGGTTTGGTGAGGCGGGCTAGAATCAACAGATGGAAGTGTCACACCGACAGCCTCATAGTTGAGTTTGGTGAGTCTGTCAATGAGATGTTGGAAGTGCTTGGGGCGATGCCAAGCGCCGGGCACGATAACGATCACCGGTTTGGCCATTTTGATGTTCACAGAGGAATATAGGATGTGATGCTTGTGAGAGATCGAGTGTTATTAGAACAGAAAAAGAAAAAGAAATGAGGCCTTTTTACATACCTGAGCGGCTCCGTCCACAGTTCCCCGATTAGCCGGCTCTCATTGGTCAATGCCAGCACCGGCTCCGACACCATCGGTTCCGCTGCGCAGGGCCCCTCTCCGTCGATTCATGACATTCATTTTGTGAAGACAAGGTCTGCATATGCAAAATAGAAGGAAATAGTCGGAGAACATATTCCCCAGACTATGCATAATTGTTGCACTTGGAACAGCCGGGCTTTTCACAATCACAGCCTGTTCGCTCGTTTTCACGTGACGAAATCCACTCGTAAGTACTAGGAAGAATGTCTAGACGTAAATTTCTGTTGTTTCGACATGGAAACTGGACTTATGGTAGCAATATGACTATACCCAAATACTCCAAAGTATCTACCTTGGATTCTATCGTGATCACTGGACTTGAAATTGCATTTCGTGATTCTTCAAAGCCTACGTCAAGAATCTACATTCCTAAATTGAACTTAATCTGATGACTGGCGAGACTTAGATAATAGATTCTGCGGGAATCTCTCTATTGCTTTTATTTTGTAGGTAAAGGCGAGTCCGTTCATTCAAAACGGCGGAGGGTTCAAGTCTAATCCCTCGACTGTCAACTTGAAGGAGTCGTTCCGTGAATAACTTCCCGCAACGTCCATGTCAAGCTTACCGCGCTCGCAATCCTCCACATCAATCTCGTGGATCAGCAACCCGTCCTTCTCAGGAGCTTCATTGATCCCTGATGCGTCAAGAGCATCGTCAAGTGATGTTTCCCAGACTGGGCCCGCGAGGACTTCACCAAGAGGACCAACAATGCAAGATCCTCCTCGAGAAATGTACTTTTTTCCTTCTTCTGTATATGTGTCAGCTATCAATGTTCAAAGAAATGTCCAATGAAAATTCCTTTCGGAGCTTCATACCTTCAGACACTTTCTCAGCGTGATCAGTTATCCAAGCGGGCAGTTCGTTGTATCGAACACACTGGTTGGATGACAATACAAAAGTACGGCCTTCTCCGCCGATAGTCCGCATTAGAGGCAGCCAAGTGTCTCGGCTATCAGCAGTGGGTGCGAGATAGATGTTCACATTCTGCGAATACAGACTGTGCCGGAGCAGGGGCATGAAGTTCTCCCAGCAGATCGCCGCAGCAATGGTGAGATTAACACCATCAATCTCGGTGGCTACAGCTTTGAGACTGGATGGAGAGCCCTGGCCCCAAATAAGACGCTCAGAAGCAGTCTGTTCCAGTTTTAAGATTTAGTAAGTCATGTTGAATGCGTAACTTGGTGCAAACCCTTGACTTACCGGCATGACCTTCCGTCTCTTTCCAAGAACACCAGACGACGGGTCGACATAAATAGCGGAGCAGTACAAAGTACCACCCGCCTTCTCAATCAACCCGGTGACGATGAATACACCCGTTTCTCTCGAAACCTGTTCGAGAAACTCTCTTGTGCCATCGCCGCGACGATCAGATCCCTTAGCGACTGGAAGCTTGCGGTTAATCCAGTCCTCGCCAGCTCCGGTAGGTGTATCGCCGAGATCCACCGCCGACTTGAAGTATTGGAGGAATTGTTCCCGGCCGTGGGGAGCGCGGGCGCCCACCGCAGTTCCAAAATCACAAGTGCGAGGGTACCCGCCAAGATAGGCCTCTGGGAAAAGCAGAAGCTTTACACCTTGAGACGCAGCATGTTGGGTAATTTGCTTGAGTGCGGCGAGGGTGGACTCCAAGGAGGAACGAGTCCGCGCCTGCGCCACGGCAACCTTTAACTTCTGAGTCATTTTCTTCGGGGTGGAATGTTCAAGAGAGCGATAAAGACAAGTATGCAATCGAAATATTAAATATTCGAAAAGAAATGAAAATGAGTCACGTATGAAATTTCGGACGTCCGTTATGAAGTTGGCTGGAACCTGGAGAAATCTTGACTAATTTTGGGTCCCAAGCCAGCTCCCGCACCTTGTTAGTGGTTCATAGCCCCGACGGCGCGATTTTCGGGAGCCAAGCTCCGAAAACAACCCGAAGAATCCAAGATTCTTCTAAGACCAACCGGTTGGAATTTGTAATAAGAATTTAATTAAGTGTGTTCTCTGATGTGAGATTAATGAAATGCATATATGCATTATCCGTCGAGAAGTTAGAAATACATCAAAGCCAAGGAAATAACGGTGCAAATTACAGTGGCCTCCCAACGCAATGGACGAGACCAGCCAAGAGCCCCGCTATCGTAGCCGATGTTCATGGAATTGTTTCCAAATCCCACCGTTCTTAGCCAAGTAGGCGTTGTGCTGGTGTTGACCAGGATATCCGAGTGGTAGGGATCGATGACCCCGAAGAACGAAATCTTTATCTTTCCTTGTACCTCATCCGGGCCCCATTGTCTATTTTCTCCATTTTCGGTGTAGGAAATCCGATACGGAAACGCAGCGGCATATCCATTCACAGTGAAATTTGCTGTTTGGCTGTCAAATTGCAGGTCAACTGATGGATATGTCCAGTTCCAACCGGCATTGTTAGACCAGTCGCGATCAATGAGCGACATATGATTTTGGCTGCTTTCAATGGAAGTATTGCAGGATTTTAGATCCATATCGAAGCCCTCCAGCATTGCGTCAGCATTCTTGATGGCGCCTGTCAGCTTATATGGAGCTTCCTTGGCGCCAGGCGATAACGTCAAGTTGAAGACATCATTGACAGAATGATCAGAGGGCGAGTCGCTTTCGGTCGTGGTATTGCTCGCATAGATTACCCAACTATAAGGAATTAGACAGAGAGCTTTATGTGAGTCACATGTTGAGTATGGCTTACGGGGCAGATTCGAGGTACCATCGAAGGGATGAGGATGTCCATGAAAACGCGGTGGTGGAGCTTGAGAGCGATGAAAGATTTGTGCCCGAGTTCCAGAGGGTCAAAAGCGCATTTACCGGGTTTGAGCCCACATTGTAAGGGCCTCTTTCGGTAATAGCGAGGAAAGATTGAAAGTCCGCAGTGAACGTTTGGCCTTGGAGATTTTTGCATACCGATGTGTCGGTTGTCGATCCGATCTCGGGTGTGAACTCTATCTTCGTCGTGGCATTGTAATATCTGTACTAGGCACTTAGTAACGGCGAAGCTGGGAATGAACTTTGACATACGATCCAACCCAAAGGTAGATATCATTCAGCCCCGTCACATTGCTTGGTCGGAATGGAAGAGATGCATTGTACTTTGGATCTGCTTTCGCGGAGACGATTAAGGGGTGAATAAGGCAACATGCAAGGACCTGCAAAACTCGTCTCATCGTGCTATGCCGAAGAAGAAGAGTGGATATTGACGCGCAAATCTTTTGCAAGTCAGAACTGAGTGCACAAAGAAAGAAACAGCTAGAATAAAATATGCTGGTGAAAGAGCCTGTGCAGACCCCAACTTCTTGGGTGGCTCAGGCGAGCGGTCAAGGCCGACCTAGCCGGGGACGGGCATCACCCCAGGCGCCCGACAGCCCCAGTGAGACTGGGGCCGGATGGTGGCTACAGGGACGATGTAACACTGGACAGTTGGGACAGGGACCATGCGACCCGACGGGTGGCCAAATTAGTTTCTTTGGATGGATAATGTAACTCGAACTACTCATTAGATAGGACTTCAATGGAATCCAATATGAATCACTTTTTAGATCATTCGTCTTATTCGTCCAAAATCTTGGTCGGATGCTACCCCGCAACTGATTGGGCATTGAAAGCCGACTTGTCCCTATGGCCAAGAATCGTCTACCCGTATTAGGGGTAGTGCCTGACCCAAGATCTCATGATCAGGGGCGAGCACGGATCTTTCCGAGCTAGCACATAGCTTAGCCTCGCTTAACCCAGCTTGGCCTAAAGTCTAGCCTAGAATCTAGTCGGAGAAGTGGCGAATGGCGACGGTGTTTGCCTAACCCCCAAAAATTGGGATCCACAAGGTTGAACGCCTCAAGATGCTTGAAGCAATGGTCAATGGGATCGGATCCCTATTCATTTTTTACTAATTTGTTCTGTGCTAATCCTCCCAGCGCTAACCTCACCTCGATGTACAATGGACCTCGCTAAAGTATTCCAATACAAACGTAATATCCCAACCACAAGGAAGAGCAGCTACTGCCCACTTCGGTGTTCCATGCTTCAAACTGGGCCAACGTAATACCCGCTGCCTTGGCAATAGACTGACAACCATCGCCGTTAACGACGTCGTGGAACTGGTTGCAGTTGCTAACCATTCCAGGTTGGGTCGGAGTTGGAGTTGTAATCCCGTTTCCTGTTGATGTGGTGGTTTTCTTAGTCGGTGTTGGGGTGGATCCGATAACCCCGGTGCAGACATAGTATCCAAGCCAGAGGGAAGAGCAGCCACTACCGACGCCGGAATTCCAGGAATTGAAGTTAGAGAGGGAGATTCCGGCGGCGGTAGCGATGGTTTGACAAGAATCATCGCTAGCCACCATGTGGAAGCTATTACAGTTATCCACCATTCCAGCTTGAGTAGGGGTTGGAGTAGTCACTACATTACCCGCCTTTGTTGTGGTTGCTGCAGTAGTCGTCGTAGGGGTGGATCCAATTACCCCGGTGCAGACATAGTATCCAAGCCAAAGGGATGAACAACCGCTGCCAACACCGGAGTTCCAGTCATAGAAATCAGCCTGGGAAATCCCAGCTGCGGAGGCAATGCTGGCGCAGGTATCATCGCTGGCTACCATATGGAAACTATTACAGTTCTCAACCATTCCAGCTTGGGTTGGAGTTGGAATAGATACGGCATTTCCTGCCGATGTGGTGGTCGTGGTAACAAAGGTAGTTTTAGTGGATGAAGCGCTCGTTGTAGACGTATCAGAAGACGAAGAAGAGGTCGTGCCATAATTGACCTGAACACAATAATCGAAGCCACTGATGACTGAGCAAGAGCCAGCCAAAACACAGTCCGGGTTCTGTTAATGTCAGTTAATTAATTCCACGACAGATATAATAATGTTGGACACTCACCCAAGCAGCAAACTCCGCCGCAGTAATTCCATAGGTACTTTCAATCTCGGCACAAGTTAGGCCTGAGCTGTACGCAATGCGCCGGACTGCGTGCTCACAACAGAGGGAACAGGCTGGGAATATTGCACCTCTCTATCCGTTGCTAATCTGAATCAGGTCAGTCCGGAACGAATTGGAAATTCTTCAAGTATCAGGACACCTAAAATGCTGACCTCTTTTTTTAGATCATGAGAGCTCTCTACACAGCAACCGGTGATATGCCTGCCAATTTCAGCAATCTGGCGCCGAGTATGTTCAAAGACTTCAGCTGGCCTCCGCCCCCAGACATGAGCCTCTTTTGGTCAGAGTTCTTGACAGCCATCGGTACAATGCTCGTGGTTATCACGACACTTACCGGAGATGTTCCAATAACTGCAATGGGCGCTTTCCTTGGAGGGATGGTCACCGAAGGTCTGAACGCAATTGAGCAGGCTGATTCCGTGGCACCAGAGGATATGAGTCTGTAAGCGCTCCGCCGCAAGTGTGTGTAAGTTTGATATATCCGGTCTTGGGCTAATGAAATTTCAATAGCGAGGCCTCAAAATGGGCGGAAAATCTTCAAACAGAGTGGACAAACGCCTGGGCAAAGTACGTCGATGGCGGTAGCACGGAGCTCATCAAGCTATTCGACCACGGGGCTCTTTTGGATGAGCGGACTATTCCCATTATCACCTCGACGGCTAAAAATCAAATCACACTGAATCAAGTCGAAACACAAATCCAACAGATCTTCGAAGCTACATTGGTCAATAAGCTGTGGAACGCGGATACCGTCTTCCTATACTGCTATCCAATGGATGAAGGCACATGTATGGCCGCTGATATTCGTTTTCTCCTACATGGCAATTAGAAAAGGTTTGCTAACGTTTATTCCAGTCAATGGCTACCAGGATAAGTGGAATAAAGATCTCCAGTCCTGGGTTGATCATGGCGATGGGTTTGGATGTTACTTACAGGGGTATGGATCGAGTTCCATGTTCCAATAGCCTTGCTATACTGATTCAATTTTCTACAGAATAAGCGACTATAACATCATATTTACATACTATGACCCTCCAGGATACAAGGTAAGCTTAAAGTGCCTTGATTACTCTCGCGCCTGACTTGAAAACCGTATGTGTTTACTGACCGAGATGAATTTATAGGATTTGGGAAGCGGCACATACGAATTCACCGTTGACGACATCATTCAGGGTAGTTACAATAGCTTTGTGACTGGAGGCTTCAACTATACTCCATCAGTGTCCACAAACATCGATGAAACATTGAAACTCTCTTGGTCGGACCTGATGAATAAAAAGGTCTATACGCAGCCGGGCATGTTTAACCTGTTTATTTGTGACCCGTCCGACTCATGGTTCATCTCTAAGTTCTACGATAACATTGGCTATGGGGGATATGGCGACACTGCCAGGTAAGATGAATCCATCATTTTTCCTCCCCCTCCGTTCACCCGTTCTTCTTTGCCCTTTTCTCCATTGTTTGCCGTCACGAAAGATACTTACCAAAAGCTTTCATCCCTTTAGCGTCTGCGGTTGTCAAGAATATACCGATAAAAACGGAAAGAAGTTCTCGGATTATCTTGGAAGTGGTGATTGCTCTTGCGGTAATGCTCCCGGGTGTTGTGTTGACACTGGCAGCGTCACCACATGCCCGTAGAGGGTTAGATTGTCGGATTACAACAGAAGGCCCACGATATTTGTATCGGAAGATTTGTTTCAAATGTTGATAAAGAGAAAACTTCGTGGAGTCCTCTAAATTCGCCTTTGTATAAACATACATTCATACACGTATGTAGCCAGGCTGTAAATTTTATTTCTGCGCTTCACACGAAGAGGCTGCATATTCAGAACCTAGGATGCTCTTTGATCGCTATAAGTAATGTCTCCGGTAGCCGATCGGTATAGGCTCCGGGCGCGATGATTGACATGGGCTCGGTAGACGTTGAAGATGGATGGTCGAGGAATAAGGAACAGATCTATATTTTGGCTTGAATGGCAGTTGATTAGGGCTTCCATAAATGGTCCCGACCTTATAATGTTGGTCAAAGTTTTCTATCGTTCTCTTCAACGATAATCTTAGCGATTCCGTTTCAAATATGGCCAGTTATTGTTGCTGGATATGCTTATATGCAGAGATACTTAGAATCTTTAAGAAGGATCCCATTTCGATTGTAAGATTTTCAATCTTTATGATCATGAACATCAATAGTTTCTTTACCCTTGCCATTTCCCTGGGGAATATCCGTAATGATGAGATTTGGTATTTGCTTAACATGGGTCCTTGCCAATTTTCACAATAAAATGAACGACATGTAGCGACATCTTTTCATTGGTATCTATGAAGTAGAACCGGTCACAGGAGATAGAAAAAGTGCTCGAATAACCTAAAGAACCTAGACACAAATAATCTCAAATTTTTACAGTAAATATTCGCATCACTTATCTATTATCTGGGTTGCTAAGAATTCGCTTCATTCAGCTTCAAAAAAATATCTGGTGTACAAATGACTTGTTATTCGCAATACCCCAAGTTTTGCTTGGCTTACGACAGTGAGAAATTTCATTAACTGGCTCCGCCAGAGTTAGTTGTCTAATAATCCACTGTGGCTCTCACTAAATTAAACTCGGCCAGTTTGAAACCAGCCGACGCAAGGTGGGTCTTTATCGGTCACTTGACCCGGGGGCTTTAAAATTGGCCGAGGCATGCTGAAAATGTACTTCAGCACCACCATTAATGAGCCCATGTCATCCTCCTTCTTTTAAAAGGCCTTCCCCCAATTTATCCAACCAGCTTCATCCATGGCGTCCAATTATGTTTACTCATACTTTCGCATCTCTAAAGGTGTTGAACTAGAAGAGTCCGCGAAGAACTACCGAGATTTGCGCCTTAAGGCCCTTAAAGCATCTCCCAACTCGTTTTCGTCGACTTACGAAACTGAAGCTGCTTTCAGCAATGCCGACTGGATTGATCGCCTGACATCCCCTGATCGGGAGGTCTTCATATGCGCTGCCACACCACTGAATCATGAAAAATCGTCAATCCGTGCCGAATGGATTGGTCAGGTCACGCTCCGAGGTCCGTTGCTCGGTTCCGAATTTTCACTGCCTGAAAGCTCCGGTCAGACACCAGTGAAATCAGACGAAGAAGAAGAGCGATGGCAAATGCTCAGTTTGTTTATTCTTCCGGGACATCGAGGCAATGGAGTCGGCAGCAATTTGTGTCTCGAGGCACTCAACTACCTGCGATCTTACCGCACTTCTCCCCCGGTAATTCACGTACGACTCATGGTTAAACCGGACAACCATGCGACTGTGAATTTATATCATCGTCTCGGATTTGTTCAAACGGGGAAATGTACTCTTGCCGAGGCGCTTATTGCGAATGGAGACGGACATCTCTTACCCAGCGACCTTAGCATCGCAAAGTACTCGGGTCGAAGTGGGTTGATCATGAATTCTCACATATATCGTTCATAGACAATAACTCACATAAGATTTCGTTTACACACAATATTGCCATGTTATGATGATTCGTATTTTTCAACTTGTGGTGCCTACACGAAAGCCTGTTTTGCCGATACCATTACTCGTTTCTTGTAATTCATAGGAGTAAAGGTGGAGTTAAATGTCTCTTCACCTGAAAATATTTTTTGAGACATTCGAGAAGCAAGGCGTAATATGCCTGGTTTTTGGACCGAAGGATGTATGATAGCTAGAGCTGAGATGTTGAAGAGCTCCAATCGCCCGAAATTACGTTTGACGACAGAAATTAGTCACCGATCGTTATACGAATCTACAGTTCCCGACCCGACATGATTGCGCTGATAGGACACTACCGCCTTTGGTAATGATAGCGCGGTTTATCCACGACATTGGATGCGCTGGCCGTCACTACGGGGAATTTTAAGTTAGCCGACTGCATAACTAAGTTTGGCGCTTTTCGCCGCTTTGGGCCAGATAAGAAATGGAGCCTGACTAATCCAACGGAATCGTGGCCAAAGTGTCGAAATTGTGACCACACGCCGTCGATGTAACTTTTCTCCGTACACTGTAGTGCGAGAAAGCCATGCGCTCCGGCCGAGGAAATCAACCAGCCCAGACTTCTGGGTATTATTCAACTTCCCGACCAATTCATCAGGGTTTCCAACTTGCGAGGCCCAACAAGAGATCTATTGCGTGGGTAGCTTCTCGACCTCCCATCCCCTTTATAAATGCTGATCTAGCCTCCTAGTTGCTACAGATGCCATGCACAAAAAATCAAATGCTCCGGAGAGAAGCCGTGCTCAAAGTGTCGGTCTGCCGGCTATGCTGACCAATGTCGCTATGCTTCTCGTGACCGCAAAATCCGAGTTGACGAAAGGTACCTGTTCACTTCTCATAACCTGATGAATAGGCTAACTGGAAGAGTAAAGCTACTTGGAGCAGCTTCTCAGGGATAGCCAGTTGTTCCATAGTCAAGGGGGCGAAACGCATCGCGGAGAAGAACCCATTACGGTCCTTCCGAATTCGGATGATTTTGAATTACGCTCGCCGAATGATCTGAGTACAGAGGAGCAAGTTCCACAGGATTCTATCCTCCCTATTCACATCGGTGAAACAGCTTGTACCGCATTTGCGACTCGAATTTGCCAACTTTTCAATGGCTTTGACAGGCCTACCCACCGTCTCCAATGGCATTATGTGGACGAGTCAGCTCTAACATCTCTTCTTAATAAAAGAACCGAGATTCCGTGGCCTAGTTTTGCGCAAGCTCAGCTGCTGGTGAAAACGGCTTTCGGCCACATGAATCCAGCGTTCCATCTGACCTTAAAAAAGGATACCCTTGACTTACTTAGCAGTGTGTATCAGAAGGCAATATTCAATATTCCAGCAATTAAATGCAAGTTCTTTGCTCTTTTTGCCCTTGGTCAGGTATACTCCGCCTTACCTGATCCAACGAATTCAACCGTACCGGGCACTACTTATTTTGCGCGGGCTTTGAGCCTCATCCAAATCCTCCCCGAACGGCCGAGTATGATTCATATAGAGAGTCTTCTATGTATTGTATGTCGCTCTCTACAATTCTTGTCTACAATACTAATATATTCGAGGCCCTCTTCTCTCAATTCCTCAACCGGTTTCACTCGGCCTATCTCTTAATAGGGAATGCACTGCGTCTGGGTCTCAGCCTTGGGTTGAATTACAATCCGTCAGGAAATGAGAATGCCAATGAGAATTCCAATCTCGTAGCTCGGGAACACCGCGTCCGTCTATGGTGGTCAATTTATGTCATGGACCGCTTTTGGGGTTTGAAGTCTGGATTTCCAGCCCAAGTCAATGATGACGATATCCACGTCGACCTGCCCAATGCCCAGATGTCTGAATCTTACGGGGAACAGTTTTCCGATCATGCTATCCAGATTGCCAGCGTCGAAATTGCTCGGCTTGCTGGGAATATTGCCCGGGAGCTATATGCTCGAAAGAAAGCCGAGGAGAGTTTTCTGCAACGCGAGCAGAAGCTTTTGATTCAGCAGAAGAAATGGACAGAATCTCTTCCCGATCATTTGAAACTTCTCTCGAATAAGCCAGCTTCGAAACACACTGTCATAATGCATTTACAGTTCAACTATGTGAGTCATATCGTATTCAACCTTCGGTTGTGTCGGATTTAATTTTGACAATACAGTGCGTCATTCTTGCCACTCGTCCGGTCTTACTTCACACACTCTCAAATAAAATGGCCGACAATCATTACAGCTCGATGGATACCATTTCCACGGTAATCCGTACTCTTTGCGAAACATCTATTCATGCTGCGAAACACTCTTTGACGCTGTGCGTGGACGAGTGGACCAGCGGGTCAATTGCAATGTTCAGTTATGATTTCCCTGCCTTCCTATTCTCTTCCGCTCTGGTTTTGCTTGTTTCACGTCTTGTGCCGATAGGGCATTTCGGCGAGATGGCCGCTGTTGAGACAGCAAGAGAAATGCTTCAGATTCTCGGGGCTTCCGGGAACCTTTCGGCCAGAGATCTTTCTACCCATCTAGAATTTGTCATCAAATGCGTCCATGAGGTTGACAGCGGTGCGTCTCAGTTGATACCTGCGACTACTGATCAAAGTCCCAAAAATACTTCGGTACCGCTCTCTGTCTCCAACGATACCACTTCCCTACAACTCCTGGACTACCACCCACCGCTTGGCTTAGGCGCAGAGTGCGGAGCGCATCCTGTTTTAAGCTCCGGCTTGAATGATGAAAATGTGACTACGCAAATGGTTCTTCATCAAGCAAATATGCAGGATTTCCTTAGTCAGACAGATATAAATTTCCCTCCTGGGGATTCGGAAGCCTCACTCACTGACGCAGCTTTGTCAAGCTGGTGGCCCACCGACCTTCTATATACCGAATAAAATCTTATCACATTTTCGCTTTCATCACAAATCCGGTTTTGCAAAAACGAGCCTTAGAGATAGTTGCTGTTCCAATAATCATAACAGTTCCCGCAAACAATTGAGCATAGAAGTAGCTTCCGTTGCCTCGCGCCAGTAAATCACCGGCAAGTGGAGATCCAGCAAGAGAGGCAAGGCCGATAATTGTCATTACAGTTCCTAGTTGGGTCCCCAAGTTTTTCATATCATGAAGCTATGCCATGGAGTGGCGAGGGAAAGGCGATGGCCGGCGCTTCATGTAGAGATTGCCTATTCAGAATCTCAGATGCTTTTTGATCGCCATAAGGTGTGTCTCCTTGCTGGATATGAGCCTGCCCGAATACGTCATCATTTTCCAGGCCCGAGTCATCATGCAGAGAGTGATATCTCGTCTCACATGCCACTCGAGACTCGAGATCTGCGATCTTCTCCAGAGATCGAACATACCTACCAATAGAAATTAACGAAAAATCATGCAGGAAGAGTAGATTACCCACTCAGAATTCACATATGAGTTGCGTGTGATACGTTTAGTCGCAACACATTCTGTCGAGATAGTGAGTTGATGTATCATATGCAAGCAAGACGGATCGATGCACCTTTACCCGCACTAGTGCAATTCTCGCATGGTCATCGATCACTGCACCGGAACGATCTGAGCACTTGCAATTAAACTCCACAAGGAGTAAACGGCCGTATTCTCTATTTTCGTGAGCGGCATCTTCGACAGGCCAACGTGTTTTCCTTTTTGCCGGGAAAGCTTTCATTTCCGTCGAGTCCATAATGCTTGAGTGCGTCGGTCATGCACGTGACATTCATCTTGATTTCTCTTCCCAGCGTTGATCTATTGCACCAAGGTGCTGGGAATTAATGAATATAATGTACCCTGTTATGAGTGCTCTATTCTACATAAATGAGATTACTGTGACACAATGGACTTGTAAGTGCATAAATTTCTCCTCGGCCTCCGCAGACACGTGGGAGAGCCAAGCTCCGTCTTAGCCATTGCCTTCGCCATTGGGGTGCCGTAGCTTCAAATGCTGATTTAGTTGAATGCCCGAGAAGAATTTCCCTACTGCTCTATTACAATTTGGGGAGAAACAAGCCGGGGAAAAGACAGTAAACCCCATATGAAAAGCCTCCGGTAAAGAGTCCAGAGCGGCCTACTTCTTCCAGCCGAGGAGCACCACGAGGTGGCGTTTGCGATACTACCTTCCCTCGCCTTGTCTGCGTATCTATGGAGATTCCCCTCAATTGGCACGTCTAGAACGAAAAAGATTTT
The DNA here is from genome assembly GCA_037042055.1 of Penicillium sp. S103-07. Lineage (NCBI taxonomy): Eukaryota > Fungi > Ascomycota > Eurotiomycetes > Eurotiales > Aspergillaceae > Penicillium > Penicillium sp. S103-07. The sequence goes on along the minus strand of JAXQJQ010000010.1, from coordinate 686,662 downwards.
CTCGAAAACATGGCAAGTTCTCCGAACCACTTTGGAAAATGTATCCACGGGAAAAGGAAAACCGGCGCTAAATCCAAAAATGCCTTGATTAGAGTGCTTCTAGTCCAGAACAGAGATCGGGCGAGACCATCGGTGAGAACGCGGTGAGAGCAAAGTAAGTAAGGGAAACCCCACTCCCAGCAAGGTCCGAACCCAAATCGGCCCACAGTTCATGCGTTCTACCCCTCTTCCCAGACCGAACGCCTCAGGCCGCTAACCCACGCGAACTGCCCCGCCGAACCCGCGCCAAAGGATTCCAAAGCTGCGGCATGGGCTCAAAACTGGGAATGGCAGACGGCAGGATCGGCAGGTTTCCGTGGAGAGGCTGGGCAATTCCCTCGGATCTCAGCCACCGATCGCTGAGATCCGGTAGACATTTGACAGCTGCCAACTCGGGAGCTTTTTATTTTTGCCGACTGCGCCCTGCTTTTGCCCTATACTGGGATCCTCTACATCGATCTCGTGTGCATAAGCGAGGAACGAACCCGGGCCGAGCCAGTGCTCGAGCAGCGGCGCAGGGGTGAACCATCCTGGTCTCGCGCGAGCCTACGGCGGGCCAATAACCGGATTCTTGGAACGCGTGGGAAGGTCCGAGGGGTCGGCGGGTCCATTCACGGGTGGTACGGGTGTGGATGGGCGGTGTAGATGACAAATCCGATTTTATTTGATTTTCATTTTTTGATTCCATTTTTTTTGGCTTTTTATTTAAATTTAAAAACAAACAAATTAATATCTCAACTCGATCTTCGATTTCCTGCAGGTGAAACTTGCCGAGGCCGAACAACTTGGAATGAAATAATGGACAAACATTATCGAGGCTCGCTTTTGAGAAATGTAAAAAGGTCATATATTCGTGATTTCCAGACTTGCCTTCGCATAATGTGAAATGTGAAGGCCCTATGTGCATATGGGGTATGAGACCGTTATCGAATAATCATAAAAAATCAAAATCGCAGAATTGCCTCTCATGCCGGTTGTCGAAGTAGAGGTAGAGGGATTGATGGAAAGATGCCCGTCGAGACCAAATTAAACGAATCGTAGGCGTAGCGCGCGAATGCCCCGAGGCATACCACGACCCCAAAACGCCATGTATACCTGAAAAGAACGCCGAAACCCTTCTACCCAGAATGTCCTGATAAGCCTCCCGAAAATAAAACAAAAAAAAACGCCTGAGGGTGCAGCTCATACTGTAACTCGGCCTTCGGGCGCAACCCCGAGCGGGACGTCGGCACTTGACGGTAGGGATCGCCCCGGGTGGCTCTTTCCTTCCAGTCCGGATAGCAGTGACGCGACCATCTCTCGGTAAGAGTTCATCTGTGATAGTTTGAAGCGTTGGATCTTGCCGCTGGCGGTTCGTGGGATTTCTTCGACAAAGATGATGCCGCCGTCGATGGCTTTGTAACTTGCCAGGCGTTGGCGGGCGAATTTGTAAACTTCGTCGGCCGTAACTCGGGGAACTGTGTTATCGCGGGTGCGCACGACGAATGCACGGGGCACTTCGCTGGTGCCGTCCTTCAAGTTCATACCGGTAACGGCAGCATCGCTGATTCCAGGGTGTTGGAGCAATACGGCCTCGATTTCAGCGGGTGCGACCTGCCAGCTGTGGGGTTGTTAGCGCGAGACTTGATAATTCAATCAAGTACACCGGCAAAGTGAGATACGTACCCTCGTACTTTGATGAGCTCCTTGGTCCGTCCTACAATATAGTAAAAGCCGTTCTTCACGTAAGCGACATCACCGGTTCGGAACCATCCTTGTGCATCCTTGGCGTCGTTGCGGCCTTTGTATGCCATGAGCAGGCCGGGACCACGCACGTACAACTCGCCTGCACGCTCGTCATGCTGAACGACCTTGCCCTCGTGGTCAACCAGGCGAACCTCGTATCCTTTCAGACGCGACCCGATACTGCCGGGGTTCCCGTGTTGGCCATATCGAGTTTGGAAGATGACTCCCACTTCGGTCATGCCCCACAGTTGGCAAGCAAACGCCATGGGCGAAAGACGCTCCCGAAATTGAGTGAGGGACATGCCATCAATGGGAGCGCCGGCCACGCCCACATAGCGCAGCGACGTCAGATACTCCGCAACCGGCAGAGTACAACGATTAATGGAGTGAATAATAGCCGGCACCAGGTAAGTCTCGGAGATCTGGAACTGATGGACCGTGGCCAAAAATTGGGTGATTTCGAAGCGCTGCAGCACAAACAATGGGTGGCCGTAGCGCACGGGGAACAAGTGGGTCCAAAGAGCACCGAAAAGATGGAACATGGGCAGCGACATCAGTCGGCTAGTTGGGTATGGCACGTCATACTGGATTGTGCGGTGGTGCGACACGATCGCATGGTGGGACAGAACGGCCGCCTTTGGCAGACCGCCGGTGCCGCTAGTCGAGTACATGGCGGCGGGAGTATTCTGCGCCGTCACCGGGTCGGTGAACATGAGCCAGTCACTTTCACCATAGCAGAGCAGGTGGGCCAAATTCAACTGCGTGTCTCCCAGAGTGAGGAACTCCGCTCCGGCCGGGAACCCTAGTTCGTACCACAGGAAGAGCTGAGCGCAGTAGTCGATTGCGCGGTCATCTACAACGCACACCTGGCCCGGATGAATACCCCGGGCGGCGGCAACCTCCAACACCGTCGGCAACGCGTCTGGGGTTGTAAGGATCATTTTGGGCTCGGCGAGCCCGACGATATGATCCAATTCCTGCGGGTGACTCTTGGGGTTGGAGCCCATGTACACGCCGCCGGCGCCGATAATACCGAAGAAGAGGGCAGGGTATAGGATCTACGAAACCGGTCCGAGTCAGCATTTCCGAATGATTTCGGGCGAGTCCGAATCGACGGGGTTCCAACTGACACTGTTCCCCAGATGCACCAGCACGCAATCCCCTTGCTGGATATTATTCGCCTTGAAGCCTGCGACCAGAGTCCGGACTAACTGCCGAAACTGGGCGGCCGTGAATGAGCGCGAGGGATCTTCGGCGTCGATAAACAGCGGCTGATATTGATTGTACGGCGTCGGCCCGCAAAAGGTAAAGGTCAACAAGTCGGTGTACAGATCTTCATGGAGGAGAGGGTCCATGGTGCTGGGCACCAGCATGGACGGATTCCAAGATCCCATGGTAGGGACGAGGGAACAAAGATGGGGTAAAAGGCCGTATCGATGTATGGAACGGAAGAGTTAAAAGGGAGTACGGGTGATGGAGGGGGAAGGATCGGATCAAGGGAGAATGAGATCCCGGTGCCGGGGGTGTTATATAGGGAAATTGGAGGAGAGTCATTTTATCATTCTACGCAGACAGCCCATCTCGACAATTTGATTTCCTGAAGCAAAGATGCGAGCTGATTTGGAATACATGCTTAGGTAACGGCGCTAGGCCCGGCTCCACTGTTCCTTTCGATCAGCACGATTGGCACCGATAACACCGGAAACGGCAATATCTGATCTATGGATCTCGACATCGACAAAAGCACCTTTGTATCAAGTTTCCAAAGCCCGACGATCCGCAAGCAGGTTGGGGTCCCGGTGCAAGTGTCATGGACGTGACGTGGTGATAGAGAGGACCGGTTCGTGCCACCGAACTGGTTCAAGAGCAGACAGCGCTAAGGGCCTAGTGTCGAACGCGGGATCCACTAGCGGCAATCCCTGCGATGATTGATCACAGCTCATCCACAAGCTCGGATCACCCTTGTTGCCGTCAATCACGGTGAATCGGATCGACACCTGATCTCCTACGCTCAACTCCATAACCTAATCCCCATTTTTGTGGCAAATCATTACCGCTTCTCTACTGAAGTAAATCGCCCTCGATCCCGATGTGTCTGCGACCCGCCCCAATTGGTCCCAACGCTTTACGTCCAACCCCCACGAGCTGAGATCTCACGCCGAACAGGGGTTTTCTGACCGGTGGCTCCCGCTTCATTCGATGATGTAGTCGTGCTAGCCACGGCTGACGCTCGTCCCTCGCCCGCCAATCGCCTGCCAATCGTCTCCCCCCGGACGTTCGACGCCGTCCGTCTCCACGCTTGTCACGCCTGCCTGACGTCCCGTCATGACATGGCCGTGCCCCTCTTTTCGTCGTGGCTCCCATCTCCGACGGTCAAGTCGCTCTCTTCCAATTGAGCTCGCTGCATATCCCAGCCAGCCTGTCCCGGACTGGTGGAGCACGATAAACCACTCATCGATCTCCCCACCCTCCCTCTTTTCCGTGTGACAACCCCGATTCTTGTATGCGCGCGAACGAGGCAGTCCCAGATCTCGATCGACTAGTCCCCACTAAACGCCACGCACATGCAGTACGCTTCCCTCTGTTCTAGGCGCCGATGCAGAGACTGCAGCTGACTCCACTCCGGTCCTCGGGGTTCACGCGCCTGTCTCCATGAGTGTAAAATCCACTGCTTCTGAAGACGCCCCATGCCCCGCTGCAGGTAATGATCGGCTGCACGGTGCTGGAAAAAAAGAAAGAAAGAAAACAAGCACACATGTAGATAGTGCAGGGACAGGAGCTGCAATGTAAAATAACCGCCACATTCAGGTACACCGTTCATTGTTCTCCGTCGGTGGCGCTTTCCCAGCTGCTGGCTCGTTATTGTATGTCTCCGTTCAGTTGTCGGTGACATCCCTTGGCTCCGATGGTCCGGCGTTGGAAGTCTCTAGTCCCATTAGTGTGCATTTTTCTGGGTCCCATGCAACCAACCCTGGCCGATCTCCTCCGGCCACGCCTACATGCAAGATGGCCCGATAGGAAGCTTGGCCCTAGTGGCGACTTGCAGTGCCATGGTCGAGAAAACACCCATCGGGTCGTTGGCCGCGGTCGACGATCGCTTGGAGCTGGCCCGGTGATTGGGTTACATCTCGACGAACGGCCTTCCGGTCCATCCCGTCTCCATGAATGGGTGTGCCCACCTATCCAGCTCATGCGCTATCTGAGAACGCAGCCTTCGGGCCCCATCGAGTCTCCATTCGGGCGCCATGGCCCTTTGGGGACGGTCAGCCCGAGCTGAACGTAAGGGTGGAGGAGGTCGAGTCCGTGATCTCATTGGCAACGATGGTCTCTCGCGAGACTTCCGGGATTCTGGCCCGGCGTGAGAGTGTCATTCATCCTTCGAAACCTTAACCGAGAAAAACGGGTCCTCAGGTAGCCAAAAGAAACGGGAAACTGCCAAGCTGTGACCGGCCAAAATGCTTTCCGCTTTGGGCAGTGTGATAGGAGCCGTGGTGCGCGAATTTGGTAAGAGTCTCTGCGGCAGAATCAAGCAAGCGGCAGGGAAGGAATAACGAGTCAGATGAATGTCAGATCCACGGTGGGGACACGACGGACCGAACAGGTAGCCCGTGCTTGGTGGTTGGAGATGCCTTCGTCCTCGTCACTCAAAACCACATGCCCGGCCCCATGAAGCACACTATCCCGGTCAGGTTCCCAACATACTTTGCCCGTTCAGTCCTTTTTTGAACTCTCCCGCTGCAAGACCATCAACCATGTCGGTCTCGGAGAAAGGCCCTATAACCAAGTCCACGCCCGTGACCCATACCAATATGGTCTCTCACTCTCACAAGCCCAGCGAGGCTACCCTCGTCGATGGCGAAACCTCCATTGAAAGAATACTCAGGCCAGCTCCGGTGGCACGAATGGTAAATCACTCTGCCAGGCCGAGTGAGGTCACTCTCATCGATGGCGAATCCCCATTTTTGTTTGAGAAGACCGCGGCGGGGAAGGCATCGCCCGGTCTCGACTATCACGGGCAGGTCGACCTCGAGGCCCAGACGCCTCTACCAGGGCCCAAGCGATTGGCTTGGCTGCGGTATGCCATCATGACGATTTATAGACGGCTGTTCAGTCTTGTTTTCCTGGCCAACGTTGGCGTGTTTGTGTATGTTATGGTCTCCAACCGCAAGCTCACTGCCTTGGTAAATGCGGCTGCCGCCAATCTGCTGGCTTGCGGTCTGGCCCGCCAGCCTCTTGTGGTGAACACGATCTTCCGAGTTGTACTCTCGGTGCCGAGGTCGGCACCGTACGCTCTGCGCAAATGGTTGTCCAAGGTGTATCACTATGGCGGCGTGCATAGCGGCTGCGGTATCACAGCCCTGGTGTGGTACATTGGCTTCGTCGGTCTGATGTCGCGACAGTACTGGTCACCGTCAGCTGCCATCAAATTCTCAGCCGCGCCCGTCACCGTCGCTTATATTATTCTTGTGCTGTTGATGACGATCGCCGTTGTGGCACACCCCACGTTCCGCATGAAGCGGCATGATTATTTCGAACTCACCCACCGTTTTCTCGGGTGGCTTGTCGTTGGATTGTTTGTAGTTCTTTTGATGCTCTTTGCCCACGAGATCAGCCGAGCGGAGAACCAATCGTTGGGTCGCTTCGTCATCGAGCTTCCGGCCTTTTGGTTTTTGATGGTCACCGTTGCGGCCATTGTTCACCCATGGTTGCTGCTGCGGAAAGTCGCGGTGCGGGCCGAGCCCCTTTCGACCCACGCGGTACGTCTGCACTTCGACCACACCACCACCACTTTTGGCAAGGGCATCTCCCTGTCGAAGCACCCGCTGCGAGATTGGCATGGATTTGCCACTTTCCCCGACCCCACCCCGGCGGGTGAGAACGGAAAGCCGACGTTCTCGTGTTTAATATCCAAAGCCGGCGACTGGACAACCGAGACAATCAAGAACCCTCCCACACATGTGTATAAGCGCGGGGTGCTGATATATGGCTTCGCATACGCCATGCGGGTCTTCAAGCGCGTGGTAGTGGTCACGACGGGGTCAGGCATCGGGCCATGTCTCTCGTTCTTGGGCGACGACAATCGACCGGCCTTGCGCGTTCTCTGGCAGACGCGGGCGCCGCTCAAGACATACGGTCAGGGGGTGTTGGACCTTGTGCACCGGATGGATGCCAACCCGATCATCATGGACACCAACCTGATGGGGCGCGTCGACATGGTGCCCATCGTGCAGCGGCAGGTCCAGGAGTTCGATGCGGAAGCGGTGTGCGTGATCAGTAACCCCGTGCTGACGGCGAGGATTGTGTATGAGCTCGAGTCACGAGGAATCCCGGCGTTTGGTCCGATTTTCGATTCCTGATTTCTTTATCCCCGCTTGCTTCCATCTGTGCAATTTTAGCCTCGAGCCCTTGTCTGGCGTTTTGGAGTACGTGCTTGTGTATATGCCTTGATACCAGATTTTCGCGATGCTTGTTCTTTAGATTTCATCTCGGGAGTTCAGTCAAAAAGTTCATTTCAGGGGGTTCACGCCTTTTTCGTCGTTCAGGGGTTCCAAGGTTAGAGGGGTTGCTGCTTCCACGTAAAGTCTAAGGAGATTTGGAATACGCCCAAGGGCGCTAAGGCAACCCTCGTGCCCATTAAGCAACCGATGCAAACAAAGAGAGACCCGCAAACCAACGCATGAGACGTGATGCTCCGTACATAGAATTCCAAATCAATCGGGTCCACCCTTGGTGGGGTTGCCTTATCATTGGTCGCGGGGCAAGGGCCCAGGAGGTACGTTTGTTTCAGAGTATAAAGATGGCGTCGAGATGGATGTTGGGGGGCTTCTATCGTGAATTTTGCGTTTTGTGGGAAGAAATAGTAAAAAACACGCAAAAGCCTTGCTGTCAGCCTTAGCCAGCATAATCGCCCAAGCCAGGTAAGGATCGGTTACCGATGGCCCCGGGGCCACCCTTGACCATTCTCGCGGTCTGCCAATTGGGTTTTACCAACTATTGTCCGTATGGAGAGTAAGAAGCAAGCAGTCTGCCGTTGCCTATTTGTGGGTACTTGGCACAAATGGTTGCCTTACAAATAGTCGAGAAACATCCCGAGGCGGAGTTCTTACGTCCAATATCGCGCATGATATTAGGATCAATGATGAACATACCATATGGTGCTACGTTGGTCTTGATCGATGGGCTTCTTCCGTCGAGTCTACCGGAATACATCTGTCGATAGGCGGTCTCGGGCCAGAAATAGAAAGATCTGTGTTGGCGGGGGGCCTAACCGGATGTTGTGTTACAGGCCGATAACATTTGGGTACAATATATAATTGCCCACCGCTCCCTAACTGACTTTGAAGATCGGTCCAAGGTTGTGAAAGGAAACAACCGAGGGCCTCAGTTTATTCCCATTGTCCTTCAAGGCTGCCGCCCAGAGCGCTTGATGCGCCTGCGCTCGGTGAAGGCGAAATGTTGGCGATCACAGTGCTTTTAATGTATTTTGCATCCGATTACCCGTAGATAGCGCAGTTTCCATGTCCATTTTGTGAATGACGTCGTGTTAGCTACTTCGAGTTTCCAATCTTCCAAGGTCTTTTCACCTTCACAAACATGACATTGAACGGTAAATGTGGCCTCATAATTTCCCCAATATATATCAGAATACCTAAGGCTTAACCGGCACCAACTCACAAACCAACGCTCTCTAAATACTGCACACTGGAAGAACCAAAGTGTTTCACATGGTGCACGGTTTTAAAACTCTGCAAGATAAACATTCTCGGATTATTTCTGTTGACAGCTGCACCATAGATATTTCGATATCCAGTCCGCGGCCTGGCCTTCCGAATACGGATTAGCCCGCGGAGCTCGGAGGCACGGCAATAGTATATGAAGCGTACATTTCCACCGCAAAATAACGTCCAAACCACGTCCAACCCATCCAAATCATATCCAAATCAAGAGAAACATGCCTGAGGATCGAAAGGTGAGAAAGTTTTCAAACGTCATCAAACCACATGTTAAGCAGTTCCAGGCAATCATCATCGGCGCCGGGCCCGCAGGCCTCGCGGCGGCTCTGCGTCTCCACCAGCAAACAGACATAAAATGCACCGTATACGAGCTGCGCCCCGAGCCCACGACGCTTGGTGGGGCCATTGGAATCTTGCCTAACGGTCTTCGCCTCCTACACCGACTGGGCGTCTACGACGCAGCTGTAGCCCGTGGCTATAGCGGTCGCAATCTGACACTCCACTCGTTGCAGGGCCATGTCATCGGTTCAATAGATCACGTTGGCTGGGCGCGCGAGCAGACTGGATTTGGGTACCTGCGAATCAAGAGAACGGATTTGCAGGATGTCCTTCTCCAGGCCGCGACCAAGGCGGGCATTCTTGTTCGCTTTGGGAAACGGTTGACCGCGATCGAAGATAATGTCGATGGGGTCAAGGTTACGTTTTCTGACGGCTCGGTTGATTCCGCTGATCTCCTGCTCGGGTGTGATGGTATTCACTCCTATGTTCGGCGCTCGTATGTCGACCCGACGCAGACACCGGAGTACTCGGGGTTGTCGGGGATAGGGTCGATTGTTCCGGCGGAAGTTGTCTCATCCGAGGTCATGGATCAGATCTCGGGCCTTGAAGCTACCTTAACGGAGGAAGGGATGCTGGCCATGAACCCATGCACGGCATCCAAAAACGAGCTATTCTGGTTCTTTAGCAAGGAGGTGCCGCTCCCCGAGCCTGGCGATAGCCGTGATGGATGGGAAGTGCATGGAAAAGAAGAGGTGGAGGGTTTCAAGACCATGCTACTCGGCGTCTTGGAAAATGCAGGGGGTGAGTGGGGGGACGCTTTAAAAAAGATCATCAGCAATACCTCTGTCGTCAAGTTCTATCCCGTCTACCGCCTTCCCCTGGGCAAGGCATGGTCCAAAGGCCGGTGTGTCTTGGCCGGTGATGCGGCGCATGCGATGTCGCCGCATGCTGGACAGGGTGTTTCCATGGCACTCGAAGATGTCTTCCTGCTCTCTCGTCTACTCGAGGATCGCACACGCCCTCTGAGCGAGGTCTTTGAGAAATATGACGCCGTTCGCAGGCCTCGTGTAAACGAGATCTTCAAAATGGCGGCAGATAATGGTGAGATGCGGAAAAGGACTACCCCTTGGCGGCTTTGGTTCAGGGAAATTACGATGACCATGATATTGAACATGTCGTGGGCCCTGGGACTAGACAAGAAGGGAATGAGACAAGGGCACCTGATTTATGACATTGATGAGGCAGAGCTGTGATGACCGGGTCGGTGTTTGTACATTTCGTGATATCATCATGTAGTTGGATTTGCATTTTTTTTTTTTTTAAAAAAAATACTTGGTAATTTCAATCTTCAGTATAACATTACAGCCAAGGCTACATTCAATGTGAACATTGTCAAATGCTCACACTCGATTTCAGGGATTTGGAACACACTATTGTTGATCTCGAGAACCTGGAGAAACTTGTTTCGACAAGATGAAACCTTCCACTTGGAACGCTCCCCAAACAAGGGGTATCTAATCGCCGCCATTGTGGCGTTCAGCACACGCTATTGAGCAAAACCATAACTCGTCGCAATGGGGAATGTCGGATTCATACTCAAGGTTATATGGGCCACTCGCCAGTCAAAGTAGCAGATTAAAAATGTTGACCACAATCTAGGCCTATCCCCTAAGCTGCGCGTATAGGCTTTGTAGTCTAATGGGATTCCCCGGCATCAATAGTATATCCACTGTACCGTTGAGGATAGCCCATTCAAACACCGCCTTAGTCCCCCTCAATTCCTGTAGTATAACGCGGGGTAAGTTTAAGTGCTCGATCAAGCCTCGTTATCAGTGATATACTTGGTCCGTGCTTGAGATCGATCATTATCTATGCGGTTATCTATGCGAGGTTATCTTGGCGATCAGGAAGCCAAGCGGCGATAAGGTTGTGGCTGACCCGTTGCTTATTTCTTGTATTTTTCTTAGCCCATGAGGGTAGGGATCAGAGACGATGAGGCTGATTCCAAGTTTATATCATACGACACATGAGTGGGGTATAACGGCCCATTAACAGCATGATTCCGAAGTTGATTGAAAGTCTACGTAAGAATGAGAGTGGTCATTGGTAGTCATTGCATTAAATATCAGATGAGAGTAGAGATTTCCACCCTCGATGGAATGAATTAAGTTTCTAGAACAAAAGTGGGAATAAGAATCCGAAAGTATCCATAGGAGAAGAAAAGATATCCATAGTTGAAGCGAATGATGGGTATAATGCAAAGGACGGAACGAAGCCGTCCGTCCAAGCGAAGAGAAATGCGACCAAGCCAGGTATTCTGTTTCTTTTGCCTTCAGCCATGAAGGTGTTTTCTTTTCCGTCCAGGTATCACGAACGCCGCTGAGAAATCAAGAAATTGGAGGTTCATGAGTCATCATCCTCCGGAAGGTGATTATCGTTAAATGTTGAATAACTGAGAAATGACGCGAAGGGAATCTTTCTTTGGGTCGTGGGGATCGTAAAGTCATGTTGGAACGATGAATTTCAGACCAGCAAGTGGAAAGTCTATTGGCGTGATGAATCGACAGACGGGGTGCGCGAGGGCACGCGAGATGCGGGTTCGGAGGCAGGAGGGGTGTGGTCGGTGATCAGGTCGTCAACCGTGAAGCGGACACGTCCGCGAGAGGAGGACGGGGCGGAGGAGTGAGTCGAGTCACTATCCAGACGCAGCGAGTCCATTCGATCCAGTTCGTCGTACTCCGGCAGAGGCAGTGGGGAGCCCCGGTAGTCTTCCATGACGCTGTGGGAGTCGTCGTCGAGCTTGGTGTAACCGGGCGGGCTCGCGGGGACATCCTCGTAGACCGGGGGCATCTCCTCGTCCCAGCTGATACCGAGACCGCCACGTTCCGTAACGTGGAGGTTGAACTGCATACGGAGCACGCGGGCGGCGCCGGTAGGAGTGATCAGGCGAGTGTTGCGGTTGGGGCAGAACTCCTCAGCCACGATGAGCTCGATAACGAGGTTGTGCTTGACCTCGAGGCCACCGGGGGCCTCCATGTCGCACACCGGGTTGGTGGTCGGGTTGATGCTGGCTTCGAACTGCATGCCGATTTCACCGCCCGCGGTGTCAAAGTCGGTCTTCCAGCCGGTCTTCTCTTCGTTGTGGCCGATGATACGGGTCTCCTGGTGGAGGACCCCCTTGTTCTCGCCGCCGATCTTATGAGTGTGCTTCTGGCAGGCGGTGGAGACAATCTTCTGGTGCTCTTCGATACGCCACATCATCTTGCGCAGACGCCAGCGGGTCTGGGTCTCGTCTCCCTTGTCCACCACGCCGCTCAGGGTCATCTCCACCGGGAACTTGCCAATGGGGTGGACCACCGAGGGAAGCACGATACGGCCAGTAAGGTTGGTGGGAGGAAAGATGCGAATAGACGACTTGTCATTTCCGGGAAGCAGAGCGCGGCGGATGTTCAGAGGCAGCTTGATACTAAATTCCTCGCCGGTAGTGCTCTGGGCGTGGGCCAGCAGGAAGTACTCAATCTTGCCCAGGGCGCCATCGCACGAGGCAGGCGAGTGGCCGGGGAAGAGATAGCTGAAGGGGAAGTCGTGGTCTCCTTGATGGAGCTTGAGGTTCTCGGTGAGGAAGTTCCAGCTAGTGAGCTCGTCGGTGCGAGTGGCGCAGTTGGAGCAGTGAGTGGAGACGGGCTTTTTGGTGCTCGTCTTGCACACGAGGCGCGCTTCGAACTGGTTCAGGGTCACCTCGTTTGCCAATTCGGAGACGGCAATGCGCAGGCGGCCCGAGAACAAAGCACCGGTGGAAGTGGAGGGGTTGCCATAGCAGACCAGAGGAGGCGATTCCACCAGAACGTCGAGCTTGGCAGAAGGCAGAGACAGCTCTTCCTTGCTGAGGCGCTCCTTGGAGCGGCCGGCGCGACCCAGGCTGCGGCGCTTTTCCTTGTCCTTGCTGTGGTCCCGGTGGGGGTGGATCAAGTGGTCCATGGAGAATGACAGGCGGCGCTCCGGGGAGCGGGCACGATCCGGGGTGCCATGTGCAGACTTCTTGCCCATGGGGTGTGGAATCTCGTTGACGGATGTGGTGGAGGAGGAATTGGAGTGAGCCGGGGTGGAGGCGAGTGAGGAGTGCAGGGAGCCAGAGCCCCGAACAAAGTTGGGGATCAGACGGCCCGGCATCTTGTGGTGTATGGTGGATCAGTGGGAGGCAGTGACAGATGAGTGATGTAAGAGACAATCAAGAAGCGGTGCGGTGCCGGTACAATAAAGTAGAAGTACCAACGATCCAGAACATACTATGAGGCCAAAGTTGGAGGGGTCAAAGAAATAGGAGCGACGTTCCTTATGAACCCTCGATTCATGGTGGCACAGGCCTAAACGGGGCCCGAATCCGTGGAAAACTTCTAAAAACTAAGAAAATTTCTGTCGGATGGTGTCCACCCAGTCCCAAAGCAAGCCAGGTACGGTCCCGCCATTCGCTGTTCTAGACACGGGTACTAAAAAAAATGCGAAAAATGCTAAAATCCGGTGGGGCCCGGCGAGAGCGTCATTGTGGATCCGGACAGTACCGTTACACGCCGCTGACACGGAAATACACCGCCCAAGGTCCTTCGATAATTATAGATCTTTGTTTTCTGGCGACGGAAAACCACCGTGTGCCTGGTTGTCTCCGGCTCCATGTCTCTCGGTTCCAGCTGTTTCTCTCGATTGTCTCTGACATGTCTCGACATTCGTGGTAGACCACGGCATTTCGGCACCGGCACGGGCCCCGCGTACCGACAGGATCTCGACCGACCATACGTATGGCGAATGGACACAACTGGGCGTGGATGGGGGATCGCCTGACGCCAACACAGATCCGTTCCCCACATCCAAGGTTTGAGTGTGGGCATCATTTTGTGATCATACCATCGAGACCGTGCGCAACCCTGGGAAATGAGTCACGGTCGGCTACATCCCCGGGCGGATGAGTCTGCTCTCTCGGCCTTCGCATGTGCCCGTTGGCGGGGTACGGCCGAGACTTTGTCGGCCCTATACAGGGCTACACCCATCAGGTACGGAGTCATGTCCGGTCAGGTGAGCTTCGCCGGCATGATGTGCCGTTAGGCCTGCCGGGAGGTGACTTGGCATATTCTACGGCGCTACCATCGGTCAAGGCTAGTCGCCAGAGAGGACTATAGGGACCGGAGCACGCCAGCTTGCGACAGATTAGTACACAAAGAGAACGCATCAGCTGCCACACGTTCGAGCCATCACGTGGTGCCACCAGCGGCGGCCGAGGACCGAACGGGCTCTGTTCGGTACAATACAGGTACATACAGCGGCCATACGGGAAGAATACAATACGGGAATGAGTTAGTGGCAGATCTTCTCTCTGCCGCTTTTCCGCTTCGGGCAACAATAACGCGTGCAAAGACCCTGCGCGCTCCACTTCAAAATTTTTTGCTCGCCGGCTTCGTTTGCAGCCCGTTGTCCCGTTTTGGGTTAGTGGTCGACGAGATCTCATGACCCCGCAAAAATAGTGCGGGGCATGGCAGCCGATGAAGTGTTGTGCCCCGGTCTGTAGACGGACACGGATTGTAGAAGATTCATATCAATATCAATCAAATGGTTCGAGCCCGGGAGCTGTCAAGACATGCTCCGTGCTCGTCCCAGCTGCATCTAGCGAATCATCAAACCCCCCGCTCCCACTAATTACCTAACAGTTTCCGCTCGTCCAGGGCGCTAGATACCTCGATCCAGGTACCTAAACCTACAGCTGTCGCATCGCATCGCATGGTCCATGCGCTGCATTCCATCCAATCCCTGCAGCCATGCACCTATGCAGAACAGTTCTAAAGAAACTCCCCGACCTGCTTTCTTAGGCTCGTGCACCCGCGGCTCGTCTACTCCGCGGAGTGCATCGAGCACCCTGCGGTGAAGGTCCCGACGATCACGCCATGATGCGAAACAGAGCCGGCTTGTGGGAGTGCCGCCCGGCCCCCGACCCTCTCGATGCGATCTGTCGATCCCCGTGGCCCCTCTCCGACGTTTCATTGCCGCGTACGGTAGCCGATTATGGGCGCTGAAGAGGGAACCGCAATTCCACTCAAACCCACGCTCCTAAAATGTACAGTAGAGACCGGAGGCTAAACAGTAGGGGTCGGGCACGGCGGCCAATAGATGTCGGCCGAGGGGCACGGGCGGACTCTGGCGAGCTTCCTGATTCGGGTCGATCTCGGAAAACGCCTCCGATCAGCCCTGACTCAACTTCTCTATTTACTTGCCAGATCGGTCTCGCGTCATCTTCCCAGAACCGCGACAATCGTCCGCGTCATTCTACAATCGGTGCAGTCTCATCGCTTTCCCAAATCACGCCTTCGAACGGCGCATCACCTGCTGAAATTCCCGGAGACCTCCCGGGTCCCCGCCTCGGAGGTGAGCAGAAATTTTCCATTTCTGCTTCGGGTATACCCACCCTCGAAGTTTACACTCGGGCCGGGGCAACGTGATGCTTAACATCGATGCCACTGGGGCCCGCTCTGCCACACTTCTCCTAAGTTCGTCCTGTAAAAAGAGCTGACCGCTACGTAAGTGGGTGTGGCTGTCCACCCGCGATGGGGCCGCTCCGACCATTGAGAAGCGCCGCCAAGCTCCGTTCGGCGATTTCTTTTTTTCACTTGTCCGTCGGGAAACCTGTAGGGCTTCTTGATGGTTTCAAGATCCCGGCCCGGTTGGAGTCTGGTCGGTTTACCGTGTGGAGTTGCGCTGTATTTGATTCGGGATCATCGTCGATGGTGGGTATATTCTGGGTTCTAGAATTCCATTTTTGATAACGGTTAGGTCATTCGTGTACTTTGGTATTTCCCGTAGGTAATGGATGAATTTCACCTCTCGGGGTCACTGCTCATACGGTTGACTTGTAAAGGGCAGTCGGCAGAGTTTCAACTACTTGGTCAACTGGATTCTCCACTTGGCTGCCATGCCAGACTGTGTTCCATACAACTCTGGCGATTCGACCGATTTGGAAGGTACTTCCGAATGGAGTCAATATGAGCTCGACATCGGTGGTGTCATCGGATGGCCTCCTTTACCTACCACAAATGGGTTCTGAGCCTCATGCGGTCACACAAGTGTAGTCACTCCATCGAGTGCCTTGCTAGTTGGAGGTACTCCCCGTAATACCCCGAGCAGAGTACCACCGAGCAATGAAATCTTTGTTTTCCATTGCAAACAGGCACCGCGCCGATGTCATCTAGTTGAGTTTGGTAAGCTTACAACTTTGAGCTGTCTTCAAGCCAATATCCTAGCACCCTATTAGGCTCTCTTCAAAGGTGATGGGCCTGTCGATCATGGAAAACAAAGTGACATCGGATCATTCGAGATACGGATACAATCAGAGAGGAATAGGTTTGAAATCATTAACTTTTAAACCATAGCAGAGATAGCCAACATCTTGGAACTAAGTTAATGCACAGTCGCAATGCTTGAACCCCTGGCACGTGACTCCGGGGGATCGGCCGGCACAGAATCTCAAGTCTGAGCTTCCCCTTTTCCGGAAGAGCTTCCTGCCACCGTGTCTTTTTTTTCTATGATCTTCCGATAGTCACGGTCATGGGTCTGGTGTCTGTTCAACTACCATCCAGTTACTAGTCCCCCGTTCCTGGCCCTTCCGAACTCGGCGCGTCCACCCAAAGCCAAAGTGGGATGACCGCGCATTCCCCACCGTGCCATGTCTTGACTTTCTGCACGCTCTGATCCACAATTGACGCCTGTCGAGCCTACTCAAACGCCATTGTCGAAGATAGCTTCCGCGTCAGCTTGAACCGGAGACTAGAGGGGCTCCGGCATTGAACTCGAACGGCATTCACAAACCTCGTCTCCATCTCAAACTTCCGCCATGTTTTCCGATTGGACTGCCCTCGTGGTGGCCATTGGCGCAGTCTTCGCCTTCTGGACCATCTCCTCGACCTCCACCTCGCCTTTTACAGGCTCTTTCCCTCGACTCGTCAACAAGCGCATCTGTCTACTGATCGCCCACCCGGATGACGAGGCCATGTTCTTTGCGCCGACGGTGCTTGCGCTCACCCGGCCGGAGCTAGGGAACCATCTGAAGATCCTCTGTTTCAGTACTGGTACGTCGCGATTGACCCGAAGGAAGGTGTTTCGGTCGAGGGCATTGGTCTCAATCGAAAATCAATGTGGCTCGCGATCATCTCCAACCCCCGAAACAAAAGCTAACGATACAACCCCCCAGGCGACGCAGACGGCCTCGGCGAAACCCGCAAAAAAGAACTCCAAAAAAGCGCGCTACAGCTCGGCGTTCGCGACGAAGCTGACGTCTTCGTCGTCGACGACCCGGCCCGCTTCCCGGACGGCATGAAGGAGTATTGGAAAGAAGAAGATATCACCTCCCTCCTCGCCTCTGCCTTCGCACCCGACCTTGCCGCGAGCCTGAAAGGCAAGAAAACCAATCCCAACAAAGCCCCCACGGCCACCATCGACGTCTTCCTCACTTTCGACAAGCACGGCGTCAGCAACCACCCCAACCACCGCTCCCTATACCACGGCGCCGTGCATTTCATGCGCGCGCTGATGAAAGATAAAGCCGGATTCGCGAGCCCCGTTACCTTGTACACACTGACCTCGCTTCCGATCTGGCGGAAGTATGCGGGTGTTCTTGACGCGCCGCTTTCTATGCTGCAGGGTGCTTGGAGTAATATTTGGACTGGGTTGACTGGGAAGAAAAAGAAGACCGATGACGGCCCGGTGCGCTTGCTTTTTGTGAGCTCGATTGGGGAGTGGATGACTGCCCTGTCGGCTATGGTGAAAGGCCATCAGAGCCAGATGGTTTGGTTCCGTTGGGGGTGGATTACTATCGGTCGGTATATGACTGTTAATGACCTGAAGCGGGAGAAGGTCTAGGCCCTTTTTTGGGGTCTGGCCGAGCTGGTGGTATCATTTGGATATGAATGATCCATTGCGTTGGGCCATAATGTTTCCATGTCTTTCCCTGTATATGACTTGACAGATGGCGCCTGTAGCTCGTGTACACAGTTCTTACGAGAGATTTTTTTTTTTCAGCAATACAGTGAACATAATTTCCATCTATTTCATCTCTGATTTGGACCATGTCATAAGGGTTTGATTATACGCTTCAAAGTATGTGTATTCCAAACATATGCAAATGCCGTCAGACATAAAAAGGTGAAAATCAACATCGGCATCAGGGGTATCATATGAACCGACAAAACAGTAATGCTTAACCGCGTGCAGCTCGCATGATTTCAAACCCAGGACTTGTCATCCAAGAGAAAAATCCCCCGTTCGTTAGACTTCAGCAACCCCAACGCAGCAAGCCTCCCATAAAATCCACCGTGAGGATTGCTCGCCGTAGACTGCGGATGCTCCTCAGGATACTCGACCCAATTACCGCGCAACTTCTCCAGCATGTCCAAAAGCTCGGGAGAATTAGGCCGCTGGAAATTAAAAAGTCGATCCAGCGGCGCAAGTGTCGTATCCAGCCACGGATACCGCTTCAACAGGTCGTTCCATTTCCCCTCCTGGGTCCAGGGGACGCGCTCAATGGGTTGGAACAACTTTTGATGATCACTCATTCGCCGGACGGGGATATGCAAGTCGCTACACCAGTGCCGGTCTTTGAACCCTGTGCGCCCTTGCATGTCCAGGAACCCGGTGTTTTCGTCGTAGAAGATACGTTTCCGGGCCGGGAGGAAGTCACGCCATTCTTCTAGCATCTTAGGGCGTTCTTGATAGAACCAGTTCTTGTCGGGTGTGTCTTTCCAGTGGGGGACTCGGACAGTTACCCATAATGCGCGCCGGAGGAGGTATACTTGTTGGTAGACTTCTAGACGCAGGATGTCATATGACTGGATTGCTTCGGCGAGGATGGGTGATTGGAAGAGTGACGGGTCGCAAGGAGATCCCTGTCGCAGCCGTTTCTGGGTACTTTCGAGAAGTGGCACTAGACACCTGAGTACAAGGGCGCGTGCCTTCTCCTCCTTTTGGCGGGTTTCGCTCAAGAGATTGTATGCCTCGTCTAGGTGGGTCTTGCAGTCTTCCAAAGAACCCATGTCGATGCCGATGTTAATCATGAAACGCCGCATTTGTACGGTTGGTTGGACGTTGAAGGGCTCGGAGGTCATTGTTTCGAATATTGATTGTACCAGCTCCATCGAAACCGGTCCCACGGTATTGGCCCGCTGCTCATCCTCGGTCTGCGTGGTTCTGATTCTGCACTGCACGTACGCCCGTTCGAATAATTCGTGCCAAACTCGAGACGGAATTGGGATATTGTAAGAAGCGGAGATGAACTCGATGGTCCTGACAGCGCCAGGAATATCATTGTTGGTGCCGAAACCGTGGGCAATAGCAAAGAGAAGATCCTCGGTCGGGTAAAGCGCAGACCATGGCTCATACGCCGTGGGCGGTGGTATTTTTGAGTTATCTGGCTCTTGCTTCAGAACGTCCACCTGGATATTCCAGACAGTCGACAAAACGTGTCTAATTCCCGGGCCATGACCAACACGAGCAGATGCGAGCATGACGTTGATGTAGCTGCGTTCGTCGGCAGGGTGCCCGTTATCGAGCATTTCGCGAAACAGATTCATCACGGTTTTTCGCACACTCTGTTGGCCGGTACCATAGCCTTGCCAACCAATATTGCGATCCGCCAGCTGGCGTCGCTTGTAGTAGCTACGAGGAAGAGCTCGCAGCCGATATGCCTCTTGGCCAGTATAACAATGGTCCCAGACGAGCGCTTCCATATAATGGTTGTAGCATCGCCCGTCTGGAATGACACCACTATCCTTCATGGACTTCCAAATATCATTTGCAAGTGGTCCATTTCCCATGGACCGCGCGCAGTCCAAGAGGTGTGTGAATTCCGCAAGGTCTAAAGGGTAGCCTCCGGATGTTCGATAGCTGGTTATCGTAAGGAGATTTTTAACAAAATCATCAAAGACCTCTTCTACCCGCTTCACACCGTTTAATAGAATGGACCAGGCGTGTAGGGGATGGTGGAGATTGCGGAAAGGCTCCACAAAGTAGGTGGGGGACAGTCGGTGGAGAGCCTCGAGGAAAACGTTCTGGTGTAAGGAACCGACCAGACCCGCCGACCGTGGGTCAGTCATTGCTGTCATCACTTGGTCCGGCTGACCATCTTGAAGCACCCGGAAGAACTTGTTTGCGTATTCTGCTTCCTCCTCCGCTGAATTCCAGGCTGGAGGGGGTGCGGCGTGTTGATGGCGTTCTGTCTCAATCCACTCCGGACGTGTCGCGTTGGCGCTGGATTGTCTGCCTGTTGTGGTAAACTCGTGAAAAGAGTTGCGTCGTTGAGGCTGGCGTTTCCTGCGGGGTTGAGGGCCATCTAATTGAAGGATGTGTGATCGTGTAGAGGATGAGATTTGTTTGTGACCGATGAGACCGAGAGCCAGGAGGCTCTGGTGGTTGTAGAAGCATTGCTCTGACCTGGCCGGTCGCGAATGAAACCAGTGAGAGGAGAACCTCTCACCAGCAAGTGTAGTCCTCCGCATGATGGATGGAGGGGAGGGAGCAAGAATGAGACCGGAAGATGCGAGGAGGAAAATGGACAGGGGCAGGCAGATGAGGGGAGGGGGTGTGCGTCGACCCCTGCCGTACTCGGTACTTCGGACTGCATTGTTTCGTGAGGGGCCGCCCGGCGACGGTCAGACCTTCCCCCGGGTAGCAGTGACTTGCAGAAGTCTAGGTTACTAGGGACTAGATGCTGAGTGATTTTCTATTTTTCAATTTGATACTATGATGGCTCTCTTGGATTGTCTCCATCCTGGACTCCATTTGAGTAGATTTACACGTTGCAGAGTATACATCTGGCGAGTGGAGGTGCGGGTAACCCCATGTTTAATCCATCTCGCGCCCCAGTTTCGACACCTGCTTCATTAGGCAGAAACTGGGGTAGTGACGCTGACTCATTTTTTTTGCGCTAGACCCATTCGAGCAACCGGCAGAGCTCGCGCTGATTTCGTTCCGCCCGCGTCTGCTGTGCCCGAATCGACATCGTGATTCCACACCTCCACAACTCAAGATGGCCGACACCGAGGATGCAGGCGCATCCGTCTCCGAGCCTTTGGATCTCGTGCGCCTCTCACTCGACGAGATTGTTTTCGTGAAGCTGCGCGGCGACCGTGAACTCAAGGGCCGCCTCCACGTGAGCCCATCCTGTCATGCAATTGCCTGACCTGCCCACTGACCATGACGACTCCATAGGCATATGATAGCCACTGCAACCTTGTCCTCGGTGATGTGGAAGAGACCATCTACGTGGTAGAGGAGGATGAGAACGAGGAGGAGACCACAAGGGTAAGGGTTTCCGGGCGTTTTCAGCGTCCGTACGCTAACCAGGGATGTGTGCGGGCAGACAATTAAGAAGCAGGAAGAGATGCTTTTTGTGCGAGGTTAGTCATGACTCAGTCAACTGCACGGGATTCGAACATGTTCACTGATGCTTTCCAGGCGATTCCGTCGTTTTGATCTCCCCCCAGGCCTGATCGGCCCACGAATTGATAGAGGAACCGGCGTCTGGCGAGCAGCTACTGTTGAGGGGGCAAAATAAGATACCATCCAAATACCAGTCGCATAGATATGAGACCATGAAATGGCGATGAACCAAGGATCTGTCCCGTAGTCTCTCCGTAGCAGAGCCGCAAGGCTGATACCTCGGGACCCCACTGTTAGTCACAGCTATTCTGGCCGTTTCTAGAGCGAGATAGTCGTGGCGCAGCATGATCGAGGCAGATGATGGCGGATGAGTGCAGCATAGATATGACTCAAGCGAGTGACTCGACCCCGAGCTACGGTTATCGATAAAGCTGTCCCGGTCTCCTCTTCTTGTACTTCCTCAGACCGAATTCCAACTTCTTTTTTTCACATCCATCCCTGTCTTTTTATCGTACCGACAGAGTAAAGACATGATCACTCGAATACAGGTCTGAATTGCGCCGGAAATTAGGCGATCCAATCTATCCCCATCCGTAACGTCACTACCCCCAAGAACGCGACTCACCGCAACCTTCGAACCTCCCACCTCACCGAAACATGCCGAACACCACACGATTAAACGCAGAAGAGAGGAAACGAGGCGAGATCGTATGTTTTCATTGCGCGGGATGTCTTTCTTCACTCACCTGTCCCCCAGGCTCTCAGCGAGTTCGCCGAGTACGCGGATAAGCAGCAGGCCCAGCGCCCCGCCTACGCCGCGCCCCGCGATAGCGGGTACTCTGTCGGCGCTGCTGAAGTGTCGCGCGATGTCGAGGACCACGCAGAGCTCGAAATTCTTGACTCGCTCGGCCTGTCCGATACCCCGCGCACGGTCAAGTTAAAGGACCTCCTGCTCGGCACGGGAGAGGCCTCCGAGGACAGTCTAAAGGAGCTTGGTGAAACGATACAACTACGAATCGATGAAGGCCACGGGGAGACTCTATTCGACCTCGGACTCGAGGATAGCGGAGACTCTATGGGCTTCGACATTTCCCAATGGGAAACGGCACTCAAGCGCCTGAATGAGGCGGCCGAGAGCCTCCCCGCCCATTGTCGCGTCCTTATGACCTACAACGTCGGCGGCGAGAAAGAGTCACCGGTGACGAACGATCGAATAACTGGCGCCTGGGGTAAAATCTTGATCCGCCAAGATGCTACCAATGTGGAAGAAGTGGGAGAGGTCCGCATTGCAGTCGTGGGCAACGTTGACGCGGGGAAGAGTACCATGCTCGGAGTCCTGGTAAAAGGCGGACTTGACGATGGCCGTGGTCGTGCCCGAGTCAACCTGTTCCGCCACAAGCACGAGATCGAGAGCGGCCGGACCAGCTCCGTGGGCATGGAAATCATGGGCTTCGACAGCCACGGCGAGATTGTCACCAATGCTCAAGGTCGGAAACTCTCCTGGGAGGAGATTGGGAAACGCTCGGCCAAAGTGATTTCCTTCTCCGATCTGGCAGGCCATGAGCGCTACCTGCGCACCACCGTCTTCGGTATGCTGAGCAGCAGCCCCAACTACTGCCTGCTGATGGTGGCTGCCAACAATGGGCTGATTGGTATGAGCCGTGAGCATTTGGGAATTGCCTTGGCTCTGAATGTGCCCGTCATGGTGATTGTCACCAAGATTGACATCTGTCCGCCTCAGATTCTCCAGGAGACGCTGTCCCAACTGGCCAAGATCCTCAAGTCGCCTGGTGCGCGGAAGATCCCTATCTTCGTAAAGGACATGGAGGAAACCATCAACACGGCGACCCAGTTCGTCAGCCAGCGGATATGCCCCATTTTCCAGGTGTCCAACGTCACCGGCGAGAACCTGGAGCTCGTCCGGACATTTTTGAACATTCTCCCCCACCGCGGACATTACGATCAGGATGGGCCTTTTGAATTTCTTATCAACGACACCTTTTCCGTCCCGCACGTGGGCACGGTAGTGTCGGGCGTGGTCAAGTCGGGCGTCATTCACGCAGGCGACTCGGTAGTCGTTGGCCCCGACTCCCTTGGCCAGTTCACCACTACGACCATCAAATCTATTGAGAGGAAACGAATCCAAGTGAATGCCTGCTCCGCAGGACAGTCTGGGTCATTTGCCCTGAAGCGCGTCCGTCGCAAAGAAGTGCGCAAGGGCATGGTTGTCTTGAGGAAGATGGATAATCCTCCCAAGGTGTACCGGGAGTTTGTTGCAGAAGGTAAGTCTCGGTTCTATGTACAGGGATGAACGTCGTTGACATGGATTCAGTCTTGATTCTGTCCCACGCAACCACCATCAAGCCTAGATACCAGGCCATGCTCCACGTGGGGGCCGTCAGCCAAACCTGTGCGGTCATCGACATAGACCGCCCATTCATTCGAACCGGCGACCGGGCCCTTGTAGCCTTCCGGTTCATTCAACGCCCCGAGTTCCTGGCACCGGGCGACCGAGTACTCTTCCGTGAGGGCAAGACAAAAGGGCTTGGTATCGTGAAAAGCATTGGCTACGACCCCGCACACCCCCTGAGCAACGCCACAAAAGCGGACGCGAGATAACCTGGTCGTTTGGCCGTTTCGCCTTTCTATTTATTACACTTTCTACTTCGATCCAGCCACAGACGCCACACGTGACATGACGTCAGATGATGCCATGATCGGCAGCCCCACGTTGTTGTCCCAGTGCAGTTATCATCCATTCAGCTCCAATGATTCCAATACACCGCTGTGATCGTGATGCCATGTGTACCCGGGAAGCTCCACTGACGTAGTGAATCAGCCGGGCTTAAGAAGCTCGAGCTCGGAAGCTCCGTAGAAGTAATCCTCATTATTCCTTTTCACCCATTTAGTACGACATTGACTATCTTGACCCAAGGATCCTCCTATCTCCCTCCTGATCCTGACCTCATCGATTATCTTTCCCCTTCCCTACTATTTAATTGTTCCTCCGATACCGTCCCCCTCACTACCACATACCACCGATCACCATCTTTTCTGAAAACATGGAAGCAGTCAACAAAGTGATCAACTCGGCCTCACACGCCATCTGGGGTGACACTGATGTCCAATCACAGACAGCCCAGCAATCGCACGAGGAGCCCATCTCCGGTGTGCAGGGCAAAGGCGCCGCTAATGACCCATACGACGCCGGCAACCGAGACGGTAAGCCCATATTCAGTTCCTATACCGTGCAATGCACCGTCTGCTCCGGAATTTCTGGATAAGGACCTGGCTTCCGGGCCACGGGCTGAATAGATGCCTGCACCATGAGCGCAACGAGCTGACGAATCTCGGATTCCCCAGAACAACCCGAGGCCCCTGCCTCGGAAGGCAATACCGCGCCACAGGAACCTAAGCTAGACGGCCAGCCCTCGACGAGTGTGCGCCAGCCAGCTGCTAGCTCTGCTTTCGACAAGTCCTCTACCACCGCTACTGGAGACAAACCTTCCACCACCGCTACTGCGGATATGGCCGCCACCACCGCTGCGGCCGGCTCATCCTCCAAGGCTACCGAAGATACCAGTGCCACCGCCAAGGGTGAGGATAAGGAGCAGCGCGAAACCGATAAGACCGAGAGCGACGAGAATGCCCAGAAACAGATGGACCAGGGCCGTCGCGGGACAGCCGTGATCATGGAGGATCACGGCGTTAGCAGGGAGGCGCTGAAGGGACCTCAAGGACCGGCGCCGCACACGGCTGATGAGTTTGAGAAGGAAGGCAAGGAGGGCAAGAAGGATGCACACCCTGTTGAGTCGAGTAAGTCGTCCTTCTTTTTGAATATCCGGTGATAGGCAGCGCTAACAATAACATAGAGGGTGAGTCCGGTGCCTCGTCAAAGGGCAGCGATAAGTCTTCCGGAAGCAATGGAAAGCAAGGTGCCATGTCGAAGATGAAGGAAGGTCTGAAGAAGGTTGCTCACCCGCGTCATGGCAAGCAGCCTAGCCAGTAAGGATGTTTTTGCATGTTCGATGGCTGCTTTGATTTGTATCAAGATGGGCTTTTGTGATTTCGCTTATGATGTTCAATTCCCTCTCGGTTTCAATTCGCGATGTATTACCTAGTACCCAATGGAGGTTTTGATTATACTTGTGTATTACCGATAATTCCCTTCTATTGTTGTCGCCATGTTGGACGGTAGCGAAGAGCAAGATGTCCCAAGTATGTCTGAAAAATAAACAAAAATGCAGTATATCCAGCGCCGGCGTAGTGCTAAATCCAACAGATGACGGGGTATCAAGCACAAATATGACAGCCCACCGAGATCCAAAACCCGCGTGCTCTTACTCGAACAGCATCTTCAACTCTGCAATTCTGTCCTTTCGCTTATCTTCTTCCGATTCATCGCCACCGACGCGTAGTCCGAGCGAGCCGGCGATATTCATTTTGCGCTCCTGGATGCGAAGCATTCGACCTTCGATGGAGTCCTTCACCACAAATCTCGTCACTTGGACATCGCGCAATTGGCCCATTCGGTGGACACGGTCAATTGCCTGGGCTTCTATGGCAAAGCTCCACCAAGGGTCCATGAGGAAGACGTTGCTTGCTGTCGTGAGGTTGAGACCAACGCCGCCTGCGCGGAGGGATATGAGGAGAACCGTGGGCAGTGGCTCCGTAGGTTTTGAAAAGGACGGGCCATTCCTCGTCTGTCTTTCATCCTCGTCATCGATTATGTCTTCGGCATATGTATCCTCGGTCTTCGCGAATGCCGCGAGAACGGCGGCGCGTGCTTTTTGAGGCATCGAGCCATCGAGGCGGAGGTGGGTGATACCCACTTTTGTCAACTGGGCACCGATGAGATCGAGGAAAGAGGTGAATTGAGAGAAGACAACTGTTTTGGTCCCGGGCGGGACGCGAGACAGACCATTTATGAGCGCGTGGATCTTTGCAGAGGTGTGTGCCGATGGGGATAGAGGATTGATGCGACGTAGAGAGATACGCGGCGCGTGTTGCGAGCTGCTCGATGTATCGTTTGGGCTCTCCTCGAGGGGGATGTGCGTCATCGGATGCTTAATAACTTCGAATATGTCCTTGGCATCCACTGGGGCACGACACGAAAAGCATCGAGGCTGATTACCCTTGTTGATGTGGTGCCGAACGAAGTCGTCGAGACATTTCTTGCACGCACTGTGCCAGCACGCTGTCACGGCGGGATCGATCATTGGCTCTTCGCAGCAAATAGGACACTCTCCACTCGAGTCGGTCTGTATCTGTCGAAGAGCATGAGTGGTGAATTTGACCGACCTGTCTTCTGTCTCCGCATTCTCATTTGCGGCGGTGAACTGGTTGATGAGACCCTGGAGGTCCATGTCGTCCTTCATTTCGTTGGCTGCGTCGAGGGCAGCCGCCGCAGTCTCTTCGTCTGCAACTATCTCTTTCTTGCGGGTAAGAATCGGGTGGCAGCATGTCTGCCGAAGTCGTAGAAGTTGGGCAAAGATGGTGGAGTACGACGAAAGGAGGGTGCCCGCTTCGACATTGTCATTGTAGGTTCTCTTTGCCCGGGTATAAATGCAGTCGTAAATTTCTCGCTCTTGGTCGGAGAGTTCGACCTCTTCGATAGTAACAGTTCGTTTTGGCAAAGGTACCAGAGGCTCACCCTCTGGAGTTCTCATCGTCTTGGTTCTTCGGAGTACGAGAGGCTCTAAAACACTCTGCACCACGTTGAGAGCACGGACGAATTCTTTCGACTCGAACGGCACCGTGATGAATGTCTTCCAGAAAGAGAAGTTACTCCATGGCTCAACCTTCAAGAAGCGTACCAAGCTGAACAGATCTTCCAGTCGGTTGACAATGGGGGTGCCTGTGAGGACCCACCGATGCTGCGCCTTCAACTCGTAGCAGGCCCTCGCAGACTTTGAACGACGGTTTTTGATCAGATGCGCCTCGTCAAGGATTATGCGGAAGAAATCAACGGAAAATAACCCATTATGGTTTGCCATTACGGACGACTGGGTAAGCTGGCGGAACTCAGACAGCACAACACCGTAGCTGGTCACAATGACATTGGGTGCCGTTGAATGTTTTGCCTCGCAGCATATGTCGCGAAGATTTACTGCTTTGTCGGCACCATAGTACAGCAGAGTTCGCATCGTCCCGGGTTGCGATGCCTTCAGCGCCTCGCTCTCCCATTGGGAGAGCAATGACGTCGGGGCGACAACCAGTGTGGTATACGGAGCAGGGACAATCCCAGAAGAGTTGGGAAGTCTGGTGAGATCGTTGACAGAACTGATTCCACTGGACAAGTTGGGATTCGGCTCAGTCTTGTGAGAGTGTACCAGACTGAGCATCTCGATTGTCTTTCCCAGTCCCATCTCATCCGCCAGGATACCCCCCAAGCAATGTTGCTCCTGAGCGGGGAAGTCGACACTGAGGTCACCGGAGTACGGGTTGACATAGAAATGGTCAATTCCCTCCACGATTGGTAAATCCTTATCGTCAACGTCCTTGCTTGGCCAGTTATACTCCTCCCACAGCGGATGCATCGAGCGTTCTCGAGCTTGCTTCTTGTCCTTCTCCTTCGAGAGCATCCAATATAGAGCTTGTTTTTGGTACTTTCGAAGGTCCATGGTAAACGTAGAAGGCGGCTGGGCCTCGGGCATATTGAAGTCAAAGGATTGCGCTTTGCGATACAATGTATCCAGCTGGTCCTCTTCGAGTTCAGCCCCTTCATCTTCGGAGGACTCGTCATTCTGGTCTTTGTTCGAGTCTTTGGTGAGTTTCGTCTTCTCCTTTTTCACGCTGTCGTACTGCTCGGCCATCTCCGCAGCTCGGAGCAGCCCGTCTTTCTTGTGTTTTTCGGTGGTCGGGTTGAGGGAAGTTGGTTGGAGGCCAATTTCGTGGAACAGTTTCACAAGAGCAACTTGCCGAAGCCTGAGGTTTTTCTCTTCCGTGCTTTCCTTTTCCTCGAATAGGCCTGTTGATCTGTTGTCATCCCCAACCGCTTCAACGAAGGCGCCATGCTGAAAGGCTTCTCGCCTGAACAAGCATCGTAGCTGCAGATAGATGGTATCGTTGACTCGAACCCTGTCGGGAATATACACACAGACACCCTCAAACTCACATATCTTCTGATCAATCAAAGTCGACACCCATCCAGCGATATCATGCGGAAGCCGTCCAATTTCCTGCCCCGCAGAGTTCGTGAATCGTGTCAGGACATCACTCTTGTTGTTGGTGAACATCTTTCCGTTTCGACCACGCTTCGTGACTGGCTGTGACCTGGCACGTTCGATCTTGACAGGATCTCCATGCTTCAATAATGCAGGTCCACTCCGTGTTGCCCATGCTCCCACACCAAACGCTCCGATATATCTCGAGGACGGTTGTTTTCGCAAGAGAGGGCGTTGTTCGACCGGTGTGCTTTCATTGACTGCGCGGGAGGGGGCGACGGACGCTCCTTCACCTGATTCAGTGTTGGCCGATAGGCTTGATCGGAAGGACGGTGGATTCGGCCGAAATGCGGTTTTTGTTGGCTTCTTCCATGATCCATCAAAGTAAATGTTGACGGCGCGTTCGACGTTGTTGGAAGCGGCAGTCTGAATCGCTTTGAGAGACTCGAGAGATAGCTGCTCTCCGATGATACCTGTAAACAGCTCGACATCGAAGCCGTTCAAAGTTGGAAGCTGACTTGTCGTATCGGGGAGTCCTCGTTGGGCCGGACTATTCTCGGTTGAGGTCGTTGCCGGACCCTCCGACGGACCATCGTCTATGCTTTCCGTCGTCAAGAAAGGTTGTTCATGCCGAAACGGGGTGTCTCGAGGTGTGTCGACATCCTCAAGGGGAGGAGTGTCCGGGATATCGCCATCGTCATTTTTGGGAGAGGGTTCCTCTAAGCCGGGGCAGTGACGAGGTAACGACGCGTCGAGAGTCCCCGCATTTGAATCGGATAAAGAAGCAGGATCTTCGGCAAAGAACCGTTGTCGCTTGGCTGGTCTCTGATCCAGATCCTCATTCATACTCGTGGCTGCGACATGGGGTTCGAGTGAAGTGGAAGAAAAGTGAGTTGGGGAGACGCGCCGGGAAACGCGAAATCACGCGGCTCTACGTCAGCGATCAAAAAAAAAAAAAAGTCCGAATACTATTGCATTCAACCGTTGAGCTTTTTAGATCACTCTAAGCTTAATTAACGGCCAGACTTTACCCTCGCAGTCCTATTGTCAGATATCTTGCAATTGTCCAGTCCTGAGCGGCCTTGGTTCATTGCGCTGACACACCATAGGCCATGGGCCAATGCAATTAAGTGGATTACATCCGCGCTCAACTGGAACTTGCCCTCCTCCACATCTTTCATCTCCCTCATGTCCTTCCTCAAAGAGGCCGCTCGTCCATGCCGGGCATCGACAGCACGGCGCTTATATTCGCGACAATTTCAGTATCAGAAAAGGCTCTTCAGCCGAAGTCGACCCTTCTCCTCCCCCGTCTCCGCCGAAGAAGTCAACGGCGCCCATAAATACTGTGTCGGTCTACTCTCGTACGCCTCCCTGTCTTCTGCTACATACCAATTCACTCAAATATACTCAATCAGTATGACTGCGTGACAGATACTGACCCGTGTACTCAACAGGAAATATGACCGACCCTCTTACACCCTGAGCACCTTCATCCCACCCCACGCAAGGTCCTTCTACATCGCCCTGCGCGCATTGAACGTCTCCCTTTCCTTAATCCCCGACACAACCTCCTCCCCCACAATCGGGTTAATGCGCCTACAATTCTGGCGCGACGCCGTAACGAAAATCCTCGCTGGTTCTCCGCCAAAGGAGCCCGTGGCAATCCTTCTCGCCTCCGCCATCTCCGATCTCAGCGAGCGCACACAAGGCCGGGCCAGGATCAGCAAGGGCTGGCTTACCCGGATGATTAGCGCGAGAGAACAGACACTCACAAATGACCCGTACCCGAATATCGCCGCCCTCGAATCCTATGCTGAAAACACCTACTCCACCCTCATGTACTTGACTTTGTCAGCGCTGCCGATGGCATCGGTCACGGCGGATCATGTGGCTTCTCATATTGGGAAGGCAGCGGGCATTGCGGCTGTCCTGCGTGGATTGCCGCTTGTTGCATTCCCTGCGCCGGCGGCTAAGTCGCCCAGCGGGAGCTCGGTGAGTGCGGGTCCCAAGCAGGGTGCCGTTATGCTGCCTCTGGATATCATGGCGCAGACCGGTGTCAAGGAGGAAGAGGTGCTGCGGCGCGGAGCAGATGCCGAGGGTTTACGAGATGCGGTTTTCACTGTGGCTACGCGGGCCAGCGATCATTTGATTACTGTGGAGCAGATGTTGAGCAATCTTCGGGCCGGTAAAGATGTCGGGCATGATTTTGAGCATGAGGGCGAAGAAGGTCATGAATATGAACATGATGTCCTGGGTGGCTCCCAGGCCCGCGAGTCGCCAGTTGATGAAATCAATCGAGCCTTTGGCGTCTTTATGCCGGCGGTGTCTACGCGCTTGTGGCTCGATCGCCTGCAGCAGTACGATTTTGATGTCTTCCGTCCGGAGCTACTTCGGTCGGATTGGAAGTTCCCATGGAAGGCTTACATGGCTTTCACTCGGAAAAGTATTTGAAGAATGACAGGCGGCCGTGTATGATAACCTGTACTATATTGATGCAAGACCTCATGATGGCTAGTCGAATAATGTACAAAAAAGCAATTTCCACACTAAAAGTCGTTGTATGAAAGGTTCGTAGTACACGAAGGTTACATCAAGTAACCTTTCTTTCTCGTCTTTGCTTTCTCGAGCTAGTAATAAGGCGTCTCTGGGCAAGCATAACCGCGTAACGCTGGATTTTATCACGCCTGAGATTGAATTGTTAGCACTGTGTGGTTTGAGCTGGACGGATTTTGGGACTCACATCAACAAGAGAGTGGTCACTACCACAAATGGTACTGCAATCTTCCAGAAGTATCTGAAAATGGGTTAGTATCTGATCAGCTGCGGAGGTAAAGCTATCGGGCAGACGTACGAATCACTATGTTGGATACCAGCAAAGTCGGTGAAGTTCATTCCGAAATAACCCTAGAGCCCTCGTTAGAAGCTGTGAGACAAGACGACAAGGTTTCTGCATACCGTCAAGAACGTCATCGGGAGATACAAACAGGTGACGATCGTCAGTTGTTTCATACTCTCATTCTGATAGGCACCTATGTCATGTTCAGTCCGGTATCATCAGGGGACTTTTTGTTCACCCACCAATAGTGTTGAAAATGAGATCAATCATGTTATCAGCGGCACGTCGCATCTGATCGTACCCTTCCACAATAGTAATACAGTGATCCAGGACATCACCCAGATACGTATGACACATGGTACTGATAGTGACTCCCGAGCCTCCAATACTCTTCAGATTAGGTGTAACAGTTCCAATGTGAGTTCCTAACTCGAAATCAAGCGGCACTGAAGATGGGCTGAATGCACCATTTCGTAATGTCCCGAGACCAGGTGTGCCGACGGGGGCAGATCGGTGGTCGCGAAGAGCATTAATTACAGCCACCATCGGCTGCATGGAATTGCGAAGGACCGCAATTTCCGAGGTCAGTATATACAGGCTCTTCGATTGATCAATATCCGGGTCCGTCAAGACCTCCAGCTCGAGGTCTCCAATGGCGTCTTGGTAGGCCATGGTGACAGGAATTGCAAGATCAATGACGGCGTCCAGAATAGCTTGCAGGAGCATACTGGCATCGCATGACTGACGAAGAATAGTCTCGGGCGAGCTCAGGCGCCGCACGATGGGTGCCTCTATGTCGTCTGCGCTGGTCTCGAAGAAAGATGTGACGGTGTTGTCGGCATGAAGGAAAATTGAGACCTGCTCCAAAGTAACACAGAGTCCCTTGGCTGCGAGTGCGGCATGGCGTTCCATGAACTCGATCCGATCCTCATTCGGTCCACCGCGATATCGCTGGAGGGTTCGAGCCGTGGCTCCTGCCGCATTGGCCACATCGCCAAATTGAGAGGCCCGATTTGATGAAGGCCTGCCCGGGCCAGGGCGGACGCTCGCTCCCACAGTGGCCTTTTCCTTCTGTTGCCGACTTGACGGTCTTTTGGAACGGAAAATATCCTTCATTGCCTCCCAGATGATATGCCGCTTGGTGGGTCGTTTCAAAGACACCGAGCTCTTTTCACTGACCACCGAGT
Organism: Penicillium sp. S103-07; assembly: GCA_037042055.1. Classification (NCBI taxonomy): domain Eukaryota; kingdom Fungi; phylum Ascomycota; class Eurotiomycetes; order Eurotiales; family Aspergillaceae; genus Penicillium; species Penicillium sp. S103-07. The sequence continues at coordinate 654,288 of JAXQJQ010000010.1, read as the reverse complement.
TCTTTCTGTCCATGTTAAAAACGCCGGGCTCGCCTTCATCTTCGGAGTCGGAGTCGCTGTCCTCCTGTTGCAGTTTCACTAGTTTTTGCAAGGTCAAAACGATAAAGGCGTGGTCAGAATACCAGTCGGCCTTGGTGCGGTTCGTTGTGTGGACGACGTCCTCGATTGCCAGACGATGTAACCTCTTGTGGTTTCCAAGAATCTTGATCACATCCCAACTCAGCCCATTCACGTTGATCCATCGGCACTGTACCCAAGGCTCTCGCTCTCGTGACAAGAATTGTTCAAGGGTATCGTTATCGAGTTCATATTGCCGCATTTCATTCTGCGAGAAGTCCACCACCGTGATTTCGCATTGTCGCTGCAGGTCGCCGGGTACGTTCGACGTCCATTCGGAGCTGTATGGGGGGAGAGGTTTGGTTGGATCAATGCCGGGTTCTGTACCGGGCTGCCAGTGTGATTCGTGGGCAAAGCCTTCTGGGCGGTAGGAGCGGGCGGTGTTCGAGCGTCGTCGCGTGCGACGTTTGGCGGTATCGTTTGAGTTGACTCTCGCCGCGGTGGTGAACGCGTCGGGGACGGACCCTTCTCGCTGTCTCGGGGAGGCTGGTGAGGCAGGTGAGAGACCTCCGGCCTCGAGGTCTGGACCTTGATTTGAATCGGACCGGATCGCGTCACGCTGCGCATAGTCCATCGAGTGTATGTCCATCCTGGAGATTAAGCGGCTGCGGGTGCCGTGGAATGTTGACTGAGCGGCGTACGATCATTGACGATGCAAAACGGTCACCAGGTATAAATGAAATCCAGTAACAAGAAGTTATTCAAAGCTCATAGACGCGCACAAGCGCGTGATATCAGGCGAAGTGCTTATCACAGCAACACCCCGACATCATGCACGCTGCGGGGAAATGACTTCAAGGGATATCGTCAACGCTCCAATCAATGCGAAACACCGCGAAAGAAAAACTCGAACAGGAAGTTTGCAAGGGGCGGAAGAAAGCCAAACAGATAAGGAAAAGTCAACGGCCGTCAGTGGCGGTCCAAGAAATGCGGGCGCACGTGGCAGTGCTTGTACCACAACCCCAGAGTTAAAATATCCTACGTTATATCAAGAAGGTGAATTATTTCCGACCAATCAGAGCCATGACGATCTCCGCACGGGTCATTTACTGCGAATTCTTGAACTTGTTCTGACCAGTTAGGTCTCCACCGGTGCTTGAGCCTGCCAGGTTCCGGGTGATAAGTGGGTCAATACGTCCTCAACCAAAGCGGCTGCTTTAGTTGGACAACCGGAACGCATGCATCGAAATATCTCCAGGCACTTGGAGCATAGTTCCAACAAGCTGGCTCTTTCTTCTCCGGCGCTATCGAAAGTACTTGTGATGACCACGAGCATGGCAGCGAGGACTCGATGAGAGTAGCATGCCCACTGATTGTCGGGGCACTCCAGTACTTTGTGAACAAGCAGAATGGTTTCACGGGCAGCACCTATGCAGACGCTTTTGGCCATGGCAGACGAGTAGAATGGCGTGGAGAAGCTTGCATATGCAAAGAAAGGACGGTGCATGGCGAGCATCACACGGTTGAACCCTATCAGAATGTGAGAGATCCTTCAATGATGGCAATGGTGAGTGACCGACTTAGTTCAATATCACAACATTGATGCTGCACCCAAGGAATCTGGCCCCATGCCTGGAACCCTTCGGCGGTTGCAGTATCTTTGGGAGCTAAATGTGCAGGAAGTTCTCTTCTCCAAGTCATGAGTTCAGCTTGAAGGTTCATCATTCGGCCCACAAAGGACTGTAGGGCAGCTGGCTTCTCGCTAATACTCGATGTCAAATCGATAACTTTGCGCGCAATTCTCGCGAATTTGGCCATCACGACGATGAATGTGACCTTACTGGCCATTTCTGCCTTGGGGTCCTGCGTTTGGTAAGCGAAGGTTGCTTTTCTGTCACTCGAACTGACTCACTGGATGTTCTACGGGATACAACGCTTTGGCGTCGGTCTCGCGAATACTGAGCGGTCTCCCATACTCAAGACATAGATCCGATTCCAGGTTATAAAGAGTCCACCAGGTTCGGAGTGCCTCTTGGCGATCAATGATAGGCAACTCGGGTGAATTAATGTTGTCGTTGATTCCAATTGAGTAGGCCATTCGAATCGCGATTCCCAGGTAGTTGTATGCCACTTAAGGGATGTTAGCCGGGAAATTGACAGCCCAATGACGATCATACAGTTGGGATTAGCCCGTCGATGAGCATAAATAGCCTTTGAGTAGTCAGTTTGTGTTGGAAAAATAGAATTCAGAACGATCATCATACCATGAGCATAGCAGCCTGTACTAATTCCAAGCAATTCTCTCCCAGCAACTGACCTAGAAGACCTTGCGCCATAGCGAAATATTTGGCAGCCCACTCTGGACCGCTGCGGTCAGTCTCTGAGTAAAGCGCACCCAAGGCTAGAACAGAATAAATGAGACACTCGCGTTGACGGAATCGAGGGCTCTGTGACTCGGAAGATGATGCATCCCCAGGGTTTGAAAACGAATAGTAGGCAGACCGAACAGCTGGAAGGCTTAGTACTGGGATAATATCAGAGATCTTGTCAAAAAAGCAGTCTATATGCGTCTTTGCCAGGTTTTGCTGAAACGTCCATCCACTTGTGCTAGACACGTCACTCGAGGAGTAGATGTCTTCGGGAGAGTATCCCGCCCCTCTTTGTCTTTTTTGGGGCCTTTCGCCATCGTCATCGCAGTTCGCTGCGCGAGAGATGCGGGGACCTTGCGATCGCAAGATATTAAATGTCGATGTGGGACCGTAAAATGCCAAAGATCCAGTGCCATCTTCAAATACATCCACTCCACGCTGGCCCAGGGTCGATCTCGGAGTCGTGTCTTGTCATGGTGTTAGCTTCGAATTTCAGACCTAGGAATGAATACACTCACCTGCCGAGATTGTAGAAAGTCTAGGCTGATAGGTTCTCTCGCCGAAGACTGCACGCTCCAACTCCAACACCCTGGCGTTGATGATATCGAGCCCACTAGATCACAATTAGGTCTTGACACGCCCGACTTCCTCTGTCACCTACCTAGTCACTCTGTGAGCCGCTGTAGATGGATCATAGGAGCAGTGAGCCTTGCTTTTCTCGCACGTTTGACATGGCAGAAGTCCATCACACTTCAATCATGGATAGATATTAGCACTAGTGGTCCAGTACGGTATTTCTCATGAGCACTTGACTTTTGGGTGACGTACTTTTAATTTTCGAGCTCGACAGGGCCCACAGGCCTCTGTAGTCTTCCTGCGAGCCCCTACTGGCGCCCGAAAACCCTGGCTCGGCGATCCCGACATGTCGTTTGTCGGCTTCTAGTGGGTGTTTAGACCAAGTCCACTTGCACCGAGCGGCCATTGCGATTCCATTAGTCATACATTCCATTGGTTCGGGATTTCCCCGAGACGAACTTGGGGATCCATCGACTAATCCATATCCTGAAAACTTTCCAAGTTTGCTAGGTTGTTAGAAGCACAGGAAAATTAAAAGTTCAATGAATATGTTGCTGTGATGATTTAATCTTAGAATGGCTAGTCTATTGTTCGGTGTTTTCAGAACTGTACCAAGTCTTTTACCTGCACCACCTGCCCTGTACGGATTGCCTTATTTGCTGCAATCCCCGTTAGGATGGACATAGCCCCATCAACATGTGATGCAGCGCGATTCAGTCTGTCCGTAACTGGAGTTCCAAAGAGATCGTTGAGTAGCATGGGATCTCCGCCGCCATGGCCACCTTCTCCCTCAACAACCGGCACCTCATAAGGCGGCGCAAACATAGGATGCACCGTAATTTTCGTGTGCGCCACTGCGCCTTCTTTCGCCTGTTCTCCACCTGCATTCACATACGATTCCTCGAGAACATCCATCTCCAGTCGGCCACCCGTTCCATTGAAACAGACCCGGAATCCTTCCCACGGGCAGTAGGCGACCAAGCTGTATGTCAAGATTGCACCAGATTGATAGCTCACCAGCGCACCCATTGTGTCTTCGATGTTAATGCCATCGCCGAAAACGCTCTGGTCACGGTAGTAGCCATCCTCATGCTCCGCGTCGAGATACATGGCCTTTAGCTGTGGGTGCTCTTCCATGTGTAGAGCAAAGGGATCGCTAGCAGCGGCAGGACTGCCATGGGCTCGCGAATAGAACTTGGTCTCGCCACGAAGTTCAGCATTCTCTTTACCATAAAATTTCAAGTCGCCCTGTGCAAACACTGTAGTGGGCTTGCTACCCAGCCAGAAGTTGACCAAGTCAAAGTGATGGGTAGATTTGTGAACGAGCAATCCGCCACTGTTGCGTTTATCCCGATGCCAACGACGGAAGTAATCAGCACCATGTCTGGTGTTGAGCATCCATTCAAAATGAACAGAGGTAACTTTGCCAATGGCACCATCCATCAGAAGTTCACGGACTTTAGTGTTGTGGGGTGCGTATCGGTAATTGAAAGCGACCCGTAATTGACGATTGGTCGCCTTTACTACATCAAGGATCGTTTGGCATTTCTGTTCGTCGACTGTCATCGGTTTTTCACTGAGCACATTGCAGCCAAGCTCCATAGCCCGGACAATGTAGGTGTGATGTGCCCGATCAATCGTAGTCACAATTATCGTGTCGGGTTTCATTTCCTCAACCATACGATCGAAGTCGGCGGCTTTGTATGTTGGCAGTTGTGGCATTCCCAGCCTTTTCACTCGGCCATTGGCGACGTCCATGCGCGTCTGATTGGTATCACAAAAGGCGACAAGAGTAGCTGTATCCTTGAAATCGCGGACTATGGCACTGTAGAAGAAGGAGGCGCGGCCTCCGGTGCCTACCACGGCGTATCTCGTTGGAGTCATATCAACAATAATACTGCCAGGAGACCTGGACAGCCACAAAGAAGCCAAAATGAAAATTCTTATTCGTGTCTGGATATCCAGTCAAGAAGATGCGGACAGGGTTCTTTGGATCTATGTCTTGTTTGCCGATCGGCATTTTGAACCCCTCACTGACCAAGAAGCCTCCCCGGCGAGAGCGCCGCCAAGCTTCCACGGATGAGTTTTTCCGTCAATAGAGTGCTTTGGGCTCGCTCCGAGGACCGCAGAGGATGCTAACCCCACGTGGATTTCTGTAACGGACATTTCTAGCCCGATCTGACTATCGTATTCAATCCCTTTTAGAGGGCATGTTCGGGGGCTGCGGGTCATTGTGACCCGAAACTAACACCAAGTTGAAGCTGTCGGCGAGCTTCATGGATTTTTTGCCAAAGACGAAACGTTTCCAATTATTGGGATTAAAAAAAAATACCCACGAGCTATAGAGTGATCCAAAGTAAACTTAGGAAAGATACTGCCACCTTCTCTCAGTGTAAAATGTTCCGAAGTAATTTCAAAATATCAATGTCCAAGATTCCTGATATCAATAATTTGCAACAATCCATTTGGCTAAGATAGGTATTTTCCAATGTTGGCAAGGTTAGAGACCGCAGAGACACCATAACGAGCAGTCTCATTCGTGCTAACCCAAGGAGCCTCCTCGCCGTTATTGAAATATTCCGGAGGCGACGCTTGCAATATACTCCAATCCTGATGTACCGTGTAGCCATCTGTATTAAAGAATTGGTCCCAGGCCGCATGCGCGAGAAACTCATCATTTAACTCGACAGCTGCAAAAGCAGTAAGAGTTGAATGGCTCTGTCTCCATGTTGCATGAGAAGGGAACTCGAAGCCAAATTCTTCGCGTTGAACCTTCGGACCGCCGTTGTATGCCCGGCAATAAGCTAACCACACTTTCATAAATTTCCCTACCACCAAAGGATGCTCCTTCCGTGCATAGTGGAAGAATTCAGCGAGGATTTCGGGGAAACCAAATAGCATGGAAAGATGTGAGATTGCCCACTCGGGCGTTGGAGGAGGACATTCTCGAACTTCACCACTGGTCGGGTTAAACAGAATGGCATTGTTTCCAATCCCATGTTTCAAGTCTGCAATGCCGTCTAAAAGGTTGATGAGAAGATCTCTGCATTTCTCCCAGCCCTTACTCCGTCTTTCCCATGCAGTTAGCCAGGCTGCAAGAAGAGGACCGCAATCCAGGCCGATGTTCGTCATAGCGAAACCTTCAGGAATCCCAGCATGCTGTTGTACCTTGCGATGAGAATCCAGTACCAAGAGGGAATTTTGACAGTCTTGAAGCTCAGAAATTAGGTCTCCAGTGTGTTCGTCTCCGGTGAGGTAAAAGTAAATACGACGGTAGAGAACATTGGAGATTCGAAGCTGCTTGGAACTGTCGCTGAAATGCTGAACACCATGCCGGGTCCCAAACCCTTTGAATCTTCCCATGTGATATACATCCACGTCGCCGGTATGTCTCGTCATGGCCTCGGCCATCTTGAATACATCTGCTCTTCCAGTGTGTAGAAAATAGAGCCAAAGCCAAAGGTCTGTAGATAATTCGGAGTTGTCCCATGCAAAACCACCAACATCGTATCTCCATGCATGTCGATAGGAATCGTACGTGTGTTGAACATCACCATGGTCCCAGAATCCGTACCATCGATTCTGTTCAACCTGGCCATGGTAGTAGTTGAATAGCAAGTCCAGATTTCTTTCAATAGGAGCTGCCTTGGAATTTGAACCAAGGGTTGTAGTCTGTAAATCAGGAGCCCAACATCCGTGAAAGGCGTTCGCATCGTACATATGCGCTGAAGTTGCAACCAGGCGTGGCGGGTCGCGAACTAATAAGGAGAAGGCACTGAACTCCTGGTTGGAAGGAGTCTGTCGAAATGGCTTCAAAAAAAGTTGATTTGTTCGTCCGATACCCCTTGCTGTCACAAACCCGGGTTCAAAATCCTCGTATGTCACGTCGAGAGCCTCTAATTGCTTTGGATAGGTGTCCAAACCGAGACCATCATGATAAGGCGCCGTTTCCAATGGCTCGGCTAGAGGTGAGTATAGCCATACCGTTATGACACCGGTCTCGGAAGTCATGTTGTCAAGGTCGATCTGGGTTGGATAACGCTCCCAAAAGTCGGACATGCCAACTGCCAGTCCACCATGCTCGGCAGAACCGACGTACGCAGTTCCATCTGCCCGCCCACCCCCGATGACTTTGACCCAGGAACAACCTGGCTTGGTTCGTTTCTTGATCGTGAACCCATCAGAAGAGAGCTGAGAAAGCGAGTAAGAGTCCCACGAAGGAATGTAGGATAAGCCCTCGGTTAGATTTGTTCTCATCCACTCCTTCTCACATAGAGTAACAAACCGTCCTGCCGTTTGATCAATCCGGTTTTGCACTGTCGGGCCATGCCTTAATCCGGATAAACCTTTCACCTCCTCTTTCAGAACACTTCCCCCTGAGCCACCGAGACGAATATGTCGGTTGTAGAGCTCTGTGTGTTCTAGCGGAATGGAGAATCGAAGACCGAGGGATGTGAGCGGCTCATGGGGATCAAGGTCATGTACAAGAGAATGGGTTATTTTCACGGACGGAGAGTCTGAATGCACATAAAATCGCACATGGAAAGGAAGGCGGTTTTCAGATTTCTCTGCGTCCACAGCACCAGTAACCTTGACAACAACCCTGCTGAATGTTTGATTCTCGATTTCCACGGCCTGACAACGGGTTTTGTGTTCAGTTCCGTTTATAGATGCAACAATTGTGGCAGCGGAGCAAACAGAATTTCCATCAATATCCAGTCTTTCAAGCAGTGACGAACTTCCGGTCTGCCCGAATCTGAGGTGCAGTCCTTGGTGTGAGGTGACTGAAAGGGAAGTGCCAACACTCTGGACTCTGACTCCTGCTGGCCTTTCTTGCCTTGGAATGGCTTTAACCACATATTCCTTGCTATACCCGATATCGCCGCTGATCGAGTGAGCCGTCCATTTGAGCGAGCCATCGGCCCAATAGGCAATTTCACGCGAGTCAATAGGCCATTCCCCGTGGTCACCCTCGATAACAAAGGGCTGAGCTGACTGATGCATGCCCTGGGGCCACGGCATCCCAAAGGAAACACCATCTGACGGGACGCAGGGGCCATTTCCACTAAGCCAGCGCAGGTTCCTCGTCATTTTGCCAAGAAAAATTGCAATCTTTTGAGTGGTCAGACCTCCGAGTTTGAGCAAGCAATTCGGGACAAGAAAACCAAGCGATGGCAGGGGACAGATGACCTTGGCGGGGTGTTGAACCCGTGCAATGGTGGATAGTTATACGCGATGCATCACGCCAAGGAGGAGCGGAGATCAAAGCGGAAGTCAGCCAAAACTACAATTCCACCAACAAGGGGCCTCCATTTCCCGCCATCTACGAAGTACACGAACGCATGGGTTTCTCCCCGCAATCTCTGCCCGAACACACAGCTACAGTTCGGTCTATACAATCCCGGATAACATGGAGATATCCTTATCTCGGCTCATCACTAACCCGGAGTTCCGATTAAATTGCGGAGACAGACAAATCTGTTGTTTACCCCAGAGTCTATCCCCGCATTCTGGGGAATCGGAGCTCCTGTGGGACCGGTACAAAGGGGGAGCCAAGTGACCAGCTTCCACAGGGTGAAGCTTGGTAGAGGAACCCATTGCCCTAACGCCTGTGCCGATTTTATCTGCTTTGTCGTCCATCCAAAACGCTATCAGACGATGGCGGAGCACCAAGAGGACATCGCCGACCGCATGACCACAACGGTGGTCCGCGAGAAGGATGAGGAACAGTATGTTTCAGGGAAAGATACCTTGAAAGGTGCCCAAAGAGCCACTGAGGAGGAACATGCAATGAGTTTGCGTGAAGGTATCCGCAAATACCCCAGGGCAGTGTTCTGGTCCGTTTGGTTTAGCTCGGCCCTGATCATGGAGGGATTCGACCACGCGTTCGTCAGTGGATTCTTCGCCTTTCCCGCCTTCCAAAAACGATATGGAGAGCTCCAGAGTGATGGATCATACCAGGTGCCAGCCAACCTTCAGTCGGCCGTGAGCAATGGTGTCAATGCCGGCGAGATTATTGGTTTACTCATCAATGGAATCCTGGCGGACGCCATCGGATATCGCTATGTTATGATAGGGTGTCTCTTTCTCATGATGGCTTTCATTTTCCTACAGTTTTTCGCCACTAGCATCTATATGTACTTGGGAGCTGAGATTCTCCTGGGGATCCCGTGGGGTGTCTTCCAGACTCTGACGACTACATACGCTGCCGAGATCTGCCCGAACGTTCTGCGACCTTACCTCACTATGCTGGTGTCTTTGTGCTGGAGTATTGGTTATCTGCTCGGCACCGGTGTTCTTCGTGCCTTTTTGTCATCGGAAGGCCAGTGGGCCTATCGAATTCCATTTGCTTTGCAGTGGGCATTGCCAATTCCTCTCGCTATCGGCATTTTACTTGCACCGGAATCGCCGTGGTGGCTTGTCCGCAAAGGGCGCATTTCAGAAACTGGAAAGGTGCTGCAACGATTGCGGTCCAAGGATAGCTCCGAAGATGAGATTGCCGACACCGTCGCCATGATGGAGCAGACAGTCAAAATTGAGAACGAGATGAAAGCCTCCAGCAGCTACTGGGACTTGTTCAAAGGTGTCAATTTGCGTCGAACGGAGATCACCGTTTTCACCTACCTTATCCAGGAACTCTGTGCTCCCCTCGTGGCCTACATTGTTTATTTCCTCGAGCAAGCGGGTCTTCCATCAGCAGCCTCCTTCGACTTTGGTATGGGGGAGTATGCACTGGCAGTTGTTGGTGTTTTTGTCGCTTGGTACTTGGTTCCCAAAGTAGGCCGACGTACCTTATTGCTCCACGGCACGGCATTCATGGCTGTCACGACGTTTGTCATTGGCTTTATGGGAATCCCAAGCATAGCGACGCATCCAAACATTGGATACGGAATTGGTAGCATACTGCTGATTGAATACTTTGTCTTCTTCATCACAATCGGTCCGATCATTTACACTATCGTCACCGAGATCCCTTCAAACTATCTTCGCAACAAAAGTGTTGTGCTCGCTCGCGCAGTCTACAATGTGGCCGTTCTCGTGTATGGTCAGCTCGTTCCCCATATGATGCAAAAGGCGTCTTGGAATTGGGGAGCCAAGTCCGGCTTCTTCTATGGCGGTATTATGGGGCTTGGTTTGATCTGGGCATACTTCCGTCTTCCTGAGACCAAGAACCGGACCTTTGCTGAAATGGACATTTTGTTCAAGAATGAAGTGAAAGCTCGTGATTTTGAAAAGGCCAAGGTTGATATCGGCACTGAGACTGTTTCCACCGAATGAAGCTCCTGCTTTATTTTTTCATCGTGGGGTGTCCAAACTACTACGTTTCTTTCCATACCTTGCAATTAACTCGATATCATATACACTGTTTTATCATTTCTAATATAGTAGTACCAATTCTGCGGTAGCATTTTATCCACTAGGAGAGAAAGGTACTAGGAATCTTGCCAATCTTCTCAACTGCCGACCTGATTGCGCCAGTAATTGCAAACTGGCTAGGAACTCCGTCCACTCGGTGAGTGGAATTGATGTTCTTGACCAGAACAATTTGATAGCACGTTGCACTTCCTTGGCGGGAAACAATGGTAGACCAAGAGAGGAAAATCTCCCAAATCTACGAGCTCGTCAGGACTATATCGTGGGTCATTAAATAGACGTGCTTACCCGATACCACTTTGCCCCATACTTCGTTACCACATTCTCCCGATTGGCGAGCCAATTGCGATACCACCGCCACAACGTTGCCGAGTAATGCACTCCAACTGTGTCGACGTTTTTGATCTCAAAGCCAGCCCCTTCAAGCTGATCAACAACCCATCCGAGGGGCGTACTTGCATCGGCACCTGGGAAAACATATTTGTTCATGAACAACCCCCAAATAAGATCTTCGTATTGCCAGTATTTCCGAAGCCCAGAATACTGCAAAAAGAAAACCCCATCATCGTCCAGCATATCATGAACTTGTTTTATAAATCCACGGAAGTGACGAACACCAACATGTTCTGACATCTCGAGGCTGGTTATCTTTTTGTAACCCCCAGAGATTCGAGGTGAATCCCGATAGTCCAAGCGAAAGATTCGACTTTGCGATTGCGGAATTCCAGTACTTTCAAGGGAAGTATTTCCCCATTTGGTCTGGTTGCGGCCTAGTGTAATCCCAGTGACGTGTGCCTTGTAATGAACACTCGCAAAGGTTGCCAGGGTGCCCCAGCCGCACCCAATATCCAGCATAGTATCACCCGGTTGCAGATCGATCTTCTCGCATACTACCGTCATCTTATTGTCTTGTAACTGCTCCAGAGATTCTTCTTTGGTAGCATCACCGATCAGTCCGGAGGTGTATACCATGCGAGGACCTAGGAACCATGCATAGAAGTCGTCGCCCCGATCATAGTTGCCACTGACCTGCTCCTCGTCTGTACTTGATCAGCCATATGCCGTTATCTTGGCCTTGACGATGTTGCAGAGACCAAATCAAGATCGATACATACCCTGTGAGCGAGAGTGCACGATCAGTTCCGGAACAAATCCAAACAGAAAGTGCTTAAAAACTCCCCAAGAGAAGCTGAAATTTGCCCAATCGTGCCGGTACTCCAGGTTCTCCAGACAATCCCCAGTTTTGAACGTCACATCGCCCCGAAAGTACTTCTCATAGAATACTTCGATGGGAATCTTCCTCTTGCCCCGATATTTTGTTCGATCGGCCTCCGTGCGAAAGTTGAGATAGTGTTCCACTGGCCGACCCGGGAACCTTGCCTTTTCATTCATGCGTGGGGACATGGAGGAAAAGATGGTCCAGAAAGCCATGAGTATCGGGATAGCGGTACATATTGCCAGGAGTATTGTAAAGTAGAGGCCGCCGCCCAGTTGAAACGATATGAGCCATGGAATGAATATCAGGAGGAAAAAGAGTAGGGTGTTGGACCACGAATTATTACCAGCGCCATCCGCGGGTAGAGGGCCATTTTTGATCGCAGGGGACTGTGGTATCACATTACTCGTTAGAATGCCTTCAGTTGCAGGTGGATTAGGGCTCAGGGATTTCTCACGGTGGTCGTTCGAACTCCATAGCTTTCCTTAGGTGAACTCTGCGAAGCTTCCGGGGTTACGATGAAGTCGAAGAAAGGAGGGGATTCAGGATGTTTCTGAAGCATCATGAAGGGCGAGCTACAGATCCGATAGCTTGACTTAGCTTTCGTAAAGAAATGAGTTTTTCACTATGAAGAATGACTATTTATATTTTGTGGAAGAAGCCCAGTCATTGCGCATCATCCAGGTAGGGTCCACTTGGCATGCGCGAAAAGGCGAGAGATCATGTTCAATGTTTCAGGTTTAGGTGGACCGAGTCTGGGAAGCTGCATAGATGAGAGGATATCCAAGAAGCCTTCGAGGGACGTGCATCTCGGTTTCCTGACTGGGATAGAGACGCTATACCGAAAAAGGAGAGCCGATGTTATCTGCGGGTCCACGCCCTGGCGAAGCATGAATCCTGGCAATTCCAACATTCCCATTTCCCTTCTTTTTGTCTCGCCTCTCCACCGCCGGAAGAATGGCTGGAGACTACAATGTATGGGGTGCTAGAGTTTAAAGCCGCTCATGACGAAGGATGCTTCCGTCTTTACAACAGAGGTTCCAAGAGGACGAAATCCGGATGCCTGAGCTGTCGCACACGCCATACAAAATGCGATGAGCAGAAGCCAATTTGTGCTGGCTGTGTGCGAAATCATTTACTTTGTTCTTGGCCCGGCACAGCGAGAACGATCGACTGCAGTCCCTCGGGCTCCGCGGGAGCCGACCATACAAACTGTGCTCGGAGCGTCACTCCGTCATGCCAGCTCCTGTTCTCTGGTCCAGACTATGCACCCTCACATTGGCCTCGGCTCCAGGGGAGACCCAAGGAGCAAAGGCTTCTCCATCATTACATTGAGAGATCAGTGAAGCGCCTCGTGGTGAAGAACGGTACGAGAAACCCGTTCCTCGCGTACTTGTTACCTCTGGCTCAGCAACATGACGGGTTTCTCCATGCTGCCCTTGCCATAAGTGCTTCACATCTGTCTTATGATGACCCAAAATCGCACTCTACGGCGCTTTCACACTATGGGGTCGCATTGCGAGCAGTGAAATACATGATCACGGAATTTGGGAATGGACTGAGAAGGGACCCGCTGGAGATCGTCATATTACTCTTAGTTCTCTGTAATTACGAGGTACATTTTGAGCTCTTCTACGTATCACATTGGTTCGACTCGCTGACATCAGAATAAATTGTATTAGGTCGTCGACGGAAACATGGAAGGCGCAGTGATGCGACACATGTTGCCATGCTCTACTCTGCTGGTCTCGCACAACGTCCTTCTGAACACGATCGATGAACATTGTGCATGCTTTATCGCAGAACAATTTACGTGCTTTCATGTCGTGAATCACTACTTCGGACTTGATTTTAATGGCTCGACGAGTCATTTCCCGGATCTGTCGACATACTATCATGGTCGATCTTCCGCGTGTGCACATGCCTTATTCGAAATGATCCCACGGATTGCTACTTTTGCGAGAAAAGCAACCGAGACTTACCCCAGGCACCTCGACCCTGGTATTCTCGAGGAGTTTTATACTATCGAGCAAGAAATCTTGTCATGGGAGGTGCCAGAATCAGTGGATACGGTGGATACCAGAACGTATGCCTGGCCAGCACCGGACAAAGATGAGATAACGGCAGCCCTTTTCACACAAATGGCGCTAATTATCACTCTTCAATGTGCCCTCAATGGCCCTGGAATTCCCAAACCATACATTCGGAGGCAAGTTGACGCTGGTTTATGCGAAGCTAATCTACTCTTGAAACAAATATCATCATCCAGTATGGCATGGGCAATGCTACTCTGGCCTCTTGCCCATATCGGGTCGTGTATTAAGTCTCGAAAGGAGCAAGAAGATTATGTCTCAACGATACTCGTCATCGAGGACAAAGTCCGTGGTTGCGCCGTTTCCATCTCGGTCTTGATCAAATTGTGGGAAGCTGCACGCGAAGATGAAAGATATTATGGTCCTTTTGGGATTCGAGAATTCATGAAGAGAGAAAAAATCACGCCGTGTATGGGATAGCATCTGTACCTATCTTCCAATCATCTCTTTTCAATAGGACTCTTCCTCTAACGCCTCTCCGAAATGGAGATCGCCTCGAACACTATCTTTGAATTCTTTCGGGTAAGAATGCTAGAATATCGTAGGTAGATCCACCTGGGTACTTGACTTTTAGAGCTCATTATCCCTGAGAGGATCCTCCGACATCGCAGGCCCGCGAAGCGAACTTATAGCAAAGCCATGCCCATAGCCGGAGCCAATCGCGGAGATCCCGAGCCTCCATAGAGCACGAGGAGGTTCCACAGCGGAAGCGGGGAGGAGCGGGGAAGGAAATGATTGGTTTACGGAGATCCCGAGCGTCTCTAATCCCATCTACTCCTCCCTCAAGCTTTCGTTTTAAATGTCCCTGGCCTCTTTTGAATCTCCTCATTTCCCTTTCCTCATTTCATTTTCACCATCAAGATAACCCCAAGATGACTCGACGAAATGGTGAAAGGTCGACTAAGCGGGCCCGCTACGACGAAGACGAGGTAACCAAGAATGGCGAATTGACCTCGGCAGGCGAAGCGTTTTTTGAAGCTTTGGGTAAGTCATCTGGCTGCATTAATATTCTCTCTAATCGGAATTGTAGTTGAGGCCGGGGTCACCCACTGCTTTGTCAATCTGTATGTTCTCCTTGAACCACCAGACGATGTGTCTAACGGAAAGAAGTGGAAGTGACCACCCTGCCATGCTCGAAGCCATGGCTAAGGCGAAGCAAGGTCTGTTTTTCGCAAATATCTTACATTTATCGATGCTTATTAATATCCAGGGAAGTTGGACAAATTCCCCAATATCATCACTTGTCCCTCGGAGCTCGTTGCCCTATCAGCAGCGTTGGGGTACGCTCAGGTCACCGGCATCCCGGTATGATAATCGCAGCTGAAATGTGTCATATAATACTGAACCAAGTCTAGCAATGCGTTCTCGTTCATGTCGACTGCGGCACCTTGGCCATGGGCCAATCGATACACAACGCTTCCGTTAGCAGAGTGCCCGTTCTTTGCTTTGCCGGTCTTAGCCCCTTCACTCAAAGAGGAGAGCATCTGGGATCAAGAACCGAGTATGGAAGCCCGAACGAGAATCAAAACTAGTATTGACAATAATAGATTCATTCATTGGCTTCAAGACGTGCCTGACCAGGCTGCAATTCTCCGTCAGTATTGCAGATATTCCGGAGAAGTGAAAAGCGGCCGCAATATCAAACAACTCGTCAATCGCGCTCTGGAATTTACCATGTCTGACCCCAAGGGACCAGCATACCTCATGGCTGCTCGAGAGGTTCTTGAAGAGGTAAGTAATGGCCACCACTTGCGAGACTTTACTGACAGGACGTTCTAGAAAGTGGAAAGAAAGTGGCTCGAAGAAGAACTCCTGAGTCCAATGGCACCAAGTGCGTTACCCGAGCCAGGTAAGCCTTATATGTTCCACTGTTGACAGCTTAATGGCACTGACATAAACAGAGGTCGAATTGATCGCAAAAGCTCTCATGAGCGCAAAGAGACCACTCGTCATCACTAGTTATCTTGGTCGAAACTTGCAAGCTCCAGCGTTGTTGGAAGAACTTTGTGATAAACTGCCCATCAGTGTCGTAGAAATGGTCGGTTCCGATGTTTGTATCCGTAGTGACCATGAAGCCTATCGAGGCGTCACCGTCACTACCCATCCGGATGTCCTGGAGGCCGATGTGATCCTCGTTATGGACTGCGATGTACCTTGGATACCCACTGCAGGTGAACCTAAAAAGGGTATGTTCCTTTGCCTGTGCCATGGAAATATCTGCTGACAGTTCAGGAACGAGAATCTTCCATCTCGATGTCGATCCGCTGAAGCAGCAAATGCCACGTACGTGACCCTATCAAATCACACTCAAAGACAACGCTTATTTAGAACAGTGTTTTCTATCAAAGCTATCCGGAGACTGAAAGTGAATTGTGGGATTGCACTGAAGCAACTCAGCACCTACTTGGACAGCCAGAATATCGACAAGAGCAACTACACTTCAGAATTCTATGCACGCACAGTTCGCCATGCAAGCTGGCGACAGAGTCTGCAGAGCCTCGAGTCGCCTTCAGATGGAAATATCGTGACCGTTCCGTATCTCACGTCCAAACTCAGACAACTTGTTCCAGAAAACACTACCTTTGTGTTGGAGGCAGTGACCAATGCGGGACATCTCATTCACCATCTCAATCTGACCAAGGTATATAGTCTATCCGTCAATGAATGTGTATGTTGCATTGCTGATAGGATATCGCAGCCCGGTACTCTGTGTGGCAGCGGTGCAGGGGGTCTAGGCTGGGGAGGCGGAGCTGCCTTAGGCGTGAAGCTTGCAAAGCCTGATTCCTTTATTTGCGCAATGTGAGCCAGATATATATCTCGCAGTATCTCATCTCGGGGTGCTAATGAACTATAGCGTGGGAGACGGAACCTATCTCTTCTCTCAGATGGAAAGTGTCTACTGGATTGCCAGACGATATGACATTCCATTTTTGCTCATTGTCTTGAATAACGGAGGCTGGAATGCACCCAAGGTGTCAGCCCTCCTTGTCCATAAAGATGGGCTCTCGTCCAAGTCTAACAGACACAGTAAGTGGAATGATTTCTTTTGGTTAGCGATGAACCCGGGGCTGAGAAAATTTAATATCAGATCTTAATATCTCGTTCGAGCCATCTCCGGATTATCCAGGCATTGCAACAGCGGCTGGCAATGCATGGGGTGCGACCGTCATGCAGCAGAGCGAAGTTGATTCAACTATCAGAGAGGGAACGCGAATCGTTCAGGGTGGGAGATGCGCTGTCATTGAGGTCGCGTAAGTGGAAATGAACATCTTAGTGGCTTTGTGCTAATTCTTACAGGGTTCCATCGATTTGGAAAGATATTTGAGAGCCTGTTTCTGACGTTTAGAAGGCATTTCGAGTTTTGCAACACTCGATTCTTTAGTAGCATTGTAGTACAGCTCTGTAGTACAATCAAAAATTCCAAACTTATGTTATCTTCATTTGTGCCTCGCAAGTAATAAACCAGGAATATCAAGTCGGATGTTTGGAGTGTATTTGATGTTTGTACACTATAATCACAGTGGCCATTTCGACGCCGTCCCAATGCTGTACCCTGATCAATCCTCATAAGACATACAGCCGCCCGATTATTCGAACAAGATAGCGAGAAAATAAATACAGAGAATAGAAGACAGTCGGAAGGAAATGTGAAGTGAGGGAGGGAGGGAGATACAAAGCTCTTCAGTTTAAGCCCGAGCAGAAGGTCGTGGTTTCCAAGGGGCACGATTGTAGAGGCCTGCTTGTGGTTGTTTGTTTCCACTGGAAGCAGGGCGAGGTAGGGTCCGGAAGTCCGGGTAAAGTCCAGATTCCATGTCCATGAGAATTGCTCGTTGGGGCTCTGCAGATGCCCAGCCCGTAGATTTACGTGGCGATTTGGTTGGGGCGGAACGTGCTGGAGAAGGCTTGGAGGCCGTGACGGATGCAGTCTTGTCTTTGATGATTTCCCGAAGCTCTTTGTCGTCCTTTGTGATCTGGGCCTTGATGAAAGACGGGTCATTGGACGCTTGAAGAGTAGACATGACCGACTCCCGCGGAGTGTAGGA
Source organism: Penicillium sp. S103-07 (assembly GCA_037042055.1). Taxonomy (NCBI): domain Eukaryota; kingdom Fungi; phylum Ascomycota; class Eurotiomycetes; order Eurotiales; family Aspergillaceae; genus Penicillium; species Penicillium sp. S103-07. Next base: position 636,560 of record JAXQJQ010000010.1, on the reverse strand, counting down.
GTATTTTTCCGGGGTTGGTTGAGAAGTGGGTATGATAGAGGGATCCAGGAAAGCTTTCTGATCCATATCGAGTAGCTTAGAAATATCCAAGGTCTCGCCATGTGGGATTTTATGAGGATGTGAAGGGGTGACACAGTCCATGTCAACCTCCTTCCGAAGAACGTGGTCGATGTCAACGGCTGAAAAATAGGCGCATGATTGAGGGAGATCATCAATGCCCACTTGCTGCGAGAAGATGGCCCGTGTCCAGACATTGGCAATCTGCAGAGCCAGCGCCGCACGGTACTTGTCCTCGTCCTTCACCAGATATCGGATTTCATCGTGGACTGTGATGGCCAATCGAGCTTGGATGTTAAACCGCCGGATGAGATAATCCATGCTAACAATCAGCAGATGAAGATAATCAACACCGGATGATTGGATAGCCCAGTTGATACGGGACGTCATGAAGCTGCCCCTGTTGATGAATCGCCTCATAAGCGCCTCGGTAATTCCAGCACCGAGGGCCGGGGTTCTGGGTCTTTCCTGGTCTGCAAACTCTTCCAGCTTATTGAATACAAAGGATTCCGTGCCACCACGCCAGAAAGGTGTCTCGCTCAGAACACGACGAGAGGTGCGCGTGCCCTTGGTCTCCTTGTAGAGGTTGGCCGCGGTCTGCTGGGTTTGCTTCTCGGTCAAGGACGGGTTGAATTGCCGAAGAAGAGTAGCGGCGAACTTGACACCAGCTCCATAGATACGGCCGTAATTGAAGATCTTGGCATCGTTGCGAGAAATGCCCAGAATCTGCGCACTTCGGGAATGCAAGTCGGTTCCTTCGGCTTTGGATCCTTCCAGAGTCATGAAGCCAATCGCATTCCCTCCGTGGATTTGGAAGGGAGCATCTCCGACAAGACTGGCGATCCACAGCTCCTGAGAGTCTACATCAGCGCCCACGAACGCGTAACCTGGGGGTGCCTTAATCATGGCCTTGAGCTCGGAGCCAACGCGATTCGTTTTCGCATTGCTCGCAGTTAGCCATGTGTTCTCCACGGCACGTCGGGTGATAGTCCCCATGGGAATGACCTGTGGCAAGATGAAGCCCACCCGGTTCTTGGACTCTCCATTTACCCGGCCGCTCTTTTGAACCTGGTCCTCATACACGACCATTTGGCTCATAATGCGGTCTCTGGCACTGATCCAATAGGAGCAGGAGGCGTTCATATCCAATGCTTCCTTGGCGAGTTCGAATTTAGACGACAAGATTCCGCGCTCGAAGTAGCCCATGTAGCCCTTGCCTAGAGGGTTGGTGCACCGGGCTTGGGGACCGTCTTTGTGCGGGATTTTGAAGTATGTGTTCTTCCGGTCAGTCCGAAGCTGTTCGTTCTTCTCTTCGGTCATGTCACAGAGGACTACTGGCTGATTCTCAAATTGATGGACCTGGTCACGTGGAACCCGAAAAGTCCATCCATACTTATCAGACCAAACGAGAGGATGCCCAGCCCACGATAGCTTCAGCAGAATGGGCGCGATCCGAGTGCGCACGGTGAGGTTGATGTCCGAGTTACTCGTGGGGAAGAGATCCTTGTACCACTTTGGCATGCCAGGTTTCTTTTGTCGAGCTGCGGGGCGAGGAGGGTCTCCCTTCTTCTTTCCTTTCACCATTTTTATTTCTTGGCCAGTCCAGTCCAGCTGCTGTAGCCAAGGGTCGTTTTCGTATACATCCGGTTGCTCCTTCACTCTCAAAGCTTCGTTGCATAATTCAACTAACTTCCGTTGCACGTCGTCAAGTCGTTTATGGTAGGTTTCCTCGGCATTAACAAGATACTCCTGCCAGGTCTGATTGACAGGGAGGATGACAGAGGATAGATGTCGGAGGGCACCAAAGCTGACGGGGTGCGGACACGTCTCGAGGAAGTTGGGAAAGACTTTTCGGTAGACTCGGTGGGTAATAGAAACATCAGCAGCACAGTAGTCGAGAAGCTCATCGAGTTTCGTCAAGAGAGTCTCCCGATCAAGTTCGCCAAAGAAATCTCTCTGTGCCTTGTCAATTGTGACATCGCAATGAAATTTGGCCACGTCTCGCAAAGAGTTCACAGAGCTCCGTCCTACCCATAGCTCTTCCTCTTCTTCCCTCAACGTGTTGCTCTCAAGCAGCGAAGCCAGTTCCACGGAATTATGTTCATTTGCAATCTTATCCCGGAGATCCTTGTTCTTTTTGTGGCGCATCCAAGTCGGTCTTTGCTGCGAGCACATGCCATTCACAGCCACATGAAGAGACATTGTGTCCATAAAAAAGTTGCGAGTTTGTTGCATATCGTACTCCTCCAGCACTCGAGCCCGATCGTATCCGATATTATGGCCAACAATGATGCGTGACTGCGAGGGGTCTCCCAACGGTACAAGGTGAGCTTGCTCTTTTGATTCCCCCAGGAGCCAAGGAGATACCCACGCATACCACGCAGTTGGACTCACTGCGCAAGCCATAACCGCATACGGATGTTCCTTGTACATCACCTCCGTGTCAAAGGTGAGCATCTCCTCATTAGGAGCTTCCACTGGCTCCGAGCTGCCATCGGGAGAGTATTTGGTCCATCCACTCCGTCTAACCCACTTGCGAGGTTTGGTCGGACAGGTGACTGCAGCATATGACTTGGCATAAGTCAAGTATGGCTCGGACGCATCCATTCCAAGCTTGTAGAAATGTTCGTCTAATGTCTTTCCCTGAAGAGGCGGTAGGTCGAAAGCAATAGGATCGGCACCACTTTGGGATTTCCCAAGGAGATCGTGTCGGGCAAGATGGTCTCGTGACAGGGCAACAAGCTCTGGATCGGGGGTCCGGATCTTGTCAGGGAAGACCTGTGGATGGACATAGTCGCTAAGCTGCTGAACTCCGATGTCGTTAAACCTAGAGGAGGCGGGAACTGTTCGGAATTAGCATATCCATATATCCATATTTGTTTGCGACAGGGCACTGTGGCATAAAGCGTACCTGAAAGAGATCGTTTGGGTGTGGCTTCATTGTTGACAGCTGTTGAGTAGCATTGTGTCCATCCTGCCACGGGAAATTGCCATGGTTGCGCGTGCACGGGAAGTGCTGGTCGCAGACATAGGCGCGCCGACCTCACTACACCCCTGGAATGAGGAGTGCAGGAGGATTTCCAAGATAACATCATATATTTGAGAATTTGCGTGGGTTCAGGTCATGGTAGCATATGCGATCGCAGCCAGGCAGTGGCTGCGCACTTTGAACGGACAACGCGAGGGGGAGATGATAATCGTAGGAGCAATTTCCATATCATTGCCTATCGCATCTGAGCGTCATGTCGGCCTCGGAAAATATGTTCTGCCGGTAATTCAGACCGCCTTCCGTAAATGGTTGCTTATCGGTGGCAATCAATCTATCACATCTTGGTTTCTTGCGCCGTTCACATCATCATTTGCATTCTCTAGGTCGGATCTTTAGGCGGCTGCATTCTCTTATAAATATATACGACTTCTTTCGTCGCCACTCGAATACCCCACGTGAAACCCGGCGGGCCAGACTACAAAAGCCTGCACCTTTCTCCTCTACGAACCCCGCAAGTTATGCGCCTGCTAAACGCAAGACTCTGATACCCTACGTACCTTGAGAACCCTTCGATCTTAGCATGAGTCGCAGGCTTTCAATCGTCGATCTCACCTCTGCGCAAGCGAGCTCTGGTCGCCGCTCTTCTGCCTCGTCTCCTCACGATCAACCACCGACAACAGATCGGGCCGGGAGCCAAACCACGCCCCGCGGGATTAAGCGTCGACGTGAAGACGATGGCTTCTGGAGCCCCGACTCATCAGATAATTCTGAAGACACGGAGCAGCAAGAGGGAGCTATAGAGTCCATTGATCTCACGGAACCTGAGACTTCGCTCCAAAAAGCCCTTGCGAAACAACAGGAGGATGCGATCAAGGCACAGCAGTCAGCAGCAGGGGAGAGAAGCGGCTCCGTTCTGAGCGCATACAAGTGCCCTGTATGCATGGACACGCCGGAGGATGCAACCAGCACTGCCTGTGGTAAGTTTTACCGCAAGTGGCAACCCGTGCCTTTCAGTTATTGAGCTTTTTCTAACAAAACACATCTCTTTAGGCCATCTCTTCTGCCATCGATGCATCGTTGAATACTTGAACTCGGCCGACCAACGATTAGACTCGAGCAAGCAAACCCGGGGTACCTGTCCAATATGCCGAAAGGGTATTACAAAGGTTGACAAGAGCGGACCCAGGAGGAGTCTCATTCCCCTGGAACTCAAGTTGACAACAAAGAAGCGGAGCCTGGTCCCGCCTTCTCAGGCGTGAACTCTCTTTGCATATTCCCATTATTTGAGCACGGCACAGCGGGGCATAGAAAGGATGGCGTTCACATTGCATCCGGGGTGGTGCATCTGGGATGATTTATTTTCTTTTATGCTTATCTCACGAATGAAATGATTAATATATGAATATTCCATTGCCCAGGCACACTTGACATTTTTATATGCTATAGATGTCATTCATTTGCCGTGTCTCTTCTCCGGTCGGGGGTCGAGTGTATTTCGCCGGCCGAGACCACTGCCAACGCCTCGGACCATGGCGTCGCCTTTCTTTCCCAGGACGACTTCAAGAGCCTGTGTTAGGGCATTGGAATCATATTGCGTGCCGAGAACGACTTCCTTGTCGCCATCCATCGCAGTAATCTTCCGGCCATACAAGCGAAGGGTTTCAATGCCCATCTCTGCCAACCGATCCCGGTCCACGTGAGGAGTGCCAGGCCCGTCAAGGTGTAAAACATGAGTCACGTATGCAGTATAAGGAATGGACGTATGGGGTCGGATAGTCTCTGGTGAAGACGGCGAGGTGGATGAGCCGTGGTACTGGGTAGCTCTGTGATGACGACGTCCGCGGCTTTCCTCTCCAGCGCGGGCAATCGCTTCAACAAAGTCAGATGCAGAGAACGGCTCGGACGGAGGGCCAGTCTCGCGATCCAATGATCCATTAAGAATAAGAATTTTGTGGCGTGCGGGACTTCTCATAATGCTTTTGCCGACTCCGCGGAGGATAATTGCAGGGATGATCGAAGTGTAGAGAGAACCGATGCTGTAGATAATGGCCTGGGCATCGTCCAGTGCTTCTAGCACGCGTGGATTGGCGGCAGGTCTGATTTCTTGGCCGTAGGGATTAATGTACCAAATGCGATCAATCCGGCTGGGCAGATCTTCGTTCTTGCTTTTGCTAAAGGATATGTTCTTGTTGTGGAGTGTGGCCAGGGAACCGGGAAGATGGTCCTCCTCATATGAGACCGCATCCGACTGATCAGATGGGTCTGTATCGTCCAAGTCATCCCCGTCAGCAAGCAGTAAGCTGGGGCGTCTAGGCCGGGAACCGCAGTCCGGTTGCAGCGCCGTAACTTCGCTGGGATGAGAGATGCTGTTCTGGCCGACAATGATGGTTCCATCGGCGAGAGTGGCGGAGATGTGATGAGAGAAATTCGAGTTGATTGCTGGGATAACGCGCACAATATCCGACTGTACGCCGCAAATGCTACTTAGCAGATAGATGGCGCTCTCGAAGGACCCGCTGAAGAGTCGCGCGCCTGTCAAAAATAGGTTTCCAACGCTGGCAGAGGTGAAGTCAAACGTTGATGACGGTGGCCGAGCGCGTTTCAAGATCTCCAAGTTGAGCATGTTGAAGAAGGATCGGATCAACTCTTTTTTGGCCGGGGCAATGGACCTCCAAAGGTCAGAGGTGCCGTCCACGATGGACTGCCATTCATGCGATGCCGCTGCCACATCAGCGGGCAGGCGGTGGTTGAATAGAGACTTGATCGCCGTGCGCTCTGAGTTGACGGGCGAGTCAGGAATCAACCGGACCAGTCGACCTATCGCAATGGTCAGCATGGTGTCATTATTGAGGAAGGGACTCGCTCACTTCGAACATCGCCGATTCCGGGGCCCCCAAAGATTCTAATCAGTTCTGAGGAAGAGCCTCCATTGTCGCTAATGGGGATGATATAGCTGAGCAGACAATCTTTGCTTTCACGCAGGGCGTCGAACACATCGACAAGGTTGTTGGCGGCGCTTCCACCGGAGATGACCACAATCCCCCTATTGGGTGTCATCTCCATGATGGGGATTTTGTCGCAATCACAACCGTTTGTGCAGCTAATTTGCAGACCGCAGACTTATTCTTTGCGGTGGTTTTAAAAGGTCAAGGATGTTTTTCACGATTGGATGTTGGGCCGCACCCGCCACATCGAAAGTCTGGAAATGCCACGAATCATGAATGCCAAAAACAACTGAGCGCGCACTGCCAGGCAACCTTCGAAAAGTTATGTCACTAATACCTAGCGGGAATGGTTTCTCGGTAGATCAAAATAGGACTGATACATACACTAGTTTTCGAAATCGGTTTAATCATTACCTTCTTTCAAATTCGTTCTCGGAAAATATATAATTGTACCGTTTGTGCTATCCACCATGGAATCCAGCTGGATGAAACCTCACCTGCCTTTTTTTCCAATCGAGATTCACCAGCTCATCATTGAACAAATGGAGTACGCTGAAATATGTCAAAAATGGCGACTCTTATCCTGGAGAAGGTTGACGTTGAGTCACAATTGGAGACTCTTGATATGTGGGAACGAACCTTCTTCCTCCATTATGCGACAGCCATAGAGGGCGAAAGACTCGTTGAACGCTTATTGAAGATGGGATGCTGGGTTGACCTTGACGATGCCCCAGACCAGTCGCCCGCGAGGCTTACAGCGTTGCGTGGCTATTCACAAGTTGCGGAACTTTTGATTGAAGAGGAAGAAAGTGGCGGGGAAATTAGTGAACGTCGCCTAGGAGGCAGAAAAAAGAGAGACCGGGTATAGTAGCAATATCACTTAGGCTGCCGAAATCAGGCATCTTTTGTCACAGAGAATTAGACGCAACGTAACAAAAGTCTTGATATTCCCTAGTTGGTCGGAAGATATAATGAGTTAAGATATAATGAGTTGCAGAAACTCGAGGCCAAGAGGTGCGCGATTAATTCGAGGACCGGTGCTATATTGGGGTATCGACATTGTTGGAATTGAAGAGCTTCTCTAATCAAGATCTAAACGTGAATATCTCTCGTTAGACGTAGGATTCGAGATAGTGTGAAATTGGTATAACTCCCGATTGGGTTTTCCCGAGTCGGTGATGACTGATTTTAATCCGTGGTCGAAGTTGAAGACGCATTGAACCGCGCAGACAAGGCTAAAGAACGTGAAAACCAAGGCCGCTATTGAAAATAGCAACATATTGTCTTTCCACTCGTGTTCGCTCGCAGACCATTTCCACATAGAACGATTATTCGACTTAGGAAATAGGCGATGAATCCAAGATGGCAGACCTATCATAAAAGAGATTAAATTAGTAAGATGGGAGTCATTAATAAAGACGGCTGTGAGCCACTCACGATGATACCCATCATCGCCCACTTTTTCTCCGTTCGAACGAACCAAATACCGAGAACAAGGGCTAGTAAAATCACCGGGATTAAAGCCATTGTGAGAGAATATTCTGGCTCTTCAAAGTGTACGTCGACCAAGTTATATTGAATAATGAATCCAACGGAGAAAAAGAAATTAAGTTTGGTTAAAACGAGGAAAATCTTTCTAGAATACGTTAGCCCATATCTCTTCTCGTGGGGAGAGTATCAGAACGGATGACTTACCTCATATGCGAGATACCGCACCTTGATAGTAGTGTCTGCATGGATACGCCTATAAATAGCCCATTCATACTCCTTGTGTATCTTGTAGGCGAAGAACCAAGCCGGGGGAATACAAATCCCAAGGACAATGTTCGCTACCAGTTCCGCTGGTTGAACATACGACCAGAAATCCCGGTCAGTATCGACCAGCGGATTATTCGAAATATCATGCGAGTGTCGTAATATTTCCGATTGTTGCAAGATTCCGCGATATTGCATAGCAGAGAAAGCGAGGATGAGGCAGAGGTTGATACATATAGCCAGCAGCAAAATGTTGTTTTTGTAGTAAATAGCATTTACTGATAAAACGGCTATGTATAAAATGGCAAAATATCACGAGCGCTATATCAATAGGGACAACGTATGATGATGCGACCTCCGTGACAGTGGGAGTGACCCAGATCTGCCATTGTGCTAATACGTAGCTGGATAGGTCAGCTATTTTCTCGTGATGCACTGCGTACTGTATGTTCCACTTACAGTTCAATGGCCACAATCAGAACAGCCTGTACAGCTATAATCCCGCCAAAGGCTCGTTCGTTCCTTGAGTATCGATTTCGCATTTTGGTAGAGTGCATCGGTAATCTTTGCAGATTGGGCAGGAAAAATCCTCCATGGATTTGTCGAAGGAGGGGGGGGGGCGCTTAATTTAAAGTAAAACTCCGAAGATTTTGCGACTGCCGAACTGAAACATTCAGCTGGACGTTATTGATTTTATCCACAGGCTAGCTGCATGTGGAGCACTGGCCGGTCGACTCCATTTTGCGGTACCGATCATTCCGTTGAGCAATTATCAGTAACTATTAGGCAAGCCCCGTTGCCTTGCCCCACAAGTGAGATTGTCAGGGTTCGCCATGTAGAGAAAGGACACGGGCCCTACTAGTTTCAGGGGCATGCTGGTCAGCCAGCCATGTTAGCTTTTTTTTCGGATTATCTAAGATGTGTTTTAGTCGGCCCCATTTTCACCAGACCGACGGCACCGGCGTCCTTTGAAGGGCTGCGGAAAATATACATATATCTGGTAGTTAAAGCATATTGTAAATTATGTTGCCGCGGTTTGAGTTCTTGGGGCTGAGACATGTGGTCGACATGATACGGGCAGTCGCCAGATCCCCTTGGTATTGTCGAGGTATCATTGGGTATACATCATTCAAGACAATAGAAATGGAACTACATTTCGGGGCAATATGTCTGGGTAGTCCTTCCATGAAAACAGTTGAATGACAGTGTGGCATGCAATATTCCCTTATGTACATTGATGCAAGACCTACTCGAAGAAATGGGGAAAGTAGAATTCCATTATGCATACGATGCCCAGCCTGTAAGAATGTTAGCCTGCTAGCACGTTTGACTATTCGAGGGCACATACCGCAATAAAGAACAGCAAGATTCTTCTCATCAGTCGCCTGCTGAATCAACTCATTGACAGTAGCAGTGACACTCAGAGTCTTGCTCAGCTTCTTGGCCACCACCGTCAAAGCTCGATCGGCCTCACTGGGTTCGTTCGTCGAGGATTTATCTGCCGCCCCGGGCAAAACTGGTGGGCCGTCGCTCGTTTCCTGGTTATCCTGCATCTTCTTCACTCGCAAGGGAGAAACAGTCCAGCTGTACAGTGGATCGTAACGGAGCACATCGAGGATAGTCATGATACTGTATGACTCCTGTCGGAGTGCCTCCAGTGTGAATTCACAACAGCGGCGGAACACACCCTCAGTCCTCGTAATGCCAAATCCATCGACCAGGTCTCGTGTGAGGCGGAATGGCACCACTTCTGGAACTGGTAAGATGCGACCCTGCTCAAAAGCAACACCCAGATCGATGTGCACAACTTCTCCTGTCCTCTCGTCCAGCAAGATATTGTGTCCATGTCGATCTCCCAAGCCGAGTACGTGGCCGAGAATGGAGATAGCAGCAGTACTGCGGGTGTACGACAGCCTCTTGCTGAACCAATCATCCGGGTTGTTGAACTTCTCCATGAAAAAGTACTTCATCACCGGGTGGAAATGTTCGGTCACCTGGCGATAGGTCCTGACTCGTTGTTCAAATGACCTGGTCTGGACATCGGCAATGTGTTTTCGGCAGGCATTGGGCTTCATATCCTTGGGGAAATATCGCTGATGTGCCGGCATGAGGTAGTCATGGAGGGGAACGGTGTTTGGAACGAATTCAATGATTCCTGCGTTGAGTGTCAAGGGGAGAACCTTGTATGTTCTGATTCCCAGGTTTCGTTGACGAGTGGGTTGGTGGTCTTTGAGAAGACTGCTGACTTGCTCAAAGACTTGTTCCATGATTGCATCCTGGCGCAAATCATCATTTCCTCCTTTGTACTATAAGCGTGTGAGTATAGCTTCATTTCCAATAAAGTAGAATATCTTACCAACTGCTTATAACGCTCGCCATTGGTGGCAATGCAAGTCACGATTTTGGGAGCGCTGACACCTGATGCGATCGTGAACTCGGAATTGAACTTTTGGATCGAGGGAACCTTGCTATAGTCGCGGTCGACACGCAGGTCAATTTTCATTGTGGGCGGAGGAAGCTTGTAAGTCTCCACGTCTTTCGCAAGTCGATCTCCAGTGGAGAGCTTCCTCAGAGGAATCTTGGCGCCTGTCTTGTATTTGCTGTCCGGTTTATCGATTGCGAAGCGGACGTAAGTGATGTTCATGTTATGAACAGCAATCCAAGTAGTCCCTATGCCCTTGTCGTTCTTCAATTGGTCGACGAGCTTATTAGCAGCTCGGAATCGAGAATGAGAGGATGGATCTTTGCCTCCTTTGGACTTGCTGCTAGCAAAGATTTGATACATGCCATGGAACGGATGCTCTGCACAGATTTTGAACACCAATCCCGTAAGTAAAGATTGGAAATCGTCGGAGACGTCGAGTAGACGCGAGGAAAGTTGGTTCATCAGGGGCGCAAATTTCCGACTTGGGACATCATTGAGATATCGTTTGACAGCTGCGTTTGCAGTATTGCAGTCTGATTTATCAAGCCAAAGCGCGCAGAATCGGAGAGCATCATTGTTGTAAGCATCGCTCTCTCTCAGGGCCAGGAGATAGTTTTCAAGGCTCTGTTGTAGGAAGGCTTCTCGGCTCCGAAGCAAACGCTGGTACTCACGGTCGTCGAGGTCAAACCACTGCTTGGACTTTGCCCGGAAGATCTTCAAAGATTCTTTTTCTCGACCTTCGGCAGTTTTCATCATATCTTCTAGGCCCTGCATTTCTTTCTGCTTGCGGTCTCGAAGCTGTTCAACACGTTTGAAGTCTTCGAGTCCGTCAGGATTTAGGAGCTGCTGGTCACAGAATGTGGCAAACCCGTGATAGACCCTTCCGGCCTCTTCTCCCTTTGAATTCCCTTTCAGTTCCTTGACAGCTGGATACAGGTAGTCTTGAAGAATCGATTCGGGTTTCTCTAGGCGGGCTTCGGCCACATGGTCGCCCTGGAGAAGAAATTGTTAGCGCGCTGTAAGGCGAATTTTAGTACTTGACTCACCAAGGTAACAAGTAGCTCGGCGCGGCCGATTGGAATTGCTTGCTTGTGTAAGTCACCTTGTCCTTTCAGGTGCTGTAGCATCCGAATCGACGCAGTCATTTCGCCTTGATCCCAGAGAACATTCGCAAGATCAAACTTCGCAGCCCCTTCAATATTCATGCCTAGCTCCGCGCAGGGTTCAGCGAGCTTCGAGAGGGTGATTGCGGACTTGAGTGATGCCTGAGAGACACCGTGATTTCTCGTGATCTCCAACGATTGTCGAAAGACATTTGCTTCAAGCAGTCGCGATTCACCCGAGCTCAGGCTCGGCTTCAATTTGAGGTAGTCATGTTTTCTGATGGAGGAAAACAGAGCCTCGTGCCAGCTCAGGATTTCACCAACCTCATGATAACTAATTCAATCAATATCTGTATCAGGCCATCAAAATGGATGATTGGCACGTACCTTTCCGTTTTCAACCAGCTGCTCCTTGTCATTATGTTCTTCCATGCTTCCTGGATTGCTTCGGGCGATGAAGATTGGATAACATCACTTATTTCTGTCATGATTCCTAGAGCCCGCATCGAAGCCCGCAACTTTATTGGCGATTGGCCGGTTTCGACAAGATTATTGAGGGTGCTTAGCAAGCAATCATTGATACAGCACGCAGCCTCCGACAGAGACGATGATGTATCCAAGCTTTGGAAAACACGGAAGACTGTCGCCGCTGGCGAAGAATCCAATGGTGATACGGGAACATCCCACTGTTGAAGACTAGTTGCCGCTTGCAACGTGCTATCAATGGAAAGGGGTGCGTGTGTTTCACTTGAGGTCCCTAAGGCGGACAGCATCGTATTGGCAATTCCTTGCAAGTTGGTCGAATTCAGAGCTTTCAGAACTCCGTGAGGGTTCGTTTTTTCAGCCATCTGAACCTCGCTATCATACTGTGCGCTCTGGAAGAGAAGATTTTTGAAGCCAGAGCTCTCGTACTCCAGCCTTTCCATTATCGTGGTCAAGGATGAACTTTGTTGAATGCCGTAAAATAGATCCAGGTCATCGATGTTCTTGAATACGTCGTGGAGTAGCCCAATGGGTGGCTCGTATTTGGCAACAGATGAGCGGCGAGATCCTGAAACGACTCTGGAGGCCTGTATCTCGAGAAAGAGAAGTGAGGTTTTCTGTAAGCCACAGTGATGTGCGGCTGCAGCTACCTCGCCGAAGTCGATATCAAGCCATCGGTCACGTTCCACGATTGTCGACTCTTCGGGCATGGGCTGGTTACGCAGGTACAATATGCAGTTGATAACAAGCTGAGCATGCGGAATCGTTTCTCCCCTGATCTCTGACAGAATTCGCCTGAAGATGTCGGAAATAGATTGTCGAATCTGGCCTTTTTGGCCACCGTCCACCAGCAAAGCATCATGAACTATGTAAGGCAGCAACTGTGCTGCCAAGTCCGGAATTGCGGCAATAACTTTGCGCAAGGCACCAAGAACAGGATCTTCCAATGTGGCATTTAACAAAGATAGAGAGACATTACGCGCCCATTCGGTGACAGGCAAGCCAGCAGCCTCTGTCTCAGCATTGTTGGACAATTCAAGTTCGGTCGCCGAAAGGGGAAATTGGGGGCATGCATAGGGACTCCAAATGAAAGCCGGTACCAGGGGTTCGGGAATGACCTCGGCGCATCCTTGAACATCTGGGAAATTGGTGATGTTGCTGAGAATTACTTGCAGAGTGCGTTCAATGAGGCCAGTCTCAATATGATCTTGCATTTGCAATTTCTCACAGAGCACTTGCAGGATTTTGGACTTGGAGAAACAAAACGCATCATATGGGGCAGAGGAAGTCGGACTGTCGAACAATGAAAGGTCTTGCTCTCTAAGCAAACTTTCGTTTATCTTTCCAGAGCCCGCAAACGAGCGCCCAATGACTCTAGCAGCCCATAATCGGTACTCGGGTCCGCCATTGAACTTGTGCAGTGTACGCCATAACGAAACAATGTGAGGATTTGTGTCAAGAGCATTGCCGGTGGTGCTGGTGCCTTCATCGGTTACCTGTTTAAACTCGGGACATAATAGCGAGAGCACAAGATCCGCTATCGGCTTCTGAAGCAAAGAAACTTCGGCGTCCTGATCTTTAAGCACTTCGAAAACCAAGTCCTTCTCGCTTGACCCGCTTGTTGGCCGTTTAGGTGCTGACAATTGTTGAGCCAGGTACAACATTCGAGAGTAGGGCTCCTGAATATTATCATTCCAATCCGAGTTGCGACACTCTTCGGCAAATTGCTGGAGCCACTGGTGAAAATTTTCAGCGTTAGTAAGGGCCGACTTGAACTGGCTCTGCTGTGTTGTGCTTTCGAGCAAGGACGAAAAAAGCTTGTGGAGGGTCAACGATGTCGAGACACAAATCCCCGCCACAAAATCAGGCTTATCCACCAAATATTCCTTTCCAGATTCTAGCAAATACCAGAAAATTCCTAGGGCATCTTCCGAGCAGTGGACATCATTTAGGAATGGCCGGAGGGCATGAAGCAGCATTTCGAAGGGATAGCCTTCGAGGATCACAGGACCGCACAAACAGACAAGAATTCTGATTTTCCGAATAACAGAACACGTATGAAGAGATCCAAGGGCAGGATGTATGGTCTCCAACAGCGACCGGCAGACAAATGAGGCCAGTGCTGCAGTCCATATCGACTCTAGTTCAAATCCGACTCGCTTGCAAAGAAAGTCGAGCTCATCCAGAAGGTAGCGAGCTCGAAAAGAGGGCTGTTGATTGGCGGGCAGGGAAATTTGAGCAGCGCTTTTGCCCACAATTTTGTTCTGGATGTCAAGGGCATACTGGAAACTTGGTCGCTTTAAAAATGCTCGTTCAACCTGATCATAACGATCCAGAGACTTGAAGAAGGTGGCGATGATTTCAGGAAAGCGCCTGTCAATATTTGTCATGAACCCGTCGGGACCAAGTAGCTTTCTCATCCGAACCTCCACGCCCTTGGGTTGGCTGCCGGGCTCTGGTGGAGTGGTGATGTCCCGTGCGATACAATAGGCCTCCGCTCGGTGGAAAGAGCTTTCCAGGAGTTCGGCGTGCGGAATGTCGAGATAGCTTGCAAGCTCTTGCAATTCTGACTCCTTGGCACGCATCATCATCTGCCCAACAACCTCATCCTTCATGTCAAGCAGCAGTTCTTTGAGGCTCCTGTATTCAAAGATACTGAATGGCATGGAAGTCACCGCTTGTGTTTCCATCCAAGTGTAGAGTATTTGAGACGCGAAAAGCCGGAATAGTTCTCTTGCATCGCGCAAGCCCAGTGCCTTCGATACAGCCCTCATGCATTTCTGTGCGTATCCGAGGGAGACCGGTACTTGAGCCGGTGTCTCAAACATGTGGTAAATGCATCTGCGAAGTAGAGTGTGCCAGTCAGAAGCCAGTCGAGACAAGACAAAAAGGCGAAGTGCAATGCCTTCAACCCAATCTGGATCTCTAGGCAAGCTTCCCAGCACATCGTCAAAGATCGCGTCATGGTCCTTAAGAAGGAACCGCTCGAACAAAAATGGTATAAACCTTGCAACACTAAACTTGACCTGAACATCGCCTGCCTGGAGAATGGTGAACAGACTTGTACGAGGTGATGGAAGTGACTGTTCGTTGCCGTATGAAGGACGAGCATCAAGCACAGTTTGGATGAGCTCGGATAAGACAATATAAACCTTCGGTGAGGCCCTCTTTCTAGCCAACAGGACTTCCATAAACCAGCTGTACAGGTCCATGGCTGATTCACTCAATGTGTCATTCTGTTCATCTGTCCAGGATGCAACAAAACTGGTCATCATACTGATGCAAATGCAGTGAGAAGCCTCACACCGCTCCATCTCATATGACTGGAGACACTTTCCCCCCAGATCCTCCAGGACATGAAGCAGTTCGTTCCGATTCATTTTTGAGACGATGCGATAGACCTCAGGTAATACGCGTTGAGCTGATAAGAGATCTGCTTCATCCAAGCTCGTCAGGTACCCAATGAGATCAGATGAACCGTTTCCAAAAGGGCCAGTTTCCGTATGTATCTTTAACAGGATGGAGAGCTGAACGGTCACACATCGCTGGAAAGTGGCAATGTCTCGAAACAGTGCAAGTGACTCCCGATTTAGGGACAGGATACCCTGATTGGCCGATAACTGATCTCCCTGAGCTGTCAGCCGATCATCCAAATCCATGAGGTCATTCATGGCGGTGCGGTCTTCTTTGGAGCTCTGGCGGAACATCTCGAGTACTTTAGCAAGCGGAGTCGCGAGCGATGAAATGCCAATCCAGGCAACAGAGCAAGTACTTCGATCCAAGGGAATAAATGGCAATATCGTCTCAAGACAAGGTTGTAATGAGCTTAATCCGTAGGCCGCGAAAAACTCACAGATGCCATTCCACATGGAATGACAGTTCTTGTGGATTTCTTGCATTCGTGATTCCAGTTGCTGCGGGAGACAGGCCCCAAAGAGAGCGGACACGGTACAAAATGATGTCAGTATTTGCAGGATATCTGCAGTAATATGAAGCGATCTGTCTTCCGTCAATGTCTTCCATGTTTGAAGGAACACCTCAGACTTTGATCGTAAGAGTTCTAGGATCACCAAATCATCGGCGTCCAGTCGTGTTGATGGCTCTAGTGTCCATGAGCTTTCCCTACTCCATGGGTCGGAGTTGCGAATATCGGAACCGATGTTGAATAGATACTCCAGAAGTTCTTGATTCTCATGAAAGAAGAACCATGTCCTTCCTATGGGTCCCGTAGGCCCTGCCTCCTGAAGGCAAGGGGGTCTGAAAGGTCGATTGGTGCAAGCCATGAAAAGGCTGAGCAAGTCGAATGGGCGTGCAAACATAGCGACTTGAGCTGTGTGAATGCGGTCGGTGACTGAGCCTGCAAACTCCACCTTTAGTTACAAAAAGCATGGAATGAGACATGTTTGAAGAGCTTACCAATAGTCCACGCTTCTCTCAGCCAGCTACAGATCTGCTTCGAAGCGTTTTGTGCTGACCCGGGACTTATTTGTGTTCTTTTCCGTGCTATTAGTGCCCAAAGACCCAGAGATGCATCTGAAACTGCTGAGGGGCCGTTTAGATTCGCGGAAAACAGCATGGAGCGTATGGTCTCCGTCGCAGTAGAATACTCCAGCAGGTCAGATTCTATTATGGTGCCCATGAGCTTGCAGGCAGCTCTAGATGTGGCAAAGGAAGAGAATGCTCGAGCTGTAAGGTCCACAGCTCGTGACCAGTGCTTTTTGAACGGGAAGGCTGTCGAGTCAGGCCCTGCTGCAATGCTATCCCCTAACGATTAGCTTTACTCGAGGATCAGGAATACAATTTACTAACCTTGCAAGCGCAATCATTGTCCAGGAGGAAATGGCGCCATTTTCATCGATGATGTTAGGCGTCAGTCGCCGGAGGAATGACTCCTTTCTATCTTCGTCTATCGTACGTTCAAGAAAAGGAACAAGTTGCAGGGCGCAAATCCTCCGTGCACCTGTTGCTGAAACTGCATCTCGAAAAATGTCGTCGATGCCGGAATTCAAACGTTGCCGTTTCCCAGAGGTCTCTCGAGGGGGATTCCGACCTGTTGTATTAGCTGAGATGTCTTCTGACTGCTGTAACAGGTTTGCAATGACCCAAATCAGAGACCAGTTGTGTTCTGACCGAGAGCTTCCCAAGCGAGGTCCATATAGCGGCCGATCCTTCTTATCTGTCGTGTCATAGAAGATCACATCATCGACCTGCATCAACTCTTTCTCGGGACGTCTCACGTATTCGGAGTGAAGGGCGTTGACAAGTCCCTCGATAGAGAGCTCCAGCGACGAGGACAGATCCTCCCGAGTTACACCGGCCAGAACGACTGTGCAGTGCATCAAAGTAACAAGTAACTCGTCCTTCAGGTTTTGGAGCTTAGTGGCCCACAGGCGTCGAATTACTGGGACGAGGCGCAAAAGAGCTGATCGAACCACTTCAGACTGATCAAACAACACTTTCGAAAGGACTGTATTGATGCTACTGAATGCAAGCTGGTGTGCATTCCCTGCCACCCTTGATGAGGATTTGACAAACTCCACAAGCCCATGAAGGATGTTTTCGGCCACATTCTGAACCGCAGCACTGGGGCTTGCAGTCAGAATATGAATACACACTACAGCCTCTCCGATGGCATTCCTATCGCCCACATATTTTTCTCTAGACGCTGGAGCGGGAGTCACCCTTGACGGGGTTGAACGGCCATCGCTAGCATCCAGGAGGTCTTCAGCGGCAGATCGATATCCGCTGCGGATGCTCGGTTGACTCTCGTCGCTCTCCTGGAGGTTCAATGCGGTAAGACAGAACTCGATGAGTTTCTCCCATTCTCCATCTCCAAGGTGCTCAGTGTGGGGTGGGTAGCGAAGCAGAGACGTCAAGCATTTGGTGTAGTCCACGCTCAGGAGCTCCCAGAGGCCTTCTCCAGGGATCGGTATGGTCTCCGTGACATGGTCAATGATGAGTCGGACGGTTTTTGTCCTGATATTCCGCAGAAAGGTGTCGACCGCAATCCGAACCACCGACGCGCATGCTGACACCCGTGTGGTAGAAGGGCTCTTGGAGTTCGACCGTTGGGCTCGGGTGTAGACTGACTTTTCCGAAGCGACCAGCCGGAACAGGGATTCGAAAATCTTGTGGCAGGCTTTATCATTGAGATCTAAACTAGAATGACCCCGTCAGACGTTAGCGGATGGATGATGATCATCTGCGCGACAAAGTTCTTACAGTTTGGAGCTCTGTTTGTTCTGATGTAGAATGTGTTTTAGGTCTAATGCGTTCATTTAGCACTGGTCTTTCAACTAGGACATGTCCAACCAACCTGCTAGCCCATCAGTTCGATCCTTTTGCCTATCCGAGGCCAGAAGCCCAAGTGCGCGGTCCAGAAAGATCTCCCCCATTATGGTGAGCGAAGAAAAATCTCTCGTCAAGCTTCCACGAGGACGACAGTGCGACCATCCAGGCGTAAGCTCGGACTTCAATCAGCCATACTGGGATCGACGAATTCGCGACTTGACCATTGTTGACGCAGTTGTTTTGTGGAGCGGCAGTATTGCCAAGAAGATGACCGCCCGGAATTTTGATCGCGCTCCGCCTTCTGGAACAAACAGAGCTCTGAGCTTCCTTTCCCACCTCCCTCACCCCGCGCCGACATGGCAGAGCTCCACGATAACCTGGCAGGCCTGCGTGGTCTGTATCAGGATCTCTCTGCCATCACGGACTCTCCTTTTCCGAGTATCGAGCGTCTTTGTTTCGAATTGGAGACCCATATTCACGACTTCCGAAAACTCCTAGACAAACCCCCCAAGGCCAACGACAGTCGCCAGAAGGTGCTCTCAGGTTCGTATCTATCAGGGTTATTGTAGCATCCTCCATTGCGCAAAGAGAACATGCTGACCTAGGACGCATGTAGGGAAGATTACGGTCGAGGATGTCGAATATGAGATCAACCAGGACTTCCAACAGGGCGCGTTGCAGCTGGCCGATGCACTAAATCTCAACGAATTGGATGCTGCAGTAATGTTCCTTGCCGCTCAAGAAGATTCGCAGGTGTTGGACAGACCTCCTGTGATTACCGCCATCATGCGATTCCACGAACGCCGCCATTTCCTTCTCGAGTGTTTACGCCTCATTTTCCGCGAGTCCTACGAAATCGAACGTGAAGATACCCAACCCGTCATGCTTGAGACCCTCGCCTATATTCTGGAAAT
This sequence comes from Penicillium sp. S103-07, assembly GCA_037042055.1. Lineage (NCBI taxonomy): Eukaryota > Fungi > Ascomycota > Eurotiomycetes > Eurotiales > Aspergillaceae > Penicillium > Penicillium sp. S103-07. The sequence goes on along the minus strand of JAXQJQ010000010.1, from coordinate 617,598 downwards.
CAAGGACAGTCCTCTGCGAAACGCATCGGAGTTCGCGAGAAAAGGCCTGAAATCAATGGAAGAGATCGAGAAATGGCTGTCGCTTCTTGGCGATCAGGTTCAGAAAGCTTCAATCGTTGGTGAAGAAGGAGACCGTGACATCATGGAGGCCATCGAATACCAACGTCACAGCCTGCAACAACAGCATGAGTCGCTTGCCGCCATTCTTTTCTACATGTTCAAGGGCACGTACACAAGCCAGGAGGACTTCCGCGTGCTCATCGCCCAGTTGAAAAAGCTGGAGCGCTTTGATGGGTTGCTGATGCACTATCTTCCCGTCACAATTGCATCCTTTGTTCAGCACGGTTCTCCGGAGGGCAATGGTTCGCAGAAGGACGCGAGGGACCTGAATTCCGTCATCACCACAGGCAAAGACGGTCAAACTTGGAAGCTGCCAACCTTTCATGCTGCCATTATTGCTCTGTGGTTATCAGTATACAGCGGATGGTACTTCGATGACGGTCCGATTCCCGGTGTCGATCTCGAGAAAGAGGCTGACGAACGGACGAAGTCATTCATGACTGCCCTTGATGACGGCGCGCTTGACTTCATGCTCGCTGTTTGCTCTTGTGTCAACAGCGAGGAGTGGGCTGATCCCGCACGAAGTGAGCTTGTGGCGCTTCTTCTGAGGGAGAGCGTCATCTCGCTACCCGAAGTCAACTCGTGCGCCATTTACATGAAGGAGCTTTTGATGGAAAATTTTGAGGTCTTCGTGGAGTCATGCATTGCGAACATGCCCGACGCTGTTCGGAAGCTGAAGTCCGAAGAGGACACTCAGCGATTGGAACAAATCACTGCTCTCAGAGACGGTCTGACGGCCAATGTCCACCGCGGCTTAGTGGAAGCTCGAACTCATCTTGAGTCCCTCTTGATGATCATTTCGTTTGCTTTCGAGCGTCGACAAGAAGCTGCTCAGGAATTTTGGGCCGATCCTGATGGAAACCTGTACGGATTCCTTCAGTGGGCTTCCAAGCGTCAAACTGTTCCTCGGGTCAGTGCCTTCTGTGAGATGCTCTGCTCAATCTCAGAAGGTGAAGAAAACGCTGCAGCTGCAAACAGATTCTTGTCCGAGGAAGACAAATTCATGGGCTCCAAGCTGAAGCGTTCCACAACAATGAACTGGACACAGATGTTTGCCGAACTGAAATTGTATGCGGGTCGCGTTACTGCTGAGAAATCGACCACCAGCAGTACTTCCCAAGGAATTATGCGCACTCGAAAGCCAGAGCCCGTGGATATGAGTGAGCCAGAGAGTCCTGTGATGTTGACCTGCTATCTTCGCCTCATGGGACACCTCTGCAAACAAAGTGGGGCCATCAGGGAATGGATGCTGCAGAATGAATCTTTCAGGGTCGTTGAAAACCTCTTGACATTGTGCAAAGGACCGATACCCACTCATCTTCGAGCCACCACATTTGCCACGCTTTCAGCCTTGGTGACCGACAAGACTTCCGCTCATGGAAACGATATGTGGAATTTCCTTGACCAATATCTGTCTGGTGCACTGGCTCCTGTTCAAAGCAGCAACAAAGCTCTTCCCCCTCAGCAAATGGTGTGGCATGAGCAGCAAACTCTGCAGAAGATCGGCGAGACTTTTGACCAAACCAATGCGTTCATTCTTCTGGTCAATAAACTGATCATACCCCCCTCCGATATTGCAGGCAACAACTTGGCTCTGCCATTCCCAGAGACCTTGGGAGCAACATATCGTATGCCCGGAATCGAGCCTTATGTTGACTTCGTTCTGGGTCACGCTTTGTCTCGCAAGGTCCAGGAACTCAATGACCATCAATCCCGCCGTCTGGCTTACAACTGCTTGGAATTTGTTGTAGCGAGCTTGAAAAGCTTCAGTGAAGATCTTGTCACGGTGCTTAGCCAGCCTTCCCTCGCCGAATCCTCGCCAGCTATGTCCGTCTTCGTCTCCTACGTTCGTCTCCATGCATTTGCTCGCGTGATGGAGTGGCTCTTCAACGAAGATGTCTTGAAGGCGCTATTTGCAATCAGCCAGCAGGATATCGCCGAGGTTGCTCAAGCACCGTCCGATTCTGTTCTGGTTCTGACCTTGCTTCGCAGCATTGAAGTGATGAATCTGGTGATGGATCTCCAGTCGACATATTTCAACATTGTCAAGCCTTTGATTAAAGTCCATGCCGGACCCAACAGAACTAATGTTGCAAACTCGTCACTTGCTTCTTTTGAAGACAGTGTGCTGAACAACCTAACACTGGTGCCCGCTCTTTGTTTGTACTGCGGCACAGGTCACGAGCAACTAACCGTCACTTCCATGGCTTTGCTGGAGAAGCTAACGAGTTCTCGCAAGTTGAACAAAATGTCATCGCCAGAGTTGCTCAAATGGCAATCTTCGAACAAAATAGTTGAGGTTCTTGCTAGTGAGGTGGATGTTGACAGTGTATCCCGTTCACTTGTCTCTCAAATGGATCCAGACCCGAGAGAGTTGGAGTACGGTGCTGAAGCAGCAGGTTACGTTATCCGAGAAAGCCTTCTGGCTCTCCTGAACAGCTGCCTGTCGATGATCACAGACCGCCCTACTGTGGCCCATCTCCTCCTCGGCTTCAGTTGTGTGGGCAATATTCTCGATGTTCCATCCGAGGGCTTGTTCGCAAATCAGATGTCTTTGCTCCATGCCATTATTGGATTTTTGCAGAAATATCCTGATGAAGTGGGTGGCAGCATCACATCATGGACGGTGCATCTCAAACGTATGGCGTTCGAGGTGCTGAAGCATCTTTGGTCCTCAAAGTTGGCAACTTATTTCACTCTTGGGGAAATGCGCGCTCAGGGTTTCCTGATGAGTATGTTTGCGGGACAGCCCATTGTCGGACCGAATACCGCCTGGAATGGCCTGTCAATTGTAATGGACGAGTTCTGGTTCTCTGACGCTACCTCCGCATTGTCAGAGTTTCTCCTCTACCGCAGTCATCTATTTGCGTACGCTGCGACTGAGATCCGCTCAGCAGCCAAGATCGGCTCTCCAACGCTTCAGACGGAAGTTCTATCCACATTGCTCGGGAACTCCATCCTGGATAACGGAGAATCCATCAACAATCCGTCTGTGTTTGACCTATTCGACTTCGCGGATCTAGATGTAGGTCGCGAAATCCCTATGCCTGAGCTTGTGTTACTGGATCAAATCGCTGTTGAGGCATGTGCCAAGGAAGAAGGTGATTCGTTGATTCTCTACAATGTCCCCGAGGTCGATGAGTTGATTAAGATCCGGAGACAAGAGCTGGCGGCCAATGGCCCGCTCCGCCCTCAAGATGAGGAGCTGTTCCTGGTAGAGGCAGACAACTTGAAGATATTCCTTATCGCCACAAACCAAAGCCGCCAAATTCAACGCAACCGGTATCTCGCCCTCCGATCCTGGGCCGAGCTCATCACGACAATCATCACTTGCTCCATCATCGATTACGCAAGTAGACCGACCTTCATCCTCCACGCCATTCAAATGGTTCTCCCCAAGCTCGAAACTGCAATTGAGAATGATTCGCCAGAGGCTATCGAATTGGCACGCTTGGCCGAAACATTGGTTGGCAAACTAGCTTCCGACATCTCTGCAAGCCCTGCTTCCCGGAGTGGAGATGTCATTGATGAGAAATTACATCAACTTTTCCAAGTCTCTTGTCGTGGAATCACGCTGTCCACAGGCAACGTCGCATTGAGAGAAATTCTCTATAGCATTTGCTCTCTCTATGTCACTCGCATCACATCGTCGGATGAGACTCACGATGGCCTGCGGCGTCATAGCCAACAAGTGGTCAAAACATCTGGACCTGGCCTTATTGAGATCATCTGCGATGATGCCTACACTGGACAAGAAACATGCCGGGCTGCAGCTCTGCTCCTGCTGAACTGTCTTGCTATTCTGGACAGCCGAACTGATTGTGTTCTGGCTGAGTCGATTTCACAGTCCAACTATCTCAGTCTCTTCTTGGATGCTGTCAGATCACTACCCCTTGAGTTGCGGAATGCCGAAGCAGCAGGTATGTTACGTGCCCTATTACATCCAATTTGAGCATTACTAATTCATCTTCTGTCCAGATACCGTCGTTCTGTTGGCATACTACGAATCTTTGTTGGCTTTTCTCCAACAGCTTTGTCATACTAAGAATGGAGCCATCTCAGTCCTCAAGTCTGGTCTGTTCGAGTCCGTTCGTGACTCGCAGCTTTTCGCTGCTGATCCGGATATTGGCATTGGTATATACACCCTTTTGCTCTTATGTTGCTAAAAGATATTTACTGATATGAACAGACATTGACAACCCCGATGCCCTGCGAAAATATTACGATCTTCTCCTGTCCGTGATCCGCGTCATCGTCTCGGCAATCTTCTCCCGCGGAGTCCACAATGAACAAATTAAGGCTCAGACAGTGGCTTTTATCGCTGAGAACCGCCCATGCATGGTGGGAGTCTTCAAGCGTTTTGCAAAGATTGGAGGTGGCGCCGCCGCTGATCATCAAGATACTCTCTGTGAACTCGTCAAGTCGTTCATGGCTCTTGTGGCCGCCACCGATTACTTGGAGGTTTGTTTATCCTGCGGTCCTTATAAGGTTGTGTCTCGCTAACTTTAACATAGTTCGAGGATCAGGAAGTGCAACAAAGCACTCGGCCCACGCTGTTTTCATGAACTTTGGGATTCGGGGTTGACTAGGCGGCATGGCGTGTAACATAGATGCGGAGTGTATGCTTCTTTCAGAAGGTTGAGCGATTTTCAGTCTCTTTTCATCCATGCATCCCAGGTTAATATAACCTTGTAGGTTTTCAGTTTTCAATGTTTTAAGCACTTTATAATCCGGTAGTAGAGTAAGGTTCCAATCAGTGGTATTGGTATCCTATACCTAATCTTGGATGGTTGGCGAGTATTCTTATGGAAAAGTGGATATGACCCTTGATTTACGTCTTCATAAAGATGTTTTAAGAGGTCCTGAAAGATTGGGGTTGCCCTCGCGCCAGGTGAGACTCCGGATATACATTCATATTCAGCTGAAGTCATCGTCGGTATATTTCACAAAGGGCCTTCTCGGTCTCACCGAACTTTTCAGCAGGCCAATGCAAGCCCGGGGATTTATCTTGATACCTCATCAATGATTAAAACTAGAGAATCAAAAGAAACCCGATATAGGCCGCGGTTACAGGATATCAACGTAATTCGTGAAGATCCGGAGCTCCTATCTTATCGCCGTGCGGAGCCAAGTTCAAAGGGAGACCAACGTCAATTCCCCTCAACAACACCCGAACTCCGCACTCCTCCCCCCGCCCTGGTGGTGATGCTCGATCGATCTTTCCGATATCCCACTTGCTAAGAGCTCCTCAACTAGTGTCGGACTGAGCCGGGTAGATGCAGCAGCACTCGAGCGGCGACACCGAGAGGAGCGGTAAGCGCAAATCGATCGGCAAGAGGAAGCTTTCTGATCAAGGAGAGCCATCGCAGCCGCAGTCACAGAGGACCATCTCCGATCTCCTGTCGAAGAACCGCTCGCAGGATAACTTGCCGCCACTCGCCTCCCCGACTTCCAAACGCTCCCGTTACTCTCTCTCTCCCACGCGCTCCTCTTCAGCTCACCCAGTCTCGCCCACCAAGATGTATAACTTCTCCGGTTCGCCACCCAAGAATGGCGCTGCCTTCGGTCGAAGCGCACCTGCTTTGAATCCCCCTTCAATCAAGTCGCAGGCGTTGAATGCGAACGCGCGACAAAACAACTTCAGTCCCCATGCCGGTGCCAAGAAGCTTGTTGTCAAGAATCTGCGCACCGGACCTCGGGCCACCCAGGAGCCGTATTTTGACAAGACCTGGGCACAACTCGACGCAGCCTTGTCAGCCATCTTCGATGGTAGGAAGCCGGATATCTCGTTAGAGGAGCTGTACAAGGGCGCCGAGAACATTTGTCGGCAAGAGCGGGCCGCCTTACTGGCCAAGAAAGTCCAGGAAAGGTGCAAAGATTACGTGGCTGGAACACTACGCGACAACCTGGTGACAAGAGCAGGCGGTGGGACCAACGTCGATACATTGCGGGCAGTGATCGAAGCATGGTCGGCGTGGCATTCGCGACTGGTGAGTGGCTGGCATGTATCGAAGCCATTGCTCCGGAACTAACATGTCAACAGGTTACTGTTCGCTGGGTGTTTTATTATCTGGACCAGTCCTTCCTCTTGCATTCCAAGGAATTCCCGGTGATCCAGGAAATGGGACTAATTCAATTCCGTTCCTACATATTCGCCGACCGGAGTCTCAAGCCCAAGGTATTACAAGGTGCTTGCGACCTCATCACTGCGGATCGAGGTGGGGAAGGCTGTGGAATGCCTGACCCGGCTTTACTACGAGCGTCCATCGATCTTTTCCACAACCTCGATGTCTACAACGGTGATTTCGAACCGTTATTTATCAATGAAACTGAAAGGTTCGTTACTGCATGGGCTCAGCGGGAAGTTGCAGGGTATCTGGCTTCATATGTTGAGAATAGCCACGGCTTGATCGAGCGTGAACTCGAGCGCTGTGCGCTGTTTTCTCTCAACCAAAGCACAAAACAGAAGTTATCGGAACTTCTGGATCGGGTTTTGATTTCGGAGCAAGAAGATGCCCTTCTTGCAAAGAGTGACGTTCTCGGCTTGATGAGATCGAGTAACAAGTCTGCCTTGAAACAACTCTACACTCTTCTCAGCCGAAAGGGCCTCACCAACAAATTGAAACCGGCTTTCAATAGTTTCATCGTCGAAGAAGGCTCCAGTATCGTTTTTGACGAAGCCAATGAACCAGAAATGGTCGTGCGCTTACTCCAGTTCAAACAGCAGCTCGATGCTACTTGGGCGGATGCGTTTAACCGGGATGACGATCTCAGCCACGCTCTTCGTGAAGCCTTTGCCCAATTTATGAATCTCGGCAAGAAGACCGAATCTACCGGTGGCACGGACAACCCTAAGACCGGCGAGATGATCGCCAAGCACGTTGACCGACTACTCAAGGGCGGATTGAAGGTGACGGCAACTGGAGCAGCCGGGCAGGAGGACGTTACCATGGCGGACGAAGACGCCGAGATTAACCGACAGCTTGATCAAGTTCTGGATCTATTCCGGTTCGTGCAAGGAAAGGCAGTGTTCGAAGCGTTCTACAAGAACGACCTCGCTCGGCGTTTGTTGATGGGCAAAAGCGCGAATGACGATGCCGAGAAGAGCATGCTCGTTCGACTCAAGAAAGGTTGGTATATACTCATATCCCGTATAGGTGTTATAATTCTAACTATGTCCCAGAATGCGGCTCAAGTTTCACGCATAACCTGGAATCAATGTTCAAGGACATGGATGTGGCACGCGATGAGATGAGAGCCTACAACGAGGATAAGAGTACCAGAGGTCGTTCGTCCGTGGATTTGAACGTCAGCGTGATATCTGCTTCCGCGTGGCCCTCGTATCCTGATGTCCAGGTGACAATCCCACGAGTCGTCGCATCGGCGATCAGTGACTTTGAGGACTTCTATCACAAAAAGCACACGGGTCGCAAGCTCCAATGGAAGCACCAGTTGGCCCATTGTCAACTGCGAGCTCGCTTCCCCAAGGAGACTGTCCCGAAGGACCTGGTCGTCAGTTCCTTCCAGGCGATCGTGCTTCTGCTATTCAATGAGGTTACCGAGGGCGAGAGCTTGAGCTACGCCGATTTACAGAAAGCGACCGGACTTTGTAAGCATTCTCAGTCCGATTCAAATCGAACCGAACTGACGTTATCTACAGCGGACCCGGAGTTGAAGCGAACTCTGCAATCGCTCGCCTGCGCCAAGTACCGAGTTCTGACCAAGAACCCCAAGGGCAAGGAAGTCAACACGACGGACCACTTCTCGTGGAATGCAGGGTTCACCGACGTCAAGCGACGCATCAAAATCAATCAGATCCAGCTGAAGGAGACCAAGGAGGAGAACAAGACGACTCACGAGCGGGTAGCGGCGGACCGGCACTACGAGACGCAAGCGGCCATTGTGCGGATCATGAAGAGCCGCAAGACGATCAAGCACGCCGAGCTGATTGCGGAGGTGATCGAGGCTACCCGGCACCGCGGCACACTCCAGCCCGCCGAGATCAAGACCAATATCGAGAAGTATGTCTCCGTTTTTCCCGTTTACCGAACTTTTTCACTGACGTTCGACCGCAGATTGATCGAGAAGGACTACATGGAACGAGCCGAGGGCAACAGCTACAGCTATGTGGCATAGACTTAGTGTATTTAGCAGTCTGCATCTACCGATTAATCACCGGGTCAAGGAACGGCCGTGGGGTCGACAATTTCCGCAGTAGTTACCATCACAGCCCGCCCTCAATTGAAATATGCTTTCTATGTTTTAACCCGTGTCTTTCTAAAAGAACGCTCTAACCGGGGGCGAGGAACGATTGACTCGGCTAATTGCCACCGAGCTATATGATTCTGGGCCGTGAACCCCCACACCACGATCTGACAGCAGATCCATCGAGCCCCATAAATTCTGGAGCCCGCCTTTTCTGCTGGTCCCATGATGCCTCCGCTTTGTCCACAACCCCTGCCGTGCAGCTCCCTTTCGGACTCTAGCTATGTTGCTTTTTCTGCGCACCCGATAGGGTAGCACATGAAGATAATGGGGATTAAAGTGATGGTAGGTGCGCGAAACCCCCGGGTAGCATTCGAAACAATCGGAACGGCCATACTGAATGCCGCATCGGGGGGAGAATCAAAGAAAAACCGTGACTCGGTCGAGAGTGAACCAAAGTAAAGTGACTGATCCAGTTAAAGACATGGGCGGTGTGTGGCGACTCGGGCGATAAGAGTTGAGGTCCCGCCGCGTGCCTGGCGGGACTTCCGCACATGGTAATCCGAAGGACTCCAGTTCCAGACCAACGAGGAAGCAGCACGATGGAGAATTGTGGTTCATGTGAGCAACAGAAATGCAATTGTGGGTTCGTGACAGAATCCGTGACCTTGGTGGGATTATAAAGTGGGAGAGCTCCCTCCTAGCTCCCGGCGTTCTGTACTCTCCTTCTGCTGAAGACTCTGCGGGTTTATACTCCTCAACAGCTCTCGTGAGTCTAATTTCGCCTTCCCCGGTGCTACCGAGTACTTCGGCACTACCAAATTAGTGCCTAAGCTACCCTACGACACCAATTCCAATCGCCCGTGAACAGACAGATACCCAATGGCCCTTCACTAACGAAAACCCAAGCCTGCGTCATCCCCCACTTTTTCCCCGCCCTGGCCTCTCAAGTACATCCGCAGCTCGCCACCTCGCTCAAAGCGCATTCCCGGTCTCTCCGTGACCTGTTGACCCGTTGGCGTCACTTTTGAGAAGATCCGACAGAATCTACATATACGGCGGAATTTCGCTGCTGATTTTTTGTACTAAACAAAATCCCGAACAACCTTCACCATGCAGAGTATGTATTCCATCGGAAGGCCAACCTCGGAATGTGAATTAAGAGCAGCATGCTAACTTTCACAAGCCAAGCACTTCTTCACCGATCCGACCCATTTGGTCATGACCGCTCTTAACTCCATCACACTTACCAACCCGTCCCTTGCATTCGACGCCGAGCACAAGATCGTTTTCCGCCGTCCGGATGCGCCCCGCAAGGCCAATAAGGTTTCCATCGTCACCGGTGGTGGATCGGGCCACGAGCCTGCATTTGCCGGCTACGTCGGTCAGGGTCTATGCGATGCTGCTGTCGCCGGTACCGTCTTCGCTTCTCCCTCCGCGGAGCAGATCCGCAGAGCTGCAATTGATCGTGTTCCCACCGATGCCGGCGTGCTGATCATCCCCAACAACTATACGGGCGATGTGCTCAACTTCGGTATGGCCACGGAGAAGTCCCGTGCCGCGGGCATTCGCACGGAGTTTTTTGCGATCAACGACGATGTGAGCGTTGGCCGTAAGAAGGGCGGCAAGGTTGGCCGTCGTGGTCTGAGTGGTGGTGTGCTTATCTTGAAATCAATTGGTGCTTTGGCTGAAGCTGGGTAAGTCGTGTGCGATATTCAATTTTTCCGAATGTCCAGTCCTAATGGGATCGTTTAGAGGCTCTTTGGATGAGGTCTATGCTCTTGCTCGATTGGTCAACGACAACATGCTCACCATTGGCTCCTCTCTGGAACACGTCCACGTGCCTGGCCGTGGAGTGCCCGAGGATACGATCCCGCCCGGCCAGATCGAGGTCGGCATGGGTATTCACAACGAGCCCGGTTCCCACCGTGACAAGGCGGATCTGGTTTCGGTGATCTCGACTATGCTGAGCCAGATGCTTGACGAGACCGACCCTGACCGCGCCTATGTATCCCGCAAGTCCGGAGACGATTTCGTCCTGTTAATTAACAACCTCGGAGGTGTCAGTCCGCTCGAGTTGTCTGGTATCCTTGACGAAGTCCACCGCCAGCTTGTCCGTGACTACAAGATCAAGCCCGTCCGTGTGATCCAGGGCACTTTCTTGACCAGTCTGAACGGCCTGGGCTTCAGCATCTCGCTTTTGCGCCTGGCTGACACCGGTCTCGGCCCTGGCAAGTCTATGCTCGAGCTTATTGATGCCCCCGCTGAGGCTCTGGGCTGGTCTGCCCCGATACCCACATCGGTCTGGGAGAACCGAATCGACACCTACCCCAAGGTCAAGGACTCCAATTTGGCGGAAGGCGCCCCCAGCAACGTGAAGCGTATGTTTTCTCCCACAATTCCAATCGATATCCTAAGCTAATATTGTAATAGTGGACCCTGCCGTGATCAAGAAGGTCCTCGGAGCCGGCCTGGCACGCGTGATCAAGGCCGAGCCCGAAGTGACCCGCTTCGACACGATCGTGGGCGACGGCGACTGCGGCGTGGGTCTGAAGCGTGGAGCCGAAGCCATCCAGGCCCTGCTGGAGAAGCCTTTGAGTGACGATGTCGTCAACACGGTGAACCGAATCGTGACGGTGGTGGAGAACGTGATGGACGGCACTTCGGGCGCGATCTACGCGATCTTCCTGAATGCGCTGGCCCACGGACTGCGCGAGCAGGACACGGGTTCGGCCCTCCAGGCCTCGACCGAGGTCTGGGCCAAGGCCCTCAAGCACTCCGTCACTGCCCTGGGTAAGTACACGCCTGCCAAGCCCGGCGACCGAACCCTCATGGATGCGCTTGTGCCGTTCTGCGATACTCTCTTTAAGACGAACGATGTTCGCGTCGCGGCTGCCGCGGCTCAGCAGGGTACCGAGTCGACCAAGAGCATGAAGGCCAGTCTCGGTCGCTCCGTGTATGTTGGCGGAGAGTCGGAGTGGATCGGTAAGGTGCCCGATCCCGGTGCTTATGGTCTCACTGAGTTCTTGACTGGAATTGCCGAGTCTGCGTAAAGACCGGGTCTTCTTCTGTTCCTGTCTTCGTATGAATAAATAGCGTGATACCTGACCTCGGGGGTAAATGCTCGGTGGTCTTGTTCTTATATAATTTGATGATGATGAATACAACGAAGATCAGTTATCTTTGGCAGAGCGAAAATAAATGTAATTGGTCGGATTGAGGTCGGTATGCAACCGACTACAGATGGCGAGGACACTCGGACACAACAATACCTTCACACTGTGTGCCTTGAACACAACTACGAGATACATCCGGTCAAGGTACTACGCAAAAACAAAAAAATAGAATTCAAATGTTATATGATCTCCCGAAAAATCCATTGCTAACCACTCTGCTCCAAGGTAAGACGCCGCCCGACGCTCGTCAAAAGAGCGAACTCATCGACCCTAAACTGAAACGCCGGAACAAATCTTTTTTATCGTCCACCAGAACGATGAGAAAAACAAGATCGAAGATCAACGCACTCTCAGGGTCACCGTTGCATACGAATGCTACCTCACAGGAACAAGGGTCGAGTACCCCGCGGCGGTGACGAGCAGAAGCAAGGGCGAGACATATCATGGAGCAGAAATCAAAAAAAAAAGGGTATCGAGATCGATTACATGATGAATTTTTCGCCCCACCGGTCTTTTGAGTGGGTACGATTTGCGTTGCAAGCATGAGAGATCAACCATCCTGCAGATTCAAATCTGGGATACCAGGGAAATGCCACCTGGGCGGGATGGGCGTGCGCAAGATAGATAGTGCGGCAAGAGCGCTCAGCTGAGCAGGACGAGGATAACGGAGTCGCCGCGCAGGAACCTAAATACGATCAAAAGTCAGTCTGATAGAATCACACAAAATCGAAAAACCACCAGATGTGCGGTATCGATAGCAGATAGCAGATAGCAGCGGAAGCCCGAACGTACATCTTGCTCACGAAGCGATCCTTGTTCACACCCTTGCCCTTGTTACCCTTGGGCTTCTCGGTCCACATCTCTTTCACGTTCTCGAGAACCATGTTGCAGTGTCGGTCAAAGGCCTTGACCCGAGCCAGGAGCTTGCGGTTGTTGCGGCAGGAGATCAGGACCTGGGTGTGGGTGCGGGTGGCGGTCTGCAGGAGGGACAGTGGGCCGGCGGTGAGCTCGTGCTCCTCGACCTGAGCGACCTCATATTCCCTGTGATGCGGGATGCACGATTAGTTTTATGCTTCCTGTAGGGTTCTTGGTGGCATGCATAAGGAATGTTGTGGATTGTAACTTGGAGATGCGGGTTTTTTTTTTGGTTGGTTTCAAAGCCCCGCATTTCCAGGCAGAAATGTGACAGGCAGGGGTAATGATATTCATTCGAATGACAGGGGAATTCAGGTCGCTCGGGATGGGGGAATGGGGTCGACATACGTGAGCTCGCTCTTCGGCTTGTTGAGCAGGTCTCTGTTGGACTTGGGTCAGCTGGGGGAAATTCATGGGGGCGGATGAGTCATTGACGCATTGACGACGTACTGAATCTTGGGGTCCGGAGCTGTCGACATGATGGGCGAGGGTTGAGGATATAAAAGGGCCGTGATGGCCCGCCGAGCTTCGACGTCGCGCGAAGTTCGACGAATCACGTGACTTACTGAAAAATCGGTGCCTTAGAAATTGGGACTGGAAGTGGAGCCGTCACGCCTCACGTCGCGTACACGCTTGTTTGGTGATCGTCGATAGCTTCACGCTCGCGCATGCAAGGCTTCTTCTTAAACTCCCCAACCTCTCCCCCTCCTCCTACCCTCCTGCAGCTGCAGCTTCTGTCCCTATTTTGGATCATATTACTCTTTTTAGTCAATTCTAGGGTATGAAGTGGTTCATCTTTTCTCCCCGGTGAAGATCCACGCCAATTGCACCGGCTAACATTCCAGTCCTGCAGACCCTGCTCCACGACCCTGCTGCATAACCTACCCATTCTCCCGGCCGACCAGATATTCTATCGATATGCTTGGCTGGTAGATCGGCTCCGTTGCTACCTCGCCCCTGCCGAATGCTACGTGAAGTGCATCCAAGTCGATTTGATTCCTCGTCCTGCCGGATTCAAGATCCACTCTTCCTCCCTTCGGACCGCCGTCCTTGCCTCCTTATACCCTCGACCACTTCCACCGTTTCCCTCTTCTTTTCATTCACTTATTTAATTTGGCGATCCGTCATTTCCCGTGCATGAGGGTCAACCGAAACGTGTTTGGAGATGGAATCTCAGGACGGAATCACCGTCCGCCCTATGAGGCGTATGGATCTTTCTGGTCTTTCGTATGAGGATCAAGGCTAAACCGGTTCATCATACAGTGAAAGTGCTATACACATTCGACAACGAGAATAAGACAAATTGCCTCGCTCGCTGGCCTCATGTTCTCGATATCCAGACTGCCTATCTGGATGAGCAAACACCCGTCGGGGTGATCGAATTGAAAACATGTATCCAGGCAATCGTTTCCGCCAGGTCTGAACCCTTTCCCCTGCACTAACAATCATCAATTGAATGCTTATTTTATTTTTTTAGTCCTGAATTGGTGGCGCAGTTGGGGAAGGATTACACGGTATACGCTTACGACTACTCGGAATACGAAACCCCCTTAGTCGGGCAGGGAATGTTATCATGGGTCCTCGCTTCTGCCTCGCCGACGCCAGAGGCTCCGGCTCACCAGTCCAAGACCATGGTTACTGGTCGTGTGTGCAAAAACCCGCTCGGTCTTTTCTCGAGGGGCGCCCAAGAGACATTGGAGGTTAAACTGCGGCTAGTTCCTGTGCCAACCGTCATGCAAAGCGAATATCTTGACAGCATGCAAAAGTATCGGGAGCTGAGCAATGTCATTCCTCACGACTTTGACGCTCAAACATGGAGCAACTTCGTGCGCCAAAATCCTGCTCTCTTGGAGGCCGCTCGACAGCAGGACCAAATTCCTTCTCCGATGACCCAGTCCGGAATTGAACGATTCCACCAGCTTCTGAGCGAAGGTGCCACTCCACGGGAATTTTCCAACTATCCCACTGAATCCATTCGTTCCTCGTCGCCTACACATTCATTCGGTCCTCCCAGTCGAATGTCAACACCCGCTGGAACTCGTCCCTCAGGTCAACACCAGCAGCCCCAATCCAAGCAAAACTTTGGCCACAGTGATATGATCCGCCCCTCATCTAGTGCGTCCATGCGGGACAGTGATTTCCAGCATCAAGTTTTCAACACTCGGCCTCGGCGGGATTCCGTGCAGTCTGGATATGGCAGTGGTGCCGAGGATCTCGCGGAACCCCAGCCTCGGAAGAGAGCCAAGCTTGTCCAAGCAGGCTGGCCAGGAAAGTCCGATATGAACATCGAGCGGCAACCCAGCTCGCTTCGGGTTGCGGCCAGCACTGCCGCCTCGGTTCGAATCCACCGTCCGACTCCCGTCAACCCTGCCCTTGCTGCTGAGCATTCCAATGAGGAACCTATCCGCCCACCTACTCCCATCTCTCGGCCTGGAGATCTACCACGTCGGGGACGAATCCCATCTAGCTTACTACGAGAATCTTCGATCAACAGCGCCGCTTCATACACATCACCGTACTATAACAGCGATGATATGCTCGCGACAGACCAGACCCCCAACTCCCCTGAAGACTCTCGCTACCAAGGTCTCTTCGAGCCCCCTTTCACCATGCCATCATCCCCTCCTATTTTGGATGGTCACCGATTCGCACAAAGGTCTAGCCCGGTTCTGCCTCCTATCTCTTTGGACACCGACTCGGGTTTCATGAGCGGTGGCTTCGAGGACCTCATGGATGATGGTGCCCCTACCCCTGTGGAGGAGAGTCGCAGAATTGAGCCGCGCGAAGTCACTGCAGAGAAGCGTTCCCGTCCTGTTCGATCTGCTGTTCAAGCCAGCTCTCCTGCTAGTGCCATCGGGCTCATGTCAGAGAATGCCAACGAGCCAATTGTGATGAACGATGGCCCGACAGACCAGAACTCGAGAAAGCCACTAACTCGTCCGGCCACATCTGCTGGGTCTAGACCGTCTTCGCGTGCTGGCGTTCGGTTGGCCCCGAAGCCACTGGCACCAGCACCAATTTCACAAAGCGATATTGTGCAGTTGATGAACTCAATCCCTGCCAGTGATCCCGCCGCTCCTACCCAGCCCCCTCCTCTTCATCACTCACATACCTGGACTGGGCCAATGAGTGATTTTACTTTCGTTGAAACGCCGAAGCCCCCGACTGAGATTGGTAAGCCTCGAAGTGGAACAGGCGCCAAAAGATCCAGACAAGTGCAGGATCGCTTGGAGCAAGCCATCAAGGCTGGTGAAGTACCTCCTTACTGTGAGAACTGCGGCTCCGTTGAAACCCCGACATGGCGTCGAGCCTGGTCGATGGAAGTTTGTGGCGGCGAGCAACTTGCGAATGACATGATGACGGGTTTCAATATGTTATTCTGGGAAGCTCAGGAATGGAATGACCAGGGTGAAGTCGTCCGATTCAAGATAGTCAAGAAGAGTCTGGCCGATGAGGACAAAGGTTGGACACAGGACCTGCTTTGTAACCCCTGCGGGCTATGGCTTCACAAGTTCAAGCAAATGCGCCCCGAAAATAAGTGGAATAAGGGCCCTGCAGACAAGACTGGCAACAACAAGAAGAAGCGTTCTTCAAGAAACCGCAAGCAGAGTGGGGGCCCACTTTCCAAGCCTACCACCCGCGCTCGCAGTAATGGCCCGCCTACTTCCACTGCGGCATCTTCTCCAGCTCCTACTGAAGCCTCCTCTGTACAACCGGACGAAGGCGCCACTCCCCGAGTGGAAACTGACCGGGACTATGCTGGAGAACATCCCAACAAAAAGCGTCGGGCAAACAGCGCAGAGCCGCCGCGGTCTTCGGAAACTGCCAAGCAGCGCTGGCAGGAGCAGGATGCTATGGAAGCTCTTCGCCAAGCCATCCAGTCGAGTCCAGCCAGGAACATGCATAATCGAGCCATCCCTACACCCGAGGACAAAACTCATCTTACTCCTAAGCCTGTACGACGGGCTCTTTTCCCTGCTTCACAGAACGACGGTCCGTTGAAAGAGCTAGATGCCTCGTTCGTGAACAGCTGCTCTCCTCGGCGCAGCCCCCGCATTGCTTCGCGTGGAGATAAGCCACCCCGGGAGGAGAAGGCGAAGGAGAACCAGGATCCCGCTCATGATGACATCGATGGCCTCTTCGAGAGTCCCTCTATGGACTTTGATATGCCCGTCAGCCCAACCCCTCGCCGCCGCAACCACCGCATCAATGCTGTGCACGAACGTCGTCACTCACTGCCTTGCAACTCGCCTACCGCTAACCGACGCAAGGAGGTCGGTTCAGTCATGAACCAGAGCCCGACCCGGCTCACTGCGGAGCGACTGCAGCGTATCCAGGGGGGTCAGGAGCGGACAACGTCACAGCAACATCGTTCACCCAACAAGCATGGCATGTCCGCGCTTGCAGATCAGGGCCTGCACTCGGAAGCTTTCGAATCCCTCGATGGCATGATCCTCGATATCTTTGACGATGCTCCTGACCAGTCCGACTTCGACTTGCAGAACGCCAAGCTGGATGAGAACTGGGCTGACTGGCTTCCATCAGACTACGTCTCTCCTTCTGGGTCAGAAGATGCCCCAGGTCCTTCGGAAGACCTGATCAACGCAATCCTATCCGATCACACCGTCATGAAAGACAACCTCCACAACTCCCAATTCCACCTGTTCAACTTCGGCGATTCGGAGATGCCCGACTCGGGCTTCTTCAGCTCCGATGCTCTCCACACTGACCCCGTGATTCAGGCATCAAAGGTCCAGCCTGCCAACCAGCAGACAAATGGGCAACAGTCCGCCTCTCCTACCGCGTGAGGGCGTGTCTCATATCACTTTCCAATTCTCTGTCTTTCTTTTCCTGTTTTATTTTGAGCGACGGCGTCTGGGTTGGGTGGCTTGATTGATTTATTGCATCCCGACCTCATTCTGGAGGCGGCTTTATGCTCCTATCTGATGATATCTTTGCTCGTGTTTCTTATGATGAACAGAAGTGGCGTTGTAGACTTCTCCACATTCGTTACACCATCTATGTGCATGCCTTTGTTGCTGCGCTCATATGGTTATTGCTGTCACCAAGCCCACTTTATGATAAAATGACAGACAAAACAAAAATTCAAATTCTTAATTCAAATACATCCTTCCAAAATACATAAAGTGATGCAGACCATGCATGACACGTGCGCTCATTCATAGGTTTACATTATTCTTTGCTTTTTTGATATCTATGGGAGAAGCATTAGAGTCGGGCGGTATACTTTGACCTGGGACAGATAGGGTAGGACGGAGAATTAGTATTTACTGGGCAGACTTGGTCCGTCGTTCCGGACTAGTGAAGACAACGTAGACAAGTAGCGGTAAAACTCAGGCTGCCTAGCTGAGCTTCACAATTGGCTAAGGGATAAAAAACCATGGGATGCTCAGACATGGAGTGGTATAACCCTAACATCGACGAGCTTTGATCATAACATCGTGTGAACTATGCAAATCCGGAAAAAAAGAAACACCACCAAGACCTCATCCTTCCCGTGTCTCTGATACCCCAGCACATCCCATTAACCAGAAATATCCCCCGTAATCCACTTGCAACTCTTCCGTGAACGTCGAGGTCAAAGCCAGGGCCGAGTTGCTGCACTTGTTGTGAACCGCGTGAGACGAAGATCAGAAACCTTTCAATATCTCAGGAGGCACACCATGAGGCGGTACAGGAATAGCAGAGTTTCATCGGAGGAGTATGTGCCATGTAAATTCACCCCCGTTCCCCCTGGGTATCAATTACTCGGCACAGTTACTCGGCGTCGTAGAAAATACTCTTGAAACGGTGCGTAGCCTCGACGACCTGCTCGTAGATCTTGTAGTCTAGATTTGACAAGATACGTATTAGCGATATTATACACCAGAAAGTCATCAAAAAGATAAAACTCACCACAATCGGCGGGGTTGCCCCAGTCCGTTGTTCCAAGTACGCGAATACCAAGACCCTAGCACAATTATCAGCTAACTGTTCGAGCAATGCCGAGCAACCCACACCCCGGGTTCCGGAATAGCATCATCATAACCTGCCATAGCGAAAAGGAAATAAGACAAACTCGAATACATACCTGTCCACCCTCGAGATCAGCAACCTTCCCCACAACTTCGACAAGCTTCCCCATCTGCAGATGCGAGTCCGGCTTGAGAATCAGTGTCACATCGCCATTACCACCGCATGCTATTGTCGCTGTGTCGCCACGGAGCGCGGTCACGGTGCCCAGCAGGCGGACGGTGTGGGTTGAGCGCGGGCCGGAGCTCGAGGGGTGGAAGGCGTTGAGGTGGGCGGGGAGGATGCGGGGGGTCTGGAGAGACATTTCGGTTGGGATTCGTTCTTTGACAGAGTTCAGGCCCGTGAGAGAAGTGTGTTCAGAGGGTTGCTTGGAGTGTTTGAGTGGACTGAGTTGACTCGGAGATGCTTGAAAGCTTGTTGGGTCGACGCGGTGCGCGGAACGCGTGGTCATGTGATTCTATTAAGTAGAGCTTAAATGATCGAGTTGGCAGTGTATTCTGCTGGGTCTGGGTAAAGTAGTTGTTGAACTGTAAAACGACTCGTATTTGATTGAGATTTAATTAAGTTCATTACTAGCAACATCACCTACGTTTAATCTAAAATCGAAAGGAGCTGCTTCTCATACAACACGCTCCAGTATATTGTCACGTGATATTATCAATTTCAACCCGGAGCTCTGCTTGCTACGTCAACGCCTCAAGCTCCAAGCCAGTGGCCCCCAGAAACCGGATTGATGGGCACGGCGCATTTTACTTGAGCGATCACTCTAATAAGCCGGACGACACACGTCCAAGCAATCCCAACAAGAATCGGTGAATTCTACGAAAATGCCTCCTCCACTCCCCTCCCACCACCGGGGGATGACCGCGAACCCGCTCAAGCCTGTGGGTCGCTACCGACCCGGAAAGCCAGTCGCAGAAGAGTCCTCATCATCAGAAGAGGAAGAGGATGAAGACATCGAACCACAAAAAGAACAAGAACGGCGCCGACAAGCCGAGGAGCAGCGCCGAAGACAAGCGCCCAAGGCGAGCTCATTCCCTGCGGCTGCAACTCGCAAAACTCAGGAAGAGCCGGATGAGGACGAGGAAGGATTTGAAACGGAAGATGAGGAAGATGAATCTGCGCCAGCACCGAAAGCGACATCTGCGCAGCCTCGGCCGGATGAATTAGAACCTACCGCACAAAAGTCTGCTCCGGTAGCAGCGCCGGAAGAAAGCGAAGAAGAAAGCGAGGAAGAGAGTTCAGAAGAGGAGAGCAGCTCTGAGGATGAGGCGCCTCGGAGGATGTTAATACGGCCTACCTTTATTAAGAAAGATAAGAGAGGCAATGCTGCGCAAGGCGAGGGCCGGACCAAAGACGCAGCGGGTATTACCGACTCGGCAGCAGAAGACGAAGCACGCCGCGCACAAAGACAAGAGAAAGCGGACCAGCTAGTACGAGACCAGCTCGAGAAAGAGGCAATTGCACGCTCAGCCGGGAATCGAGCCTGGGACGACGACGAACTGGTGGAAGCAGGCGAGGAAGCCGAAATCGACGACCGCGATGGCATAGACCCGGACGCCGAGTACGCGGCCTGGAAGCTGCGCGAGCTGAAGCGGGTTAAGCGCGAGCGCGAAGCCATTGAAGAAACCGAGAAGGAGCGCGAAGAGATCGAGCGCCGCCGCAACTTGACTGCGGAGGAGCGAGACCGCGAAGATCGCGAGTTCATTGCGAAACAGAAGGAGGAGCGCGAGGCAACGCGCGGTCAGACCGGGTTCATGCAGCGCTACTTCCACAAGGGAGCCTTCTTCCGCGACGACTTGGAGCGCGAGGGTCTGGATCAGCGCAATTTGATGGGCCGGCAGTTTGTGGATGAGACCTCGCGCGAGACGCTGCCTCAGTACATGCAGGTCCGCGATATGACCAAGCTCGGCAAGAAGGGTCGCACTCGCTATCGTGATCTTAAGACGGAGGATACGGGTCGCTTCGGTGAAGGATACGAGAATCGGCGGCGTGATAATGCTCCGCCGGTGGGCATTACAGATGAGCGGTTCATGCCTGACCGGAAGGATGATAAGCCTCAGGGTCCTACGGGGGCCAATGCCAGTGCCGTTCAACCAAGACGAAGATCGAGGACTCGCTCTCCACGACGAGACCGGCGCGATGAGCGGAGTCGATCAAGAGAGCGTCGGAAACGCAGCCCTTCACCCTACGAAGACCGGGACAAGCGCCGACGGGTGGACAATTCATGATCAGCCTTACGACCGAAAAACTGCTTTCATTTTACATTTCTTTTCGGCGTTGGCGCGGAGTTTGAAAAATTTGCATGGGTGTATTCAATTCTATGCGATACACTGGCATTCCGAGCAACCGATACTCCCTCATTTAGACCTGTATGGAATATAGCATCCCCCTCACCTGGAGGGCGTGTAATTGTTGACGTGAAAGTGATATCTGCGTATCCCAAAGGGGACTTTGTACATAGAAATCCATAGGACTGGGACATGGGACTAGGATTGGATTTGATATCCCGGCCTCGAATTGTCCTCGTGCATGACTTCGTAAAACAACCCAGCCGGGATGGAACACGCCAGCGCACAAGCCGCAGACTCCCAAGAGCCGTTAGCAACGGCACGCTTTTCAGCGCGAGCCGTGACATCCGCTTGACTAGCAAGTCAAGACTCAACTGTGGGGTGAATGATCGGAATTGGACCTTCCTTTATTTGACGCCATTCCGCTCAAGCACCTTCTCACGTTCCATCACGCTATCTCCAAACCGAACAAGGAACACAGTGCGACTGGGCCACATCTCCGTAGGCTGGTTATGAGCCGAGACCTTGGCCTCGAAGCCGCACCCGTCGCACACGCCCTCGATGATACCCGCCACGAAGGCGGCGCAGTTGAGCATGCTCATCTCGCGCGGCACACTGATATATGTGTTGACGAGGGGGTCATTGTCGGTGATCATGTATTCATTGGGGGTATCCGGCGACACGGAGTGCTCAAGGGCATCGGCGGAGCGCTGGAAGAGGAGGCGCCAGAGCGGGCCATGGATAAGGTGGAGGAGGGTGATGATGCGCAGCGGACGGTTTGGCGGGGATGAGGAAGTCGAAGAGCTGGAAAGGGCTGAGGAGGAGGTGGACGTGGAGCGGTAGAAGAGGAGGTCGAGAAGGCGTAGGCCTAGGGGATACCCTTGTTCGTTTAATCTGGATCGTGGTCTGTTAGTATACTTGGACTTGGACCGGAAGTTGAAAACGTCCTACCGTTTCTCCAAGTCTTGTATCCCCGTTACGCGCCGCTGAGCATATGTAACCATCTCTCCGAATAGGTAGGCGAAGCTCGCTCGGCTGGACTCTGCATTGCGGCTCCGGTTCAGATGTCGGTCATAGATGGTCTTGCGATTGGAGGGCACACGGAGACCCTGTGTTGGCTGAGGTGTCGGCAGCTGTTGCGGGACCTGTTGTCTATCGCTGGTGCTCGATTGAGGCGTGCCTGCGTTGTTGGTGGACACCATTGACGAGTGCCTGGGCGGCGCGGCCATGATGTTTGGGTGGAGGGGGTGGGGTATATGTTGCCGGGATTGAACCAGGAGAGGCAAAGAGAGTCGAGGGGTCCAGGCAGAGCGATAGTCAACTTCAGAAGATCATGGTCTTGTCGTTGGCGAAAGTTCCGAGCTGCGATGGTGATGGGGAGTCGGACATGTTCAAAGGTGAACTGTGGATGCGATCTACGGTGGAGCACATCGCCCGCAAGTGCAGTCTAAGGGACTGGAAATGGAAATTTCTACGCGATGTTTTTACAAATGATAGTTGGTGAGGATATTGCAGATATGCTCATTTTCATTATATGATCTAAATAGATGTATAGTGCTGCCCACCCCGACGCACCAGTCTCCCCGAGAGACAACATAGGCCCGACAGGCAAGTTTCCGACGGGCCGACGACGAATTCGCAGAGCTAAGTGAGGCGAGAGCACACCATACGATGGGTACAGAGGCAGTCGAGAGCGTCGAGAGCATCGTAGACAATAAAAATAGTCCAAATCCTGTCCTGAAACCATGCGATGTTAGCAAGGTCCTTCGCCGATTGGCAAACAAAGTCATAATAAAAAAAATAAGACCAGCGAAATAATCAGACATCCAAGGAAGATATTGCGCTCAGTGCCATCTTGATTGGGTTCAAGCGATGACTAGCGTGGAAACTGCGAATGTAGGAAAAAATTTTCATCATAAAAGGGCCGCGGCCCTTCGCTGGTACGGGGAAAGAAAAAAAATTCTGTTACTTACCAAGTTAGTGAAAATAAGAAATTGAAATAAGACGAAGATCGTGCGATTCATCCCACTGGGTTGCGAGAGAGCAGCATCGAGCTTCTCGAAGCCCTGGTGGGTGAAGAGAATGAGAAGTGGAAGAAAAAAAAATTTGGGGCGGGCGGGTTTTTATAGGCGGCCAGAGCTGCCCGGGAAACAGACCCAGACCCATACGAAGCTTCTAGCGATTATCCACTTGGAAAATTCGAGTAGACTAGCATGAGCTCTGAACTGGATTGTAAACAGTCGGAATTTATTCACAAGCATATAGCCAGTATAGCTACGTAGGGATGGCCTAGAACCATCGGCTTAGCCTGTGTTACAGCACGATTCTGTCGTCAATCAAACTCAATCTCGAGACTTGCAAAAAAAAAAAAAAAAAAAAAAAAAAGAAAAAGAAAAAGAACGTTCAACTAAATAGTAGCTTGCCATTTCTGTATGAGCCTTGTATGTACTCTCGAGCTCGGCCATCCAGTGGCCGTTACATCCAAACGAAAAGAATCAGAAATTGTTTTCACATGTTAAACGAGTCGCAGTGCGCTCCGATAACTCTGTCCATCTACTTGAACACTTTTTGCTTTGTGCGCGAATTCCAGTTCAAGGTCTTGGAGATGCTATGCACCCAGTCCTCGCTGCGTCGCCCTTGAGGCAGAACATTGGCGAAGGGGTATCGCGACGCCGACACGGTCACATAATCACCGGGGTGCAGTTCAACTCTGCAATCAACATTAGTTCTCGTCGAAATGATCGATATCAGTGGGATAATTACCTCTCGCGGCCATCAAAACTGGCCCACGAACTCGTCCGCGCATCGTAGGGTACACCCATACGTAGCACGATGGTGTCCGGAAGAATAATCGGACGGAACGACAGAGTGTGCGCGCAAATAGCGGTCACAAGAATAACGGGGTTCTCGGGGTGCGACAGGGATCCGCCGGCGGCGAGGTTGTACGCCGTCGAGCCCGTCGGGGTCGCAACGCAGATACCGTCGGCAAGCAGGGTGGTAAAATGCTCATCGTCGCCAAACAGCTCGATTTGAGACATGGCTGGCGGGGAAGTTAGATATGCATATGCAGGTAATCAATGACAGGCACGTACTGGGGTTTGGTCCGCGATCGAGAACCACATCGTTCAGGATCTCGTAGACTCGATCCGGGGTATGCGTCAGTGTGTCCTCCCCTTCTTCTCCAATCAGTTCTTCCACCAGGTCCCGGCTGGTAAGTGACCGTGCATGCGGGTCTTTCAATCGGGCTTTGCTTCTCATGATGGTGCATTCAAATCGAAGTCGCAGGCTGACGGTAACACCGTCTCGGAAAGCATTTTCCAGAATCCTTTGATGGTCTGAGAAATCAAAGTTTGTCAGGAATCCTAATGAGCCCAGTGCAAAGGAAAGGACGGGCGGCACGATACGCTGGAATAGCCAGCTGGTGTAGAGAACTGTTCCGTCACCGCCGAGAGTGACGACGAAATCGAACAGATGTGGCTGCTCCTGAGCAAGTTTCGGATCCCAGAACTTCAGTCGGCCCTTGGCAGATGGCTCTTCCTGCAGAAGCTGCAATGTCCCAAAGTCCGGATGGGTTTCCATGCGCCGCTCCACGTAGACAACGTATGGCGTATCACGATCCTTGGAAATCAGCCATCTCGTGATCTTACGTGTCAAGCTCACGAGAGATTCGTCGTATGCCTTGCTCACGACAAAGACATTCTTGACGGTGAGCTTGAGCTTGATACTGCCCAGTTTCTTGGACAACTTGCGCACGTTCCAAGCCATGTCCGACAGCTGTCGCTTGGTCAAGTGTCGCGACTGGATGATTGTCGGCACGGGTTTCAAGATTTTGTTGTCGCCGTCGACCACCGACACCACATTGTCCTCGCCCAGGGTCTTTGTGTCGACCGTGGGTTCATCTTCTTCGCTGAGGGTGCGGATCACGTCATGCGGGTCGTTGAGCTTGTTCGAGGGTGTTGCCCATTCACCAGCAATCAGAGAATGGACGTAACAGGCCGTTGACTTGTCATGAGGTTCCAAATGAGGCCGCACTCGGGGTTTCTCCATTGTGACGAGCGAGGACTTGCGTCGATGGTTCGCGTCGGGATAGAACACGACCTGGATGGTATCTATCTTTAGTTGGGGCCCATAGGTCATGAGATGTATTGGAAGATCACACCTCTAGCTGGTTTTGCGTCTCGCTGTCGCTGGCCCCTCCGTGGCTCTATTAAGCACTGATCAGTCTCGCCACGATAGCCCCGCGTTGCTGGTACACATACCTCGTCCACGGCAGCCGATAATGCTTTCCGGTCACCTTCGTCCATCGCGCACAGAATCTGGGCTTCTCTGTTCCTCAATCAAACAGTCATGACCGGTGTTGTGTTGTAATTCCGACCTGGCCGCAGTGTGGTGGTTTGCAAACGGCGTGCCGGTGCGAGAAGTGGGTATGACGTCGGTCCGCTCATTTCTGACATCTCGACTCCTTATCTCTCATTCTCCGTAAATATGTACTTTCTTCAAATTGCATACTCGACTGATCCCTTGTTTCAGGGATCCGAAGAGATCTTTGTTTTGGCTGACTCCGCCATTTAACTTCGGGTGAAATAGGAATTTTACTGTCCAACGAAGATCCCCCGGAAGGGAGGAGATCCCTAAACTTGTGTTTGTATTTTGCATTTTTAAACTACATCGAATTCTTCATCTCTCGCAGCGCAGCCATCACATCTACCGGGTTGGTCTTGCCGGTTACCTTCTGGATCTCGGGGTCCTGTATTCATCGGATCAGCATTTGGAGATAGGAAAATTGGCCTGCTGATACTTACATGGACGCGCATGAAGACATTGTGGAGCTAGAGCTTTGTTTTAGTCCCTGCCCGTCTCATAATGATGATGTTGGACATACCTTCTCATCACCGATGGTGAATTTGCCTTGCGTCTGCTTATTGGCCTCGGCGAAAGCCTGGAGTTTCTTGATCGGCTCCGTCTGGGACACATGGATGCAGAACTTCACATTTGCCTTGGTGTATTCGTGGCCGGGCTTTAAGAGTGTTAGTCAAATCCTAGCAGATAAAGCAAGACGCAACGTACATAAACCTTGGTGTCATCTGGCAAGGACGCCAACGTCTCATTCAACGCCTTGTGCATCTCCGCGGCATTGCCCTCGAAGAAACGGCCACAGCCTACGTGGGTTGATTAGATCAATTCGCAAGCAACCGGGGTAAGAAGGACTGCTAGTTTAGCTCTCAAACATACCGCCAATGAACAGGGTATCACCGGTGAAGACCACGCGCTGATCTCCATCTTGCATAAAGTAGCAGATACTATCTTGAGTGTGGCATGGGGTATGCAAAGCCTTGACGGAGATGCGATCTCCGATCTTGAACTCCTCGCCGTGCGCCGGAGTCTTGGTGACAGATTGGCTTTCCTTGCCTCCGATGACGGGAAGCTTACCGAATTGCTTCAACTAGGAGGAGTCAGCATAGGATAAATTCTTCCACGCCAAAAAAAGACGCTTACCATCTCATTGTTGCCTCCGGCGTGATCCCAGTGGCTGGCCGGGTATATCAGCACCACGCATTCTCGCCCTCGTTGAGCAAATTCGAGCACTTACTGGTGGGTGTTGACAATCGCTGTCAAGTCAATCTTTCCAGCACTAATCTGAGACTTCAACTCCGGAGCCACTCTGGTCACGGAGCCAGCTTAGCATCTGATAACGAATGATCCAACGCGAAGCACTTACTCCGGGGGGTTGGCAGGGTCAATAATCACCGACTTCTTAGTCGGCTCATCCGTAACGAGGTAGGCATAGTTGTTGCCCTTCCCCGTCCCTAGCCACAAAACAAGGTAAGCCGGTCACGTCCTCTATTGTTATCTGCATATGCAGCAGCCCTGGCAGGTCCACTCACACATAGGAATTGACTGAACATGCATGGCTCGGATTTGCTGGGCGCGAAGCTGACGAGTACCAAGGGACCGAATTGTTCTGGTAAAATTCATCACAGAACCGAGTGAAGACCCAATGCGGGGAGAGAGCTGTCTATAGCAGCGGCATCTCGCGCCGGATTACATAGCAAACGTCATGCGGAACATTGGTTTTCCCGGTCAGCTTAGTAATGTCGTCGTGTCTCATTGGATGCGTTCCATAGCTTACAGATCGTTTCATTGAAATGCTATTTCTCTTGAATGTGCTGCCAGCAGCACGGTGTCTATACAATGGTATATTATAGATGTTTAGATAGACGCAATTCCCAAGGGGCGACTGTCCCAGGGCTCAACGGGCCCCCATCCATGTTCCCGTAGTTTCTGATCGGCGTCGGACAGATGGGCAGTGCCATTCTGAGATGTTGACTTCTTCGACCGTTTCTGAGCAACAGGCTGTACTCTAAGTGGCGCATTCTTCGAGGGCCCCTCTTCCCGTAACCTAGCACCTAGCATCTTGGCCCAGTGGTTGGGGTTCTCACTGCAGGCAGTGAGGATGTAGCTGTGAGGGCAGAAGGGTCGCAGTGTCTCCCATTCTGGTGATATCAATAGATGGAGAAGCCAGAGAAATAGTGCCTCAGCGTGTGCGCTCTCTGGGAAATCGTTGGCGGCATTGAAGACCAAGTCGTGTACCAGCTCCTCGGCCAGGTAGACCACGACAGAAGGATGGCTCTCTGCAATCTTCTGCAAGACGACATCCCATGTATCGAATGTCTCGTCCAGAGACTCCCCAAGTCTGTGAGGGAGTATTAGTATTTTGGATCTGCGAGTTTGCTCAAATCGAACTTACTTTCGGGCGGGATCAATCAACACGGTCCCCTCCAGTAAAACAGCAGGCAAGGACCGAACACCTTCACTCGACGCATCACAGAGAGAAACAAGCTGAGCCGCAACAGACACCTCATGATCTCTCTTCCGCTTCTTCGAAGATGGCTCGGAGCCAGATCCGGTTGAAAATTGTTGCAAAACATCACGGAAGGCTTTCTTAACCGACTCACTATCATCGTGCTCGATCACAGGCACATCACCCAGGTCTTCAACTCCTACCCAGTAGTTGTCCCAGAGCCATTCAAGGGACCGCTGCGAGGCCTTGCGCAACACAACCAGCGACGGTGGCTCGCGGTGAGTGGCCTCGTGGCGCAATTCGACAAAGGACGCAGGTAATCCCAGGTCCACTGCACGCTGGAACATGGTCTTGCGCTGGCCGTGTATTTTCGAGTCGACAAGACCCGTTACGAAGCTGTGGTGCTTGGTCAGTTGCAAGTCAGATAGCTCGGGTAATATCCGGGAAGACATGTCCTACGCCCCAGAAATAATAAAATCGAGAGGCAAGGCTGAAGACCAGAGAAAGGAAATCTTACCGGCAAAAAGCGGCCGAGTAAGTCGCCCGGATAGAAAAGATGGAGTTTCTCTGCGCATCGTCGTGGAGAATCGCATTCGTCAACAACGCAGTCGCCTCGACATGGTGCGGGAGATTTCCGCGCAACTTCCACGCTTCTACCTGTCCCATTTATTAAAATCATCGAAGCCAATATATTGAAAGGTTGTAATACCGTAGCGCAGGCATGGGGACGCATGTCCGGGCCATCGTACGAAGGCGGCGGATAAAACTCGCTCCGCACATCGAGCAACTGCGACTTGCTCTTCCAAGGCGTGAAAATGAGCTTGGACATTTCCACGCGAGTCTAGGATTAAACTGCTGGTAATTCGGGGTTCACGCGCGTTAAATCAGTATCTGACCGGAGAAAGATTTTCGGGTGATTGTTGATCCGTTGGGCTGGTTTTTCCACGAAAGCAATCCATCGGCCAATCAGGTCGGAGTTTTGTTTACCGCGGTAAATTTAGAAATTGAAGTCTACAGATCTGAGAATCGAGATTCAAATCTAGCTAATCTGATTGTTGATTATGCGTATCTAATGCTATGCTAATAATTCCAGGCTGCTTTGAGCCACGCCTCAGAAGCGGTCTGATCACAGGGTATCCGTTCGCGTTTTCAACTCCGATCCAAAAATCAAAACTCCACGCTATGCGGCTGTAAAGTCGGAAAGTAATCATAAATTGAAAAAAATCGAGCGAATGGCTTAGATCCAACCATATCCATAGTTCATGCATGGCTGGTTGATGCTGGCGAAGGGCTGCGCTGCAGTCATCGCTTGCTGGTCAAGGTTGTCGTGGTCTAAAAAGAAAGACTTGTGAAGAAGGTTCATGGCGTTCTTGCATGGCTGCTTGGGAACGGAGAAATTCGAGGCATGCGACATTGGCGCCATTTCTTGGGAGCCGTTTAATTGAATATGTTCGTTGACCTCGCCTCCATCGGCGGAACCATCGTCGTTTTCATCGTCGGATGGCGAAAATGTTTCCTCGAGCTTCAGGCCTTTTCCGGGCGTTCCTTGCCGGGCTTGAATCCGCGAGCCATCAGGTTGGCTGTACAGGCCCATTCCGACCAGCTCCTCTTCAGCCCTTTCTTTCTTCTGCTCTAGGGGGACCGGATGCTCAAATTGTTGGATGGGGAGAAAGTCGGGAGTTGAGGGGCCGCTCAGCTCGCCCGGTGAAGGCACACTGGCGTAGCTAGGGCAAGTTGTCTCTGCGGGAGGAATGTTTGCCATGGATAGCATATCCAGCGACCAGCCATCAGATGTAGTCTGGGTTATGTTGGACATATCCATGTTAGTTGCGGCGACATCCCATGCCATGGGCTCGACCTGCGAGCCGGGCATTGATAGTGCCGCCGTCTGCTGCGAGAGAGGCATGGGATTGTGCATCTCGGGATACAAGGAAAGGTAGCCAGGTGAACAGGTTGGGCCAGCCGAGACGGGATAAGTCATTATGTTGTCGTTGGTGTAGGCCGGATAGCCGTTCATTGATTGATCAGGGAAGGCATTCATGGTGGCATAGTTCTCCGAGGCAAAGTTAGGGCCACACGTTGGATTGGAAAGGCCTCGAGCCCTGACCGAGGAAGGATGCCAGCTGATCGGGCGTGAGTTCCGGGCGGCGGAGGCGAGCATAGCAGCTTCCCAGGAAGACTGGTACTGATTTGACGAGCCATTCATGGCACTTTGGGCGACGGTCGTCCTTCTCCTGGCCATGGACGACGAGGGGCTGTTTCCGGCACTACGGGGCTTCACGACACGAGTGTGTCGGGGTCGAGGGAAAGCACGGGCCCAATCTTGCAGATACATGTTGTTGGGCTGGCTATAAACATTCTCCGGGAACCATTGAGAGCCTGTTGACGAGGCGGGTGGTTGATAGCAGTAATCGGCCATCAAAATGGAGTAGAGCAGCTCGAGAACAAGGCCGAGGTGCGTAGACTTTGCCGGGTCCGTGAGATGCAGGTGATGTCAAGGGTAAGTAAGACGGACAGAAAAGTGGGGGAAGGAGTGACGGAGTAAATATAGTTCAGCAGAGGGCCGATGTTCCCGCAAAGGAACCGCAGCAGGGTGACGGGATGTTTGATATCCAGGGTCACCGGGCAGGGCGCCAACGTTATAAGGGAATCCAGGGAGCCTGGCGATCTACCACCCGCCCCAGCTCCACGATCCCACCGTGCTCAGGATGACACGACGTTGACACTAGTGAAAAGAACCAAATTAAAGAATGATGAATCACCGGTCCCACCGTTTCGGCCAGGACCCAGAGGGGTGCAGGGGAATCTTCCGGAGTACCACGATGATCAGACCTATACGTAGGCCGATGGAGACATGGAACATGCTTTTGGAGGCGAACATGGGGAAAGACGATCCACTGTTGGGTCCGACCAAATGGACGTGGACCCTCACACGGGCCCGGTCTGGGGCTACTCCGTTTTTTCCCTTCTTTTTTTTTTTTTTCTTTTTTGAATTTCCGTGTACGAGTACATGACAGGGTTTCGGATATTGGGGGCCCGGTCATTGGTCCAGCCGGGCGTGTTCCTTTGCCCCCCTTCCATGACTGGAACCCAAGAGTTCCAAGAGTCAGGAACCTTGGCCCTTTAATCGCCGGAATGCCATTCAAGGTGATCGGCGGCCCTCACTGCCCGCTTGGGCGTGCCCGCCCTGGCTGATTTTTCTGTTCCTTCGGTTTCATGGAGACGATCAGCCGTGCAATAAGAATGCGGGTATTCTGTATTTTCGTCGCTTTCTTTGTTCGGGGGCCCTTGTTCTCGTTTGACGGGGCCCGGTTACGCAAGGGAATGTGACGGGCTCGAGATCAACTTTCCACACTTTCGACGTCTCCCGCTTCTCTTCTCGGTTTAGGCAGTCGCAAAGTAACGAGTGGAGTTCCAAGCCTCCTCTTGTCACGGCCTTCCAAGCGGTCTAGGCAATTTGGATTCGGAGACCGTGCATACCCGACGTTTCTATTCTCCGCTGCATGCGCCCTCTTCCATCCGGAGTACATGATGCAGAAGATGCATCATCGCCACCGATCTTTATTATTTGTCGCTAGTTTTTTCTTCCGATGAGCCCCCCCTTCTCATCTCGCCTCTTGATTGGGCCAATCAAACGCCCCCGGGTGAACCGACTGGAACTATGCTCCGTAGGCGGCCTGCATTGCGCACTTTGCATGGCGCATTTCTGATCTGATCGGGATCGACGCAACAGCCACTCCGGTCATTCTCTAGTATCACCTGAGCTACGTGGGCTGCATTACCCGAGGAGGAGGCGCTGTACCGGGTGGATATGTTTCATCGTCGAAAGACCGGTAGGCCGTGTACCGTCACCGAGGGTTCGTGTGTAAAATGACCTGGGCGGGAAGCTCGGCAAGTCAACGTGGAGCTTCACGTTCATCCGCTTACCCTTCTCCGGGTCTTGATTATCTTTGTATCTGACGTTAGAGTTCACTCGGCAAACGAGGATTTAAATGTGACCAGTCCCCTGCGCCGTCACCCGACAGGATCGAAAGTACGGAGCGTCTACCTGGGCGCCTCCTGTTCGGGGGCCAAGATGAAAGTCACCGATTCCCAGTGGATTGGCCACTAACGTGGAGCTAAAGACGGGAGTTCAATAGATATGGCCCGCGTGGTCTGTGAGCAGATGAAAAATAAAATAAAATACCAATAAAAGTGGCGCCCGATCAGGGAACGGGCGGTAGAGCCACCATTCACAACGTGGCCGAGCGGATCTGATCGTGCTTAGCGCTCTGCCAGAAAGCCAGCCCTGCCTCGACCGGGGGGGTTCCTTGGGGTCGGGCCCGCCGAAAGAACAGGTTTGACTCTCTTTTTTTCATGATGCACCGGTCACGGTCAATAGCAAATATCGGACGTCCTAATATACTTTCTTTGTCTCCTCGCAGAGTACATCGCATTGAAGCGGGATGTCCAGAGCAGTTCAGGGGAGCCGGCCAAGGTCAGATCCAGTCCACAATCCACCGTCTACATCATTGCACCGATCCCAGGCCTTTCGGTCTGTACTCGGAACCCATTTGCAGTGCCCCACTTCCTGCACTGCAGGGGCCACTTTGAAAAGTGAAAAATTGGAGACCATACTAATTATCCATTTCCAGAAGCTCAGGGGGCCACACGGAGCACATTAGTAGCTGCAGTTCCCCTGCCATCAATGTGGATCTGGACGGTGACACGGTGAAAATTTGCCGATCTCTGGAGTATGTGAGTTCACCGGCTCCAACATCACCGCGTGTACTCCTAGGGTTGTCTTCTCCCGGGACGAATCTTGCCTTGCCTCGATGTTTCACGGTAGTACAAACGGTGAACTAAGAAGCGAAAGCCGGGAACTCAGAACTACCATGGGGTTAGAACTAAGGTACTACGGGGTGCCAAAAAGCCGAAAAGGTCACCACTGACGGTCACTCTCCGAGACCCGCGTTCCCAGATCGGGGCCCGATCAGCCCCCTTTTGTCGCGAGCCTCTTTTTGCGTTGTGCCCACCCCACCGGACGCGAAGTTCCTGAACTCCATTCCCAAAAAGGGATCCGGGCGGAGCTGATCCAGCCTTCCCTGGACTTCCAGACGTTTCACTAGGCCTTCCTGATTGCCCCAATCCCTCTTGGGACCCAGCCCCATCGAATGCTGCGGGAGCAACTGCGGGCCCTCCAATTTGGCTTGCCTTAGCGGCATGTCATCAACTTCTTACGGTGTAGCATCGACTTCGGATCCTGGACTTGGCCCCCTCATGATAGTCCGTGATAGTCCATGATAATCTATAGCCGTGCGCGGGATGTTATAAAGGCGAAGGTTACAAGACGGTGGGAGGGGCACACTATCGTCTGCCTCGGTCGGATTTGCTCCTAGTCGCTTGGAATGGGCCCCCCTTCTTCCCTTTAGGTGTTGACTCGGCCGATCTGAGGCAATCCCAACAAGGATTCAATTATCCTCCGAGCGTCGTTGCGCCCCCTTAACGGTGTACCGTAGGATGGTGCCGCCCCCCTTGGTGGAAACTTGTCTCTGAACACAAAGTACTAATTATGTATGCCGAAAAAGTAGACTGAAACCATGAAGCCTGCCGTTCCCCGGCTGCACCGGGGCAGTAATTTCCTAGGTCTTTCACAATCGAACCGTTCGTTCCCAGTCCAGACCCTCCGCGACGGTGTGACACGGCGTGGTCTGATAGACACGTACACCACAGAGGCTTGCAGGTGCCGATGAGAGGGTGAGGCAGCCTCAGCGTCGTCATAGCTATAGAGTTCCAAAACTCTCGATTTCACCCGTGCTCGGCGTCGGGCACAGTCCGGGCTTCCTGCAGGCGGCCATCTTCAGGAGTCGAGTACTGAATTACCAAAGTCCTGCTGGGTCCTGACGCCTGAGGCGCGACGCCACACAAGGCCCAGGTGCAAGTGGGTCGAGGAGACGAGCAATTTCGAGGGAAAGAGTCATACACTGGTGGCGGAGCAACCATGTAGCCTCCAGGCAGAGGCAAGAGCACGTCAGAAGAGGGGAAGCGGTCAGGAGGAGAACGAGGAGAACGAGGGGCTTGGGAACAAGGAACAAGGGACCGTCCCCAATTAGAAAGCACCGAGTTTCCTGCCCCACCCCCCGTAGCTGCAGGTTGAGGCGCGGGCCTCTCACAGCGCTCAATCTACCTGCAACGGCGCTTCGGGCCCCCAGGTTTCTCCCGTTGCTTAACCGCTATTTTGGGGTTGTGGTCCACACACCGTCCGCTGCTGAACATTCCCGGTTTCCTCCTGCAGGGGCCGATCCTGTAGGCCGTCGCACACTGTGACACTCAGACATACCTTCCCACGGCCTCCACCTACCACGTCCACGAAAGGACGATCGGTGCAGCTGGGAGCAAGGGTATCTGCGGTAATGCAGTGAGATGGCACACCCTCCCGCAAGGCATCTGATAATCGGCAATCGTCATGCGTGTGATGGAGAATTCTGACTTTTAGATATACTTTGGCTCCGGTAACGCATCTTGGCTGCTTACAGGGGTACTTGCACTTGAGTCAGCTGCACGGGGTGACGTTTCCAACGATCGACGCCCATGGGCAGGATCCGAGGTGAATACGCAGTCAACACTATCGAAAACATGAATGCCTGTTCGAGTTCCCGTGGTCTTTGGATATATCCTCTCCCCCCTGCACCTACACGCCTACACACCTACACCGGCACGATGCCCCGACCACTCAGCTAGGATGTCCCACATCAAACACGTACACCCTGCGGCAACCACTTGGAAGTAATGTATATTCCTCGGCGAGAATCTATACATTGGTTCCGTTGGAACCAATGAAGATCACCTTGAGGCATGCGCCAGTCAATTCCGGCCGAAAACGCAAACGATCGTCAACTCTGCAACTCTGCGGCGAATTGCAAGTGGAAACACCCTCCCGAAACTCCCTCCCACCGCTCCACCCTGTCCATCACTTGCCTCCTTTGCCCGCCAAAGCACGGAGTCTAAACTAGATAGTGTAAGCCCCCTACCACTGGACTCCGTCCACTCCGTCTCCGCTCCCAGACTCGGAGGTCGAGCCCCTCGTGCCATTCTTGCCGACTATACTTTGGGCCGCGATGGAGATGCGCCCGATCAAATTTTTTTCTCCTCTAGAGTGAACTTTGCAGATCTCTGGTGGAGTGTCTTTGAGTCTCTTTTTTGCGGTGCTTACTCCGTACATGCACCGCTGTTTCGGCCTCACGGAGGAGTAGTGCGTCCGTAGTGTCCAGTAGTCTATTGCGAGATCGGCCGGCAATTAGTTGATTTTCCGTGCAGCTCTATCGGCCGATCGTTGGGTCATGTGCTTCTCCAAGGTTGGCTTTCTGAACTCTCTCTCTCCGTGGGAAGCCTGTTCGAATCCCGCT
Organism: Penicillium sp. S103-07; assembly: GCA_037042055.1. Taxonomy (NCBI): domain Eukaryota; kingdom Fungi; phylum Ascomycota; class Eurotiomycetes; order Eurotiales; family Aspergillaceae; genus Penicillium; species Penicillium sp. S103-07. The sequence goes on along the minus strand of JAXQJQ010000010.1, from coordinate 582,671 downwards.
TGGTAGAGTTTTTACTTGCCTTGGCTAGGCCATTTAGTCCATAGCGTGGAAGAGATTTCGGTGGAGTTTCGTGGCATGTTTCCCGAAATTAACCACGGTTGGGGTTCCACGGCTCTATACCCCCAACCACGGCTCTATGAAGTATACAAGGCACCTTTTACAGACGTGCGAAAATGTCCCGCGACAGGCCACGGCACAGTATCGAGTCCCGTTTCTACAATCAGTCAAGCATCTTTACGTAGTTAGTCCAAACGCTCTGGTTTAAGTCTTCTCGAGTGCTCCTAATTTCAGGTTTCTCCTCATGGGAGCCTTCCCCGGTATGCTAGCGGTGTTCCTGCGGTTGGTTGAAACGTTTCCACTCAGCGCACTGGAAGCCTCCTTCTCTATCTGATTATTATCTGCTGCTGCTCGGACTGTCGCTCGCCATTTTCCAGATCACTCATCGATTGATAGTGGAAATCTGTCAACCTCAAAGTTGAATATCACGACCCGATTTGATTGGCAGCATATGGCGATACCACTGGGCGTGGTATTACAGCAAGTGTTCAATTTCGGCCGGAGCTCACTGGGTAGCCAAAGCACATTATGCCCTTTCCACTGTATCCATTCTCCGTTCTCGTTCAGGCCGTAGTGATGTAGAGGATCTGGGGTATCAAGGTCCGAAAAGTCCGAAGTGTCCCACGGCAAGAATTTTGCGTCGGCCAATATAGCTTTATCGCGAGGATCAAACGACTTGAGCCCGTCATGAGGCCCAGAACTTGCGAGTAAATTACCACTGCTGGCCTCCCAGATCTTGACCATTCCATCCCATGCTGCGGAGGCAAAATAGGTGCCGTGGCGAGAGAAAGCGATGAGCGTGACCATGTCTTCATGGCCTTCGAAATTCTGAAGGTGTTTTCCGCTGCGGGAATCCCATATCTCGATAGTCCCATCATCGAAGCCTGAAACTCCCGTCTCATTCGAGCAAGCGAAGGTCCGAATATTTGTATCTCGCTTTAAAATCTCCGACGGGCCATTATCACCATTCGGCCTCCAGACTCGAATAGTATCGTCTATCGATGCCGAGGCGATGAGGCCATCATCCCAAATCGCCACAGAGGAGACGGAGTGACCATGGCCCTCCAAGGTCTCTATGCAACTGCCGCTGCCCAAGTCCCAAATCTTGACAGTACGGTCCTCTGACCCTGAGATGATGCGCGTGTCGTCCTTTGATATGGTGATGGAGGAAACTTCCCCGAGATGACCTTTCAAGGTCCGGGGTTGGCCGCCGTCAAGCCCGCAGATAAATATGGTTCCATCAGAAGATCCGCATACAACATTGGACTTATCGTGCGTGACAGCAATTGACCAAATCGCCCAATCTGAGCCGCCTTCAAGTAAAGTGGTGTAGCTCCCATCCTTTGAATCCCAGACCCTGACGGTCGAATCATATGAAGCAGATACAATGCGTGTGCTGTCCTGCAAGAAGGCGACAGAAGTGACACTGTCGGTATGACCTTGAAGTGTTTTCGCACAGCGGCCGTTGTCGCAATTCCATATTTTGATCGTCTTGTCGGCAGACCCTGATACAATCTGGCTGCTATCGTGTGAAAATGCAAGGGACACGACAAGCTTCGAATGGCCTTCGAGCCTCTTCAAACATTCGCCCGTCTCGATATGCCATATCTGAATTCGTCCAAACTCCATCCCTATCGCAAGATACTGATCGTCATGCGAGAACGCGACACTTGCGACCCATGCAAGAGGATACCATGTGTCTTGACAGCTGCCGGAGTTGGCTTGCCATATCTTCACGGTGTCGTCCGAGCTGCCCGACGCAATCAATCTGCCATCGTTGGAGAAGGCGACTGCGTGCACACTGTTCCTATGGCCGTAAAGCGTCTGCATGCAAGCGCCCCATGTCGCCTGCACGGCTGGTTTGGTACTGATCCAGTCTATTGCGTTATCTTTCTCAAAGAGATTCCGCACCAAGCTCTCCGTGGGAGCGAATATGAGAGCGGAGGAATATAGTTGCAAGGGATATTCCTCGATGACAAACCTGTAAGACAGAATAAACCGATAGGAATCTTGAACTAAGCGAAAAAGTTGCAAATTGGGAAATTCATCCTGGTTTGGTCAGCAAAAAGATAAAAATAAAAAAAATATACCGTGTCTGGCAAATCACTGACCTTGAGCAGTTCCATGAGCTTCAAGGTTGAAAAAATACCAGCTGAGACTGCTTCCAGAAGAGAAAGGGCCTCGAGCCAGTGAAGAAAGTGTTCCTTCCAGAATTGATGAATTGCACCACCATCAAACAGGTTTGTTTTCTCGGGACTGAATCTCATGCTGCAGATATGTTCAATCCAGTAGAGACAAGCGTATCGAAGAGAGCCGAGTCGCTTTGAATCCACAGATTCGATCTCCGAGGGTCGTGAGTCGGGACGTGGCAAATCGCAAATGTTTCTTCGTAGCTTGCCAGGGCTGTTCATAAGTTCGAGCGATTTTGAAACTATGACATGATGACCTCCGGTGTAACCTCCGGGGTAGAAGCTTGGGATATCTTGAATGATTGGATCCTGAACAAGGTACTCCTTGGCGGTTGTATGAACAAAATGGACAAAGCCATTGCTTTCTTTCACTGCGAGAAGACCGCATGATCTCACCGTATGCTTCAGACCGTCCATTGCGGACAAATCGGCAAATGTTTCCAACTCCGAAAGGTGAAGAGAGCCGTATGCGGTGGCCATGATCAAGAGTACTCGCCTATACATGGCAGCGTCAGGGACATCTCCCAATCGAGCCAACATTCTTTCATAGACTTTATCCAGGCCAGGAGGGAAATGCTTCACTCGCTCGCGCGCCGCACTGGCCGGATAATTTTTGAGATCTTTGACCACCAAAGCCACCCACAAGAAAGTTCCATCCGCCTTGTCTTGGAGCTGCGTTTTCAAATGTGTCTTCAATCCATCGTCGCCGTAAAAATGTTCCTTGAATCTCTCCGCTTCTTCGGGATCGAGTGCCTCTTGATAGAATTCGATAAGCTCCCACACCTTACGATCAATGTAGATATCGATAGCTGTCTCTACCGATCCAGCATACTTTGAATCTTCAAGTTTAATTTGAATGGCTGCAGACTGCTTGCGCATTTCTGCATCAATAACAGTCTCGTTTCGACTGGAAACCAACCACTTGATGCGACTCGTCTTCTTCAGTGTCTCGGACATCAGACGTAAAAGCTCCCGCAGTCCTGGTTTCTGACGTCGACATTCGTCCAAGCCATCAATGACGAGATATGTTCTTCCCAATTTGGGATCATCGACGATCGAAATGAAAAGATCCTTCAGTTTGTCAAAGGCCTGTCTGTCTCCAAAGCTTTTTGGGCCCTGGTCATCGAATCGTGCAAGATGGCATATGAGGGACCTGTTCTGGTGCAAGAGCATCCAGATAAGTCCTTTCAAGACTGCAGTTGCCGTGTCCTGCCTCTCGTCGGTTGCCCGGCAAAAGAAGTAGGATAGCGCAATATCATCAAACCGCGTCTTTTGATGAGCAGTCAACTCCTTCACAATAGAAATAAGCAGCATTGTTTTTCCCTTTCCGGGATCGCCTCTCACCCATAGGAGCTTCTTCATATTGTCACGATTCCAGTCGTTAAATTCCTGGTATTCGTCGCTGTTGAGGACCCACTTGCAAGTGTCCGGAAGCAGTTTATCTTCGTGCTGAAGGTCCTCAATTTCGGCAGCCATATCAATGTCGAAAAGCTGTTGTACACGTTTATGCTCCGCTTCGGAAACTTGAAGATCGCGCATGTCTTTCAGATGAACATTTGTTTGCGTGGAGTTGAATTGGCCGAATGTGTCCTTGACGGAATTCACGGCCTTTGTCACCTCGCTCAGAGCCCCAGTCCAATCGTCAAGCTTCAGCAGGTCCCTCGCGATATGCAAAGCAATGTTTCGGTAATGTGCGCAGACGGTCTTGATAATATAACCGAGCAGGACCTTATAAAGATCGAGAATCTGTTCGGCCAACTGCTCGCGCACCTTTCCAAAGTGCTCTTCCTCGTTAGGGGATAGTCGGTAAAGGACATTCGTGAGACTGGAATACCACTTCATATTTCGAACAACAATGACGATTCCTTCTCGACTCGAGGCCATCTCACTGGATGGATTCAAAAAAATCTGTAGTGCGCTAGGGATAAGCATTATGTGATAAGCATACCATGCTCTGAACTGACCTGCAACGCAACGCAGATACCACTCCAAGCAGCGGCAGCTACTGGAACAGCTTTGAGACCGAGGTCTAATGCGTCCTTCAAAGAGAGAACAATATTAATGGCATCGCCCAGACCGCTTTCAACTTCGCTCAGCTTGGCGGTCTTTTTTAGGCCATTGTCCAGCAGTGTGTTCATTTGAACTTGTCGTTCTGTTTGGCCCTTCTGACTTCCATCCTTCTTGCTTCCATTTTCATCGACCACCTCGGAGCTAAGCTCCAGTGACAAAATTGCCTCATACGCCTCAATCAACTTGGAAGTAGCTTCATCCTCCTTGAGATCATCGTAGGCTCGGTCCCAAAGTTCATTTGGTGGAATGTCAATCGCGGCCTTTTTCGGCCGTGGGGGCGGAGGGGTGAGGGGAGTGACAGTGGTGTCTCCTCCACTCCGCGGAACGTGGATTGTGCTTGTGGCCTCTTTCTTCTGTCTCCGAAATGGAAACCGAAATTGCTTGTCTTTCTTCTGTGATTCTTTTTTGAACATGTTTGTGGGTACAAATTGGACGGATTTCCATCGGCGGAGGCCGAGACATGCTTGGGGCATTTATGTATTTTAGCCCGACTGACCCGGCGCTTAATGTGCGGATATAGGCACACATGGACAAGCGCCGCACTAAATCCTGCATTCATACAGGGTGATAGGTGGTTCTAGAGATGAAAACCGATTGTATTGCGGTGGTGATCTATTAAGACAAAATCATGACTCTCTTCAAAACACAATTCCGAGGCCCAATCCTATGAGAGCCAACCAGCTACCGGCTGCCTTCCCAGCTGCAGCCCCGTTGGACGGCTTCGCCGTCTCTTCAGCCTTATTCACGGTCGTAGTCGGATGAACACGAGCTGCCGACTCACTCTCCCCGGGAATGGAGACATCTGTTGGAATTACCGTAGTGGTTTGAGGGCCGGGGGTGGTCCAGGTGGCGGGCACGTCCGTAATACCCTTGTCGTAGTGGTTCGCCGTGGCGCAGTCCTGTGCACTCGCCAGCTGGGCAGAAAACGCGTCTGGGACATTGGGGCAATCGACATAACAGCTATTTGATCAAATTAGTACCCAGATGGGAGAAGTATATATACGGATCTGGAGTTAGGGTTGAATTGGGCATATAGACAGGTGTACTCACTTGGCGATATTTGCTTGTGCCGAGCACTTGCAGTCCCAGTTTTCCTCGGAACATTTCGCAAGTCCCATTTTCATAGCCGCGACGCATGAATCGACAATCCTATATCTCGTAAGAAAATGATTCTTATCGTAGAAAGTTCAAGTGCCTTACTTTTGATCAGCGCACATCCCATTGTTCACCGCGCTTGAGGAGGGCGTCGGGGCTAGGTTCTGAGCAGCCACCAGACTGGCCGACGCAGCGAGCAGAAAGGGAAGCTTAACAGTGAGGAAGAGCATTTGAAAGATGAAAATGGTCAGTTTAACGAGTTCAAAGTTGACACAATGTGAATATCATGCGCCCTAAAACGCAATAAAGATCAAAGAAGAAAGAAGCAAATTCAACTTGGATAAGAAGACAAGAATATATGTGGAGGGTCCAGGCAATCAGACCTTGAAGGTTACATCTATCTAGAGATAAAAGGTACCTTGAAAGGTTCCAGGGTTCGGGTTACCTTCTAGGTGAGCTGTTTCTATTCCGGGCATCACAATGGCGGGAGCGGGTTTACATGGGCGACTGGGAAAGGACAAAGACCCTCGGGCTTTCAAATCGAGGCATTGGTACCTGGGTACCATAGATGGTTTAATGTCGATCCAAGGTTGACCACGTTTATGATGAGTAAGTTGCCTGTGTGAGTCCGGAAACGGACATGGATCAAGTCAATTATACAACTGAGGACTGTCGCGTGTGCGGGTAAGTATATAGCATAGATCAGCGACGCTTCGAACGGTAGATCCTTGAAAAGCCATTCCAGCTTGAATGTTCTTTCTCCGTATTGACGCCTTTTTGTGAGCTGCAATATGAGTAAATGTGAGGCAATAGTTCTAGATTGCGAGGTCTCTCTGGGGTCGCATTCCAGCGAGAGTGGTTACATTCCTCGGACGATTCCACTGCATCAGTCGACCAATGACGAAAACCCATGGCCGCTTCAGGAATGTGAAGTCTTATCTCGCTCTTATCTCCGATCAAGACTTAAATCGAGACAGGTACCTGCATGGGGACAATTCCGCCATCTCGAAACCTTGGATCAATCGACTCCACGCGTATTTTATTCAGCCATGGACAAGCCGCAAATGATCGAATCCCCTTTTATTTCCACAAATAGATGTTTGCAGCAAAAAAGAGACATACTGAAGTGATTAGGAAAACGGTCATGTATATACAATCATTGTGACGTCAATGCCCATGGATATTTGAATTCAAGGAACTTGAACACAGGCATGATCTTACACTTGACATGGTATTGGCCAGCTTTGTCTATTCTCTAGTCAACATCTCATCTGTTGAATACACGCATCCAACGGAGATTACATAGTCAAGAGAACCATCACCTACAACATTTCCAAATGTCAACACATGCAAGAGGCCCAGAATCCGGAGGTGACGGGATTCCCGGTGATCCTCGCACGACGAAGAGCAAATTTCTTGAGACCGGCGCTTCAATGGTCCAAGACTTTACCCCAGTCAAGCAGATATGCGCTCATCTGAATGCATTCCATGTTTACGCCAACGACCCAACTCGATGTGTCGAGGCCAACCATTACTGTACGCATTTAACAGAGGGTATGTAGAAATCACTTCCTAATTTAGTAACTGCCACACGAGCAATCCCGCTAATTAAATATCACAATAGACGTCCGACAATGCCTGATCTACGACTCCCCCAAGCCCAACGCGCGTTTGATCGGCGTCGAGTACATGGTCTCTCCACGCATATTTGCAACTCTTCCATCAGACGAGCGCAAACTATGGCATACACATGAGTTCGAAGTTAAGAGCGGCATGCTCATCATGCCAGCGCCGGCAGGCGTACCCGTCACCGCATGGGAGGCTGCCGAGACAGCCGAGATGAGGGATGTTGCTCCGATATATGGAAAGACCTATCATTTCTGGCAGGTAGACCGTGGAGATCCAGTGCCAATGGGACCGCCGCAATTGATGGGTAGCTTCACGACACCTGACAGTGTGAAACTGGCGCATGAGGGGGGCTTGGATGGGTTGCTCAAAGATCGGAATGAGAGATTTGGAGTGGATCATCATCAGAAGGCCAAGAAGCGAGAGGATATTCCAGCGGTTGAGATACATCCTGGTAGGTGCTTTTACTACGTGAACTGCAGCTTTGGACTGAACTGACCACATGGCCGTTGATAGACGCCATGCCATGATGAAGTGGCATGTCAAAGACCTTATGCAGACCTTGAGGATCATATCCATGGAATAAGGAAAAGCTTCAAATATTATTTCAATTGCAATATCTTTACGAAATTTCTCCCCACTATACCGGCCTCAAAAGCCCAGTCCCATAATTAAATGGGGTCAAGATTGAGACCAGATGGGGGACCGGCCTGGGAGAAGGCCCAGGCCGATGATGTTAATCTTGCTTCACTGTCCACACTTGCTCGTCCTGGTGCTGAATTTCGGCGACGGCAAGCTCTAGCATTTTTAGAAGCGAATGATCCCAACAGTTATAGGCTGCGGAAAGGTGTAGGATATGCCAATTGGCATAGGAATACGATGCTGCGATGACCTCAAGCACGGCCGTTGAAACCGCTGGTTCTGCAGGACCTGACGCCCACACATTAATGGGTGATCGAGCTGACCAGCAGTGACATTGCAAATGGGATTAAAATCCCGCAGGAATTGCGTCTTCGCCTCAAGATAGAGGGTTGTTGACTTCGATGCGCATTAGAAGAAAAGAAAGAAAGGGAAGATCGGAAAACCGAGTTTTAAACGGGCCGATGGTCACATGACATCGGCGATAATTGATACCAACAACTTCTCGAAGCTTGAAGCATGCGCTTTAAAGTACTTCCCATGGACCAATTTTTGCGATCAACGCTGAGGGTCAAGCCGGGGACTGTTGCCCGGTATGCCCTCAATGGCACCGGCCTGTTCTGCGCGGTCACTTTGTTCTGGGAGCACGTCGCGACCGTACAGCTCAGCGAGGGCCCTTCGATGTACCCGACCTTCAACCCGCGGGGCGACTGGCTCCTGATCTCGCGACTGAACAGTAACGGCAAAGGAATTCAGGTCGGCGACGTGGTGCGATTCAACCACCCGACTTTCCTCGGTGTACACGGAGCCAAGCGGGTATTGGGTATGCCCGGGGATTTTGTTTGTCGCGACCAGCCGTTCAGTCAGGAAGCTGGGAAACGACCGGATATGATTCAGGTGTGTATCTGTCTTGGACCCTGCATTGGATGCAATTGCTAATTTTGCGACTAGGTCCCCGAGGGTCACGTATTCCTAGTCGGCGACAACCTTCCCTGGTCGAGAGATTCGCGCAATTACGGCCCGGTGCCTCTGGGGCTTATCAATGGCAAGATTGTCGCGCGAGTCTGGCCACCGTCGAAGATGGAATGGGTGCAGAACACCATGCAACCGGCACAACTGGACTAGGTCAGTTGCGGGAGATTCGGGGAATCTGCGATCATACGAGCATCTAAACGGAGTTTGGGATCTTGAACGGAGTTCGGTCTGCTGTGCATATTCATACATATTCAATTGTACAATACAAATCTATACTCGAAGTACATCTGGGAGAGTATCTACCGGAAAGAAGAGGGGTTTCTCCTCTTGTAGGGAAGAGGCTCGACCTTCTTCCGGCGCAGCTCCACGTCCGCTTCGCTGAACCCAATCTGTTTCATCACCTCCAATGTGGACTCGTCCCACTGGGTACGGAACAGGTGAGCACCAATAGCCTTCAGGTGATAGCGTGCCTGCAGGGTGCGGAGGAGCGTGTTGGCTCGGTCGGTCTCCTTAGCCTTCATGGCCGCGAAGTCAAGCGGCTGGGAGTCCTTCTGCTCCATGATGAAGATGGAGAGGCGGTGGTAAGGGCTGCCCTTCTGGGCAACGGGAGGAAGCCAGGGGAAAACAACCTGAGAGTCGACCGAAAGCTGAGAGAGATCGACCTTTGTGTTGACGGCTGAAACTGGCACGTTAACTGCCAGGTAATGCATCTTATAGTCGAAACTGTCCGCCTCAACGTTAGGAACATCGGGATCGACAACAGCAATGGTGACCAGTTTTTCTCCGCGTTCAAACAGCTGCACATCCAGCTTCGGCGCGCTAGTGCTGTTCTTCGCCTCAACAAAATCTCCGGGCTGAACCTGACGACTGTTAAAGTACAGCTTGGTATCCACGATAGGCTCGCAGTGAGGCAGGACATCAGGAACGACATTCATTTGTGTGATACGCTGCACCAGGATCTTGCGACGATACTCGCGCCACTTGCGGTCAGCCAGGAAGCGGTAGATGGGCTTGCTCATGTCACCTATGAGACAAAATGTTAGCGTTGGATCCTTAAGCTATCACCCGGCTTAGAGGTTGAAAATACCTTGACCATCTTCAAATTTTCGTTTGACTAAGGGGTCGTTGATGTCGGCGTGAATCTTGAGGCGCTCCAAATGCAATTGCATCGATCGCAGACGGGACTTCCGCGACTGCTCATTTCCAGCTTCTTCAGGAGACGAAGCCTCCAACCGGGCAATCTTTTGCCTCATCTTCTCAATTTCTTCCAGCTTCTCTACTCGGTCGGCAAGTAGAACCTGTCGCGCTTCCTGGAAACATTGGTAGGGCAGTTGCTCGAAGGGAAGGTTAGCAGACCCCTGCAGCGCAGCACGACGACGACGAGATCCGATGGGAGCGGTTCCCTGTCGCATCAACCGTCTCTCCAGACGGGGACTTGAGACGAGTGATGGATCGGGGGACTTGTGGAATGGCTGGCTCTGGTCTGACTGGGCTTCTCCGGCGGCGGCCGTCGAGTGGAAGCCGCGTGCAGGGAGCTGGATGACCGGAAGGCCTCTAGTGTACGTGTTGCGAAGGCATTGGAGCAGCGGCTTAGATGCCCGCTCACAATGAGCCATGTTGAAGGATTCCCGGGGGATTGAGTTGGGGTGGAGGGTCGAAAGTGATGTTGTTGTCCTCGGGGGAACTTTTTCTGCTCGAAGCCAAGACTTTTGCTGGCGCCCACCGCCTCCCCGGAATCAACTTTTACTCTTCCCATTTCAACGCCAGCACATCATATCGAAAGCACTCGACCTACGCATTGCAGTGCTTATTTAAAATGCCTGGAAGCGAGACTTTCCGGGCGCTGAGACTGCTCTCGCGTAGCTCAGGAGGACTCCTGTCGGGGCCAGAAAAGGTCACGGTACGAACCTTTCGTCTTCGGGTTGATTCGTGTCAAGGCCCAGTAACAAAGACATAATCACTGACGATCTACTGATACAGCAACGATGCCTTACACGCTCAATGGCAACTGAAGCTCAAGCCACCACCACCACCACCACCTCCTCCCCGGACATCACGCGAGCGGCGCCCGCACCATGGGATGCCCCCGTCACAGTCATGACCTACGAATTTCCTACGATGGAACCCGCTCGTCTCGTGCAATACTCGCCGAGACACCTGCAAATGCCTCTGCGAAGGGACCTCCTCCACCGCGCAATCGTATATGAGGGCGACATGACCCGGCAAGGAACGGCCAGCACGAAGTGGAGGGATGACGTGCACGGTAGCCACCGGAAGCTCTATGCGCAGAAGGGCTCCGGCCGTGCTCGTGCTGGTGACAAGCAATCGCCAGTTCGAAGGGGTGGTGGTGTTGCTCACGGTCCTCATCCTCGCGACTTTTCGACCGACCTGCCTAAGAAGATCTACGATCAAGCCTGGCGCATTGCCCTCAGCTACCGGTACCAGCGTGGTGAATTAATCGTCATCGACAACCAAATTTCGCTTCCCTCCGAATCGACACCGTTCCTGTTCGAGAACATTCTTCACCAGAATGGATGGGATACCAAGAAGGGCCGGTCGACATTTATCACGGAGAATGTCGACGTGGAGCTGTTTGACAAGGTGGAGAAGATGAGCCGATACGCGACGATCATGGACCGTAGCGACGTGGATGTGAAGAACCTGCTGGAGACTCAGAGGTTGATTATCGAAAGAGTTGCGCTGAACCGGATCCTGAACCACCACTCACGGGATCTGAAGAGCAGACCTGCGAAGGCGACTTACTAAACGGACTCAGGAGTCGAGCGTGTGTGCATTGATATCTCTTTCTTCGTTGTATTCTGGCCTACTGTACAAATAGAACATGATCTACCACTTTGACCTCTGATATGCCTGGTCCGCAGGCCTAATAGATGCAAATCACCCAGTATCCCCCTAGAGATGCTAGCGCAATTCTTTCCCGAGAGAGAGAGCAAAGAATTGTACCACGGCTTTTTACGTAAACCCAGGCTGATCCCATTGTGATGTCTCTGTTTCAATGGCAGCTGGTTATCGTCGGGCGGAGAAGCCACCCTCGGACCGGAGAAAATCCAGAAAAACTCCCGAGGTCGACCGGCAAGCGGAGAAGAACATCTGATTGTCCTTTATAATCCTGTTTCCCCTCGTTCCTTTTCCTCCAACCCGTCTTCATGTTGCTGCGGCACTCATTTTCACGATTACCTTCGCCGCCGAGCTGGATCTCGCGGTTCCCTTCGCCAACCATGCCTCTGCGCGCCAAAGTGACCAACCCTGCCTTCCGAGCAACTGCTTCGGTATGACAGCATAGGAGAAGAGAAAACCTCGGGGAGATGCTAATCTTTATTAGACGTCTACCTCTCCTCAAATCCCTAAAGAGCTTCCCGGCGACGAGCCCGACGATGTCTTGTTCGAATCCATCTACGGTCTTCGCAGCATTGAGCTTAACCGCCCGAAGAAGCTTAACTCCCTCAATGGCTCGATGGCACGAAAGATTTTCCCCCGCTTGAAGGTCAGTTCACGCGTGACTCTCAAGTCAAAGAAGGATACTAAAGGTTTGGAAATAGGAATGGGAAAAATCGCATCTCGCCAATATCGTCCTTATTTCCGGCGCCGGCGAGAAGGCTCTTTGTGCTGGAGGTGATGTCGCCGCTCTGGCACTACAGAACGAGCAGGGACCGGAGGGACAGCGCGCATCGACAGACTTCTTCGGACTCGAATACCGTCTCGACCACATGATCGCTACATACTCGAAGCCCGTTATTTCCTTCATGGACGGAATCACCATGGGCGGCGGCGTTGGCCTCAGCATGCACGCTCCCTTCCGAATTGCGACCGAGAAGACCGTTTTCGCCATGCCCGAGACTACCATCGGTTTCTTCCCCGATGTGGGCGGCTCGTTCTTCCTGCCCCGATTGGATGGCGAGATTGGCACATACCTTGCCCTGACTTCGGAGCGTCTGAACGGTGTCCAGGCTCTGTATTCCGGCATTGCTACTCACTACCTGCACTCGAGCGTCCTCGCCAATGTGACCCAGCGTCTTTCGGAGCTGGTGTTCCCCGACCACGTCGGTCTCCCCGAGCGTCTCGACACAGTGAACAAAACAATGGCCGAGTACTCGCTCGGTCTGCCTTCCCTCAAGGAGGAACCCATTCTGTTGGCAGGTGGTCTGCGTAACGCCATTGACCGCTGCTTCCAGTTCAATACGGTGGAAGAGATCTTCCAGGCTCTGGAGGCCGAGGCCCAGAGCGAGCAATCCAACCACAAGGAGTGGGCCAAGAAGACCCTGGAGACTCTTTCGATCCGTTCTCCTACCTCGCTCAAGGTGACTCTGCGCCAGCTGCGTCTCGGCAAGCAGTGGAGCATCTCAGAGACCTTCCAACGCGAGCATGAGATCTCTGCCAACTTCATGCGCCACCCCGACTTCGTGGAAGGTGTCAAGGCCCGTCTGATGTCCAAGCCCCCTCGTCAGGCTGAGTGGCAGCCCGCTACTCTGGCGGAGGTATCTCAGGAGGCCGTTGATAAGTTCTTCACCATTCCCGAGGGGGAGAGCCGTCTCCCGCTTCTGAGCAACAAGGACTACACCCGCTACCCGCACGAGCGATTTGCTCTCCCCTCAGAGAGCGAGATTGAGAAGTTTGTGCGCGAGCAGGGTGAGTCGAGCCAGCAGGTCATTAAGGAGTTCGCCCGGCGGTCGAACCAGAAGGAGGGTGTGCCTGAGAAGGTTGCCGAGGTCTTGAGCAGACGGACACAGAACACCGCCGAGGGCTATCGGTGGGTATAAAGAGTGAGCTTTAACAAGAACCATGTAATTTTTTATTGTCCCAATGGCATTTGCCGTCCGTATGTACTAGAATTCACCCCGGCTTTCAATTGATAAGTATTCTACAATTTCACACGGAGGCCGTATGAGTCTTTCAGATGAGCGTTGAGTTATCTAAAGCAAAAATAAACAAGACGTAAAGGTCTTTTAAAACGTGAAATCAAACACTCACGAACTCGGTCAGCCCATCCTCGGCATCGCATACCCGCCAATTCCCCACCGATTTGACCTTGAGCTTTCTCCGTGGACACCGCTACGGTAAAACTGCGACACCAGCCGGAACTTGCAATGCTATGAAGCTGTGAGTAGCGGAGAGATAAGCATGGATCCTGAACAAAGGCCCTTGTCCGTAGTGGCCATTCGACTATCCGAGGACCGTTCCCACGCCTCCGAGGCTCTACTGCCTACTGCAGATGACGCTGCACCAGCATCCAGTGCTGCAGGCGCAGGCGCGCGATCCGTGCTAACGCGACTGTACGTGTCGCACACTCTCTCGGCGTGGAATTCACGCATGTTTGAGTTCGGCGGGGTGCTGTTCTTGGCCTCTATCTTCCCCGACACGCTGCTCTATGCGTCAATTTATGCCCTCATTCGGGCTTTATCGGCTGTTGCGCTATCGTCTTGGCTTGGTGAACGAGTGGATAGATTGGATCGCTTGGTAGCCGTGAGACATTCGATTGGTATGTGTTGTGTTGGTTGGATATCGAAGTCATTGGCTGACTGATTGCATAGTCTGGCAAAGAGTCCCCGTTGCAGCGTCTTGCTTGTGTTTTGTAGCTCTTCTGAAATCTGCAGATTCATGGGCCACATCATCTGTTTTATTCGCCGCGGTGGGATTCTTGGCCTGCTTGGAGAAGTTGGCTTCCACTGCTAATACGGTGGCCGTGGAGAGAGACTGGGTACGCGGATACGGGTCGAATTGCATAGATGGTATCGGCTCTTGCTAATTTCAACCCTCGACTAGGCAATCGTCATTTCCGAGAGTATCAACGTCCCCCGCCAAGGTGAGATGATTCAAAACCTCGAGTTGAATCTTTTCTAACTGCAATGACTACAGATCTCAATGCGTCGATGAGACGAATCGATCTCTTCTGCAAGCTAATTGGCCCTGTGTTCATCTCCTTTGCTCATAGCTACTCGACGCAAGTCGCAATTTGGACAGTCTTTGGCCTGAACATGGCCTCAGTGCTGATTGAGTATCTGGCAATCGCCCAGGTGTATCACTCAGTCTCTGCATTGAAGAGGGCCACGCCCGTTCTTCACCAGGGTGCTCTTCATGAAGCTACGCAGATCGGCAGCCGCCAGTTCCAGGGCCTTATGAGTTACCTGCGTAATTCAGTAGCGCTCTGGCAGGAATACGTGGCGAGTCCCGTGTTCCTAGCTTCATTCGCGTTGAGCTTGCTCTACCTTACAGTGCTCTCTTTCGGCGCTACAATGGTCACATACCTCCTTGAAAGCGGATTCAGCTCCCTCGAAGTCAGCTTCATGCGTATCGGGTCAGTGGCAGCCGAGCTATCGGGCACCTGGGCCGCACCGATCATCATGGATCGGATTGGACCAATCCGGTCTGGACTGTGGTTCCTGAATTGGCAGCTTTGCTGCGTCGCTGGTGCAACCATTGCCTTTATCAACTGGGACTCGAATTCCAAGTTGGTCGCAGGTAGCCTGATTCTTGGCATCGCGTTGAGTCGCATTGGCCTATGGGGCTTCGACTTATCGGCTCAGTTCCTTGTTCAGGAGGTAAGTCCTCAATGCTCTCGTACTCTTTCATACTAACGCTAACGTATGACATTTAGAATGTTCAAGAGCATGCGCGGGCACGATTCTCTGCGACTGAAATGGCTCTGCAAAATATATTTGAGATGCTATCTTTTGCATCTACCATTGTGTTCCCTCTACCGAGCCAGTTTCAGTATCCGGTGATGATCAGCAACGGAGCCGTTGCAGTGGCTGCAGTATGCTTCGCAGCATATGTGCGCAAGGAACGTGGCCATCTTTTGCACAGATCTAAGTGCCTAGGGGGTGACAAGGTGTTATACGGAGGAATTGGGTCAGAAACATGAAGACCCTCGGTACCTGGAACCATTGAGTGGGCCGGGGAGACCACCTATCGTAGATAATTGTCAACATAGAAATCCAACGTTCAGGGCCGGGTACATGATCTCCCCACGTGGGATCTGAGCGTCATGCATAAGATGAGCAAACCAAACGCTAAGTCTACTCGAAATCATCGCGTAAGATCCGGGCGAACGAACCCCGAGCTCTCCACTATTGCAACTCGTGGGCCGCAATTGCGGGGAACTCAGCCACGTACCGACACCACGCCGAGAGCGTTAACTATGCCCCAAGGCCCATGGCCCATCTCAGGGACCAGATCATGGAGGTATCTGCAGAGCGATCGCCCAACACATCGTATGCGCCTGGACTAACGCATGCGTTGCGCTTACAGGTGCCCAAAGCCCGGGGATCAGGCCGGTCAGGCCCACGCCGCCGCACCGGCTGCTTGACATGCAGGGCTCGAAAGGTACGCTGCGACGAGGCCAAACCGAGCTGCGCCAACTGTGACCGCTTGCGACTGCGTTGCGTCTACAAACCCCCCATCGCCCTCGGATCATGGGCCTCGTCCCGCCGGTCCGTTGACTTGACCGAGGCGCAAGCGCATTCAGTCACACAGACGGCTCCCACGCCCGCAATGGGTCCTGTGTCGGTGGCTGCTGCCATGGCAGGCGCTTCGCAGCGCTCGCCAGACCTTAACTTCTTCGGTACTGTCCTTCGCTCGGACGACCAACATCGCACCATCCCCGCACCGACAACGCCGATGCGACGATTGTCCGGCGATACAGAGTCATATCCGGCGGAATTAGGAGGAACGTTTGACATGCTCGGGTTTATGGGAGGCATTACATCGGAGTTGGAGCAGAAGCATTTCGACTTGACAAACGGGCTGTCGGCGTTCACCACCAGTTTATCCGCGCAGTCATTATCAGCAGGCATGGCTGAAAGTGTGACAGACGATGGGAAACTTATTGCCGAAAGGCGCACGCCGCTCAGTCCTGATGGGTCGTCGTCGCTAGTGGATGGGATGTCGATTGGAAGTGCATCAGACGCAGCGACTACCCGTGGGAGTTGTTCTGACCCGGGTAGCACCACGTACGAAGAGCAGCTGCTTCAGCATTTTCTAGCAATCGATCCCCCGGCAGCCATTTTCGGACCTGTGTCGATGGAGTGGAAATACGTTCGGCCATCAGTGCTGGCTCGTGCGCGGGACTTTAGTCCCCTTCTGAATGCGTTGTACTGCTATTCAGATATTCACAAGGCTCTGCTAGAGGGGAAACGCTGGCGCTGGGCACCCACATACTATCGAGTTGCAAGCTCAGAGATGCAGGCATGTCTTCTCGGAGATGTGGCTGACTCGACACTGGTCACGGTATTTGCAGCTGTTTTTTTCTTAATGTTATCCGAGGTAGGTTTGGTTTGTTCCGTTTTGGATGGCTGTGAGCTCACAAACATTCAATCTAGCTCTACTCCTCTCCCGAACTGTCTTCTCCTGGCACGTCGTATCTCCATTCGTCGTACCTCCTACTGCAAAGGTTTAACGACCGCACTCGAAATTGGAAAGGGCTTGGGCATCTATTAGTGTCATGGATTTCTTTGCTTGATGTCAAAGCATTGATTGCAGGTCGTGACGGAGACCCACTGACTGAATTGGGCAATCTCTCGGCCAATAAACCCTTGACGTCCAACCCTCCAGAGACACACAAGCCTCAGTCGTCTCGAACATCTTCACCCGAGGATGATGAGAGTGAAGACCCTTTCCGCAGTCCTAGCTACCTAGTCTACGAAGCGATCGTGGGCCCGGCTTTCCGCTTCTTCGTGCAGGCGCAGCAAGTTGTGCGGCGCATAGTCTGCATTGACTTGCACCACCGCAGCCGCGGAACACTCAGCGACGAATTCGAGGTTCTACAGATAGCACACAAAGTTGGTGCGGATCTTGAAACATTATGGCACCGACGGCCCTCTGTGATTGACGTATATGAACAACCAGAAGCCCTAACAGACACTCTCTGTACACCCGTGGCCATCGAAGTATGCCGAACGTTCAGGCAATACGTGGCCAATTTTCTCGCCAATTTCATCTACCTTCACCGCGTCGCATTTGCTATCTATCCACGCACGGATCGTGTCAACGGGGCTGTCGACCAGATCATTCAACTGGCCGGTGTGGAGTCTGCCGGTGCGGGAGCAGGTCATCTCCCTGTTAGCTTTCTATGGCCTCTCTTCGTCGCGGGCTTAGAAGGCTCTCCCGAGCAACGCCAGTGGATTGTGCAGGAGATGCAGCGCATGGCAGCTGCTGAAAATACCGAGCCTGCTACATTAATCTCCCGTCACCCGGCTGCGGATAAGGTCTTACTATTGCTAGAGGAGATGATGCGGCGACAAGATGCATCACGCACATGGGCAGATTCACGGTGTGTGCGGCGAGAACTCTTCTCCGACTTCTTTGTTATGATTTGAAATGATCTGAACCTTGTACATATGAACCTTGATTTAGCGCTTCATCTTTAGCGAGCATTCTTCTACCACTACTAAGGCATACTTGAACCTCGCATGAATCAATGTCCTTTTCTGTAAAATAAGAGAATCCCAGAAGTATAAAAGGAAACTAACAGTTTAATATAAAGGATTAAGTAAGGATAATATTAGAAGTAGATAGATAAGATGTCACCAAGCTGATGATGTGACCACCTATAATACTTTGTTCTAGCTAAAAGAGAGCGTGAAACTTTACTCCTAAATAAGGCAGATACATATACACCTAAACAATCCTATAACAAGGAATTCAAGTTCTATTTTCTCATGATATCATAATGCTCGAAAGGTATCATTACATCCTAGTGTTAGCAAACCGAGCAACCGCGGCAAATCTAAAACGGCCTCTCGGTACGCTGGAAGCGCGGTGGCTGGCGCGTGAACTTCTCAGGCATGTCACGAGCACCATCTTTCCAGTAATCAAACTCCATCCAAGCATTCTCCGGCATCTGCGCTTCGGTAGCTTCCAAGAAATCACCAAGATCAGGGCACAGAGGAATAACACCGGTCTCGAGAACATATTGATCCCAGAGCTTTAGCAGGCGCTTGAGATGTTCCGGGTGGGCGTCGGCGAGATCGTGTACCTCGCCGGGGTCCTTGGCCAAGTTGTACAGCTGCCATTTCTCGGGGCCCTTGGGCTTGGGGATGAAGACGATCTTCCAGTCGCCACATCGCAGGGCGGCACGGCCGCAGGTTTCCCAACCTTGGATGAAGTCCTTAGGATGAATACGCTCGGCCTGGCCGGTGGCCCAGGGGTGGAAGCTGACACCGCGCATGGAGACGATTTCACGGCCTTGGTAGCTTGGTGCGGGGTGTTTGACGCCGGCCATGTCCAGGATGGAAGGAGCCAGATCCATGACGGTGGCGAATTGGTCGGTGATCCCGCCAGTTGCGGCCGTTGCGTCGCCGGGCTTCAGATTCATATTCTTGGGGAAGCGGCAGGCGAAGGGGACTCGGACGCCGCCTTCGGTGGTGTAGGCCTTGTATAGACGGGAGGGAGCGGTGGCGGCCTGCGCCCAGCGCGGGCCGTACCAGATGAATGAGTTTCCGGCGCCCAAGTTCTCCAGGCTATTATCGTAGTACTTCTGCAGGTGGGGCATCACACCGTTCTGCACCATGGGATAAGCCTCGTAGGCGGCGCCCTCGGCACCGTTGTCGGACATGAAGCAGACGAATGTGTTGTCCAGTTCGTCGATCGACCGCAGGTACTCGACCACTTTGCCGACGTTGTAATCAATGCACTCGACCATGCCGGCGAAGACCTCCATCGCGGTAGAGGACTTCTTCTTCTCCTCGGGGGTGAACTCATCCCACGGCTTCACTTCCTCGGCGTTCACATCGTGGGGTTCAACATCCTCGCTGATCATGCCCAGCTCCTTGAGACGCTGCAGACGCTTCTGGCGCAGGACATCGGGACCCTCATCATAGACACCGCGGTAGTGGTCAATGTACTCCCGCGGAGCTTGGAGGGGCCAGTGGGGAGCAGTAAAGGGCAGATATCCAAAGAAGGGACGGTCTCCCTTACCATCAGGGCCATCACTACCGCCCGTCTCCTTCCACTCCTTCAGGTAGTCGATCATCTTATCGCCATATCCATCAGACGAGTACCAGCCCTCGGGGAGCTTGCGCACATACTTGCCGTCCTCCATGTGCAGAGCAATGTAAGAAGCCTCGATGAAGGTGGGGATCTGGTCCTTGTCACGTAGCTCCGGCTCGTAGGCGTAGTGGTTGGAGCAGGCGGGCAAGTGGGCGAACGAGCGCTCAAAGCCGCGCTTGTGAGGCGATCGCTCCGGCGTCAACCCCAAGTGCCACTTCCCGGACATCACAGTGTGGTAGCCTGCATCGCGCAGCACCTCGGGCAGGGCGACTACGCGCTCGTTCAGGTATCCCTCGTAACCGGGCATACCGCGCTGGGGAGCTGTGCTCATGGCGGAGCCCTTGGGACCGTTTTGGCCGGAGATGTTGGTCCATTCGATCAGGTTACCCAGGCCGGCGATGTGGTGATCCGTGCCGGTCATGATCATGGCGCGAGTGGGCCTGGATCTGGTTAGCTCGAAGTTCCAAGCTCGTTTCAGCAAGCATAACTCACGAGCATGCGGCCGCAGCGTGGAAGTCTGTGAATCTCAAGCCCTCTTTGGCGATGTTGTCAATGTTGGGCGTGCGAATCTCGCCGCCGAAGCAGCCCACATCGGAGAACCCGAGGTCATCGGCCACGATAACGAGGAAGTTAGGGCGTTTGGCCATGATCAAGAGAATGGATAGAAAATGGAAGATAGAAACAGAAGGATGAACAGGGGAACCCAAAAGAAGGTAGCTGCGCATGCACTCTTATATTCCCCGCCAGATCAACATCGGAGTTACCCCCGGTTCCTGCAACAGCCACGGCGCCATTGCGGTACCTCATTTCGTGCTCGTGGGTCAATCGCGAGTCGGCAGTCGGCTACTTTATAGTGGCACCTGTTCCCAGGTCATGTAATCGGCTGTAATATTACATGCGGGGAAGCTGTCTCCGCGCACATCCACTGCCGGTATTGGCGTTCTGCCGTGTACGGAGACCCCTCACCTGATCGCCGGAGCCCTGGAATTCCATGGACCAAGGCACGCGATTATGGAGAGAGGAGCCGAACGGATTCCCCATCCACGATGATACATATCGGACCTTGTTTCGAGTCCCAGACTGTATCTGCATTGATAAATGACAGCATGGCGTGATCTCCCCACTCACTTGCGCGTCGGCTGTCGGCTGTCCATGACATAATACACGCAAATCCGGAGAATCAAGCAGTCAACTTGGTCAGAAACAGCGCGGACCGGTCGTTTGTAGCCGCGATTACCGTTCATTCCTTAGCTGAGCTCGCTTCGCTCCTTTTTCCGCAACTATGCCCGACCATGGGAGCACCTCTATATCAAGAACCTCCACCCTCGTCCCGTCTCCTGAATCAATTGTCTCTTCCTGGCGGGCCCACTTCCATAGCTGGTGGAACCATACCTCGACTTCTACATATTCCCAGCTCCCTCAGAACCACCTTGACGAGGATCAATTGAATCAGTTGGATCCTGCTATGGAGGCGTTGCGCCTCTCCAAGGCCCGATGGCGCACGTACTGGCTAGCCGTGGTGCTATGCTGCGGTGGTGCTCTGTTTGGATATGATTCGGGTGTTATTGGTATGATCCCCTTTCTATGCATCAATTGGTTCCGTTCTAACGCAGCCAAGGCGGAGTCCTGACTTTCGAGTCCTTCCAATCATCTTTTGCTTTCAGCGGCGCGGACGAGACCAGCGTGAGCTCTATCGCGGTGGGCATCCAACAAGCCGGTGCCCTCGCCGGCTGTTTCATTATCTGGCCCGTGACAAATCGCTGGGGCCGCAAGATCGCAATGATGGCCTGCTCTGTGATATTTTGCATCGGCGTTGTGATGGAGATTATCGACGCCCACTCCCTACCACTCTTCTATGTCGGGCGCGTGGTATGCGGTCTGGGTGTCGGCGGCTCTGCCACCGTCATTCCGATCTACATGTCCGAGATGAGCCCTAAAGAGATCCGCGGTCGGTTGGGTAGTTGCTATCAGCTCACCTACACCATCGGCATCCTTGTTTCGTACTGGATCGACTACGGCGTCAAAGCCATGCCCTCCACCGCCGCACAGTGGCAGATCCCAATCGGCCTACAACTCGTCCCGGGGGCTCTAATGGGTCTCGGCATGTTTTCACTCGACGAAAGTGTCCGCTGGCTCCTAGCGCACGGCAAACCCGAGGAAGCATGGCGCAGTCTGGTCTGGATCCGAGCCGGTGACGGCGCTGCCGTGAGCGACGAGTTCGCCGAGATGCGCCGCGGCCTGGAAGAAGAGCGCCATGCAACGGCGGGCTTTCGACCTCGCGAGCTGCTCGAGTGGCCTAACCTGCATCGCCTGCTTATCGGCGGCGGCCTTTTCCTGGCGCAGCAGTCGACGGGCTCGACGGCGCTGGCTTACTTCGGTCCGCAGTTCTTTTCGCTACTCGTCGGACCGGGGGACCAGAATCTGTTGCTGACGGGTATCTTTGGCGCTATCAAGGTTGCGGCTTGTCTTATCTTTGTGCTCTTTATGTCCGACCGGTTCGGGCGCCGCCCGGTGCTGGCTGCCGGGGCGTCCTTTATGGCGGTGTGTATGCTTGCCACTGCGGGCGTGGTTAAGAATTACCCGCCGGAAAACGGAGTTGTCAGCTCGGCCGGTATTGCCACCGTCGCGCTGATTTATCTCGATATCATCGCGTACAACTTCAGTTGGGGCCCACTGCCGTGGCCATGCACGAGTGAGATCTTCCCGACACGAATCCGTGAGCCGGGCGTTGCTTTCGGCGTTGGCTCACAGTGGCTTTTCAACTTCGTCTGGAGTTTCTCGACACCTTACATCATGGCCGGTATTGGCTGGGGCACTTTCCTACTGTTCGGAGTGCTGGACATTCTCATCGTGGCATTTACGTTCTTCTGTCTCAAGGAGACAGCCGGCAAGACGCTCGAGGAGATCAACGATATGTACGACGGCATAGATCCAGACGCTGAACATGGTTGGAAGGGAGACTTGGGCGAGACCAGAGGCCAGAACGAGCAAGAGCAGTATTTGGACCGCACCCAGACTGCAGACACCGCAGACACCGCAGACACCTCGCGTAAGCGCGCCACTCACCTTGAGGAGTCATCCGCCGGACGGAGTTGACTCCGTGGTAAGGATTAAAGATTACATTGTACAAAGAATTGTGGTATAAAAGGGACATTCTACGTATAGATAAGACAAGAGTCTGAACATGAATACACGGCATAATCATGTCATTCAGAACGAGGTACAGAATCCCGTCCATGTAAACTATAGAAGCCTCCCAAAGAAAGCAAAACGACTTACCTCCCATGGGGAATTCACGCATGGAAGCAAATAAAAAGAGAAAGACGGGCAAGCCAGGCTAGCCTTGTATTGACCATCAATTGCCACGCTCGTCAACAACTCCAGACGCCCTCCAGCGGTTTAGACTGGATCGCAAGAAAAGTGCAAAGAAACGAAAGATCCGATCCATGGTAAGCCTTTTCGTGGTTTTGTCCAACACCGACGCAGATTTCGTGGATGTTCCACATTCGTTATCGCATTATACGTTGATCAGGTCGTCAAAGGTGTCGTCTGCCAAAAAGGTATAGGAGGACTCGGTAACAAGCGATGTCTCTGAATCGCGGCGAAGCTGCTGCTCAAAAGCCTCTGCCGCGGCTACAGCCGCCGGTTCCAACTGCAGCGGATCATCGAATCCGAAAGAAAGAGTCGAAGTAGACGCCGTCTGGCCTGTGACCGGAGTCTTGGTAGGAGTAGGTGTTGGAGCTTGAGGCGGTGACACGGATACGTGCTCGACTATATTGATCGATTGGTCCACTGGAGCTGGGGCCGGGCCATCGATATCGGTGATCTTCTTCACCATCTGCGCAAGGTGAAGCTTGATGGGCTCGTCACCGCACTGAGCATGTTTCAGCACCTCGTTCTTGAGGCTCAGGATTTGCGAGCGCAGACTCGCTATCTCTCCCTGAAGACGCTCCTTCTTCTCCGACTGCTCTTTGTAGCGATACTCCAGCTTCTGCGTATGTTCCTTCTTTTTCTGTCGGCATTTGCTCGCCGCCAGTCGGTTACGCTCCAGGAACTTGGCCCGTTTAGCCCGCTCTTGAGGTGGACTGTCATCCAGATCCGGGCTCAGACTGTCCGCTGCAAGTTTGGACTCCCGGAGCCGGCGGCGAGTGCTGGCACTCTCGAGTTCCAGGCCGGATGACTCGCTGGTATGATGGTCATCGTAGGGCGGCGGCGTGGGCTGGCCATTGCGGACCTGGGCGTTCTTGAGGTCTCGCTCCAGCATCGAGCTAGCAAATGCCGCGGCGTCTGCTTTAGCGTCCCAGTTTCCCATCCCCATTGTTGGTGAGATAGGACTCAGACCCCAGAACTGTGGCTCTTCTTCTGTAATTGGCAAATCTAGAAACTCGCCCGAGAAGGCGTTTGGCGCAGTGAAAGATGATGGCCCGACAGTGCTGCTGGAGTCCGGAAGGTGGAGGCTGCTAGGCAGATGGTTCAAGTTCACGGTTGACATAACAGTGTTTCAATTAGGGAAGGTGCACAGTCGCAAGCTCGGTGGGAATTGCCGTTTGTTTCGTATTGAGCAGCTGGTCTTTCGCTGTCTTCGTCTCGAGGAAAACAAGATGGTCAGGTCAGGTACAGAATAGGAAGCCCATCACCCCCAATCAAAGTCTCAGGCGTCAGGACCAGACTTTAGCTCAGGGTTTGGGCAAAAAGAGGAAGTGAACCACGGTCGTCCACCCGGCCGGTGCCTGAAGAAGCATAGGCCCAGGTGTCGGTCGACTGGTTGGAGCCACGGTCGGACAGAACTTCCAACGGTCCAGCAGATCCGAGCGAATCCCCGGGCAGAACGTGTTGGGACACGGTGGGTGGGTGGTACAGACCCAGGATGGCTGAGGAGTTGCACTGGAGGAATGGGATTATGCATACAAGGAGATACGCGCAGGTGGTGCCATGGTCGACTGTCGACCCCAGCACCAGGGCATGCGGCCCTTTATTGCAGAGCTAGGGCCCTGACATCACCGAATACAGAGAGAATAAACAGTCGGGATCTCAAGCCGGCCAGTCATGAAAGGCGGGTCTAGACGGGGATCTAAACAGGGTTTTGAGTTGGAAGTGGGGAACTAAGTATACAGTTTATTAGAGCTTGAGCCTTTCCCGGCTCTATACTCGTCCTAGCTATGGCTAAAACTACTCCCCCCAATAGCAACCAATGGCCCGGTATAATCCCTGCAGCCAAACACAGTAAGGCATCAATGTTGAATCCCCGACATGCTCCCCCACTCGCGCATCTTACGGCTTACGCCGTGCCAATGTTCAAGTAGCAACTCCGCCACGCGTTGCTCCTCGACCTCCTGTTCGACTCTGTCTTGCCCGGCAATATCTCGATCGCCCGTTCCGATCAACAGCGGACCGAACACCCGGGCCAGCCTGTCAGCATCTGTCAAGCTTGCCACTGGTCGGGGGACACTCCCGGACAGTTCCCGCCGTTCGATGCGCTGCATCTCTTGCAGCATGCCCTTGAGCAATCCAAAAATTGCGCAGATAAGTGCACACTGCATCTCATTGGTCAATGCGACAATGACGAGCGTGATAAGGCGGACTCGGCAGGCTGCAGGTATTTCAGAAAAGTAAATGCCTTTCAGAGCCTCCCAAAGACGGGTAGAGCCGAGAATGCCGCCTGGTAGTCCTGCGAGCAAGGCCTTGAGTACCCATCCCACGCTGAGTACAATACCCGGCTGTAGGTTGGTCTCCGAGTAGGGCATGGCGACTACACGCATGGTCAGGGCGATCCTAGGGTCGTCTTTCTCGGCTGACAAGACCTGACTGGCAAATTGATCGTACAGGGAGTTGGCGGCCTTGACTTCGCCCGGCTCGATGAAAAGTCCGGCGGTACTAGCGCCTGCAAAAACCTGGGATCAGTTGGCCATGCCATGACGTAGACCGGTAGCTTGCTTACCGTGTTTTCTCAAGTACATCACACTCGCCACGATACAGGCGGGTAGCTGGAGCGGGGAGGGTGCTAGGTCCGCGGGTAAGACGATAAAACTATGGCCTCCCAGGCGAGACAGAGTCTCGATTGATCTGCCTCGAAGGGACGTCATGGGAGCTGGTCGGCGCCCGAGGCTGGCAAAGGTCTTTGTTCGTCGTAGTTTAGGTGTCAGCGGCTGCGAATCGACTTCCAGGGCCAGGTTGGACTGCACTGGGCGAACTCGATGGAGCAATTGGTGTCGCCGGGACGGGTTTTCTCCGACATTTGGCTTCTCGTCACCTGTAGAGATCGTTCAGATGTGGCTCATAATACAAGGGTTGGAGAGACTTACACCCAGCAGTTGTAGCATCATAAGCAGGAATGGAAAGCGGGAGGTTCAACTTGGCGGCCAGCACATTGAATGCCACAGTCGCCTTGGATGGGTCAAGCCGGCTCAGACGACTGCTCCGACTGGTCTGACTGCTAGCGGAAAGATTGCTTTGTGTCGAAACATGGCGTGAGCTGGTATGCGACTTGGAATACGGGGGCAAAACGCTCTCGGGATTTTTGCGTTCCAGCTGTTCCTGCGAAGTCTCGGACTGTCTATTCTCCTGCTTCTCGCTGTACTTGGAGGATGCGCGAGTCGGGCGTGGTATCTCCGAGGCCTTGCCATCAGAGAAAGGATCTGATGGCTCGAGAGGATGCTCTGACTCATGAGAAAAGTTCATGATGCTGGCAAGCCAGCCCTCATTCAATTCCTGTGGAGGCATCGGCATACGTTGGGATGGGTGTCGACAAACGGTCATAGCCGTGTCCTTGGATTCATGAGAGCAAGCTGTCTGGGCACTGACATTGCGATTCTGCTTCGAATTCTCTTGATTAACAACGGGTGTATTCGAAAGGTCGACGTCTCTCTTGACAGGGTCAATGGTCACCTGAGGATATTTTGGGTCGTCAGGTCCAGTCTGTTGAAGAGCATCTTTCAAAGACAACACAGAAGACCGATCTTGGGATTTGCTTCTGCGCAGGCGAGCCACAAAGTCCCTCAGACGCTTCGAGCCATGCGGAGACCGGGGAGCTTCGCCGGAAACACCGCGTTTACGAGCAGCTTCCGAGCTGGTGGAACTTTGGCTTTCGTGCTGAGTCTGGACAGGGGGAGTATCGTCGTCAGGAAGTGTATCCGATGCGTTCCCCGCGGTGGAACTATTCGCCTCTCTGTGGTTAATCAGATCCCACTCCGGATCGTCAGTGGCACTCAATATCGGTTCAGACTGGCTCGGCACCACGGATCTTCGAGATCGATGCAGGCGGGGCCAGGTGCGACTGGTCGGATGAGATGGTCGGTTGTGTCTGGCCGGACGGAAGAGAGCCCGAAAAAAAGGCATGACGGTCATGAGTAAAAATGAAGACACGATACGATCCCAGATCAAACCATTGCGGAAAAATAAACACGGACTCGAGCAAGTTGCATGGGAAAGCGCGTTGGAAGAGGGAAGCTGCGATTTACGCGCAGCTTCCAAGTTGGCGCATTTGGGGTTCATCGAAGCAGAACGTTTCCTAAAGCTGGCCAAAGCCACTTAGAAAGATGTCTAATAGAGCATCGAAGTGGAACAGAGTGTCAAAGAAATCTATTTGTGCCATTCCAGCGGCCAAGAGAAGAGGCTGGGGAGGGTTTAGAGGCCATGTTATTACCTTTGTACAATCATCAATAGCCCTCAAAGTAAAAGCAGATCCCGCTGTGGGTGAACAAGAACAGAAAAATGGAAACAAACGCCGTTGTTATGCAAATTTGGGGGATATGTATAGCGATAGAAGACCCCAAGCAGGACTCGGTCATACTTCGTCATTTTCGCTGTGGACCACCCAGTCCGACCCTATACACAATGCTCCCGCGGTACGCTCATTCGTCGTTTTCTCCCTCGAGCAGGATGTAATGGAGAATATCACTAAGGGTGAGAACACCCTTGAGCTTAAAGTATTCATCCACAACTACCAAACGGTGGACGCGAGATTTGCGAATGGTGTCGAAGATGGTGTCCAATCCGTCGTTCAGCGAGCAGGTGTAGATACCAGGGAATTCCTACGACGATGATTAGTTAACCGTGTACCAGTGAAGTTGGTGTTATTTCGGGCTTACCGGCGAACGTTTCTTGAGCACTTCTCCAACCGTGAGACTCAAATCATCGTAAACGCCGCCCCGGATCAGGGCAATGACATCGACCGACTCGAACACATTGTATACAACGCCTGGAACGGATGAACGTTAGTATCGACCCTGGTAATTATGTAGCAGGGCATTTTCACATACCCTCGGAATTCAAGATCGGTACGCTAGATATGCTGCGCTCAACTAGAATGTGAATCACGTCGATGACAGGTGTATCCATGGACGCCGTGGCGATATTATCGTATGTCCCAATCAACAACTCACCCAGCGGGCGGCGCAGCTTCTGCGTATCGCTCACATTGACAGCGACGAACTTCAGAATGCGGTACTGCGTAATCACACTGAGGACATGGGACCGATCGGTCTGGCTATCGTTCGTAACGAGAGGGATTCTGCGCGCGCGGGACTCGAGCATGCGGCGACACGCTTCGTACAGGGGTCGCTCGGGATCAATGGAGATGGTCTCGGGCGGCGCTACACCCAAGGCTTTCTCAACCTCTGTTCACGTTCCGAATCTCGGGTCAGCATTGAGCCGCCCCTGCAGGGCAATGGAAGAGACGGGACGCACCACGAAGGCTATCTAGCCGGAATTGATCGATCTGATCAAGGGCGGCGGGGTTCTGGAAATAGTATTGAATGACGTTGATGTAGTCGGAAGTAGTCAGAAGACCCGCGAATTTGGACGCTTTGGAGTCCCACAACGGGGCTGAAACGATGCCTGTACTTCCCGATTGCCCAGTCAGCAGATGGTCTCTTCGTTCGCGACGGGAGTCGTGCCATTTTGGATGAGAATGTTCAGGCTTTCCTTGACTGAGAGCGAGGTGTCGAAGATGATGAGTCGGAAACTGAGGGGGAGGACGTCGTAGCTGGTGCGGACCTTCAGGAAGTTGCGAATGGCACGCTGTGGTAACGCCGAGTTAGTCAAAATTTGGATAAGAGCCACGAGCTAGGACTTCCGAGACCCTGCGAAGGGTTCCTGACCCCCTTCCCCGGTCAGATCTTAAAAAGACGGCAGTCCAAACGCGCGGGGCGGTCAAGCAGCACAAAGAGCAAACTCACGAGGCCATGTCGCTCTTCCCGGTCGATTGGTCTCTCGGATTGGGAGGTCATTGGAGGGCGAAGGTATGTGGATGGCTGCACGAAAGGCGCGTGACCGAGGGAAGTGCAAGTCCCGGAGAGGTGAGGCCGGTTGTCCGCCTTCGTCATGTCGTGGTGGGGGATGTCAAAGTGGAGTCCGGAATGGGGGAGTATCTAGTGACGACCCGACATGGTCCTTTTGCTTCGTGTCCGGAGTACTCCTGCGCTATATATCTCTCCTCGATGGGACTTTGGAAAGGATGCCAATCATGGCATCTCCGCCCCTCTCTTCCCCCACCTGGGACCGGGCCAGTGCTACCGCCGCCCAATTTCTAAGGCAGCATCTACACTTCGTAAGGTCCGGACTCGATATGACTCCTGCTAAGGAGATAACCCGTACGAATTGGGAACGTCAATAAAGTCATCTTGATTAAAATTATCAATCCTAATCCCATTCTCGAACGCCACCGCAACTCGCTAAATGCCAGGTATCATCACGCGAAACGACCTTTCCCATTTTCCAAAGAGCAAATCGTAAATAGCCGCCCTACAAAGCCTTGAGTGAAAGATAAAAGAAAAACGCCTTGCCAGCCATATCCACACTCAAAGATGTCCGTGTAATCGCACCCGATAGAGGCAAGTGATATTCGAGCCCCAATTCGACTTGACCCTGAAAACCACCTTGTCCACGCGGATCGTCGGGATATCAACGACAGCATTGAGCGCGAACCGCTGGATATTGTTCTCCTTATGGATGTCGTACTCCATCTTGCCAACGCGGTAAAAGTTCGATCCGAGGGCTGGGTCATCTGAATAGGCGCTCTCCGGCTCGAAAGCGTTCGAGACGCGTAGGGAGCTCATGAGCACATCGTGCAGTGATTTCTCGCCGGGGATACTGTAGCCACCGAGTCCTTCTTCGCGTGCAGGTCGGGGATCGATCGGACGGGGGTTCTTTTTCGCAGACCAGGGCCACCACGACCCTTTGGTGTCATCTTCCGAGACCAACGGGACGACGCGGAAGCGCGCCCACATTTCGATTTCTTTTGGTGCTGTGCCCGGGTCGAGTGTTGTGCCGGCGGGTACGTGTTCGACGATTACCTCTTCGGGGACGATATCCCGGCCAAGCAAGACCGATAGCTGGGATACTCCTTTGCGAGGAACACTGCACCAACAATCTCCTGTTTCGTCCCATGGTGATAGGGCAGCCACGGGAGGAAGAGGGCCTCGTCCGAAGTTGGGTCCTATGCGGAACATTCTCATCACGACGCGAGTCAGATATGGATGGCTTTTGTCTGCTGTGGGTGCAGTATTGTACGGGTCGACAATAGCCCCGAGGGCTGGAGATAAGAAGTTGATTTTTGGCGGGTGCCTTGGTCCCACGACGACCGGAACATTGACGTCGGTAGGATGAGGGGCGTTGGCGTGTTCTGATCGAACGCTGCTCAACTCGCGTGACAGGGTCGACATTTGGGAGTTCATTTTCGAAACTTGGTTTGTAAACCCGTGGAAGATTTCGGATTCGGTGATGTTTGGGGGTATCATCAGGGGTGATTCGCCGAAAGAAATGGATGAGCGAATTCTCGCTATAACGCCACCCGGAAGCGCAGCCAGAAGGCCCCCTTGGAGTGCAAATGCAAGACCCAAGGAAAGCAGCAAGACGAGACCAGCTCGAATCCAGTTTGTGCGCTTTGGTTCTGAGACTTGGTCATGGCGAGTCTTCGGTCTGATTGATGGGACCCATTGTCGGGATAGACTCTCTTTAGGCGGCCGGGGCGATTTTGGCGATTTCGGGTCAGAAATGGCTTCGGGAGATTGAGAACGTCGGAAGATTGAAGGAATGATCGTCCGCACCGGTGCGGTCCACGCGCTGGAAACAGGCTCGGCCTCTTTCAGTTCTTCCTCTTCTACCTCCTCTTCCTCTTCCTCTGAAGATGGCTCTTCCTCCTCTTCGATTGTTTCCTGGGTCATAGCAAGGCCAGAGGGTCGACGGGGAGGTTTAGTGATATTGCGGCCGTGGCGTTCGCCACGGTATTTGCTCGGTCGTGTTCGTTGCAGGTCGTCTTCATGAATGTCACGTTCCAGGACCCAGGACACTTCAGATGCATTGTCCACTGAACTTTCACGGTCAGGACTGCTCCTAGCAGAAGTGTCGTTGCGGCGGTCACCAGCACGCTGGAGGGGTGACGGATATAGTGGTTCGTTTGACATGACTGACAAGCGGCGCTGACGAGGAGGCTCGTCGTCAGAGCTCGAATCTGTAGAGACTGTATTTCGGATAGGAGGTGAAGGCGTAGGTGACGCAGCTCCGTCCAGATCTTGCTGAAGCTGTGTTTGATCAGGAGTGGGTTCCCTTTTGGTCCGCCGAAGACTTGAACGAGTCCCGATTTTGTCTTTTTGCTTGCTTGGCGAGTCTCGATTTTGTGCAATCTCCATACCTGCCTCAATTCTTTTGGCAATACGAACCGGACTGATGTTCGGGTTCACTGGAGTCTGAGTGGGCAAAGCTGATGTTGTTTGAGCGCCATAATTCCAGGAGTTTGCAATTGGAACAGCCGGCAAGACAACAGCCGATGAATTGCCAAGTAATGTGTCGAACTCGCCTTCAGAAGAGGCATAAGCATACCCCTTGCCGAGTTTGTGAGTTGCGCTCTTGGGAGGCATCTGCATGCGTCAGTTTCGGTTCTTCCGATTCCTCTCACTTCACGCTTAAGATCATTATGCCAACGCATAGAAACTCTTAAAATGAAAGACACAACAAGATGGAATGGCTTCAGAATGTCAATGAGCAGGTATTGAGGTTGTGAGGCGATAAGAAGATCGATCAGGATGATGTTCCCAGCAACCCCAGGATGGCGGGAGGTTCGTGGACAGGAATGTTGGGTGAGGGATACAAGGGATTATTAGGATGACAACGCGCGAGGAGTATACCAGGCAATTGATAGGTGCAGTAAAGCATCAAAGCAGAGTAGTGTGTTTGGACAGTTCACGGGATTGTAGACGAAACGACAGAAATCACCACTTACACCAAGCTGTCTCAGAGAGTTGATCCTTGAAACAGGCCACCCTGGTCACCAGAGGCAAGTCTCCTCTCAGGAAGACAGGATGACGGAAGGTCTCAGGGCTGCGATCACATTAGATAGGGTTTAAACAACAGTTTGAAAACATTAAACGATGGCGACGAGGTATAAGTCGACCCAGGGGACCAACAACGGGGGTGGTCCTAGCAAGGAATTGCGAGAACCCCGCAGGGTTGAACGCGACGTATCGTGGTAATGACTTACAATAGAAGCAGAAGAAGGCGTGAGTTTAGATAGAAATGAGATCGAATCAATCGCGATCCCCGGACTTCAAAGTGTCGAGACGCGCAGACGCGTGAAACGTGACGAGCGAAAAAGATGTGGAGCCGGCAACGATCGTCGCGAATCAGAGCCGCCTGTATATGGCCAACCTTCAACGTATAACTTGCACCTCTGGTGTAGTCTAAAGAGGGGCGGAGATGAAGTTATGTGTTCCCAACTGCAATGGTCACGTTGTGAAGAAGAGTATTAAAAAGCCAGGACTCGACGTTCGGGGTTGGTGTCTTTCTATCGCTTTGTCCCCACTTCCTCCCAAGGCTTCTACCGCGTTTTCTTTGTCGCTTTGTTGGCTTTCCTCGATTTTCATTCCCGGCTATTTTTATCTCTCTTTGAAATTTTCTCAATTGCACTTTGGGTGCTCTTTTGCAGCGAATGAAGTACGCATGAACAATGCTGAGTTATATACAAATATCGCGATATCAAGCTCCGGCCACTGTTGAGCCAGCGTGCTACATCCAGCTCTCTAGACATGGGCTGAAATACAATACATCGAGCACAGGTGAGGGGGGAAAGAGGTGGGAGTCCGAGGCAAGGACGCACTGTGGGCGTGAGAATAGAATTTATCGAGTTTAACATGTCCAGGCGGCCAGCGTGCCGTCTTTGCGGCCTTCCACGAGATATCCGTCCTTGAGACGCACGCGCTCGACCGTCGCGGGGAACGGGCCCTTCTCATCGATGCCAACGCCGGGACCGCAATCCCAGTGGTGGGCATCAGCCTTGTCGTATACCTTGACCACGTTCTCTCCCGCGGCAGCAACAATGCGCTTGGAGTCGAACATCATGCTAGTGATCGGCTTATCGTAGGCGTAGGCATCGTAAATAGAGCCCATGCGCAGGTCCCAAATCCGGATACTGCGGTCAAGACTGCCTGTTACCAGGTGCACGTCATCGAACTGCAGGCAGGTGACGGGACCGGTGTGGCCCACAAGACTGCGGTGGACGTGACCACTGCGGAGATCCCACAGGCGGACCATGCCATCAGCGGTTCCGCATGCCAGGGCAGCGTCAAAGCATTGGATAGCACCAACGAAGTCGGCAGATGCGTCTGGAAGTCGACCGGACGGACGCCAGGTTCCATCGGTGGTCGTTGAAGAGGAGGCTTGGGTCGCGGCCCATAAAATATCGAGTGTCTGAACACATCGTCCCTTGACCATATCCCATTGTCGCAGTGTCTTGTCTGCGGAGCCTGAGATGAGCGTGTTGCCCTTGAAGTGAAGGGCAGTGACTTCGTCGACGTGCGCATCCAGGGTGAACACATGGCAGTCCTCCAGATTGGAAGAGGGTGGCACCGGCGAAGAGTGCTCCAATGTATCCTCTCGTTCACCACGCTCGTGTTTATTCAAGCGGCCATCGCGAGTTGCGGGCCGAGAGCGACTCAAATCCCACAGCCTCACAGAAGCATCCATAGATCCCGTTGCCACAATGTTATCTTCCACTTGCAAGCACCGCACCGAGGCATGGTGTCCTTCAAGCAATCCAGAGCATCGACCGACGTTCATGTCCCATACTCGCACTGTGTCGTCCAACGCGGCGCTCACCATGGTGCCAAACGGAAAGTCAAAGTCAATCGCGGTGACCATATCGGTGTGCGCTTCAATTTCCTTGATCAATGATCCCGGGGTGAAATGTTCGTGTAGAATCGGCATGGAACGTTTCCCTAAACTCCATTGTAAGCGATCATCCGCGGGATGCAAAAGTCAACGGTTTCATACGTATAGATCGATGTCGTAAGCTCTTCGGCGACGGGGTCGGCAATTTCTCGTATATCGACTCGGACATAAATGATGCATCCATAGCAGGGTCGGCGGAGGAGGCGATAGAACCCTCCGGGGCTTCTGAAGACTTGGGTGTCTCGTCCGCAGCAGATGTGTCGGGTGTCTCCTCCGGTTGTAGGTCTTCAAGCTTGTTATCGAGTTCCGTCACTGTATCGCGGAAGTCAGAAGGGCTGGTCTCTTGTCAATGACGCGTCTGGCAGAGTAACCCACGATCGTGCTCCAATGTGGCTTCGTCCATTTCCAAGCCCGCTAGTCGGTCAAGGACGATTTGGCGCATCTTGTGCAAATTCGCGATCTTGTTATCAATCTCGTGAATCTCGGCGCTGCACATGTTTTTGCGAATGCCCATCACATCAAGCCGCCGACTCAATGATTTCCGCTCCTCCTTTAGCCCGGCCGGTCCAGCTGTCAAGGCTCCGGCCTTCTCGCCATCCTTTAGCAACTTTCCGCCCTTGGAGGTGCGCCTCCGGTGTTTTTTATGGCCATGTTCTTCTTCGGGTACGGAGGCCTGGAAGCCTTGGAATAGGGAGTAGGAGCTGTTATCTTCGGGGAGGTCGACGAGGAGGTCGTCAGGGAGAGAGGAAATGGCACGAGACTTGATCTCGGTAGTTGACAATTTGGACCTCATCAGATCGGTGGGGGTTGTCTGCGTTAAGGAAAACACCTTGCGCTGCGCCGTCGGCCGGCGCAGTTCGCGGTGGATGTCATTCAGGGCATTCTGATAGTGGGTGGTCTGGCTCTGGTCGGGTGGTCCCATCAAGTGTCCAGCCGTTGATGTGACCGTTCTGCCGAATGCCTCTAGGTGACGGGTCTATACAAGAACTAGTTAGCCGGCGGCGT
Organism: Penicillium sp. S103-07; assembly: GCA_037042055.1. Lineage (NCBI taxonomy): Eukaryota > Fungi > Ascomycota > Eurotiomycetes > Eurotiales > Aspergillaceae > Penicillium > Penicillium sp. S103-07. Next base: position 547,851 of record JAXQJQ010000010.1, on the reverse strand, counting down.
TGGGGGGGCATGTCGCGGGCAGGGAAAAAAAAGCGTACGGTGATGCCGGTGCCCAGCAAGCCATCGCCCTCGGCGTAATCCGACAGACCGGAGGGTGAATCATCGCGACGGTGATTCTCCATAACCTGGAGATGTCTTGGGGGGTTCAACCAAGACCCATATGTTGGAGAAAAGGGAGCTCGGCAGAAGGTTGCAGAGAGATAATCGTCATGTGTTCACGCGATGATTTACCGCGTTCCCCGGGTACGGGCGTACGGTACTTTTCCAAGGTTACGGTCTGAGACCGGTCTGGCCTTCAATTGACAAGTCAACTTTTTCCTGTTTTATGAGATATCAATAGACTAGCGACATGCAAGGTGCCTTTGCTCTTTGTACCTTCTACCTTGTCGGTACTCGAGCGTCTCCAATGATCCAGCAGGGAGCTCGGTACTGGTCAAGTACCGAGTACCCGATATACTTACTGCACGGACGATTATCTATATCGTAACTAGGTCAGTTACGTGCGAGGAGAGAAACGGGTCATCTCAAGTAGAGAAAAAGAAAATACAAGTGCCGCTAAAACACTGCTTGCTGGCGTACAACATAAATAGGGCCCCCAGGGCTGGGCCGAGAAGGTGATCCCGATATCGCATACCCGTTACTTCTCTTTCTCCAACTTCACCACCCGCCGCGCCATGGACACAGCCATTGATCTATCCGATGCCTCCAAGGCGTTGGACCTCGCCAATATCCGCTTCCAGCTGATGTGAGCTCCCTCCAGTCTCCAATCCACGGGGCGACAATTTCTTCCTTCGTTATGCCCCGCGCCCCGCCATAAAGTCAGACCGCAAGAGAGTAGAGCTCTGCGCAATCAAACTGAACATCTCCATAAGAACTGCTACTAATATCCCAGACCTGCAGCCGGTTAGAGGACACAATCACCTTTCACCTGATCGAACGCGTCCAATTCCCACTCAACAAGACCATTTACGTGCCCGGCGGCGTCAGCATCCCCTCCAGCCAACTCAGTCTCGCTGACTACCTGCTCCGTGAGCAAGAGCGACTGCAGTCACGCGTGCGCCGCTACGAATCCCCCGACGAATACCCCTTCTTTCCCGACGTGCTCGAGAAGCCGATCCTGCAGCCGCTGCAGTACCCGCGCATCTTGCACGCCAACGACGTAAACGTCAACGATGTGATCAAGCAGCGCTACATCCACGAGATCCTGCCTGCCGTTTGCCCCCAGTTTGGTCGTGAGGACCGTGGCGAGACGCAGGAGAATTACGGCTCGGCAGCGACGTGCGATGTTTCCTGCTTACAGGCGCTGTCGCGGCGGATTCACTTCGGCAAGTTTGTTGCTGAGTCGAAATTCCAGAAGGACCCTGAGACTTTTGTACGTTTGATTCGTGCTGGTGACCGTGAGGGTATCGATGCTGCCATTACGGATGCGAAGGTTGAGCAGAAGGTTCTGGAGCGCTTGGGTCTGAAAGCTAAGACTTATGGCACCGATCCTGCTTTCCCCGAGGAAAAGGGCCAGAAGATCAATATCGATGCTGTGGTGGCCATGTACAAGGTAAGATATGACATATCTGAGGGTTGGATCTTTTGAGCTAGCAACTAACACACGCCGGCTACAGGAATGCGTCATCCCTCTGACCAAGGTCGTCGAGGTCGAATACCTCATGCAGCGCCTCAAGGGTACCCAATGGGAGTAGGAGTAAATAACAGATTTATCATGAAGTTATGAGCTTTTGGTTCTTTCGGGGATCTATAGAATCATGCCGCTGGAGGGTACTGAAGCAAGAAAACAAAAGAAACCAACATATATAAAATGATTCTCGTAAACGGGACATGAAATGAAACGACAATTGTTATCCCTTCACTGGGGGTTCAAGTACTCCGTAACCGCCTTGACAGCAGCCTCGAACTTGGATCCATCGATTAGGGTCAAGCTACCGTTGGTGCGGATACCCACTTCCTGGAACGCACGCTTGGAGTCGGAGTGGCCGTCATCCTGCTGGTGCGTGTACTCGATGGGCGCGGTGCAAATCGCATTCCTCTGGAGCACCTCGTCCTCCGGATGGAAGAAGAACTGTTGGGACTTCTCGCCGGCCTTCTTCTTTTTCTTTTGTGGCCGCGCCTCCTCGAGGTCGAGCTTGGACTCGATTTCCTCGTAGTTTTTGGAGATGATAAGGTAGTGTGAGAAGTTGTAGGGCTCTTTGTCCTGGATGGCCCAGGCCATCTCCTCCAGCAGCATGTTGTACATGGGCGGCACGACCTCGGAAGGCATGTTGATCACACGCTCGGTCAAGATCAGGCCGATCGGGGGCACTGGAGTCTGGGAGATGAGCTCGTTGAGGGCGGAGAGGGAGGGGTTGGCAGCGGCTTTGCTCTTGATGTACTTGATCAGGTCCTGGATGACGGGTTTATCCTGGGAGGGTTGTCAGTCCCGGGCAATTGAGATTCTGAAGTCCAGGAGGATTCACATTGTGCTCCTGTAGGTTCACCACGGTCAGGAAAGCATAGGGATCCGACTCGTTGCCGTCGGTCTTGACGGTCGAGCCCAGCGTCGGTTGCGACAGGATCAGGTCGGCCAGAGCGGACATATCGAACATCTGAGCATCATTGTCGAACAACTGGCGAAGGAGGTTCTTGAGGCCGTGGAAATCGACTGCGGGCTGCGGGTCAAACCATTCGAAGTCGACATTGACCATTTCAACGTCCTGCAATGAGTTAAAAGTTGTACGGCAGAGTGCGCGCGGGACTCACGTCGTCCGAATCCTCCTCTCCTTGGCCCTTGGTGCCACCCATGGGCACATCGCCGAGATCTTGCTTGCGTTTTCCCATGATTTACTGATTCCTGGGGTGTTTGGATGGCGGAGTTGAAAAGACCGTTTTGACGTTGCTCCGCCCCTCGGCCGCTTTCGAACTTTTTTCCTTATCGCTTGTTATCGGCTCGATCTATGATGCCCGGCTGCTGCTTCTATTGAGCATCTTTCCCGATTCCTGGACAAATAGTCTTAAAATATGCCTTTTTTTTTTTTGGAAAAATGAAGCTGCCCTATATTCTTGAGGTAGCTACTGTCTTAATATGGTGCATGTCGTCCGGCAAGTTTCGCGGTCAAACCCGTTTAAACGGAATATATATCTGCTCTGGCAGGGCGGCTAAGGTACATTCCCCCCAAGGCAAAAACGGATTCAACAATGATAGCAAATCAGTATCGCGTACTAGAAACTTTCCTTTGAATACTACGGGTTAAATGAAATGCTGAATGCGACCAAAGTAAATGCTAGACATCATACTCCACCTGCTCAACAGTGGGCACCTTATTCAACTGAATATCAAAAAACTGCGCCACAAGCTGCACACAATCCCAAATCACCTGAACCTCCCCTTTCGGAAGACCCAAACGCCTCGTTCCACGAATATGCCAGTGCGTCTCATTAGGCAGATTCTGGCTCATGATGCCCGGAAGAACAACGAGCTGAGTATCCACATCATCCAGCACCTGACGATCCGACAGGAACAGCCCGTAAGTAATATCTTCCGACAACCAAGAGAAATCTTTATGCGCGGCAAACATATTCAAGGTACTGCTGGTGTTGCGCGTGTACAGCTTCTGCATCCACCCCGTGCCGCGGTCGTGGTTGGCCTGGTCGCATTGCCAGCCCTCACGCGTGAAGGTGTAATCCTTGTCCTCGTCTCGCTCGACCTTGGCGATGGACAAGATGGCTTCAATGGGCTTGCAAATGCCGACAATTGGGATGACTTTGATGAGTGCCTCGCGCAGCCGGCGGACTAGCGCTTGCCGGGCGGGTGAGGTTGAGTAGTCGGGTTGGCTGCAGAGATACAAATATAGCTGGTCTGCGCGCTCGGGGTCTGGGCTTGCGGCTAGGGTGGCCGTGGCGAGAATGTACCATTTGTCACTACCCAGTGTCGTGGTTTTGAAGCGGTTCTCCAGCTCCGTGAATAGCTGCCGGAAGCGGGGCTGCACTTCCGTCGTGGGGACGGGCGGACTCATTGTGCTGTAGGGTAAGGATGATGTATGGCCGGAAGGGTCGATGCGTCGGAGACCTGATCTCCCATTGAATCGAGGATTCGTGACTAGGAAAGCAGGGGCCACCTCAATCGATTGCAGTGCGCATAATCGTAATCGACTCCGATGGCCGGAGCGGGGCGTACGTAAGAACGGCATCGTGCGCATTTTGTGGGGGAAACGATGTTTCGAACCCATTGGAAACCAATTGCGACATCCGCTGCTATATTGGAATAGCATCGAAAAGGAAGGAAGTAGAAACCAGTTGACTCGAATATCTATCTACACCTACTCCACGGTCGTTCTCACCGTAGCCCTCAATGCGGCCAAGTACTCAACCCGTGCAGGTCCAACCACGAGTGCTTCAACCACAAACATTTAGTTAAGCGGAGACTGAGAATGAACACTGTTATTATTCATTGCTAAAAAAGTCCAATGCATTGACCAACAAATTGAGTGGCTGCCACCGATTGAAATGCTCTTGAGGCGAGTGGAGTATACAAAGTGGAGCGGGATGCAAGCATTGAAGAAGTCCGGGCGTCAACGATGTCACTGCACCCAAACTACCTTGATTGCAAGGACGCCCTGACGCAAACCGAGGGGAAAAAAGGGTCCAAAAGTGCACGCGACCAGCTTGAGCCGCGAGAGTCAACTCAACCAGTCTGGGTCTCGACCCACAGTATGATCTCAGTGACTTCAGTGTGACATCACCGGCAATCCATTAAATTCGTCGAGTATAAGTTGGAAGCTCTTCCAATGCTCCTATCGAAAAACCAATCCTCTTTCCATCTCAAACCTTCAACTCTTTCTTCAAATACCTCAATTCCTCTATACACCATGTCTTCTCACAGCGCAGCCCAGTCTAGCGTCGGCTCCGGTGGCATCTACGAGGCCGGTGACCAGCGCAATGCACCCCGGTCCGAGAACCACGCCACTGCCTACAAGGAGGGCATGACGGGCAGCCACAAGAACCTCGACTCCAAGGATGAGCGTTCCATCGCCAACAGGCTTGCCTCCCAGGGCCGCAAGGATGACCCCTCCCACCACCACAACAACGAGTTCGACCGCGAGGCCGAGCTCAGCAAGCAGAACCCCACCAAGCCTGTATGATCCATCCTAAATTGTCTATCTTCGGCTCATTCGCTAATACGTCCGCTGTACAGGCTCAGATGCACGGCAACGCTCCTTCCAAGGGTGCCAAGATCGACGCAGAGCTCCAGGCTGATGACGAGCAGCGCCTGCGCGAGAAGGGTGTCAAGAAATAAATCGGTCACGATGTTATGAGAATTTCATAATACCCACCCCGTTTAGCATGTCTGATCGGATCTCGACCAGGATGGCGTTTGGGGAAGTTATTCATGTACGATATAACGATTTGAACCTCGCTTCGAAAGTAAAGGTTTTGAATGAAATGATTAAACTTCAAGTCGTTATCCGTAAATTACAAAATGACGGTTTTTGTGTGGTCGTCACTTATTCTGTATTATGTGCATTATGTGCAACATACGCCTGAGAGGTGGAGAGATCTAATGTACAGGATGGGCCCAGGCCGTTTATGTGCAGTGCCTTAGGGCTACCTTGAAAAAGAGGGCGGCATTGATTGGAGAAGTGGGATGATACTTGCTCCATACCAGTCGAGCGATGTGGTGACTGCCCGAGAAAAGCAAAGCTGTTCTGGCGTCAAAACCCAGGCCATCCCCGTGGGTCATATCTGATGACTTTGCTGGGACTGGGCACTTCAGCTCCATGTCTAGAGAAACCTGGCAATCGACGTGCGGTGGGCCCGAAGTGCCGGAGGATGATAAAATCGAGCTTTGAGCTCAACCGTCCTGGGTGAACTTCGGGTCGTTGTCGTGCGGTTCGGCAAAGACGTTATTCCAATAGTCCTCGACTTTCTGACAAAGGCCTGCCTTGTTTTTCCACGATCCAAAGACCGTTTCGTATTTGCAAGTGACCAATTTTATCTCCTCCCAGAAAGCTTTTTCCACGTCAAATCCGAACCGTTCGATTACGTCCGGGGGACCTGACCATGCCCGCACATCCGTGCCATTCTCGTCAATTGTGGGAGTGGTCTCCCAGCCCGTACCGAAAACGTTGTCTCCCGGGTTGAATTTCGGAAAGTTCGCATGTATAAAGAAGACGGGTGGAGCGGGGGCCACGGCTGGGTCATTTACCCTCCATTTGCCTTGTGAGGTTAGGGCGTAGTCTTCTCGTGGATCCGCTTGGGCCATGGCCGACCCGGAACTTTTATTCTCATCGAAATGCCCAATCGGTCGCACCGTCTCACTCACGGTATAGAACGGAGCCTCGAGTGCCGAGGCAGCGGCAATGAAAGTCTCTTTGTCTCCTTCTCCAGGACCTCCTTGGGTCAACAGTCGGAAGTATTGTGAAGGGCCGTGGAAGTTGTAATAGGCCGCGAGCAAGAGAGGCAGGAAATGCGTTTTCTTAGACACAAGGATCACACCAGCCTCTGTTGACTGACGCGTCGTCATAGGTGGAACCGGTTGCTTCGAAATGTGGTAATAAAGAGGAGATGCGGAGGAGAACCAGAAATCCGGCCACGTAACTAGGCCAGTTGATTTGTATGGTTCAGAGTCGAGAAGATCCTCCGGTTTACCTAGCGGGAAACAATCCGCATCCATCCAAATAACTTCTTCAAAAGAGGAGAAGAGCATAGCAAAGATCTTAAGCTGATAGTGCTCGAGAGCCTCCTTGCCCACGACGTCACCCATCACCAAGCACCGCGCATTCATATCCGGAAGTACCTCATCGCAGATATTCTTCTCGTACTCACCCGCGTCTTTCATATACACCTCGACGGGAAGCGTGGACCCAGCGCGGCGAAGCATGCGCAACGAGTTAATAAAGACCGGCATATACGTCGAGCCGGCGGCGGATACGATTCCTCGCGTGCCCGGGGTATGGCTATGGACAGGTTTCAGATCTCGGCCAGGTTTGGTGATCTCCTTCACAAATTGCTCATGCGCTCCTTCCAATAACCACAGACACTCCTCGGTCACCTTGGATAGATCGGGCCGTGGCATGCCCTCATTGGGATTGAAATGAACCGCGGGCACATTGCCCTTGTTCGCCGGGGGAGGACACTTGGGGTCATAGCGAGTGAGGAGAGGGTGGAAGGTTTTCCAGAAGTCCTTTTGACGTTCGATGATGGGGACCTCGAAGGCCGTACTAGGTACGACAGAGACGGTGGATGAGGCGGTGGTCGGAGTCCAGTAGAGATAGACGGTGCATACGAGCAGGGTGGCTAGCATGGCAAGGAAGACGGACCTCGCCCGGCCGGGCCTAAAGAAACCCATATCGGAAGGCGGCCGCGGCCGAGGCCTGATAGTGGGTGGGTGTGGCTGATTTTGGGCGTCGGGCAGCCGATGCAAACACGGAGGTGCAGAGGATTGGTTTGGGCGGGGCGCACGGGCGCCGATCGACGATGTCGGGATTCAGGCAATAGGGGCTGTCGAGATTGGAAGGTAGAGGTACAGTCGGAAAGCCAAAGGGAAGAAGGCACCAGATAGGGGGAGTGGCAAGTGGAAGGATGAAGATGAAATTGGGGGAAGAAAAGCGGTCCCGGCTTGGCCTTGGCGATGCTTTCTCTAATCATCCCGACTTGCGTGCTACGAGACACGAATGGTCCGAGGGGGACGCAGGCAACCGTGCAGTTATGTTCTATGTATAGCTACTTGAGCTGCGTGCGAAGGGAAATCCAACGAAACCCGTGAATTTAACCACCGCAAACCCAATATTCGGTCAACCTCAGCATCATTTTGATCTGCATTAAGAGAACGTCTCACCACGATACTCCGCAGAGGCCTGTGAACTAGCGATTTGGCGCAACGGTAGAAACCCCGTAGAATGTCACCATTTCCGGCTAGAAGGGACCAGTCGATCCTGGATAAGGATCACCGAGTGGAGACTTGAGTGATTTCTCACGCGCGCCCGGTCAAGAGAGTTTCTCGTAGGTGACGACTAAGGCGCGGATCATCCTCCACCGGGAAGATCCACCCCCCGACTCTTCCCTTTTCTCTCCTTTCTATATACCTCTTCCCCTCGGTCCTACCTCATGGCAGATTGAATCTGTTCCGCCCTTCCGCCGTCCGCCGTCCGCCCTCCTGCGAACGATATCGAGTCCCGCCGTCCCAGGCCCACTTATTCCGTGCCGCGAGTTCTCAGTGCCAGAACATATCCTCACCCGCACTGGTCGACACTTTCGTTCCCTGTGGCCAACGAAGGCCTCCCTGAGATCTACCCCATGGGACCCTTGCTAGGTGTCTGCCGCGATCCTCGCTCGTAATGTCCGAGAATCCGACTCGCCCGGCGCGAGAGCCGGCGCGGGAGCCGGCCAAAAGCAAATCCCGCAAAACCGACCCGAATGCGCCGATTCGGAAACGACGCAAGAGAACGGTGGTGAGCGGTGCTCCAGATGACTGCTTCACATGCTCTAAGCGAGGAGCTCGATGTGATCGACGACGACCGTACTGCTCCCAGTGCCTCGAACTCGGCCGCGAATGCTCCGGATACAAGACAACTCTCACGTGGGGGGTGGGAGTGGCCAGCAGAGGCAAGCTGCGGGGCCAGAAGCTCCCCGTCATGGATGAAGCGACGAGCGAGTCCCCTGTGAATCCTTCCAAAGCACAGCAATCGACGCCTCCCAGCAGCCGGAGTCAAGCCCAATATCCGTCCCAATCGTCCTCGACCACCCCCCCGGCGACAACGACCACTGGAATGGGCTTCTCTTCATTTGATGTAGGGTCCTTCTCCTCCTTCGACTCTGACTCTCGCCGTCCGTCAGTTGCGACGAATGTGCCTGATCTGTCGAACGGCATGGCGTGGACAATGGACATGCCGGATCCTCAGTCGTGGTCCAGTATATCTGCAGCGCCTCCTCAGATATCAGGGCTCCCATTACCAACCCGACCGGCGATGGCGAGTCGTTCGAGTCCCAGCATATCTTCCGAGGTCTCACTTGCTTATGCACCCACATTAAGTCCAGAGGCGAGTTTCGCAACACCATATTGGCCTGCTGCGAAGAATTGGACGGGCTCGAGTACGACGTCCCCGCAAGACGCAGATGAGGAAATTGACAGAAACAACCCACGATATTCAATGCTGTGGGATGCAGGTCATTCGCCCTCGTATTCCCAGCTTCTTCTGGCAAGATCCGTAGGACGGACACCTCGCCTGCGGTATCTCATCAGTTATTTCGCCGAAGTCATTGCACCTATGATTGTTGCTTTTGATACCCCGACAAACCCTTTTCGCACTCATGTTCTTCGCCTGGCTCAAGGCAGCGAGGCTCTTCAAGAGGCTATTGCGACCTTGGCCACGAGCAATCTGCGACAGCGGCGAGAAAAGAATCACATGTCCACTGAGAGAACCCTCCCGGCACGTATGTCATCCATGGCGCATCGTGCCCTTACCGACGAGGTGTTCCAAGATACATACGGGATCTCGATGGTAGAGGGCTATGCACGGGAAGAAAATCACCACCGAGGAATGGCCGTGAAAGCCTTGAATGCCGATCTGGCGGACCCCCGTCGCAGACTATCGGACTCTGTATTAGCCACACTGCTGATACTTTGTCTGTTTCATGGCTGCGACACCGGTGTTGCCGAGTTCCGAACACAATTTGCCGGTGTCACCAGGCTCCTCGCGATTCGTATGCGACACTCTCCCGTTCTGACAGATGACCTCAAGTGGTTCATTCGCATGTTCTCTTGGTTTGACACGCTTACTGCAACTACAAATGATCGTGATGTACAGCTTCGCGGCAGATGCCTGGAAATCAGCTCGACCACCGATAGTGAATGGGGGCTGGAGAACTTGGCCGGCTGCGATGGACGTCTCTTCAAGTTGATCTCTCAGTTGGGCCGTTTGAACCTGCTCAGCCAGGACCAGAAGCCTAATGAGTCTCGACCAGCGGATGTGACCATTCCTACCGCCTCACTGCCTCCCTCCATGATCTTCCCCGGTTGGGATAGCATACCTTCAGCTGCTGAACCAGGAGCCATACCGGGCGGTTATAAATTTTCCATGCCCACTCCACCCCAAAGCAGTGACCAGGCCCGAAGACCCTCGTCTCCTGCTTTCTGGACCGAATGGTACTCATTACGGCAACGCCTCGAATCCTGGCGATTCGATCCACCGTCTGCGCCGCCCGCTGAGGCCTCGTTCCCCTCGCCACCTCTGTCCGCTTCGACCCTGTCCTTCAATCCTTCGCGCTTTACACCAACTCCTTCTACCCCACCCTCATACCAGGTGGCTAGCGAGAATCTTCAGGATGTCTATCAGATTTCTGAATGTTTCCGTCACGCCGCGCTTCTTTATTGCGAACGACTCGCCGAGCCAAGTCTCCCGTCGCGACACCCTCGCATCCAGCACCTCGTCCTTCTTGCCATGCATTGCCTCTGTGCTGTACAGTCGGATGTGTACCTTCTGTGGCCGCTGTTTATCGTGGGTTCGGAATGTGTTCAAGAAGACCACCGTTCCGCCATTCGAAATCGCTGTAAGGATATTTCAAAAGACTCTGGATTCGTGAACAACATCTCTTGTCTGGAACTGCTGGAAAAGATTTGGTCAGAACATTCCGACGAATCTTCATATCCTGTGTATCCCTCCGAGTTGGGACCTCCGCCTCCGCTGGATGGAAGCGGGACACCCGTTTCTCCTCAAGCATTCCGCTGGTCTCGCGTCATGCAGGCCAAACGGGGCGATGGAGAGTACATGGTGGCATAAGTATCCCTCGCCTCATACTTTGATTAATACTTCAAGAATTACCACATGGTAGATTACGTGCGGTGATTGACTTTGTTTTTGGCATCTGTTTTGGCGGACGGACTGGTTTTTTTGGGACTATTGGCGACTTGGCTCCCTGCGCATTTGGCGGATATGATACCATTTTTTGTGTCTATATATATATTATTCCTTTTCATAGAATCTGCCCATCGGCTCTCGTTAGTCACACACGTGAAATGACCCGGGGATTGCATTGTATATACACTTTACACTATACTCTTACCTCGGCCCAATCCCTCATCGACCGGCTGGCCAGTGGCCCGGATTTTCTCTGTGAGACTACCCTATAATCAAAGACCAGTAAGGCTTTTTAATGCAAATTCAACATTATTAATCCACCATCAAGATGCGACTTAGTGGAGCACACATGAGCCTCTGGGCCGTGGCGGAACGTGGAAGCTATCGGCGGCCACTCAAAGGGAAACATCAAAGCCACACCATTCACATGTAACCCCAAAGAAAGACCTATCGCTGAACAGACGGGAAGTGCATCCCGTAGCCCCTATTTACAAAGGGCAAGCATGGACAGTAGGGCTCAGGGCAAGGGCAGCCATTGAACCCTATGTGATCAGTGCGGCGCACAACGCAGAGCATTCAGGAAACCACAAGAATCCAAAATCCAAAAAAATAAATTAAAAAAAATCATAAGAAAAGACCGGCCAGACCGTTGAGATGCATCTCGACGTCCCTAGGAACAGGGTCAACGCGTGGGTTGTTTTGAAGCTCAGATCCAGCAAGGGGTAAATGATTCATCAGATCTGGCGCCAAAGCACCGATTCATCTATTTGTTTTGGGCTAGGGGACAGAGATTTTCGTTTAATTAAACAAATGACTAACTTCCACCGTCTGAATCATAATAAAGCCCTTGAAAATTACAGGAAATCTTGAGAACAGCCCGCAAGGACCACGTCCCAGCACGCTTCCCCCTGAAATCGGAACTCAAAAATGAAATATGCCAATGTACGTAGCCCGATAGAATGTACACAAGTATTCCAAGCCCCGTACGCTTACGCGCAGAAAGTAAATCATAGAGCCAGCTTGGAAGGTTACAGTTGTGTTCCTACAGGGCCGAGAGAGGCTGGGGCATGATATGCGCTCCATGCATCCAGCTCCCCGTTGGCGACCCACTTGCCAAGGTTCGGAGCCCCCCTGTTTGCTGCGGCGTCCTGTCGGTCCTAAACCCTTTTTTTCCACAAGGCGACTGTACCTACCTCGGCTGTGCCCCAGCTGAAGCTCTCAGCTTACATCCGGAGGGCGAATGATAAAAATAGGACATACTTGTAGTGTCAGAGTCGTAGAGTCATAGCCATAATGTCATAGAGTACGGCAGATATGACAGGGTCGGCCCATATCAGAAGATGCAAGACACCGAAATCAATGAACGCCATGTGCGACGCTGAACGATCGGCGGTGCCTGCTGGTGGCGCAGGATTGGCTGGACGCGAAGGGGCTTTCTCGAAGGGTGTTGACTCATCTACAACCAACCATTGTCATACGCCCTTGAATCAAGGACGAGCTCTGGAATTCTCGGTGTATGCTCTGTAAGGACGCGCGCCTGATACTTTTTTTTTTTTGTTTATTCTATCCCTGCGGTTGGTGCGTGAGCGTAGCGCCGTGCTGAGCGGGTTGTGGTATTTGCGGTCAGCAGTCCCGTTTCTTTCTATACAGTGCGTTTGTATGAGGCTATTGGCTTAGGAGTTTCAGCAGATCACGTCGCTGAGAAGTGGATTGGGCGTCATAGCCTGGTGGGCTCCCTGGGGCTTGTGGGTTCTATGAAGCCTGCCTCCTTCGGGGCCATTTTAGGGCTCAGCTACGGTCGCACTTAATATTCCTCACGAACAATATCGATTCATGTTGCTTGCCATTGGAATTTAATTAGCTCGAAGGTACTTTTTAGTGTCTCGATTATCATTTATTCTCATCGAGTAGATACTGGCATAGCTGTAACTATCCCCGACACAGCCGAGATTCATTGTCAACCACCAACGTAGCTATTTTTGCAACCGGGCGGAGTATTTTGAACCCACAGAGACATAAATTTTGCTGCATTCAGCACTCTCGGCACTTAGGACTGGCGGAGGGTGCAAGTTGCGGTCTGCGAAGCTCGTCTGCCTGGATCCGTTTTGGCCCAATATGGCGGTTGCTGCCCAGCGACGCAGCGGTAAAGCCCATGCGTGGTCCGTGATGTTGCCCAACGGACCGGATACGGTCTATGTAACCAGGAAGCCTGATGGGGACTTTGTTCTAGTTCTATATCTTGCCATGGCAACACAGGTGGGTTGACCTTTTGATGGAGTTCTGTGGAGTCGAACCGCTGGACGAGACGGGATCATCCGTCGCAAAGTCCGGCGCAGCGATCGAATACCCGTGAGCCAACCATGGAACCGGACACTGGCATTATCCCCGGTACTTTGAATCGTTAAGACGACATGCATAGTAGGCAGCCAATATCAAAATGGGATCTCATTGCCGAATGGAGAGTGGGGGGTGCATTTTCGCCCGTGTGTTCATGCAGATGAACTGTACAAAGAGAAACGAGGCAGCCCTAATTATCGAAGCCTGGCACATGGCGGCCCATCCAACGGAGGCTTGACACGCTGCGCCGACGCTGTTATCTCGTTCACTAGTTAAATTCCCGGCCTATTCAACCAGTAGCAGCCCAAGTTGCACCGAACGTACTCATGGTGGCGATATCAACCGTCACACCCCTCCATGATAGAAGAGTCATCGACGTTAGCAAGTGTCATACTAATCAACGACCACCGGAGTATTGCAAAGGCAGTTGTCGCCCGAAACCGAGGGGCCCGTCAGCGCAGTGGCAGATAATAGGGTAGGGGTCAGAGGGTCTCCATCCGGGCTAGTATGAGGGGTAGGAGTTGGTGGAGGTACTTTGTACCTTTGGCATTTTTTTAAGTCTACGGAGACAGTCACGCTGTATTCATTTCTCAAGCAACGTCACTCAGAACTTGACTCATGGCTGGTACACGGCTTCCAAGTACAAAAGCAGAGCACCCGGAATGATCTATAACACAGGATAGACGGAGTATAAAGGGTGAAATCCGCATACACGTAACGAAACCCACATAAACGCCACGCTCCACCGCGCCAACTCGCACGCGCCCACATCCGTGATTGGGCGCGGCCCCATCTTCTTTTCCCTTTCATCCTTTGGGTTGAAAATTTCCCATCTCCACCCTCGCCCTTCGGCTCCATACAAACCCCCCTGGGTCCTATTCTGTCTCTTCTTCCACTATCTGGACTTCTTCCAAAGAGTCCTAACCTGGGATCTTCTTCACCTCTCTGGCATCGCCAAAACCCCCCTTTTTCGGGCTACCGAATACCGACGTTCAAATGCACTCTCAGCACATTCAGTGTCAACCCTCCTCTCTCCGATCGGAAACCGTACCACGGTGACGGTCCTACTCAACCTCTTTTTGACCTCCAGTTTTCTCTGTCGGCGTCTTTTTTTTCTTGGCTATTGCGCACGATATCCTGTATAATATACTCGGGTCTTTTGTTTTTATCTGTTTAGTTTTCTGTTACTCCCTGTGATCTCTGGACGTCTTCCCAAATCTCCTGTTGATATCGGCTCATGCTGCGTCGATAATGTATCATTACTCCAGTCCACCACCGGGGTGGTCTACCTACGACTACACTCAGTCGCCACCCACCTCGCCTCACTACGCCTACTACGCCTCTCAGTACGCCAACGCATACGCATCGCCACGCGGCACGCGACGACACACCCGCAAGGCCAGCTACACGGCAACCAAAGACCCCAGCTATTACTCGGGTTACTCGCAGCCTTACTACGAGGCGACGCCAGAATTTGGCATGCCGCGCAAGCACGATCATGTAAGTGCTTCTTTCGCGAGCTCGCCCAAACACCGTCGCACCCATACAACCGGTCATCCTACGGGGGATGGCCTCGGCACCGGTACCGGCACCGGATTCAACTCGCAATGGCAGCACCAGCCCATCTTCGTAGATGTGGTTGACGATGCATTCGATGTTCCGCGCTACGCTTCGCGCGAGCAGCCCCGACCTCGCCCAGGCCGTCCCCCGGCTTCGACTGCCAAACGAGATGGCCACCGTCGCACCGCTTCGACCTCTCATCGCAAATCAAATCCTCCCGCTGATTCTCACTTTTACTTCAATCAGGTTCCCAACAACGAGGACATCGAATCAGCCCGACGCTCCCGCGCCCGTCGCCAGTCCACTTCCACTCGCACTCCGAACAAGCCCAAGCCCGCTCCCGCCTCCAAGCCGCCACCCGTCGCCACTGAGGAGGATGCCGAGCGCGCCGGGATCCCACCGGGCTACTCGATCAAGAACTGGGACCCTACCGAGGCTCCCATCATTCTCCTCGGCAGTGTATTCGACGCCAACTCCCTCGGCAAGTGGATCTACGACTGGACGGTTTTCCACCATGGCGCATCGACACCGATGGCCGACGTGGCGGGTGACCTGTGGCTTCTGCTGATCAAACTCGCGGGCAAAGTTAAGCGAGCCGACGAATGCCTTCCGCGCATCCAGCGCCAGGAGGCGGCAGAAGTGGTCGAAGACTTCTTGGAAAGCGGCGATCGCCTATGGACGCGATTCAAGAAGCTTCTCAAAGCATGTGAGATGTTCATGTGGAAGGCTGCCAAGCGAGAAAGCGGCAAGGGTCCGGTCTCCATGGGCCGCAACGCGGGCTGTGAATTTGTCGACTCGATATTCGGCCGTGACCGTGAGCTTGAGAATACGGAGAAGCTGATGAACAGTATCCGGTTGTGGAATATGCGGTTCGACGCCAACTGCGAAGACATCCTTCGCCGACCGTCCGCCAAATAGACGGTCACATACAACAAGAAAGGAAAAGAAAAGAAAAGGGAAGGAATTGATATTCCACAGCGAGAGGAACCATCCCGACAGAGATTATACGTTTGATTTTTGTTTTATACCGGGAGCATTTTGATATGCATTTACCGCGCGTTGGGTTTGGCTTCGGCTGGCTTTACTCGTTACACGGTTGCTCTGCTTGTTTTGGATTCCCATCGGTCGTTTTTGTTCCGTCCCACATCGTGCGGACCCCAAAAGAATCTTGGTTTCGGCGCTTCTTTTTTATTCTGATTTCGTTTCCGTCTTGGGGCGGCGTCCTCTCTATTTTCTGGCGTCCTCGGCTTTGTTGCCTCGGCTGTCGAGTTATATGCTTTCGTGCGTCGTTGATGTTTGTGTCATTCTGCTTCGATGATACCATCTTGCGATTTCCTATATTACTTTTTCCTTTGTCGTCTCCTGTCGATTTTCTGCTTTGATGCCGAGCACCCGTGCTACCGGTTCTGTCTTGATTTTAGTGTTGGGTCTGAGGAGGAACCTGGTTGTAGATAGAACCACGACCTCAGCAGTTGATAGAACCGCATGTTACACTCGTTAATCTTTCAAGCCTGTATTCCTGTCTTATCCCCTACATTGAAAAAGCGATACATCTTGTATCGTCATTATTTCCACGTAGACCCAACATCCCCGCTGTACCATAGTTACCCAGATAGGCAGTGATGTGAGAATACAGTAGCATGGGTGCGGCGCGTAGCGCTGCACAGTACCTACGTCCGCATTCCAGATGATCCTTCCCTGTACGCCCCAAAGCAGGTACCTCGCTGCAATGACGCCAAAGGCTGATGTCATCAACCAATGCGTTCATCTCGATAGGTGCCGACGGCCAATGCGGTGCATGTATGCAGGTGATGATGATTGCCACTGGCTCTAGCTTGCTCCGAGCGGTTGGTGGCTTGGTGTGGGCTCCTGTGTGCCGCGTGTGGCGACCCTATCACGACGAGCGGGGTGATTCTAGTGTGTAACATAGTGCGGGGTGTTCTTGCAGCTTACATGGTGCAGTGTCGGATGCGACTTTGTACGCGACGGGCTGCGACCGTGCACGTGTTGGCCATGTGGCTCTTATTAGCGCTTAGTGTGTTAATCCTATGCATGTTCGTTCATTGTAGGTTTGCCTTTGCGGGGTTATGGTTTGTTGGAGCTTGGAAGCTGCTACATAGCTATAGTTATTGTCACACGGTCGAGATATTTAGGATGCAAGTCTGTTTGTAATTAGAAGAGCTTTTTATCAACAAGATCAATCATTCGTTTCAACATTAAGCCTTGCCAAGTACTTCACGGGCTTTTATTCCATTGCCATCAGTCTCTCTACGCTGTCATCTTTAGCAGGATCAGTGCTCATCATATGCTCTTTCGGGAAGAGCTGTCCAAAAAAAAGAAAAGAAAAGCAAAAAAAACCAGAGATACAAGTGCCAAAGGAAACTCCTTGGCAATTGTATCTAACATCAGCAATTGAGGATGACAGATGATTGGTGCTAGTGGGGATGTCTCGAAGTAACTCTAAATTGTAAGCCGTTAGAGCTCTGGCCTAGCGTCTACCCTGGACGACTCCGATCGTTTTGTATACTGATACTGCCCAAACCCATCGTCTTTCTTCACACTTCGCCATGTTTACAATTTGCCAAATTGCGTCCCATGGACTCGAGTGGGGACGTCACGGGACCACGGCCACCGATCGGACGTCAAGGTTTCTCGACGTGTTCGTTGACATCATCGCAGAACAATGTGAATTTGGCGCGTGATCCAGAAAACATCTTGATTCCCTGCCTTTTCTCCCTGCTCGGTTATCTAAATATCATTCCGAAGATCCAAACCTCTTCTCCACGCATTTGCTCCAACCCGTGTAATATTGCGATCTGCATGGTACCGGGGACGAACCGGTTTACTCGGGATGAGTCCTCGCGTGTCTCCGAGAAGACCATCTTGAAACTTCAGTTTTCGTTCACTTCCCTCCCCCTTTCGGCCTCCACTCTCTGTGGCGTTCCAATAGCGTCCGTCAGTCCCTGGACTCTCTCGCGCTTCCCTGCTCCTTCCGGTTCACGTACATGTTCAGGCCGCACGAACGATGCAGAATGGATCTCCTCCGCACCAGATCCACGTGGAGGATCGTGCTGCACGACCGTCCATATGGGACCGTTTCAGCAGCCAGTTTCACATGAGACCTCCGGAAGATGATGAACCACAGTCTTGGTGGATCGCTTCGACTGCCATCCCGCTCGTGGCGGCTGCCGCCGGGCCGCTGGCTAATGTCATGTCGATTGTCGCGCTGGTCATGCCTTGGAGAAGCAAGATCATTCAAGATAAGTTGGGGCCAGCTGGAAATTTGATTCAAGAAGGATATCCTGATCCTCACTGGTACGGATCTTCAAATCAACCAGAAATACTGTGGTCGTTCCTGACTTTGTCGATAGGGTCACTGCGTTGAACGCCGTTTCGCTATTTTGTGGTGTAGTTGGCAATCTCTTCTTGCTTTTTAACTTCACTACTATTGTTCGCTACATCATAGCTTTGCCGGTGACTATCGTTTTGTGGTTCCTTGCTACTGGGATTGTGAGTGAAGAGTTCATGCACCTCTCAGCTTGATCTAACGGCCGTCTATAGTTGTGCGGCCTTACCGCGTCACTATCAATATACAGCCCACCCATTGGACCGACCGATGTCTACTCGCAAGCCTACTGGAGTGCTGTCATTGCGGCCATCCTCTACTTCATTTTGGCCTTTCTTTTGATGATCAACATGTTCGGATACGTTTTGGGAAGATACCCCCAACATTTTTCTCTGACGGACGACCAACGGACTCTCATCTTACAAATGACTGCTTTTGTGGTCTGGCTTCTCATTGGCGCTGCCATTTTTCAAAAGGTGATAGGGATATCGTTTGCAGATGGGTTATATTTTTCCGACATCACAGTATTAACCTTAGGCTTCGGTGATGTGACTCCTCAGACTGCCGTTGGGAGGGGTCTGGTCTGGCCCTACGCAGTGATTGGTATTATTCAGCTGGGTCTGGTGATTGGAAGTATTCATCGATTCGCGCGGGAAGTCCATTATGACAACGTCATCCGAAAACATATTGAACAAAGGCGACAGTCTACCTTTGAACGAACTCTTGTCTTGAACGAGCCCCACGAAGGCTCTGACGCAGCTACTGGGCAAGAAAAAGGAATTGTTCCGCCGGCGGTTGCCTATCATCAGCATCATCGGCATCGGCCGATCCGCAACACCATGCACGCATTTGCTAATAGCCGTCGACCTAGACTTCTGGTGATGAGAGAAGAAAAGGACCGGTTTGATGCCATGCGGGCGATCCAGCATGAAACCATTCGGTTCCGCCGCTGGAACGATCTGGTTATCAGTATCATCGTGTTTGGCGTAGTGTGGAGTTGTGGAGCTATCGTATTCTGGCAATTGGAGGACGACATGACCTATTTCGAGGGGCTTTACTTTTGTTTCTGCTCTCTGCTTACCATCGGCTACGGCGACTTCACACCCGAGTCGAACGCGGGACGGCCCTTCTTCGTAATGTGGTCTCTCATTGCAATCCCAACGATGACAATGCTCATTTCGCAAATGAGTGATACGATTGTTGCCGGCATCAAACATGCGACGGAAAAGTTCGCCGATTTTACTTTCATGCCCCAGTCTAAATCATACCGGTCTTGTCTGTCTCATTTCCCGCCTCTCCTACGGATGCTACAACGTCACGAGGAAAAGCAGCGGGTGAAGCATGGGTTCCCAATCGGCACACTGGCGGAGAATGCCCCTGATCCAGAGGATGAACCATCGTCAGTTCAGGATCCCGAGAGAACGGCACCGCCTGCACCTCGAAGACATTTGAACGAGGAGCACCCGATCAGAACAATCGAAGAACTCGCCCTCGACTCGAATCCTTCTCCCTTCGAACTGGCACAACAGCTCGCCTTTGCCATCCGACGCACCACACAGGATGCGCGCGATGGCAAGCGGAAGCGATACCGCTACGAAGAATGGGTCGAATATACGCGCCTGATCCAGTTCACTGATCCAAAATCCCGACCAAGCTCGGCGGGCAATGGAACCCAACGTTCTGGAGACCTTGGTATTTCAGTCGACGAGGATGAGTTTGGTGTCTTGAACTGGGATTGGATCGGTGAGAACAGCCCCATGCTAGCGCACAATACCGAACCGGAGTGGATATTGGATCGGCTTTGTGAGAGCTTAATTCGTTACGTGTGTACACAGGAGCAGGCTCGAGCTTCTCAGGATCAGTCTGACGGCCAGGCTGAAGAGCCGACGTTGCGGAAAGAGAGGGATCTTGGTATCGATGAGACCTGAGTATATTGGAAGCATCTAGGATTGCGTGGGCGTTTGCTTTATGATATACCCCTCCACATTTGATTTACAGTACATATTTTGCTCCGGAATGCCTATAAGCCAACTCTGGAAATGAAATCTGGAGGACACTCAGGTGCTTGCTTCTTGAAGTTGTATAACGCTTTTTTGCATCGCTCCAAACATGTTTCTTCGTCACTTTGCCCATGGGTCTCCATGAAACAGAGCCGGTCTTTGTCAGCTCGCTCACGTCTTCCTTTTTATTCGTTTCATCGCCGATGCCTAGCCAGGCAACTCGATTTCACATTCCAATACTGCGATATGGTTAGCGTATTGTGTAGGTTTTCATGCGTAGGGGGCGGTGCACCAGTTCCACTTACCCCCCGAGTCAGTCTCCGCAGCCTCGCCGACTAGGACGTATTTCAACCTCTCCGTGTACCAAGACATATGTCTGCTTCTCAGAGAGAAAGCCAACACAATGACATCAAAAATCCCAGAATTTATTCTCCTGTGCCAGGACTCAGCCTTCATAACCGCTTTCGATGAAGCCTTGAGCAACCTCTGGCCCGACTACGCACCGAACAAAATAAAAATCACCAGTTCCAACGAGCGCCTAAACAGCCTCCCAGCGTCAACAAAATTCGACCTGGTCGTCTCGCCGGCAAACTCTTATGGCCGTCTAGACGGCGCTTTTGACCACGCTATCTCCAAGACATTCAGCCCGCCAGATGATTACCACGCCATAACCCGCGCGGCTCAGCTGGTCCTCTACGACAAGTGGAGAGGCTTTGCCCCACCCGGTACATGCACTCTGGTCGAATTTCCGGAGGATTTGAAGAATAACAATCGGGACTGCAAATGGGTAGCGCTGTGTCCTACGATGCGAGAACCAGAGAATGCCAACTGGAACCGCGAGGTAGTGTACGAGTGTGTCTGGAGCCTGCTGTGCCAGTTGGAGGGTTACAATCGCAGATCCTCAGAACAGATCCGCACGGTTCTTATGACACCGTTGGCAGCTGGCATTGGGAAAGTGAGTAAAGAGCGCTGGGCGGCTCAGACCGTTATGGCGATGAGGCATTTTGTTGAAGCGGTTGAGAGGCCTGAAGTATGGGGTTCTTTGCAGTGGGATAGTATTGAGAAGATTTGTGATGAGGTTTCTGAGACTTGGAAGCAGAATTAGACCACACTCACTAGTCATTATCCCGAAATAAAGCTTTTGACTTCAGCAAAAAACCTCTTCAATTCGAAGATTGGTAAAGGGAGACTTAAGCCCAGGAAACTGGCAATAGCACGGGCAAACCGCAAGGCTTCCGCGCTTTCAGCCACATCAAAAGACCTTTAGTGCTAGCAATGTTGTATCATACGGTAAAAGTCACTTTTCTTCGTTCTTTTGACCCACTAGAGCCAAGACCCAGGAGCCTAATGCATTAATCCCTGTCACCGCCGGATCACTACTTCGGAGCCCGTGGAAACCCCGAGTCTAGATAAGAAGGCCTGGCCCCAACTCCCCCGACCATTCCAGAATGGACCCCTAAGTTTCCATTTCTCCTCCCAAAGCCCGACCTCCCTCTCCTCTCTGCAACCGCATCGGTCAATAATTCCCACTATATCGGTCAAACATTCTACATTCAAAATGTCCGGTCTCATGCCCGATGTACACGACTCTGCGGATATCCCCGCAGAGCCTCATCTACAGTCACGGTTGGTGTTGGCTTCTCAAGCTCATAACAAGAGCGATAATGCTGATAACGGCGCCTCTCTTTGTTTGCCGAAAACAGAACAGGTTTCACGTCTTGATTCTAAGTTCGAAGATCATCCGGTACTCCATGCCAGTCGCAGTATTCCTATCTCATCAAAAGACGATGACGGTCGCGTGGCCACCGAGGATGAAGTGCGTGATCTCCTCCATGTCGTTGACAAAGTTCCCAGCCGGGTATGGGTAGCATGCATTGCGGGTATTCTGGAACGCTTTGTCTGGTATGGGGCGACTGCTCCTCTACGTGCGTGGTACACTATCTATTAATAACGTTGCCCGCCTGACTGGATTCACAGAGAACTACCTGCAAAATGCATCCGGGGGCGAAGTTCCCGGAGCATTGGGATTGCATCAGGCCACTGCATCGAACATCGTAAACGCACTGTTCATTGCGTCGTATATCACGCCTGTGCCTGCTGCCGTTGTTGCCGATAGCTGGCTGGGACGCTACAAGACGATGATATACTCTGCTATGTACCACGAACCCCGCATCTTTACCCGCTTGGCTTTGTTTGATGGCTAACTCCGTAGCAGCATCGAGGCAATCGGCGCAACAATTCTTTTTGGCACGTCCCTGCCTGTTGCCATTCATGAGGGAGCCGCTTTGGGCGGAGTGATCGCTGCCTGCATCCTGATGGCTCTTGGATCAGGGGCATTCAATACTACCGTGGTCCCATTCATTGGTGAGCTCACTCCCTAGTACCGACGTGTAGGTCCAAAGACTGATCTCGGCTAGCCGACCAATACGACGAGGAGGAGTTTCGGATCAGAACCCAAGAAAACGGAAAGAGGGTTGTCACCAGCCGGGAGTTGACCATTACCTACATTTACAACGTCTATTACTGGTGAGTTGATCGATCCCTTTTTGTTGCCGCCGCAACTAACGCTCAAATAGGACTATCAATATTATGGGGGTTGTGGCTGATTCTACACCATTGTTGGAACGGTATGTTGGCTTTTGGGTGGCTTACTTGATTCCATGCTGCGCTATGTGGTTAGCCTTGGTCCCAATTCTCCTTGGGCGCAAATATTTTGGTAAGTGATTAATGCCAGGCATGGGAATCGCCATACTAACACGTGGATAAAATAGTCCGGGCTGCGCCAACGAGCAACATCATGTTCCAGGTATGCGCTGCCTTGCAATACGGGATCATCGGTGGCTTCAAGATGGATACTGCAAAGCCGGATGCTCAGCTTCATCGACACGGTCGTCAGGTTCCCTGGACAGATTCATTTATTGAAGACATCAAGTTAAGTCTTCTAACCTGCCGAGTGTTGTAAGTTAATATACTTGCTAGTATCAAGTCAAAGCTAACACATGCGCAGACTTTTGTTCCCAATCCACTGGCTCTGCTATAACCAGACTTTCAACAATTTGATCTCTCAGGCTGGGCAGATGGTCACCTACGGTATTCCGAACGACATGATGAAGATTGCTGGGGCCATTTCAGGAATCATTGTTGCGCCGATCATCCAGAAGGGACTCTACCCTTTCCTCACAAAGAGACGAGTCTCATTTGGACCGATCGCACGCATGACAGTGGGATTCCTGATGCTGACGCTCGCCATGGCTTATGCCACGGTGATTCAGAAGCTTATATACCAGGCTGGGCCATGCTACGATACCCCCCTCGCATGTGCTGCTGCGAATGATCGCACTATTCCTAACCAGATTTCGGTCTTTCTCCAAATTCCCATCTATTTCGGTGGAGCATTGGCGGAAGTTTTCTGCTTTACTACGGGAACCGAGTATGCTTATAATCGAGCCCCGAAAAGCATGAAGACATTGGTTCAGGCAA
Source organism: Penicillium sp. S103-07 (assembly GCA_037042055.1). Lineage (NCBI taxonomy): Eukaryota > Fungi > Ascomycota > Eurotiomycetes > Eurotiales > Aspergillaceae > Penicillium > Penicillium sp. S103-07. The sequence goes on along the minus strand of JAXQJQ010000010.1, from coordinate 524,287 downwards.
TCTGGCTTGCGATGGGTGGGGTCGGCGCCTGTCTGGCTCTGGCCTTCACCCCGCTCACTAAAGATCCTCATATGGTCACGATGTATGCAATTCTGACCGGGCTTCTGGGCGGGGCGAGCTTCTTGCTGTGGATTCTATTCCGGGGCCTGGACAAGATGAAGGTCAAAGAAGACGTTGAGTAACTTCTTCGCCTCTTTTATGGAGAAGAAGTCGATGGCTGTTGATAGATATCCCGGGGAAGGAGAGCATTTCAAAGTGGACCGTGTGAGATGTGAGAAACTGAGGGAATTTGGGGCATTCGAGGTTGATTTGGTGATTTAAAAATTTAAACAGAATGAGAACAAATACTTGGAGTTCGGATAGAGTCTTGGCCGAGTCTTGAATGGTCAGTTCTTCTGCTATAAGGTCATCTCCGGTACCTCGCGCCATACCAGCCCGAGGAGGCTGACGCAAGAGGAACATTCGATTTTCACTTGAGTTGTCACTTCACCCGTCGGCAAACCTCTTCGTACCTTCAGCACCAGGCTTGAACTACTCCAAGACGATGGGGCCGTTAATGCCCAATAAAAGATAGAGCCATATCGAGTAGGACTGATAGCTTATCGAAAGCTGACCAGTCTCTATGATGGACTCAACGACACATTTGAAGGAGCTATTTCTCAGGAACAAACCCGATCATTAGAATGATCTGATCTTCGGGAGTGGTTTAATTAGACTACTGCATCCAGCTACGTATAGTGTGTACGGGATCGCAAGGCCCTCACTTGGGCGTCCCAGGAGTATACTTATCACGGAGTGGACGGAAGCGTCACTGAGCGATTTTTCAACTTCCGCGGTGTTCCGTCACTAAATTCTCCAGGACATGTTGACTACGAACCCGATGACAGGAAATCATCGAGTAAGGACCGAGCACGGAATCTATGTGGCGAACATCACCTCAGGATGCTTGTCGGGACAAACCACGGGTTCAAGGTTGGCCATCCAACCATCGATCAAAGCACTCTGCCTAGCCAATTGCCTTTAGCCCAAGGCCAGAACAAACAAGAATGGGTGGCACCAAAGAGCTTATTACAATGGGTTGTGCGGAGATGATACCAGGGTGGTGGTAAATGTTGTCGTCACCATCGAATCATTGCCGCCACCTTCCCCAGCTCATAAATACGGAGATTGCGTGCACGATCGTTTGTGCGTTTTGTCTGAACTTGACAGTTAACAATTACTGACACATAACCACACTTGGTATGCCGTCTTCTCTTTATCCCTTCTGACCTTGCTGGAAGTGTGAGAAGAGAGGAGGACGCTGGTGAGGTGGAGTGACGAGCTCGTGCTAACCATAACAGCCACGATTAATCGTTATGCCTACCTCGAAGAACTTCCCACGGACCCAGGACCCGAAGTCGACCAGATCGCAGGGATCACAGACCCAGGACTCGAGCCAGAAGTCCCAAGAAAGTAACTGGTCGCCCAACCAGCTCCTGGCTACCCACATGGACTCGGCCGGCCATCCTGTGCCCGACCCCGTCGTCGATAACAACAAGGGTAAGAAGCCTAAGGAGTTCGACGACGACGCCGACGTGTTCGACGCGATGACGGCGGACTTTGATTAAGAAATGTTCGAATGAGTCAGTTCCCAGATTGCAGTTCAAATCAAATGAATTCAAAGTGCACCAAGTGGAGACTTCCCGCAAAGTTCATAGATGTAGTTCGTCGTAGAACTAGTCCAGCTATCATTGCCCTGGCAACGCCCAACACACCGCGCTCCAGCTAACGAGGCGACCGAAGCAAGTGCATAGTCTCTTCGATTTGCATCATCGCTTTCTTTGCTATTTTCTTTGTTCCATTCCATCCTTGGCATTGCATTGCACGAAATGCCCGCGTGGTAAAACTCGTGGCCGAGTCTGTTTACATCCAGCGATTCCCCGCGGGGACGAACCCATTGGTCACAACTTGAAACTTGAACTTCAAGGTAACAACGCGCAACAGTACCCATCCCCATCCCATTTCACTCCTTATCTTTTCCTTGTGTCAACAAACTTCAACCGAATTCCCTTTCCCTATATATTCTTCGGTCCAGTGCATGTACAATCATCTTCTTCTTCGACGACGCGAGGCCGTCAACGCTTGTGTGCAGCTATTGAGGGACCACAGCAGGGAAATGGCGCTGGACTCGCGCTTCTTTCGACACATCGGCCAGAGCACCGGGCCCGGTTCGATCTCTTCCGCGACCTCTTCCGAATCCTCCGCCATGACCGCCATCACCTCCCCCAGTGTGGTCTCGACCTCGGCTTCCGCCGCCACCTTTGTATCTACAGCCTCCAGTCCGTCACTGCGCGCTCGCGAGAGCGTGTCAGTACCCGTGCAACAAGATGGAGCCGCGAGCCCGTCACCCGGCGGCAATGTGCGCGTCGTGGTCCGCGTTCGCAAGTTCCTCCCCAGAGGTACGTGCAGAGGGAGCTGCGGAAGGGATATTGGGCCTGCATCTAACGTCCCGTCACAGAGATCGAACGCAACGCAGAATGTCTCATCGCGATGGACCCCCATACTCAATTGACGCAACTGAAAGCGCCGAAGCGCAGTGCAGGCGATCTGGGGAAACCGAAATCACAAGCCCGTGGCAAAGTCCTCGACGACAAGTCATTCACATTCGATAACTCCTTCTGGTCGCACGATGACGAGGATGAACACTATGCCCACCAGGAGGATGTGTATAACTGCCTGGGTGAGGAGTTCCTCGACCACAACTTTGAGGGGTACCACACCTGTATCTTCGCCTATGGACAGACCGGTTCCGGCAAGAGTTACACCATGATGGGCACACCGGAACAACCGGGCTTGATTCCCCGTACCTGCGAAGATCTTTTCCAACGCATTGAGACCTCGCCCTCGCCCGACATCAGCTACAACGTCCGAGTATCGTATTTCGAGGTATACAACGAACATGTGCGGGATCTCTTGGTGCCACGCACGGATCCTCCACATTATCTCCGAATTCGCGAGTCGCCATCGGAAGGTCCCTATGTCAAAGACCTGACAGAGGTAACTGCCAGAAACTACACGGAGCTGATGAAGTTTATGCGGAAGGGTGATGTTTCCCGGACCACGGCTAGCACGAAGATGAATGATACTTCGTCTCGATCTCATGCCGTCTTTACGATCACGCTGAAACAGATTCACCACGATCTTTCCACGGACGAGACAACGGAGCGCACTGCTCGCATTCGGTTGGTCGATCTCGCAGGTTCGGAGCGCGCCAAATCTACGGAAGCAACAGGTGCCCGACTTCGTGAGGGTTCAAATATTAACAAGTCGCTCACTACTCTCGGTCGAGTCATCGCCGCTTTGGCTGACCCAAAGAAGAGCCGCGGCGGAAGAAAGGGCAAAGAGCTGGTACCGTACCGCGACTCGATCCTTACATGGCTCTTGAAAGACAGTCTTGGTGGAAACTCGAAGACGGCAATGATTGCATGCATTTCACCAGCGGACTACGAAGAAACTCTTTCAACACTACGATATGCCGACCAGGCCAAGCGCATCCGCACTCGTGCTCGCGTCAACCAAGATCATGTATCTGCAGCCGAGCGTGACGCGCAAATCGCAGAAATGGCGGAGACTATCCGCACTTTGCAACTCAGCGTGAGCCAGGCGACAGTCCACCAACGCGCGAGTGAAGCTCAGGATGAGAAGTTGGATGAGTACCAGCAAAAGGTCGAAAAGATGCAGCGACTCATGGAGGAGACCAAAATGGTCAGCGAGTGCAAGATTCGTCAGCTACAGACCGAGAATGAGGCTCTGCGTATGCACTTGAAGCTCGCTCTCGAGAGTCTCAGAAATCCCATTCCACCGATCAACATCGAGAAGCGACAACTCAGCATGACCTCATTAGCAGAAGAGAAAATGCCCCCTGATCATGACCAGGAAAACCGCGAGGGTTCACCCGTTGATCCCACCGATTCTGAAGCGGAAGTTTGGGAAGACGATGAGACCATTACCGACGAGGACGATGAGGACGATGAGGTACATCATCTGATGCAAGCTCGCATGCAAGATCTTCTCGGCGACCTGAGTGTCTTCAAGCGCAAACTGGCAACAGATCACGAACGATTCCGTCCTAACGAGCAACAGAGGACGCGAAAACGACGGGCTCTTGGAACAATCCCTGGCAACGTCCGCTAGTGGCTGTGGATTCGTTCATTTCTGTTTTGTGATGATTGGCGTATAGACTTGGTGTTGGCGAAGTTTTTGTTTCGGCTCTTTGTTTGGGCCGAGGCCTCGTTTTCGGGCAGAAGCCTTGAATCGACTGTGCCTGGATCATCCCTGTTTCTTCTTTTTGTCTATTTCTATGGTAGCGCGATTACCCTCTTGCGATGAATTATGAAAAACTTTACGATTTTATGTTTTGAAGGCGACGGGTGTCGTCTGTCACCTGCTCGTATCTGGCCTCTAGAACGGTGCCTGAAGGTATGTTCTTTCACAATGTAAGACAGACCGGATCCTATGGAATCTCTAGGACGTCGCCTCGTAGCCAGATAACAGGAGACATCTCGCAAAAGTGTAAGTTGTTTCAAGCCAGTCAAAATTCCTGGATTTTGTGTTCCAAATTGCCCCCACATACATTGCTCTTCACGATGGTCCTGCACCTACTCAGATTAGGGCTGCGGGACTGGGTGGGCCGCTTATGGCATCACTTTTTCCGTGAGTCAACCCTCCCTCCCCACCAAGCGTTTGAAGATCCAGCAAGCCCCTCGCAACCCGAGATTGAGTCATCCAAAATGACAGACCCCGTTGACTCGGTGCCGACTCCATCACCTGCGGCCGCTACGCCTGCTCCGGCGCCATCCCAGCCCGCGACGCAGCCTTCCTCGCAGCAAAACCTCCCCATCCGCGATTCCAAGCCAGCAAAAGACCCCGCACAGAAGGACAAGCAACAAAAGGGCAAGGATGCCGCGCCTGCTGCTGCCGGCGCTGATGCTGCCACTGCTGGCGGAGCCAAAGCACTCACACCCGCGGAATTGAAGAAGAAGGCCAAGGAGGAGAAAGCTGCCCGCCGCGCAAAGGAAAAACTTGAAAGAGAGCAGGGCGGAGCTGGTGCTGCTGGCGGTTCAGCTCCTAGCGGTGGTCAAGGTCGTCCTCCGGCTATGCCGAAGAAGGACGCCGCTGGTGGAGGCGCATCGCAGAAGGGCCAGAAGGCTCCGCCGCGCCGCGGATCAGGACCCGGAGCTGTTATTCAAACACCTGCTGTCGAGCAGAAGAAAAAGAGGGATGAGAAAAAGGTCGCTGTCTTCGGACATCTATATGGCCAACAACGGCGGACTACTATCGCTGGCGCTGGTAAAGAAGTGCACCCTGCAGTCCTGGCATTGGGGTTGCAGCTGAGGGACTACGTCGTCTGCGGCAGTAGCGCGCGATGTGTTGCGACTCTGCTGGCCTTCAAGCGGGTGAGTTTCGTGCATTTTCTACATGCTGTCTGGCCGCGCATACTAAGTTGGAGGTTTTCAGGTCATCGAATCCTACGACACACCTCCGAACAACTCGTTGTCGCGCCACTTGACCACCGTCCTCTCGCATCAGATCACATATCTCTCCACATGTCGACCACTCTCCATTAGTCAGGGTAACGCGATTCGTCAGTTGAAGCTGACGATTTCCTCTATCGACCCATCAACTCCCGAAGCGTCCGCCAAGGCAACCCTGTGCGAGTTTATTGATGGATATATCCGGGAGAAGATTACCGTTGCCGACCAGGTTATCGCCAGCAGCGCGGCACAGAAGATTCAGGATGGCGATGTGATCGTGACATTCGCCGGCAGCTCGATCGTCAAGCAGACTCTCCTGCAGGCACACAGCGAAGGAAAGCGCTTCCGAGTATCAATCATCGACTCACGCCCGCTCTTCGAGGGCAAGAACCTGGCTCGTGCACTCGCGAATGCCGGGCTCGATGTGCAGTATTCGCTCATGCACGGCGTCAGCCACGCCATGAAGGATGCGACCAAGGTCTTCCTCGGTGCACACGCGATGATGAGTAACGGGCGTTTGTACTCGCGCGTCGGAACCGCTTTAGTAGCCATGTCCGCCAAGGAACGCGCAGGCGGCGTCGAAGTCCCGGTCATCGTATGCTGCGAGACAGTCAAATTCACCGACCGCGTGGCTCTCGACAGCATCGTGGTCAATGAAATCGCCGACGCCGACGAGCTGATCTCCAACCAGCTACCACAACAGGTGACCGGCCTCGACGACCCAGCTGCATTCACTGCTGCACCCGTCGACCCTAAGAAGGGCGGCAAGACTGCCCCCAAAGAACCTACACCTGCTGCTCCCTCTGCTTCCTCCCGTGCCCCCTCCGCTTCACCTCTTACCGAGTGGAAGGATACCTCCAACCTGCAGCTGCTGAACATTATGTACGATGTCACGCCTGCAGAATATGTGGACATGGTCGTGACGGAAATGGGCAGCTTGCCGCCCAGTGCTGTCCCCATCGTGCATCGGATGAGTACGAACATGTGAGATTACGAATTGTTGTTTCTTTTAGCATACTGCAAAAGTTGAGGATACCTTTACTTCTTTACATCAGGGTTCTTTTTTTTATATTCTTATGGAGCTTTCTTCGAAGGGGCATGTTTTGTAACAGGATTTTTCTTTAGATTTGCATTTGATCTGTCTCCTGAGATGTATCGTAGTCTGGATAAATGTATAGATTATGCACGTAAATCGACACTTACTGTTTCTTTACCTTTGAAGCGGATAAATTAATGCTATAGAAAGCAACTCTGGTAGGCGAAGAAGACGGGGCTTTTTTATTTTCTTTTAATTTTAATATTAGCATCTCCCCGGGAAAGTTAAACCAAGCCTTGTTGCTACAAATTTCACAATAATTCCAGTCCTCCACTTATCATACATGCCAATAGACATGATTTGCCAAACTTACTCTAAGGCCAGAGCAAGTGCTTCTGCCATTTATCTTCGTCCTTGTTGTACACATACTGGAGCCGCTTGTGAAGGCGATTGGCCTCTCCTTGCCAGAATTCGACCATGTCTGCTGCAACAGCATAGACTCGCCATTTCTCCACGCCTGACATTGCATCTTTCGACATCTTCAACTCAGTCTCGGCAATTTTCTGGGTCAGCGCATCACGGTCGGAAAGGATTTCACTTTGGTTCGAGGCTACTGCGCTAATTCTTGATTCAATAGGCCGAGCTTTATAGTCCAGAGCGCACTCTGCTTCAGGAATTTGGACAGCTCTTCCTTGAAGACGAATTTGTCGGGCAAGCTGCGGCCAGTAAAAGGTTAAAGCAGCATGTCCATTACCCGCCAATTGTTTTCCCTTGGGGCTGTCGGATTTCACGGCGAAATGCCAGCCACGAGCATCGACGTTTTTCAGAATAAGAACTCGGGCATCTGGGTGGCCTTGATCATCAACCGTGGAAACAGTCATCGCATGGGGCTCTCTGACCCCAGCTGCGACCGCTTCGTGGAACCACAGCTTGAAAGCATCGTGGGGAGTTTCGGGAAACTTGTCAAAATCTAGCTCTGGAAACGGCCCCTCGAGCACTTTGGTATTCCGGAGCTCAGTTCTGAAAGAGTCATCATCGATGGCCATCTGAGACATTTCAAATCGAATTCTGTATAATCAATGAGTGCATTGTGATGAGCGACGGCCTAAGCAAGCAGTGTCAAAAAGCGGGGAAAGTACCTCTGGGTTCCCAATAAGTCTGGATACGACCGATAGACGAGTAAAGTAGCTCGCAGAATGTCCCTATTCGCAGATAGTGAACAGCATAAGTGATAATATACCAGGCCAATCAATCCAGTTGCTATTGTGGTCAATTTATATGTCCGCAACCCGATTTCGGCACATCGTCGCCATGACTCACGGATCATGACGCACCCCTCAGGATCGGGTGTAAAGTTTTGTCCGATCTCTGAATCAAATCAAATGTCAATAAAATTTGCCTCACAAAATCCAGAACTTATATCACGACTCCTCGCAGACTTCTGTGTTGCATCAGTTGCGAGACAGTAGAGCAAACCCGAATGCCTGGACCTGGAGGTTGACGGGCATGGAGATGGTAGTGTGATGATAAATCGTGTAAGATTCAGTATTATATGTAATACAAAATAAGGGCAGTTTTAGCATAGCCCAGGAAACAATTCACACATGGGACTGTACAGATGGACGATCTGTCGACGCCTCGCGCTATAAGACGGTGGAAACCGTGATGCATTTCGCCTAGTTCAGGCGGTGTTAATGAAACCTATCTACGAGCCAATAAACCGTAATGAATTAGACTGTGCTCTAAATTATCGATGAAATGATAGCCTGATTAATTGTAAGACTTTAGTTCTCCAAAAAAACCACAATCATTGGCCTAAAACAGATGGTCGGTCATAGATAGTTGCTCATGCAGTCTCCGATGTCGGATTCAGACTTTAGTGGCAAGTGACTTATTCTCACAGCCAATGTAATTTTGCAGTCAAGCGCTGGAGCTGTTCATGAAGCACTTGATTCACCTATTAATAACAACTAGATTCCAAACCGCGGATTTGCAACCGGTGACCTGTTAGTGACTCATGTGCTGTAATGCCGATTTCGGACATTCCAACGGACGAGGAGGGAAAGTAAAATATCAACAAGATGTATCCTAGTTATGTTCAAAGTTACTGGACAATCAAGCAGACCAAGCCAATGTTGACATGTGTTCTGCGTCGAGCCAAAACCGGATCGTCCCCGTTCGGCGATCAAAGAGAAGAGGCCTGTTTGCTTCGCTCACCCTTATCCCAGAGGTCGAGAATCCATATCATTACTCCAATGCGGTGAAATGGTTTATCACATTCATTGTGGCATTTGCTGCAGCGACAACTTCCCTCGGCAGTGCCATTATTTTCCGTCAGTATCCCGGTAGTCATTGAACATCTCAAGCCGCCATCTAACGTTAAACAATGAAGCTGCTCTCGCCGAGACAGCCCGAGGGCTCCATTCCACCCCAACGATAACCAACTTATCTGTCGCCCTCTACATGCTAAGTTTATCTTTCTGTCCACTCTGGTGGTCATCTTATAGCGAGACGGCCGGTCGGCGCACCGTATACATCGCTTCTTTTTCTCTTTTCGTTCTCTTTGCAATCCTCTCGGCCGTGGCAAAAACGATGGGTGTTTTCATTGCCATGCGTATGATTTGTGGTGGCGCTGGGGCATCGGTTCAAGCTGTCGGGGCGGGAACGCTAGCAGATATCTGGGAGCCGTCGGAAAGAGGGAAAGCAATGGGAAGGTTTTACATTGGCCCTCTTTGCGGCCCTCTGCTTGCTCCCGTCATTGGAGGGTCAGTGTCCTAAATTATTTGGTCTCCCCAATGTCTCAATTAATGAACCATGCGCCCGAAACAGATTCCTAACTGCTCGATGGGGATGGAGGAGTACTCAATGGTTCCTGGTGATATACGGAGGTGTAGCATACGCTCTCCTGCTTTTAGCTTTGCCGGAAACAACCAGAAACCTGAATACCTCTCAAGCTTCCGAAGAGGAACGGAATGAGTTCTCAGTGAGCCACTGTTCGGATGAGATCTCGACCGCTCACGTCAAGACGCGAAGGGTTCTGCGCCATCTGCGGCAACTATTTTTGGACCCATTGAAGATCACATTTCTCCTCCGTCATCTTCCCATATTCTTCACATCCTACTATGCCGCTCTTGCCTTTGGATCGCTTTATATCCTCAACATCTCTCTACAGAAAGTCTTTGCGGAACCGCCGTATGGATTTTCTGTGTCCATTATAGGTCTATGTTACATTCCTTCAGGCCTAGGGTTTTTGATATCCGCCCTATTCGGGGGCAAATGGGCCGACTACGTCATGAAGAGGGAAGCCAAACGGAACGACAGATACGACGAAAATGGCGACCTCTTACTGAGACCCGAAGATAGGATAATGGAGAACGCATGGGCAGCAGCAATAGGGTTCCCGGTAGCAATGATTTGGTATGGGTGGACAGCTGATAAAGGTGTCTTTTGGGTCGCGCCGGTATATTACACTCACTGCTTTGTTTTTTTCTTTCCAATGTTTATTTTCTGCAGTCCGCTAACCTTTCTTCAAGATGTTCGCCAATTTTGTCTTTGGCCTCTCCACGATGCTCATATTCAGCTTGGCCGTGACTATGCTGACAGAGTTTATCCCGCGCAAAACCAGCTCAGGAGTCGCCGTGGCGAACTTCCTGCGCAATATATTCTCCTGTGCAGGCATCCTTTTGGGAGATCCGCTATTACGTGTAGAGGGCGACGGGTGGATGTTCACGGGCCTGGCAATTCTTTCGTCGTCAGGGATTGGGGTTGTGTGGTGGATGAGGGTAAAAAGCGCCACTTGGAGGGAGAAGAACATGGCCAAGCTGGGATGAGCCGGCCAAGAGGGCATTGCCAAGCCCTCTTCTTCTATACATCTCCATGATGGCTATATCCACCTCGTATTTAACGTGGAGAACTGCCCTGGTAGGTCCACACAATTCTTGTTTATGTTTTTCCTACGGTCCCTGCTTTCCTACCTATCACTACTGCCCATTCAGCCTGCCTTTAATATATATAGACGTACTATACCGATTCCTCCGACATCTGTGAGCAAGTTCGTCAAAAGCACTAATCAGTCTCATTTCAAATTTCTCATGTCTATTGTGCTACGTTAGGCTAGGTTTCAACCTGAAGTTATCCAGAACAATTGGGGTTTAGAGTGAAATTCGATGCTGATCGGTTGATGATAGTCCCTTGAAACTTTAGATGAATAGTTACGAGCGTTAAAATCATCGTATAGGAATCCCCCAGAGCACTACTTAAAGCTTTACAAACCCCTCCGGCAGCTCTCTCTGTTCAAACCACGCCTCAGCAGTGTCTGCAAAGAGCCGTGGTGCCTGACGATTCCAAGGGTGCCGCATACTCCTGTGCGTATATGCAACAGTCTCCTTGTTCAACTCTCTCCCTATCTGCATCAACTTGACGGCATCATGTGGGTGATCACTGGTGGGAACGAATCCGCCTTTCCCAGCTGCAACAATAAGGGTGCGCGCACGCCATGGGGGTGGCCACTGAGTCGGCGTTTCTGGTGAAATTATCTGCCGACATAAGCCGAGTGTGCAGATATTGGTATCAGTGCGAGGCAGGTCTGCGCCGTCCATTGCCCAGCGGACCAGGGGACGGGGAAGACAGTTTTCCACGCGAGACACGGCCCATGCTGCGTACGGCACATAAGGTGTCAGTGCCGTTCGGGGGAAGACCTCGAAGCCGGAGACGAAGACGGACTTGATTACGTCCGGATCTGTTGAGGCCAGACGGATGGCGATCTTGGCACCTAGACTGTGGCCGACGATATGAGCCGAGCCGTTGATGGCGTTGGCGCGGATCAGGTTAGCGATGAGGCGGGCCGAGAGATCCACCGAAAATGGGGTGATCGCTCGGGATTTACCATGGCCTGGAAGATCTGGGACCAGGAGGTGGTAAGAGCTGGAGAGATACGGGATGACAAGATCCCAGTTGAGGCCGGAAGCGAAGGCGCCGTGTATCAGCACGACGGTGGCGTGGCCTGCCGGATTATACGCAGTGTGGTGCAGCTTGGAAAGAGTGTCATCATCAATAGGGAGAGACATTGATCCAGTTGGAGCTGCTGGAGGACAATACTTGCACTGGATACACAGCTTTGACGGTGGGACCTCCCCCACGGTACCCACTTTACCCAAACCAAGATGTAAACTCTGAAATACATGGACAAAAAAGTCGATTCCTGTCCCGCTCCAAGTCGTTTTGAAATAACGTCGCTCAATAGGCTTATTTTTTTTACCTTGTAGACTTGACCAACATGCCTGCTATATCAAGCCACAGACGTGTAAATCCCCAGCATCCTCAATTATGTCGTATTAAATCCCCAGATACCCACCATCATTGATATCCCCGATCTCAAAAACTCGGTCCAGGATACGATATTCCAAAGACTTCCACTGTCCAAACCTTCCTCGTCCACCGCCACCCTAACGAAACTTTCCCGTAATGTTCACTGACCTGGATACAACAAATTCCCATGTGTCTTGAGGATTCAAGGCGGTGTACCGGGTTTTGTTTCTTCTGCCGCCGATAAGCTCCAGCTCCACGCCGACTCCAATCGACTTCAACCCGGGTTCTAAACTTTCTCCGCTAACAGAAACCCCCATACCTCAAACATCAAAAGGACCCAATCCTCCAAATCAAAAAGATGGTACCCTCAAACCTCACCACCACCCATATAATCAAAACAACCCACGCTCACAACCTCTCCAGAGCAAAGACTCCTCCGCGACCCATCTACACATGCACCAGCCCAGGCTAGCAGACTTCTTCGAGGAATTCACGCGCCCTCACACCTCCTCCGCCACCACGGACAACCCCCAAACCCTAAACCCAACAGCAGGCTCAAACGTCATAACCTACGGCTCGTCCTCACCCGCCTCAATCCCATCCTTCCTACCCATCGAAGACATCTACGTCGCCCCGCAACACCAGCCTCCAAACCCAGAAGACGAAGATGACGTCGTGCCGGACCAGCATGCTGCATTTGGGATTACGCGCGCCATGGACCGCAGACGAGATGCTGTTTGGAGGGATCTGGGCCTTGAAGCGCTTGTGAGTGGGCAGGGACATGGCGGGAGTGCGCTGGCTGCTACTGGTCCTGGTGTTGGGGCGGGATCGGGGCCCGGGGCTACGCTTAGGGGTAGTGCAGGTGGTGCGGCTTCGGCGGCGGCTCCTGCTGTTCGGGTGAGGAGTGCCGGGAGGAAGATGGGTGGACGGAGGGTTGTTTGTTTGCGCTAGGGATGTTGTATTGAGGTTTCGTGTGGTTGGATTCTGACTATGGGTTGTTTGCATTACAGGAGTATTGGTTACATTGCGTGGGAATGATACCCGCTGGACCGTGGCTGTTCAGCGCGATTATGTAGTTTTTCTTCATTGATTCATTTCGTTGATATTGCCTTTCGAGAACTATGGGATCCTGTCCGGGCAGGTCTTCCATTTCCACCTTGGAGTGCGCCTCAAACGCCGAGCAAGTAAATGCGACAGAATTGTACAACGTGCTGTACCCTAGATCCTATTGATGTCCACTCGGGCTCGGTCGTAGAGCTTGTGGTCAAGCTGCTTCTGCTCGCGCTCCTCGTCTGTTACGTTCCGCGGGTGGATGGCCATCTGGGCATAGGTACCTGCGGCGCGGCGCTTGGACAGAGTACCGGGGTTGATGACAAGGACACTGTCGACGACCTGGAATTACATGTGTAATTAGTATTCAAAAGACAACAAGATCATGCAGAAAGATGGATGGTCGGCTTACCTTGACAAATGGCGGAAGTATACTGGGCACGATCAGCACATCAGGGCGCACATTCCACCACTCGCCCAGCTTCATATAAGGCAGGTCTAGCATTGATCCCGTCGCTGGCCCAGACTCGGGACCGGGCTTTGGAAGATTGGCGCGTCCGGTGGGAGGGAAAAGAGGGAAGAAGTGGCGCTGCTCAACGAGGTACTTGGGCAGTCGAGAGAGCAAGTTGCCCTCGGTGGGCCTGCCGTGAAGAACCTCCTCGCGGCGGAGTTCGGAAAGTACATCATGAGAGCACATGCCAACAACAGCTTCATTGAAGGACAATGTTACGGGATTGGAGACCATGCGGACTTGTTTCGGCAGACCGAGCTCCTTCTTAGGAAGTTGTTCTTGCGGCCATGAAACGTGCCGACTCAATGCGTCACGCACGGATGGCAAAATCACAATTGTGATACTGGGGACAGCTGCTGCGAGGCGGGCTAGTGGCGCTGAGATACAGTGCCGGAAGACCGTGGTAAGTGTCGCGGTGTCCGGGTCGAGTCCTTTGATATCTGGCAAGTCAAAGTCCCCGGATGCAAGCAGCGGATGCTCGATATCTAGGAACGGACCGAGCAAAACGAGACCGTCGGCATAATTGTCTGCGGCTTTCTGGCACAGTTCCTGAAGGGGCTCAAAGTCCAAGTTATCATCTGCTGTAAACGGACCGGCCGCAACCATGACATTGAGAGGGGGATTGGCCTCTCCGTTGTTGAGACGTTCGTTTATATTATCGAGAGCCACCGCCGAAGATGCAGCAGGAGGTAGGAGAGGAATGGGGAGGATCTCCTTGACGGTGAAATAATCCCCGGAGGGATTGATTCCTCGCAGAGCGACGATTTGGCCCGGGAAGAAATTTAAGCCCGGAACCGAGTCGACTTTCAAAGGGACTCGTCTTCCAGCCCCAGTTCGGCGAGAAGTCTCGAGAACCAGAGAGGCCGGATTGAGCTTTCCTTCCAAGGAATCTGAAGCAATCCGACCAACAGCAATGATTTCACTTGTACTTTGGGTGGCTGCGCTGCCGAAGGTGAGGTCGTCCGAGTCGTAATGTTTCTGGAAGATAGCAGCAAATTCATCGATCCGATCATCAAGAATCTCCGAAGCTTCTGATAGTCGCATTCCCATAGGTTTATAGCCGAACTTCTTGAGATCCGTATTGGCAGTGGGCTTGATGCGTGCCTCGGAAAAGGGTGCCATCGGGGCCTCTGGCTGCGACAAGTGGGAATTGAGCGATTCAATTGTTTGACCAGAATTTTGTCGCTCAGAGAATGAAACAGATCTGCCATCCATGTCAGCGTTCCGTGGTCAGTTGTCGCGTTTTTGTTCGAGATAGGTAAGCATGGCACGTACTGTGTGCCACCAGGAGTGCCACCAGGAGTGCCACCATTTGCTATTGAAGTAGATCCCTTTGCCATAGGCGAACCATTCTGCTCAAGTCGTCCCATTTTTGGCGCGGCGGGCGAGGAGAAGTTGTTCTTGCGTTTGACGGAGCCAGTAACGCTGTGCAAAGACCGGCCGTTCGAGGCATTGGGTGTCAATTCGTCCAACCTGGGAAACAAATACAATCAGCCTGGTGCTTTAAAGAATCGAATTCATCCGTCCTTACATTCCGAATACATCAGCACTCGCTGCAGCACGCGGGGTTGCGGTGACAGCGTTCCTCTTCTCCGTCTGTCGGCCAGCTTTGCCACGAGTTTCGCGCTCAAGTGCTTCTTGCACATCTTGCTTGAAGCCGCGCACGGTTTCCATGCTCAATTTCACTTCCTCCCCCATCTTGATGCTGTAAGACTCCCATTTGTAGAAGAGCTCTTCCGCGGTGATCGAGTGGACCCGCAGGATAGATTGTAGTTCGGCGAGAACATCCTTGGGCAGGCCGTCGGGGTAAGATGCGGCGAAGAGCTCGTTGAGCTCCGCCGTGGCGTCCATTGTGGAGATGTTGAAGGAGAGGTGAAAAGTCAATTGTCGAACTGCGAACTGCGAACTCCGCGAAGACGCGCGAGACGCGTGGGACGTGTAGCTGACTCAGCGCCCAGAAAAGTAATATCGGTTTCCCAAGTTGGAAGGCGGGTCTCTTCGATCGTCAATTGACTTTTGAATTTCTCCTTGAACCCCGTGCATTGAGTATTTCCTACACCATGACTGCCAATGACTCTGCCCAAATCGCTTCAGCGGTGCCTTCACCCGACAAGGTTGAGGCCGTGAAACCCGAGACTGCTCCCGCAGCGGTCCCTGAACAAGACCAGGAATATCCGATCTCCGCCGCGGACGGTCTTATCCAGAAGCCATTCCCTAGGCCGCTGGAGGACGCAAGGCCCGAGAAGCCCGCCGAACTCAAGGCTGACCAACAATCCAAATACGAGTCTGTCCTTAAGACGGTCTCTTCATGGACAACCGTCCCCACCACGTCCGAGCGAAATGCCCCCACAGCCCCGATCACCGACGATGAGCGCATGTGGTTAACTCGCGAATGTCTTCTCCGCTACCTCCGCGCATCAAAGTGGAATGTTGCCCAGGCCGAACAGCGACTTCAGGCCACCCTTACCTGGCGTCGGGAGTACGGTATGGAGAAGTTGACGCCGGACCACATTTCAATCGAGAACGAGACTGGAAAACAAGTGATCTTGGGCTTTGACATCCACGGCCGGCCATGTCTGTACCTGATTCCTTCAAACCAAAACACCGAGAAGAGCGAGCGCCAGATTCAGCACCTCGTTTTCATGCTTGAGCGAGTCATTGATCTTATGGGGCCCGATCAGGAGACGCTGGCGCTGCTCGTCGACTTCAGCTCGACCAAGTCGGGCCAGAGCGCGTCCGTTGGACAGGCAAAGGAGACCTTGAATATTTTGCAAAACCATTACCCAGAGCGGTTGGGACGTGCTCTTGTACTCAATGGTAAGTGAATCGTGATTGCGGCTTGTCATGGCTTTCTAACTCTTTTTCTGTTTGTAGTTCCTTGGATCATCTCAGGCTTCTTCAAGTTGATCACACCCTTCATCGACCCCCAGACTCGTCAGAAGTTGAAGTTCAACGAGGACCTGTGCCAACATGTTCCGCCCAGCCAACTCATGAAGTCTGTGGGTGGCGACGTTGAGTTCCGCTACGACCACTCCATCTACTGGCCCGCTCTGAACAAATTGGCTGAACAGCGTCGTGAGCTGATTCGCGAGCGTTGGATCCAAGGTGGCAAGCAGATCGGCGAGTTCGAGAACTATCTCAAAGGAGAGGACATCCCGAGCGTGTCCCAGACCCAGGGGTCCGCGAGCGAACAGGCGTAAATCAATGCCGTGCGCAGGCCCCATTTTTGGCAACTTTGATAACCCGCTGTCATTTCTTTCGCATTTCGGCCCATATATACACCATCCTTGCTAGCGTGAACCCACTATTTCGGACTAGAATTTGGCGTGATTTACATACAGATGTCTCTGCAAATTTTTGATAGAACTGGACTGGCATATGTAGATATTTCACTGATAGAATACAAAGATCATCTTGAATTGACGGAAAAGACGCTAAACCCATAAAAAGAGTGAAAGAGGTGCAAAAAGGAAATGTATCCGCGTATTCTCACTGGTCCCCAGCAATCTCGGGTCCGGCACCAGACTCCAAGCTATCATGACCGTCTATGCGCTTGAATCCTTTGCCAAATTAGTGTCCCAGTGAGTATAGTGTTCATTATGGGGTTCTAATGCTGTGTGGTGGATTACTCGCCAGAGGCAATCACATTTGAGTGAACCGACGTCAGAGATGGTATAAACCGGGGTGAGTTGATAGCCTTGCAAAATTATACAGATTAAGATTTCCATTTATGCCATGGTCCCACGCCCCTTACGACGATTAAGGTTAAAAAAGCAGAATTGTGAACCGTCTATCTGAAACGGGTTCACGAACTGCCGGGCCCGAGCTGCCACGGAACTTGAGAAGGGCTATTCGGGCAAGTATCGGCTTTCGGACCCAGCCCGTGCACCTTGTCAGTGGAGACATCAAAACATGAAACAAGCCGTGGGCCCCTGACCATCGCGGCTGCTTCGAAAACGATTCACCAGAGAGTCGGGCCGAGTCTGGGCGAGCTGAAGTGGAGCATCGCGTCATTGCACAGGACGCTCGAGGCGGCATACGAGATTATGCAGGAGCGATCTGATAGCTGGGAATTTGTAGTTCATAGACTATGAAGCAACCAGAGGTCTACGTCGTTGGTAGCCACGGGCAAGAGCCACATGTGGTAGCTGAACTTTACGTCAAATAGAGTTTCTAACGTTTTTGCCCACTCTCGCTCGAGCCAAGGGCCCGGAGCATGTTTTTGGGAAACGGAGTCGCGCCGGAGTCGCGATCGTTAACTGAATTCTATCTCGCCGAGGCTTCATGACCCTGAATAACTCGCACGAGACTTGGGATGCGACCACCAGACGGATTGTGATAGGTTGATACGGAGTTTTACCTGTCTCGTTACATCTATCACGCATGGACCGACGTTCATCCGTGTGCCGCCGGTCTACCGGGACGATCACGGCCTGAATTTCAAGGCCCAGGGCCGTGAGCCGGATCATCAGGAGCCCAAAATCTGGGGGTCGCAGTTTGCAAGGTAAAATGCATTTCCATTTCGGGGCGAACGGCCTGGTCCGGCCACGTGGGACAGTTAGGGGGCCCCTTTTTGATGTACGCGGACGAGTCTAGGCCGAATCGATATCTTCGTTGATATGGTGATACAAGCAGAGAATCCTGGTATCTGTCTTCCCGCTACCTTCTCGAGTGTGGGTCTCGGGACAAATGGCCAGATTGGACAGACTGGCCCGTCCCTGGCTGCTGGGCTGTCTGAACCGGCGGGCAGCGATCGACATCCGGAGGCCTGCGGTCAGCCTGGTTGACTTTGGACCTGGAGACTCAAACCTAACGGACAGGGTACTTCGTAGCGGAGATCAGAATTCAGTCTGATCGATCCACTCTGATAACCCGGATGAGAAGAACCTGAAACGAACGGTTGGAACGGCGTTGACTGGAGATATGGGACGGTCTGGAACGCGTGGATACCCCGGAATTCGATCTTGTCCGAGTTGGCCTCTTCAGGAGGAGCAGGAGGAACCATGGAACGCGGATCCGTTTCAGGTACGGAAAAATAACAAGTCTCGGTGCGAGCAAAAGTATGTTTGGACAGCGCGCATCGTAGTTTAAGCAACGAAAGGCCCCTGAGACCCCTCGCTTGGCCAATGGCCCCATTCGGGCTCCACCGCAACCAACACGCAGCTTGTGCTCCTTCATCTTAATCGATGCTAAACCTTTCCCAGATTAGGGTGCACGGGCTCTACTCCAGACGTCTCCCTTTTCCAACGTTTCCTCCCCTGCTTTCTTTTTTTTGTTGCGCCATTCATTGATACTGTCGGGGAGTTGCAATCTCTCCAGGTACGTTCTTTCTTGTCCGAGGTCTTGTGTTGCGTTGTGCTGCCTGTTTGGTGGTCGCTTCACCAGTCCAGAAAAATTTAAGGGGGCCGACGAAACTGACAGTCGCACTCTCCACATTCCAGACAATTGCCCGATCCTCGTCACACATGCGATTCTCGATTATTTTTCGCTACCCCTTCTGATAATCAACGTTTCTTTTCTTTCCCACCCGGCGTGGTTTCTCCAAGGGAGATGACCGTCTCACCGCCAGCGTCGCCGACGGGCCCTGCCCCGCGACCCATCAGCGCGGTGATGCGCACGCCGCGCAGCAATAGTCGCATGAGTATGAGCAGCAGACAGGGTGGAAGTCGAGCCTCTGATGAAGATGGAAAAACCGCGGTCAAAGTCGGTACGTGGCCGTTTCTGTTTCCAACACACCCGGACCGGTTGTCATGCGCGCACGCATTGTCTGGCTCTCGGCCAGACATAAAGATACCTCCAGAAGGCGGATTTCTAACTTCGCAATAGCTGTTCGAGTGCGACCACCGCTGAAGCCCACCGACCCCGGATACGAGTTGATTCCCCAACGATTCCAGCGATCCATGGTTCACGTTACGGCTTCGACCAGCTTGGCCGTGGACGTCCCACAGGGCCGCAAGCTGTTTGTTTTCGATCGCGTCTTCCCCGAGACGGTTGATCAGGATGGTATCTGGGACTATTTGAATGATAGCGTCAACTCCTTCGTTCAAGGATACAATGTGTCGATTCTGGCGTATGGCCAGTCTGGTGCTGGAAAATCCTACACCATGGGCACATCCGGTCCCAGCGAGCAAAGCGATTCGGAGGCAATGGGTGAGTTTACCATTGGATATCTACAGGGAGCTCGGCTAATAGCAATACACAATGTCTAGGCATCATCCCCCGCGCTGCGCAGGCCCTGTTCGATAAGCTCGACGGCTCGAAACACAACCGCAACGGGTCTACGACCGGCCTGCGAACACCACAGAGATACTCGATGAGCTCTGCAGCAAGCTTCGGCAAACAAAGCGCTGAGAAGAACTGGCAAATGAAAGCCACCTACGTCGAGGTAGGGACTGGTCTCAAATCAGAGGCGCGACGGAAAATCTAACATTCTTGCTCCAGATATACAATGAACAGCTTCGGGATTTGCTGCTTCCTGATTCGACACCCATCAGCGATCGCAGCTCCGTTACCATCCGCGAAGACGCCAAGGGGCGTATTCTTCTGACTGGTCTGCACCAAGTCAACATCAACTCCTTTGAAGACCTGATCGGGGCTCTGAACTTTGGTTCCGCTATTCGTCAAACCGATTCCACGGCCATTAACGCCAAGTCCTCTCGTTCCCACGCCGTCTTCAGCTTGAACCTCGTCCAGCGCAAGTCTTCCGGCCAAGCCACGTCTCCCAAAGAAAAGCGCATGTCCATGCCCGTGGACTCATTCTCTAGCGGCGATTCCATTACCGTTGATAGCAAGTTGCACTTTGTGGATTTGGCAGGTAGCGAACGTATGAAGAATACCGGTGCCTCAGGTGAACGTGCGCGAGAGGGTATTTCCATCAATGCCGGTCTCGCGGCCCTCGGCAAAGTCATTTCGCAGCTCTCGTCTCGCCAGTCCGGCTCTCACGTTTCCTACCGCGACTCAAAACTCACACGTTTGCTCCAGGATTCTCTGGGCGGAAATGCGATTACGTATATGATTGCCTGTGTAACCCCCGCCGAGTTCCACTTGAGCGAGACTCTCAATACCGTTCAGTACGCCCAGCGAGCCCGAGCTATCCAGAGTAAGCCTCGAATCCAGCAAGTGGCAGACGAAGGCGACAAGCACGCTTTGATTGAACGACTGAAGGCAGAGGTGGCCTTCCTCCGCCAGCAGATCCGCAATACCGAAGGTTCGGACCGTCGAGACGCCGCGTCCACAGAGCGCAGTGAGCGCAAGAATGAACGCGAAATCCAGCTCCAAAACCAGCTGCTGGACGTCCAAGAGAGCTACAATGCCCTCAGCCAGCGCCACACGAAACTCATTTCGCACCTGGCCAACGACGCGGAGGCTACTAAGGGCGAGACCGACGATCCGGCTTCCGAGTTGGCTGAAAGTTCCATCGAGCGAATGCAGCGATCCAAGTCGTTCGCCGACTCCGTGGAGCAGGTGGTTCTTGAATACGAAAAGACCATTCAAAGTCTGGAAGCTTCACTGTCTGACACCCGGTCTTCTCTGGCAACTACAGAAAGCACCCTTTTGGAGCGTGAAACCAAGTGCACTTACGTCGAGACCGTCAACCAACAACTCCAGTCTCGCGTGCAGAAGCTTTTGGATCGGGATTCCAGCAATGAGACCTACCTCCACGAGCTAGAGTCGAAGCTCGACGGTGCCACTACGGGCGAGGAGAAGCATGCGGCCATTGTGGCTGAGCTGCGCAAGGAGCTTAGTCGTGCCCGCGAAAACGAGTCGAGTTGCGAGGAATACATTTCCACATTGGAAGATCGACTCGCCGAGTCTGACCAGGACATGGAGCTAATGCAGCGTGAAGTGATCCGCCTGGAGCATGTTATTCAGCGCCAGCGAGGCCTCGGAACCCTTGATCACTTGCTACACGACCTTGACCAGCGTCGTCAAAATGGCGAGAACCATGACGGCACTAACGGAATCGACCCGTCCTATTCTCCCACCCCCATTAGGCCCCCGCAGTTCCACCGTCACACCCCCTCCTTGGACGTCCTCAACGAAGCCGCCGAGACCGCCATTCCCGAATCGGATGAAGATCTGGGAGAGCCAATCCCAGAAGAGGATGATGAAGAGGTCGCGGAAGCCGAGAAGGCCGCTGATGTGCCTGGTGATGATTTGCAGGTGCTGGAGACTGTGACCAACAAGCTGGAGGCTCGACGTTCCGACGCTATGCGGGAGGAGCCACTTACCAGCCCAGCCCAGTCCAAGTTTGTTGCCGATAAGCTCGAGACCGTTACCCAAGAGCTGTTTGACCTGCGTCTCAACCACGAGACTACTCTGAATGACTATGAGACGCTCGAGTCCAAGTATGAAGAAGCGTTGAAGGCTCTGGCCGAGCTCCGCCGGGACAAGCTCGATGAAGCTCGTCACCCGGCCCCTGATGCCCAGAACAGCGCTTCTCGCCCCGTGTCTTTTTTAGACGACAGGAGCGCTCCGAACTCGAAGTCTGGAGCACAACACTCATTCTCGCAGTCGCTCTCCTCGGAATTGTCCTCGGCCGGGGAATCAGTTGCATTGCACGAGTCTTCTGAAATCAAGCCAGAAACGCCTATCACTCCTGTCGTTTCCTCCACTCCCACCCAGTCTGACGAGGATGCCGAGAAGATGCGCAAGGCCCTTGCCGAGCACCAGGAGAGTGCTGAAATTATGACCCAGAAATATGCCGAGCTTCAAACGGAGCACGAGGCAATCCTTGGAATTGTTGAGAAGCTGAAGGCCGAGGCCGAGGCTCAACGCACCAGGACTAGCTCCCCCACCACCCCCGGTTTCAAGATGATTCGCCGCATGACAAGCCAAAACCTCCTGTCCGGCGCCGACCGTGCTCACCGGTCGCTCACCGCGCTGCGGACCATTGCGAATGAGGAGCTTGCGAGTCGGCCCGAGATTCTTCAGACCTTTGAGGTTCATCTCGACGCCACCATGCACGAATTGGCAACCCGCATGGAGCGTCTCCAGTCCATGGAGGCGGAGAACCAAAGTGTGAAGAAGGAGATGGAAATGAAGGCCACCATTATCTCTGGACTTA
This sequence comes from Penicillium sp. S103-07, assembly GCA_037042055.1. Taxonomy (NCBI): domain Eukaryota; kingdom Fungi; phylum Ascomycota; class Eurotiomycetes; order Eurotiales; family Aspergillaceae; genus Penicillium; species Penicillium sp. S103-07. The sequence continues at coordinate 501,803 of JAXQJQ010000010.1, read as the reverse complement.
CCCGCGAACGATCCAGCATGCAGGGAGCCTCGTCTATGGACATGGCTATGGTATCTCAGCTCCGTGATCAGGTAGTGGGCCAGGAAATCCAGATCAACGAGTTACGGGAAGCCCACGAAGCTCGTGAGAACCAACTCTTGGCTGCAATTGAGAACCTCAATAGCCTTCTGAAGACCCAAGAGGTCGCGACCAAGGCTATGGATGCTGGCGCTGAGGAGCAGGATAAGAAGATTACCGCTCTGGAGGGCGAACTCAACGAGTGGAAGAGCAAGCACCATACTGCTCTGGAGTCCGTGCAGTCATCGGAGAAGCAACTTACCACTACCCTCGTTGAGCTTGAGAGCGCGCTTGCGTCTGTGGAGGCTATGCGCGCAGAGCGGGCTAACTCGGGTGATGCCTCTGCCGATAAGGAAGCCGCTGCACAGGCTCTCGAGAGCGAACGTGCCAAGCAGCAGGAGCTCGTTGATGGTCTGAAAAAGGATATTGATGAGCACAAGACCACCATCGCCGCTCAACTCGCAACTATTGCTGGCCTCGAGAAGTCTCATTCGGATGCTCAAGAGCAGCTGTCTGCACAGCTCGCTTCAAAGGACGTTGGCGGTGACAGCGCACGCGTCGCCGAACTCGAGCAGGAGATCTCGACTCACAAGGCTGCCATTGATGCACACAAGACAGACCTGGGTTCGCTACAAGAGACCCACACGCGGGAGCTGGCTGAGCTGGAGGAGCGCACCAAAGCTGCTCTTCAAGCTGAGCACGAGTCCCGTCTTTCCGAGAAGGATGCCGAGCATGATAAGACAATGGCCACTCTGCAGAAGGATATTGCCGAGTCTCGTGACGAATTAGTGAAGCTGCTCAAGGCAGTTTCGACTCTTTTGAACTCGGATGTGACTGCCGAAACGATGGCAGACCAGATCCAGGATATTCTGGCCCAGAAGCAGCACTTCTCCGATAAATATGCGGAATTGATCGACGCCAACGAGGATCTGCGTAAACAGCTCGACAGCGCCAATGTCGAGGAATTGGCGAAGAAGAGTTCCGTCCAGGAAGCCAAGGTAAATGAGCTGGCTCTCTTGGTTGCCACCCTGGAGGATGCTCTTCGCCAGAAGGACGAGCAGGTGAAGAAGAAGGAGACTCTGGTGGAGGAGATCACCGCCGAGAAGGAGAAGAGTGTGCGTCTGGTGGAGGAGCTCGAGGAACAAATTACCAACAGCTTCGACCAGCATCACAATCGCTTGTCTGTTATCCAGCAAGAGCGCGACCAGGCCCTGGAGGATGCAAAGGCCAGGATTGTTGTCCTCGAGTCGGACATCGAGACTTACCAGGTGCGGATTGAGCAGCTTGAGGTATGTTTCACTGGCCCGTCTGCACTCTGAATAACCGCTAATTTTCAAACAGCTTCAACTCAAGAACAATGGAACCCAAGACGGCTCCCACGATCGCAGCAGCTCGATGACATCAAATCTCCGCAAGAGCTCATCCGCCGCATCTCTGCCCTCGCCGCCCCCGGCCATCCCCCTGCCTCCTCTCCCGACCATCGCTTCTCAAAGCAATGGCACCAGCAGCGTGTCCCCGCCCAGCTCTCGCCACGCTAGCAAGGAGCTGGTGAATATCCAGCTAGTTGAAGACCAAGAAGCCCGCATCCGGACTATCGAGAAGCACTTGTATGCCGAAAAGCAGCTGACTGCTACCCTTGAAGAGGCGCTCGGCGACCTGGAAGCCCAGAGCAGCAAGGTCAAGTCCGACTGCGAGTCCTGGAAGAAGAAGGCGTGGCAATTTGAGGACGAGCTGTCCACTCTTCGCAAGGAGCGCAACTCCGCCCGACTTTCTCTCCAAGCCGTCGAAGAGGAGCGCAGCGCTCGCCGCGAAGCCGAAGCCGCTCGTGCCCAGCTGGAAGAGCGTATGAACGCCCTCAACAAGAAGAAGAAGAAGAGCACGCTAAACTGCTTCTAATCTTGTGCCGTTCTGCACCTCGCCTCACCCCACAAAAAGCGTGTTGTGATTTACACCTGTCGCTACCGTTTCCCCTCGATATGTACATTTTTGTCCGTTGATGTTTTCTTTCTACTTGTTTCATACCCTTTCTCTTTTTCTTTTGATTCATGCCCATACACTACCCCGAATTCCTGTATTATGACGTCTCTCATTGTTACCCCGCCGTCGATTCTTCGATACCTCTGCCTTTTCTCCACTTGTGCTGTAGTCGTCCTCCATGCACATTTGTCTATTCCTTTTACATATTCTTTGGTTTATTTTCTTGCCACCGCACGAACAAACCGTTTTATGACTGGTAGATTCAAAACCTCGCTTGGAATCTCCACTGTACATTTTCCGTTGGCCGTCTCTAGATTGGTGCAAATTTCTATCCATTTGGAAGTCTCTTTGGTTTCTTCCCGCTCCATTCTCTCGTTTGATATTTGACCGCAATCTTGGGGCCTTTTTCTGTCTGGGAGAATAGTCAATCTAGTCAACACGGGTCCTTACATGCTCAAGGATCTGTACAGGTCTATTGATATTGAAAATGGATTGAGTTTTTATAGTGATGTATACTGTAAATCGATATTGAACATCCCTTCCGGGATGGCGTATTAGAGCTTCCATGACCAGGTCTGTCCTGCCGCACCGGTAATTCTCACCCAGAGCGTTGCCACGCTGGCTGCGAAAAGCAGCACTCCCACCGTGATTGTTGCTCTCTCGTAGTTGAATGGAGCGGAAAGTGCCGACTGACCTGGCAACAGCAACCCAGTCAATGGCGTTCCCAAGAAAGCCCCCATGCCTCGAATGAGATAAAGAGCCCCGTTCACAGAAGTGAAATGCTGGACCCCAAACAACTCGATCAGACTCGCAGGGAATAATGAAATATAGGCGCTGCCAAAGCACCCATAAAAGATCGTAAACACGATGAACAATGCATCGGCGGAAGTCTGCGAGACGCTGCCCCCGGCAAAGGTTGCAGGCAACCAGAATGCAAAGACACCAACGGAACTCATGATAGTCGTCAAGAGCAACACATTCAACCGACCAAGCTTATCGGCCGCATACCCAATCACGATGCGCGAAACGAAGTTCGACGCGTTGCTAATAGTAATAAAGTTATCGCCCATACTATCACTATACCCAAGCGACCTTGCAAACGCCGCATAGAAGAACAACGGCGTCGAATATCCCGCAGACTGCAGGAAACAGCCTAACGCCTGCGCAACAAACTTCCTCGACTTGGCCACCTGCCAATTCACAAGCGGAACCTTAAGCCACCCGGTCGACTTGGACAATCCCACCATCTGGCCGCGCACCTTGGCCTTAAAATTCGGCTCCCAGCGCAACGTAAAGCCCGACAGTGGCACGAACAAAATCACCAAGCAGCCCGAGATCCGCAAAGCATTCCGAAACCCGAGGTGCGAAGTAATCGCCCGTAACACAGGCGGCCAGACCATACCTCCGCACGCAGACCCCGAGATCACAATCCCCATCGCCAGTCCGCGCCGTTTGTCGAACCACGTCGGCGCGACGGACATCGTCGGTACGTAGGCCATGCATGTCCCCATGCCGACGAGGAGGCCCTGTGTGAGTGCGAATTCCCATACGTACTCGCTTAGGCTGGCGAGGATACAGCCGACTCCGAAGACAACGCCGCCGGCCATAATTACGGGTTGCGGGCCGTATAGCTTTGCCCAGGTCATGGCGAAAGGTCCGCCCATGGACATTATTGCGATGGATAAAGTGCCGATTAGACTGATTACTGAAGAGGAGGTCCCCGTGAATGGGGTGTTGGGTTCGTTAGCCATTTCTTCGTAAATGGCTTGGTACACGCCGTAGGAGAAGATGACGGCGCATGTCATGAACATGGTCATGAAGCCTGCGGCGACGATCATCACCTGGCGGCTGCATTAGGTTATTAGACTGTGTCCGGGGTATAGTTGCGAGGCTTGGCGATATATTGGGGGGAGCATGCTGATCTTTGACCTACGGTTTTGTTGGTTTTGGAAGCTCATCTTCTGATGGCGGTGCCTGAGCGACCTCGCGTTCGCCGGGTTGGCTGCTTTCTGGATACTTTCCTTCATCTCCCATTATTTCGTTCTGAAAGGGTCCTGTACAAGAGAGGGAAGAGGTAGAATTCTCTTGGCAGGGCAGGAAAAACCCACGGTGCTGACGGCCTTCTTCCCCGTGGTCCGGCGAACCGAGTGGGTTGTCTAGTTCCCCACTGCTTTTATCAGATCGAGTTGCCCCGGATTCTCAGCGTCGAGAGATGCTTGATAGATATTGCTATGTATCTTCTTTTCCTTTTGTTCTATCCTCGATACACAAAGGGTTCGGTCCATTTGTCCTCTCTACTCATTCTATGCATACATAGTCGGAAATTGTGCGATTCGGGAAACCGGCACAAGGAATATCCACCGGCAGATGCGCGGGTTCTGCTATCCGAGTTGAATAAGCAGTGGTCACAGGACAACAACTTGATAGAGACAAGGCGCGTCACAAGTATAGTGCATTCAAATTAGTTATGGATTTGTAGACGAATGTCAATTATATAGGGCTAAACAATCAAGTATTCATATACGGTCGTCATGTGATGACGTACCCCCACGTGTCTTCATCGCATCGTCAACAACTGATTCCCAACTCCACGTCCACCATGTCGGGTCTCGCGCCCTCCAATGTGGTCATTATCCACCCCGATCTGGGCATCGGTGGTGCAGAGCGACTAATCATTGATGTCGCATTGGCCCTGCAGAACCGCGGCCACCGCGTGACGATCTACACGTCCCACCGCGACAAGGCGCACTGCTTCGACGAGGCCCGCGATGGTACGCTCGACGTTCGTGTTCGTGGGAACACCATATTTCCTGCCCATATATTCGGCCGATTGCACATCCTCATGGCATCACTGCGCCAGCTGCATTTAACTGCGTCGCTACTGGCAGAGCTCGGGTCGCGCGATCAACCGAACCATTCTTCTGGGAAGGAGCAGAGCGGTAATGCGGAGGAAATCCGAGACGATATCTTCATTGTCGACCAACTGCCCGCCTGTGTACCCATCCTTAAGACCTTCGGCCAGCCCCGCCAATCTCGCGCCCAACGAATCCTCTTCTACTGCCACTTCCCCGATCAATTGCTCGCGCGCCGCAATGAAGGCGGCTCTATCCTCCGGCTTGCCAAGCTGTTGTATCGATACCCATTTGATTGGTTTGAGGGCTGGGCAATGAGTGCGTCGGATCGCGTGGTTGCGAACTCGAATTTCTCGCGAGGCGTTGTGCGCTCGGTGTTTGGGACCGAGAAGGTCGGCGATGTAGAGGTTGTCTACCCGTGCGTGGACACAAACACTGGCCTTGCAGCACCAGAAACTAGAGCAGCAGAGGCCCTTTGGGGTGGGAAGAAGATCCTGCTGAGTGTCAATCGCTTCGAGCGGAAGAAGGATATGGCATTGGCGATTCGCGCGTATAATGGATTGGGCGCAAAAAAGAGGAAAGGGACACGGCTGGTGATCGCTGGTAAGTAATCTGTGCCGGACTGTTGTTTTCTCTATAATTTCTGACTGGGATTTGCGCAGGCGGTTATGACAATCGTGTGCAAGAAAATGTTCAATATCATCAGGAACTCGATGACCTTGCAAAAAGCTTCGGTCTTGAGACTGCGACCGTGAAGACGGTTGTGTCGGCGCTTTCCATCCCCGATAGCATTGATGTTCTCTTCTTCCTCTCCGTTCCAACTACCTTCAAAAATACCCTCCTGGCACAGTCCAAGCTCCTTCTTTACACCCCGATTAATGAACATTTCGGGATCGTGCCTGTCGAGGCGATGCTTGCGGGTCTTCCCGTTCTAGCGTCAAATACCGGCGGTCCACTGGAAACGATTGTCGAAGGTGAAACGGGCTGGCTCCGTGACGCCCATGCAGCTGACGAATGGACGGCGGTTATGGATAAGGTGCTCTACGGAATGAGCCAAAAGGACATTGAACGGATGGCTGCAGCCGGCAAGGCAAGAGCGGAGCATGAATTCTCGCTCACTGCGATGGGTGACAGACTGGAGGAGGAAATCTCAACCATGTTGACTGCCGAGAGACGTCCCTTCCACGGCTGGCAGCAGGTGTTGGTCATGCTGGCTCTTTCCGGGGCATTCTTAGCAGTAATTGCTGCACTCTTATTTCGTATGATGTAATCTAGCCTGAAATCAACAATACCCTCTTGATTATCTCTCATTTTCATTACACTTCAATTTGTTGTAGATCGCGATAACGGTCACCTGACTTCGCGACGCCGCGTTCCTCCCCGCGTCGCATCGTGTCTCCGCCATCTCACCTGGGGCAAGATGCCCGATGTCATTGATCTGATCTCTTCGGATCCTCCGCTGCCAGATAATACGCGGTTGCAACCGCAGCTGCAGCCGGTGGGGCAGCCGTCGCGTACGATCCCGCGACAGCCGTCCAATTTGGGACTGATTTCTTCGGATTCGATTGACGTCTCGCTTTTCAACCACGATGACATCTTCGACGAACGTGCGAAGAAGCGGAGGTGCAGTGATGAGAACCGTTCGCCTCTCAGACAGACGACTACATCACGCCAAACAACACTCCCAGAGCGGCGTTCATCGTGGCTATTCTCGGACGATGACTTTGGCCTTCCACCTTCAAATCCCGCAGTGCTGAAACGACAAGGACGCGATATGGAAGAATCAGACCCGATTTCCTTCACTTCATCGGCACCGCAGCCTGTATCTAAGCCCGAGCCGCCTGCACGACGAGAACCAAATCACAAGCCCTACGATGTGATTGCGCTTGATGACGACGACGACGAAGACGCCTTCTTAAAACCGCCGGGGAAGAATAAGAACACAAGCAAGCCTAGACAGAAGCAGGATACAATTGAGGAGTTCAGCGATCCGTTCTCACTTCCGGGGTTTACAGAGTTCCTTGATGACCAACCGGAAGCGCCAGTCTCCAATTCCGTGTTTTCTAGCAAGACTGCTCAGCTACTCTCCAGCCTCAAAGTGAATACTACGCAGTCTAAACCAAAAACCACATCCAACCCCCAGAAGCAAAAAGGGGGTGCAGTGGGAGGTATGTCACTTTCTGATCTATCTGACGGTGACGAACTGGAGGAACCTGTGGAGCCACGACGACCACCGGCAAAGAAATCAAACAAGCTTCCACCCGAAGAGAAAGAGGCTAGGGCGAAAGCACGAGCTGAAGCAAAGGCGCAAAAAGAGTTGGAACGGGAGTTAGAGAAGAAGCGAAAACAGAAGCTCAAAGAAGAAAAAGCAAAGGAGAAGCAATTGGCGGCGGACATTTCAGAAGTCAATAAGGCCAAAGTGGGCAAGAAAGATTCTACGCCGGAAATGATCGTCGATATGACCAGCTCTATGGAGGAGAGCAGCGTGGGCAACCAGACGGTCGAGTTCATGAAACGGCTGGGAGTTGATCATAATTTCTTCTCGGGGCCAATCTCTAATGTGGTCAAATGGCGTCGAAAAATGAATGCCAGATACAACGAAGCCGCAGGCCACTGGGAGCCGTGCGCGTTCCACATCCAGGAAGAAAAGCACGTTTTGTGTTTGGTCCCTGCACAAGACTTTGTTGATATGGTTATTCCCGCACCGGACGGCGAAGAAAGAGAGTCATTGGAACTCCATGTTCTCCGACTCAAAAGTGCCTATCCAAATTATACGGTCATCTACTTGATTGAAGGTCTGACGGCTTGGATGCGCAAAAATCGGAATTCTCGAAACAGGGCATACCAGGCCGAGGTACTGAGGCAATACGAGCAACCTGGTATCGAAGGATCAGGTACAGTCCGTGGTCGCAGCAGGAAGACCAAGAATAAACCGGAAACCACACCACCCGTCGACGATGATACGATCGAAGACGCCCTTCTCGCCCTGCAGGTTACACACGGGTGTCTTATCCACCACAGCAATGCAGCACCCGAGTCAGCAGAGTGGATTAAGAACTTCACGGAACACATTTCCACGATTCCATACCGACGTGAACGCATGGAAGGCAACGATGCCGCATTCTGCATGGATGTGGGACAGGTCAAATCTGGCGAGGACAAGCTAGACACCTTCGTCAAGATGCTCCAGGAAGTCAACCGTGTGACTGCCTCGATGGCGTACGGCATTACAAACCAATATCCCAGCGTTACTGATTTGGTCAGGGGCATGCGTATGCATGGACCCACAATGCTAGAAGATGTCAAGGTACATACCTTATCTCCTTGTCAATCTCTGCCCTCTCATTTTCTCTACTATTTTTGAATGCAGCTAACGAGGCCGAACTAGAAATCCGCGAATAAAAATGGCGCACTAACTGACTCTCGCGTTGGTCCCGCAGCCAGTAAGCGCTTGTACAAAGTGTTTACAGGGTTGGACCCGGCATCCACTGATGTTTAGCTTTGGGATCGGGCTATTTGTTGGATTATCTCTGGCTTTAATACCTATTGGTGGATAGCAATCAAAGTACATTTCGAATCCCAAATGTTCCCATTAATTCTCGTTGGCACAATATCATTTAATCTCCGCTAGACTTGTGCGCGCTGGAATTCCTGGAAGGTCGTAATTTTGCTGCCTGTTCCCCTGGTATTGAGTGTGGAGCCAACTGAAGTCTCGGAACTTCAACCAGAGTGGGATTTGCCGAGCCCGCGGGCAAAGCTTACCCGAAGCTTGGCCGCCGTAGGGCTGAAGAGCTGGTCGGGGCCCTCTGTAAAGCCATTTGTAAAATTTCACCGGTATACAGCGCGTATTGCAGTGGATCTCGTGGAGCTAACGCTGGGCGGACTCGACCACAGAGTTCCCGTGTTCCCCGGTTCGCTGAGTTTTTATCTCATCATATCTGATTGCCATCAGGATCAGATTTGATTGATAACCCGCGCAGGAACCCCCTTGCCCCTCCCCTTCCACGGCTCTCTTCAGTGCGAGAATGGTGCCCAGCGGCAGGGCTATCAGTCCAATGCTGATGTTCTCGGTCGGTGTTTTGGTCCTGTCGGCTTTCAACTATGGTTTCAGTGATCAGGCTTTTGCCTCGTGTCAGGCGATGGACTCGTTTACTCGCCAGTTTGGTGTCTACAGTGAGAAGATGCACAAGTATAAGCTGGAGCCGCTGTTCAAGTCTCTTTATAACAGTTTGAAGGCTGGAGGACAGATTCTTGGTTTGTTCCTGCTGTTCCCGTCTCACACATTGCTTGCTCATCGTTCCATCTTCTCATCAGGTGTCTTTCTCGGTGGCTATGTGAGCAATACATACGGACGTCGGATGTGCATCTTCGTCATGAGTGTATATGCGCTCGCTAGTACATCCGTCGTAATTAGCTCTAACACAGTAGCTCAAATTCAAGCTGCTAGAGCCCTCCACTGTGAGTTTCATGCTTCTCCCAGCCTTGGAACACCACCGGATAGCTAACACTCTTGGCCACAGATATCTACCTCGGTATGCAAATGGCCGTCATCCCAACAACCCTTTCCGAAATCGCGCCCGCCAAAATCCGTGGTGGAATGGGAGTTTTATACTGGCTGAGCATCAAAGTCGGAGGTCTCCTCGTGACATCCATCACCCGCGGAACCGAAAACATCAAATCCAACGCTGCATGGAGGATCCCATTTGGACTGATTCTCGTCATTCCTTTCACCGTGTGCTGCCTGATATGGTTCACCGTTGAATCTCCGAGGTGGTTTCTTCTCCACGATCAGCGCAAGGAAGCATTCGAGGCTCTCGGACGCTTCAAGTCAAAGGATACATCCGACGAGGAGCTGCGTGAAGAGTTTGAGACTCTTTGCGAAAAGGTTGCTCTGCAACTCCAGAAGCGAAGTTTCAAAGATCTGTTCATCAAGGGAAATCGAAAGCGTACGTTCGTCGTTGCTGCTTGTAATTTCTTCCAGCAAGCTACTGGTCAAGCGTTTGCGTCGCAGTACGGAACTCTGTTCGTGAAGCAGTTGAATTCCATCAATCCCTTCAGCGTATCACTCGGTACCAATGCGGTCGATATTGGAGCAATCGCTATTTCAGGACTGCTCATTGATCAAGTTGGGCGCAGGTAAATCTATGTCAAAACTTTAATTCTTCCTTTACATTCGATGCAGCTTAAACTAATTCTATACAGGATGATGTTCCACGTCAGTTCAACCATGCAAACCGCCTTTTTGATGACCATGGGCGCTCTTGGAACTGCAGATCCAAGCAACCTCTCAGCTAAGAAAGGTATCGTGGCCATGTTGGTTCTATACAGCTTCAGTTGGTCTCTCGGCTGGGCGCCCCTTGTATACGTGCTTGGCGCGGAGCTTCCTTCGTCACCTTTGCGAGAAATGACACTGCAAATTGCCTATACGGTTAAGCTGCTTACCGAGTACGTTTCCACTTCTTTATATATCGTTTGAACTGAATACTAAGTGATGATAGATTTGCCGTGACTTTCTCCTACCCATACATGGAAACCGCCGATACACCAGGTCATGTTTATCTAGGCGGTAAACTCGGATTCATCTACGGCTCCATCTCGGTTTTGGCTATTGTCTTTGGGTTCTTGTTCATTCCCGAGACTAAGTGCCTGGAGCTGGAGGATATTGATAAGCAATTTGCTGTTCCGGAGCAAGATGATATCAAAATGGTTGAGGATCAGTCGTATATGGGGCGGACTACCTTTACTGAAGTTCCTAAATAAATAAAAGCCCAGAGTTGATGTGTGCGACTGTTTGTAGCGACCCTGGAAACAAAATAGGCTACTACGTATATAATAAAACAGTAGTTTTATTAGCAGTAAGCGTGTGTGGTAATCAATGATATCATAAGTAATATGGTCTGCATACTCAGCGAGGTATCTAGACCAATGTGACCTAGCTCCTGAAATTCTCAACTTCTGCCAAATACTTGCACATATGAGGCTCGGTTGCTCTGAACAAATGGAAATTTTGCACCAGAACGCGATAAGTCCCCGATCCTTTTACGTCTCTTTCCGTTTTTAGGAATAGCTCATACTCCTCCACCTTACTTGGTATACTGCGCCTTGAACTCATATCGCAAACACCCGGCATCCCTGTATCCTCCAACCTTTCCGTTATCGCAGTCTGTGTAATCCTTCCTCAACAGCCTCGTGCACGTAATCTGGTCCTTGCTATTCGGGAACTTCTGATCCCCCAACGGGGACCAAGGACTCTGCTTCTGCCCTCTGCACCCCTTGACCCATGAGATCGAGTAATAGTAAGGTGCACCGTTCGTCTTCGTCTGCCACACAATTGGATCACTTTTTTCATCCATGACGCTCGAAGAAAGAGCGGTGCCCGCACACGCCCACCCAGTATACTGGTTTTGCCAGTCGGAGGCGGGAGGCGTGATTTTGCCGAAGTCGTTGGCATTATGACACTTGAGTGAGCCGAGCTTATCTCCTGGTGTCGTTCCCGGGGACGAGTTTTGGTCAGGTTTCTCAATCTTGTAGCTGAAGCTGGTACCACAGGCGAATTTGGCTTCACCGGATGGCTGGATTGAGTGGCTGTCGAGACCCTCGCCTGCATTACTTTATTAGTGTCTGGGGGCTGGTCCAGTCATTGGATGGAAGTAGGACTTACACTTTGGAGCAATCTTCTCAAATGTAGCTTTGCAGTCGGGCAGGCAATCTGTTCTCGAATCGGTCTCAAAGTGGAACTTGTAGCCCTTGTAAGCGCTAGACTTGATGTCGGCGTTGGTCAGGTCCACTTTAGGAGTCTTGGAGAGGTCTCTGCTGCAGAAGTGCTCGGACATGCGCTGGAAGAAGGAGACGTCGACATCGATGGCCTTGCTGTAGTCCTGCATTCAAATCACACGTTAAAAATGCACTTGAAATCATCAGGCAGACGGGGTACATACTCCTCCATTGGCACAAGTAATGTCCGCTTGGTCTGGGTGGTCGGGGATGTTGATCTTATAGCTGTATTCCGCACCGCATGGAAGAGTCACGTTTGATCCTCTCTGCACGCTATGGCTGTCCAGACCCTCGCCTGTTATTCCATGTCATTAGCATAGCGTCACTCGCTGGCTCCAGGGAAAACTTACAATGAGCCGTCATATCCTTGATTGCCCCCGCACAATCCGTGTCACACTGCTCGTTATCGTCTTTGGGGGGAGTGTACGAGAAGTCAAAGGTGTATTTCTTATACGCCGCGGACGAAATGTCGTCGCCGGCAAGCGTCATATGGCGCGCCTTCTTCGCATCGCCCTTGCAGAATTTATCCGCCAGGCCGTTTACGAAAGAGACGTCGACCGCAACAGCCTTGTCGTACCCAGTGTCGGAGCAGGTCACGTTGGGCTTGTCGTCCATATGGTCAAGAGCGTACTTGAGTACATCGGCCTGTGCGTTCAACCAATCCTGGTCGAAGGGGAAGAATGTGGGCTTCATTAAGTCGAGGCATTTGCAGTATTTGTATTTGCCCTATACGGACCAAGTCATTAGTATATACCACCGGCACTAAACAGGGGGGCGAGATACATACATTCTGACAAACATTATCTTTCCCTTTGCAGTCCTGGCAGAGCGGCGCATCCTTCCCCTTGGGCGCATCCGCCGGACAGTTCTTGGGCTTATTAGGAGGAGTCACTATAGTGGGAATGTTATTCTTCGGTGGGTCTCGGATCCCAAACGCGAGCGGGAGATGGTTCTTCGCATAGACATGGAAAGCCATCCAGACCATGCTGATGCCACCAAACCCAGACGCAACCATCTGGGCCTCCTGTGCGGTAGCAGAAGTACCCAGGGCCTTGAGCACGTCCTGGCTGAGAAATTGGATGTCTTTAACGGCATCGTTCAGGGCTTTAATCAGCTCGGAATTGTCAGCTTTGAAGTCCTCGAGGAACTTGGTGATCCCGCATGCTGCTTCCCGCTTCTTCGAGCAAGCAGGCACCTTCCCCATCATATCACTCAGCTGCTGTTCGAGCTTGGGTGACATGAGGACGTTCAAGTCACCTTTGGGTCCAGTCATAACGGCCACCGGGGCAGTCACGGTGGCTGATGTGGGCTTGTTGTCCTTGGTTGTGACTTTGACTTGGGTGATGTATTCTGTGTCTGTTGCTTTCCACTGGACAATTATCAGCGAGGGTAATTGCAAATCAGTGCGATGATATACTTACGCTGCCCTTGTCGTTGATATAGTTCGAGAAGAATGTGTTGTATGGTGCCGTGGTCTCACTAAGGTCGATTAGCATAAGCGATAACAATTTTAGGAAGAGCGACGAACACTGGATCCACGAGAACAGGATTGATTCCAATCTGCCCAGAGGTTGTAGGTATAATTGCGGCCACCTGGCCTACGTCTCTCTCCTCGACGCGGGTCGGCGCAGGAGTCTCTTGTGCTGGTACTTCGACCGGCCAGGCCAAGGCCGCCGAAATGAAGAAAGATGCCGTGAGAAGAGACTTCATGATCATGGAGTATAAGATATTGTCACTTGGCTCTTTCAACGATTCCAGTGGAGGGCAGTATATACTTTATACCTCTGGTTTTCCTCCAGCACCCTCCTCGTCATCGGACGAAGTCAATAGTCCCAAAAATAAGTCCAAGGCTGAATCCAACGCCACATCGCATCTTACAGCTTGGCCCCATCTCGAAGATGTCGATGGCATGTGGAAAGTCGAAAATAGTCAATAAGGATCGAAAAATAACTACCACTGGTAGTAGTACCCTCAGACCACAGTTTATAGACCAGGCGCCCTGCATCACCGCGACCCCACAAGGCTTACGCCGAGCCTCCCGATGCAGGGTCTTGAGATAGGCCGTCAAACACACAATCATAGTTGGTCCGGAGGATTTTTTTAGATTGGGGGCCATTGGGGACTTCATCATTAGATCAGGGCCTGGCAAGGCGCCTAATAAATGCTCTTGGCTCTGCTTAGCTTTCTCCAAAAAGATACCTTCACTGGACGCCGCATACTCCCATATCAGCACTAGATGATCCTTCGAAAAATCTTACGGATGGGTTGTAGGTAATTTCCGCACTTACTCGGGACGGGGTCCATTTATTCCCGGGGCCATTACCACCTGGGGGCGGGGGCTATTTACCAGGGTCAGGGCATATGTACTAGCGGCGGGGCGACACTGCGCATACGAGCGGACCAATGCACCACATTTAGCAATGGATATTGATTCATTCTACTCATGCAATACCCCCGCCGCAAATGAAAGTCGTGGCGATGCAGTCAGCTCGCTGGATGGCTATTCTTGGCTGGTCGTAGACCACCGGATGCTGATTCAAATTGGCGAAGATATAAAATGCTAACATTCGCTCTATGGGATGACCATCCATTCTTTCTTCGTCTGGCATCTTCTCCAAGGTCGTTTCACATTATTTTCTTCATCTGTCTCGTCTAATACACGACGATGAGATATCTCAAAGGCCTGCTTTGTGCCTTTGGCCTAGTTGGCCTGGCCAGTGCTAAGGGTCCATCATGGAAGCTCGATAAGTCATGCCAAACGGGTGGTAAGCCGGTCACGCTCTTCCCATTGACTTTTGAATAACACGTTTCCGCTCCCCAGATCTCAATGACATGGTCACTACCGCCGTGAATAGTGCCTTTTCGATGGCAGGCGATGAGGCCGACGTACTCACCAAGATCCTCTCCAATCAGGACCTGGGCCAAGACAAAGAAAACCTCCTCAACGTTGTCAAGTGGATGTTTACGAAAGACGGCGAAGAGCCGAATCGGGAGCGAATTGGCTTACTGAAAAGTATGTTCACCTGTTCGTACATCCATATCGGTGAGGTCGGTTTGCTGATTGTGACAGCACGTATGTCGCTTCTCGCCAGAGCAAAGGATCGTAAAGATAACGAGGATCCGGACGGTTCGACGGTAAGCTTTCTGGGCTCAGCTCTGGCACAACCATGTCGGGTGTAATAGAGTGACTGACAGATGAGCAGATCGTGATATACTGTGGCTTTGACCGCTTTGAACCGAGGTCTGGCGGTCAATGGAAAGACAATGGTAGGTTCATTAGCCAACAATGTTCAAAATCCTCCCGATCTGACATTTGCAGACATCGACGAGGTCCTCGACAAGGACCAGTCATTTGAGGCATGCAAAGGCGTCCAACCTAACGTAGCTTACACCTGGGTATCTGATGACAGGTCGAAGCCGTCCCAGGTTCAGCTTTGCCCATGGTTCCTCAACTGGATGAAATCTAAAGATACTAAAAGCCTGAAGGACGCCGAGGTTAAAGGTTTATTTTGGCGAGCAATCAGCAAAGGCCTATCGAAGGCGCACACGTTGCTAACGCCTATTGATGTGGCCTCGCTGCTCGACAAAGTGGTTCTGCACGAGTTATCGCATACACGAATTGGGGGTGAGGCACTGGATGTTGATGGACCCAACTTTGTGAATGTTAGGTATGGGTGGAACAGGTGTCGGAAGTTGGCGCAGGAGGGAAGCGATGATCGGGAACGGCAAGCACAGGTCAATGCGGATTCGATTGCGCTTTGTGGGTCTGGTATGTTGGTCCCTTTTGTGGATTCTATTCACGTAGGTTACTGACTGGGCTATAGCCATCAGGTTTATTAAGGAAGGGAAACAGGTGAAGGAAAATGGGGATGTAGAGGACAAGTAAGGATCGGTTGTGGTCAATCAGGATATCATTTTCTATGGTGTATACCTAGGGAAGCTACATAGTTTCATCATTTCTTTTTGTTACTGGGTATTTATCTCTCTGTATGGAACTACAAGTCACGGTAGACTTTGCAATTTCTCTCAACCATCTATGTCGTGCCTGGGACCGCCTACATCCGCGGATACTCTCTGTATTGGGTACTATATAGGTACTTTAGATACGGGGGTGTTGTAGGTACATACATAGGAAAGGACAAAAATAGAATTATGCACCTGTCAAATTTAGCCCCTCGGAAAATCCCCTTGTTGGTTATCAAGCAAGCGGATTGGTTGAATGGGTTATTGCTCGTAGATCAATCGTTGGGGGCTGATGCCGAGACTAACTCAGCCTCGCAGCCCGATACATTTCAGATTGAGTATTTCTCTACTCCTCCCCCCTCCTCCCCATCAACCATCAAACCGACCACGAATATTTCATTATGAAATGGTCATGGAGCCTTAGTGCTCGACGCCGAGAGGAAGAGAAGCTTGCTGAGAGGCGCAGGCGCTTCAGCGACCGTCCTCAACCTCTGCCAGCGGTCCGTGAACGGACCCTGACGCTGCCACTTCCACCTAGTAACACGGACCTGGTCCGAAATAGTCGTCAACAAAGAACCTGCGATCAGCAGCAATCTGCATTTTTTACTACGCTACCAGGAGAGATCCGGTATCTGATCTATCGGGAAGTCCTGGCCCCTCCAGGTCATCCAGAGCTCCATGTCGCCAGTGCGGACCAGCGACTCCTGAGCCGGCGCTGCATTAATGAGAATCCCGATGCCCCGGGCTTAGAGCACTCTTGTTGGGGTCGTTGTTACAAGCAAGACGGCACGACGGCCCGGAGTGGGAACCCAAAGGCGTATGAGCCTGAGGCCCGTTCTCGTTACCCCATAAGACTGGGATTGTTGCGCACTTGCCGACAGATGTATGTTGTTAGAATTTTCCACATCTAAGCAAGCGACAAACCCACTAATCAAACTAGATACTCCGAATCAATTGATCTCCTCTACTCCCAAAACATTCTCAGCTTCCGCCAAACGCGGACTCTCGTGGATCTCCAACGTACCATTGTCCCCCAGCGCTTACACAACATTCGATCTGTAAATCTGTACTTCCTGCTCCAACTATACTGGTTCGGGACGCGCATAGATGCAGCTGACAGTATCTATCCTCTCGACATACCCTTCTTCTGGGAGTCCGCCTGGAAAATCATCGCCGAGATGGAATTATTGCAGTGCCTTCGGGTTGAGTTCACTGATGGGCGCCTTGACAATGAATATCCGCACCGAGATGCGGTGGTGCATCTTTTGAAGCCGATGGCGGCAGTCAAGGTCCATAAGTATATCGTCCAATTCGATTGGTCAGTTGCGGTAGACGAACTTGTGGGCTTGTTGGGGAATGAGGTACCTTTTGAAATTCAGGTCAAAGAGAAGCCTGTGCAGCCCTTTTATTTTTGGTAGAGTCTGAAAGTACCCTGGGTGGCCTCATACAAGCTATGAAAAAAGTTGCAACTGTTGAATCGAAGTACCTTGTGCGATAGTTTGCAAATAGAATATGAGGACCTATGAGATTGACGCTGAAAATGAACACTTTTGAGGCCAGAAAAAACTAGAGCCTTGTGCAAATTCATAGTCTGGATATAAAAGTATTCAGTACAAACAAAATTCCTGTTGCATAAGGACATATTCGAAGATAATTTGGCCCACCTGGTTCACTCTGTCAGACTCAGCATCCGGTGGTTTTGTTTAAGACAGATCTATAAGAAAGAGAGCGGTAATGACTGAGACCCGGGGGAAAGCTGGTTATAAAGAAGAGATGAAAGCACTTACAATTTTTAAGACGAAATGCATAGAACAGGAGCTATGAGTTGACCGGGGGAAGACTCTTAAAATATTAGGAAAGAAGGCTTGAGGTGGCCCAGTAGGGTTTCTCTCCGTCTCTCTTTAATTAGAAGACGGTTCGTTAAAAGTGGATCTTTCTGGACATCATCGAGAGGAATTAACATCTTGAAAATGGTCTCTATTGCCTAATTATACGCCTCGCTGGGAACTAACTATTAAGCGCCAAAATAACAACCTTTAAGCAAATGGACATAACATGTGGCTCCCGACTAGACGACGACACCGCGTTTCTTCCAACCTCTCCAGGCAGCTAACCAAACCACAACGGCCACCCAAACGCTAATAGTACAGCCCACAGCCCAGTACCCATAACATTTCCAACCATAGCACTGCCCATCAGGCGAACCGATCGCATCCAGGGCATTCTGGTAAGCACGGGAGTAGACAACGCCCCAGAGTGCAGCGCCGAGCGCTGGCATCATGGCGACTATGCCCCAGTTCGTGGCGAAGTTCTCCACACCCCACACAACGGAGATGAGGATCGGTGTTAGAGAGAATGCACTGCCGTAGCCGAATCCAACTAATGCGGTGGTGATGTGGAAGACGGGTGGGTGGTCTATTGGAAGAGGGGAAGAGAGTATAAGGTACCCGATGGAGAGGAGGATGGCCGATGGAAGTAGAAAGGACATTCTAGAAAGCGTGAAACCGTCCGTTTCAGCCGTGCCGAAGCGATGCCGGCTGTCCTCTGGGATCGGTGGGAAAAGATGTGTCGCTGGAGGTGCAAAGAAATCAGAAAGAGATCCCGTGAGGAGCCGGGCGATGGTCGAGGTCAAGGCAATCGTGGTGACATGGGTGGATGGGAGACCGGCCGGCGGAGGAGCGAGAGGAGAATAGAATCGAGGTGTGAGAGTCGGAATGATAGTGCCGAGCTGCTTGCGGTTAGATATCAAACATACCATGTACGATGAAAAGACTCACGTTGTTAATGTACGACTCTCCCGGCCCAGTGACCAAGAAGAAGCCAGCGGCCAGCCACCACATCGTTGGATCCTGGAGGAATACCCGCGTTTCATAGTTGAGGAGCCAGTTCTTCTTGCGACGTTCCTCGTCCTGGCGCTCCTTTTCACGTCTCCGCTCTTCACGCTCCTGGTCCGAAAGAGTCACCGACTCTTCGTCGTCGGAGCCAAAAGTGCCATATTCAAGCACAGCTCTTATATCACCGCGTGGACGGAAGAAATCGCTCTCTTCAAGCAGTCCACTGCGCTCCAGTTCTTCAACTGTCTCGTCGATATATTTCTCTTCCTCGTCGTCAACAATGCGCAGAGCAAATGTACCGATTATTCCGATGGCCAGAAGCAGCAGCGCCAGGAAGAGGAAGTACCGGAACACATCCACGTCGCCCCGGCTGCCATCAGGGTTACGCTCACACAGCAGGTAAGTTCCCAATTGGCTCTGCCACATGCCACTCAGGCCAAATGCCGCAATAGGAACAGCAAGCATGATACCCTTATGCTTCCCCCGGCCGTAGTTTTTTGCGCATGTCGCCACGGCAGATAAATACATGCAGCTGGTGCCCATTCCGATCAGAATGAAGGCCACTATCATGACCCAGAATGGCCATCCGGCGCCACCAGCATCTCCGGGTGGACCGCTCTTATATGTAAACGCAGCGAGAAGATACCCCACGCCAAACAAGATCGCCGACCCCAACGACAACGGCGACGGGCTGTATCGATCGCAGAGGTACCCGAACAATGGCACGAGCAGGTACATTGCGATCTCCGCCGCAATAGACACCGCATTAACTTGTAGTTGAGTGTATCGAAGCCGGGTAAGCAGCAGATGCCCGTACAAGGAGAACGCAGTGATACTCCCAGCACCAAGACTACAAGCCGAATGTCAGCGCCGGGGACACCTATAACATACGACAGGGCAACTATACCAAGTAACCACGCCCCAGGCAAAGCTCACAACTCGGACCACCTCCCTGTGTATCTTTTGCCGATCACGCTCGACAATGCCCTCCACCACATCGTTCAGCAGTCCATCGTCGCTATTACGGCTTCCGCTGACGGCCGAAAGTCGCGAGTGACTGGATTCCGGTCGTGCTCGAGGATACGGTGTTGAATGCCCAGCATGTCCTTCCGTATTATCATCTTGAAGTAGTGGCCGGTTCGCATCGAAGTCGCGTTTATCGATCGGCGGGTCCCTATGGCCGTGGGAGCTCGTCATCGTGCTCGCCGCACACGAGTGGAAGTTCGTGAGATGAATGGAGAAAGCGAAACTCGGGAGATATGTGACGGTGGGATATAATCAAGGTCCGGTCCGTCCAGCAGCCCCGCCGGTATTCCGCGAGGCCCTTGCGGAGAAGGAATGGTGAGTCGTGTCAGCCGGGTGGATCAGTTGCTGTGTTGTCGTGTCCCCACCCTACGTCATTGGATTTCAACACACGCTCATTACGGGGTTGTGAGTTATTCGCAATGACTCCTGAACATGAAGGTAGTTGCACAGCTCATCCGCGATGACGCGAGAGGAGCTGGAGTTGAAGTTATCGGCGGGCACGTGACATCGGCCGAGGCTTTAGACAGGGAGATACGGAAGATCTTAGGATAAAGGTAGATTCTTGTCTAATCGGAAATAGATCATATACAATACATAAGGCTTCGACCCAGGTAAACACGGACCTGTAAAACCAGACATCCCGATTGCAGGGGTATTATCAATAAAACAAGACCGAGAAGTGAAACAAAAGTGAGAGGTAGACGGGGAATCAAGGGTTGCTAAATTCATACACGCCATCGAAGTGGAAAGGGAAGTGAAATGAGAAGCACAAAATCAGCCGGGCTCTAAATGCATCCAGGCATTGGCAAGGGTCATTAAAGCATCCGTGGAGATCATAAGTCGTACTTCCCTAGGGAAGCTCGGGGCGAAAACAAATCAAGGCGCATGATGATAGGATAAACTCCGTCTATCCCCGAACACCCTGGTGTTGAAAATCAAGCCGAATAAGGAGAAAGAAAATAAAGAAGGAAAGGGGAAAAGGAGGATTGACGGATCGGGCACCTCAGAAACTGACTTCACCCACGTCGCTGTCCATCACGCTTTCGTCCCAGTATTGGTCTGAGGGTGTCTCGCGAACCGCAGGCTGTGAACCTAACGCGATGGCCTCGCCCTCGCCACGCTCGATGAACTCATCCTGGGCAGCTTCTCGCATGATGCGTTGGAAATACATCCGAAGGGTGCGAAGGCCTCGGAGGTACCCGCGATCAATGTCCTGCGGATGTTGGGGCGGGCAGGGTGTGTCCGGAGGTAATTCGTCCTCGCCGGTCACGCAATTGGCGAAGTCGACAATTTTCAACTGAACATCAATTTTATTGTGCCCATCTTCAGACGCTTGTCGTCGTGGGCCAGACCTTTCGTTACTGGGACGACTAGGCGTTGGGGGAGGAGTTGCTTGCTCTCCGTCGTACAGAATCAAAAGGCTACTAGCATAGAGACGGTATCCTTTTAGCTTTCGGATCATGTGTTCCAAAAGCGAGATTTTCTCCAAAATGACGGGGATTTTCTTAACCACGCTGGTGTAGCTAACGCCATCGTAGAGGAAGCGAGTGAGTGCATCCTGGAATTCACGACCGGATTTTAAGTCTCGTCCAAAGTACTTGTCCTCGAAGATGTATTCCTGCTTTTTGACATTCCAGGCTTGCATACCACAGAGGCGAACTCCCAATTGTTGGGATGTGGTCGACTGACACTTTCGCCTTTGCGATTTTTTCTTTTTCTCGTTCGCTTCAATACCGTATTGGCGAGTACCCATCTTGAGATCGAGGACGCACGGCTTGTTCATGCCAGCCGTGAGATCTTCCAGTAGGAGGAAAAACTGCACTCGATCGTCTTTTCGCAATTGCGCCTCCTTGGGATTGCTCGGTAATTCAGAACCGGCGTCGTTGCTCTTTCGTGCACGTGAAGCGTCCAAAAGTCTTCTGCTGGGGGTTCCAGTTTCAATACCATAGGGCTCGTTGGCAGAAGCGTTTTCCGAGGCCGTAGAAATAGAGGACGAAGAATTGACTTTGAGGGTGGAGTTCTCAGGCATAGATGCATCGCCTTCCATTGAGAAGATTTCATCCTCCCTATCTCCACCGTAACCTTCGTCGTCGAAAAACAGGAGCTCGCCATCATTGCGGGAGTTGATACTTCCACGTCTTTGCAGGCCACCTCCTGAGTGCCGGCGCCTCGGCTGACCGCGATGAAGAGAGGTTGCTCGATCTGGCTGCTCCTCGGTTTGAACCTTTTCGAGACGATTACGATTGTCCTCAAAAGCTGTGGAGGCTGATGACGAAAGTGTTGGGCCTTCCGGATTGGACCGCGCGATCTCCTTGGCAGGGGTTCTCAAAGTCTCGATCTTACCCAGTGCCGACGGGCGACTATTAGCTGCGTGATCTTCCGAGAAGTTTTTGCCACGCTGACCAGGCATATCTGAGCTGGCTCTCGGTAGATGAAGAGGGCCACGGGCGTGTCGCCGATGGTGGTGAATGGCAGGTGGGCTGAAAACTTCCCGGAGAACTTGTTCCTGGAGCTTCCTGTTGACTGTAGTCGCACCCCAGATCTTGGTCTGTTTCCTCAGTGATGTGGGATCGGAGCCCGCTGGCACATTATCGAGACCGTCGGCCGAGCGGGGCCGGCCCATCACGCTGTCATCTGCAAGACGCGGTCGTTGAGGACGAGAGAATAGATCGGCGGGGATGATATGACGGTTGTTCTCGAGAATGACTTTGGGAATGACCCCAGTAACTTGACTCTGACTGACGATTCGCTGCGGTTCCGGAGCTTCCAGCATATGGGAATTAATTGCCGAAGATCCGTTAGCCTGATTTGCATCGAGAATGCTCCCGTTTGAGCGGTCGGTATTGGCTCTGAGGCGTTTGGGGGTCTTCGAAAAAGTTACGTTCAAAACGCCAATGTATCTGTGACAAGTTAGATAGATCATCAAACAATATCAGACCCTTGTTGGGTAACAACGCTAAATGCATTGATGCCAGATGACGATCTTGCGGCACTGCCATCATAATGGGGTAAAGCATACCTGGGAAGGAACACCAGCATATCAGGATGTCTTTTTTCAATTCGCTCATAGAATTCATTCTCTCGATTATTGAGCTGCTTGCACACTGCCCGGCGCGAGAAGCGAAAAACGGTGGTATGACCCCCGACTTGATGCCTGTATGGCTTCAGTTCCACGGCTCCAAGAGGGCCTGCGGGTTTCGACTTGCGTCTCAAAGGAAGCCGGGGTCGTTGCGTGGGCGTGGCGGTCGGTGTTACCTCAAGGTCATCGGTGAGGCTAGATTCATCGTGCATTGATAGAGCACTTTCGTCCGCGGAGGCAATTTCAGACTCTCCAGTGGAATCATAACTGTGTTCGGAAACCGTACTCAGGGACTTCTCTGGCAGACGTTCTGCCGGAGACCGAAGATCCGGAAGCTCGCCGGAGAGGATCTTACTTTCATTCTTAGATCGAAAGGATATATCCACATGGCCGCCGACTTCCTGCTCCGCAGACTCTCTACGATCTTGGGGCACTAGCATCAGTTCATGGCCTTTCTCCGCAGCGGAAATTTGAAGTGTTTGCACACTATCCGAGTCCGCCAGTAATTGTTCTGAAAGATCATCTCCTTCCGGGACTGTGCGCTTGTGAGGGAAATAAACAGCAGAGGAGATTTGCTCGTTCTCCTCTTCTTCTTCGAATTGGGCTGATTCCCGACGCTCTCCTTCCTCGAAAGAGCTCAGCGAATCGGGAAAGCGTTCGACATGAGGTTCTCTTTGGAAATAATCGCGACTGCGCTCCGAATACTGGGTCGGGATGCTTTTGGAGAAGGAGGATCCGCGACCGCCACCCGGAGTCAGATGAAAGTTGCGGATCTCCTCGAGGAGACCGCGTGGCAGCACTGGCGGACGCTGCTGGTAGCCATACTCCTGGTCGGCTTGTTGAGGCGTGTTT
Organism: Penicillium sp. S103-07; assembly: GCA_037042055.1. Taxonomy (NCBI): domain Eukaryota; kingdom Fungi; phylum Ascomycota; class Eurotiomycetes; order Eurotiales; family Aspergillaceae; genus Penicillium; species Penicillium sp. S103-07. The sequence goes on along the minus strand of JAXQJQ010000010.1, from coordinate 478,389 downwards.
ATCGACGTCGGTGACTCGGGTGACGGACCATTACCCAATGAAGGGAGAGAAACGCTTTTGCGGAGCACGCCATCTTCCTCCGCTAGGGCATGAAACTTCGGGTTTTCGAGCTCCATGGTCTGATCCCTCAGATCAAATGGCTCATCCTGCTGCCTAGTGCGGTCATCCCGTCGTTTACGGTCGGGCGACGTCGTGTTTTCTTTGAACAAGCCGAGGTAATGGCTAGACTTGCGGCTGCGCACGTTAGAGGCGGGCTCCGCGTTGGCAAGGTTTGCCTCAATTGCGTTATCCACTCGCCCACGGCGACCCCTGCTTGAGCTCTCCTCCAGAGAAATACCTCGAGAAGAGTCTGCAAATGAAGTATGAGGTGCGGTCTCCGAACTAACCATCGGCCGGTCCTGGCCGGACGACAAGGGCGTTAAGGACTGGGGATGGTGAGATGCATCGTCTATCAAAGACGGAAGAAGATTGCGTTCAGCCAAAGAGTCTTGAGAGCTGCTAGCTTTCGTACCTGTTTCAACCGAAGGCCCAGTGTACACAGACGGAGCGATTGTCTCCCCCTCCTGATCTTTCACGTGGTCCGAAGAAGAGATGGACGAGCGCAGTAGAGACGAGCGGGGGGCATCGGTGTGAGAAAAAAGAGATAAGGAGCGCAAGGGGAGATGTCTGCGGACGTCAACTTCCATGTGGGAAGGATCGACGTGGGAGCGGTGGGGGGAGACCTTGGATATAGAACTTGGAGACCCGGGTGCATCATCCAGGCCGAGGATGGCATTCACCGGGCGCTCATGATCCGAGGCCCTTTCGGGGGGCAATCGTGGGGTATTGGCGCCGCTATCCGAAGGAAGGTAATGAGTTGCAAAGATACTGTCTCTCTCGGACAATTGTGGGCTATGGACGGATTCAGGACGCGATAATTTCTCCAAAGGAATGGTGGAGGTCCTATTTAGGGCGAAAGCAGATGCGGGCTGGGACCATTGGCGGACCGTTGGGGATTCTGCACGCGACGGGGAAGGCACCTCTTGAGCCCCCTGGGACAGGTGGTGGTCCTGCGACAAGTGGTGACGTGGGTCGCTCCGGGAGAGCTCTGCGTCCTTGGAGCAATCATGATGGACGGGCGTAGCAGGTGTCACCAGGGGGTCATGTAAAGTGTCTTCGGGAGCGTGCGGCGGGTTTGACATGGAGAGGACATTGGTCAGGGTTGCCCGGATCGGAAAGGTATTGAAGTGGGAACGAGGCGGGGGGCTGGTTGGATATGAGGGATAAAATTGATACGCCGGCAGATGGACGTGGACGAGACAGATGAGAGGTTGGCGTCACGAATCTGAATAGAAGCGAGTTAGTGGGAGGAAGAAGACAGGGGGAGAAGATATCTCGAGCACGTTGGGCGAGGGAGGAATCTTACAGGTAGAGAGAGCAGACCGCAAAATCGGTCGGAAAGCCGGGATCAGGAAAAGGCTCAGACGCTGGGGGAGAGAGATAAAGGATCGAGAGAACCTAAATGGAGTCGGGGCCGAGACGGTAGCACAAGTGACGCCGATCGCCCGTCACCGCCTGGAAGTGGACCGTTTCTGATCTCAAGTTCTTGATGATAAAGAGTGGAGTGAAAGAGGAATAAAGTGGGAGATGGGAAACGGGGGATGCGAAATGGAGAAGACCCATGGATGAAGTCACCGGGTTGTTCCTTTTCGTCTCCTCTTGGCTGACTCTCCCCTTCAAGACTTCCTTTCAAGGTTCCTGCCTACGCCTCTGCCTGTTGCAGTGTCCGCAGTTATCTTCGATATCTGCAACTCACCCACGCTCTTTCCATGCCAGATCCTGCAGATCTTGTCGTTGGATCCCTGCATACGACTACGGACGTCCTGCAGTCCTTTGAATGGGGACTCCAGACTTGGGCCTCCAGGCTCCAGGCTTGATTACGACTTCTACAGAACGCAGCACCAGCTATCCCGATCCAGGAACCGGAGAGCTCGGTATGCAGCAGAATCGGCGTTCGATTTTACACTTGCAGCTCTCACATTCACCTGCGAAACCTGTGGGGCAAAGGGATAACAAGGTTCTCGGGTCGATCAGGCGATTATTGGAACGGGCTTTCTTCACGCCTCTGCCAATCATCGTGTCCGTTGGAGGTGGCGTGGTACCACGATGGTCGGTCATTCGTGTCAACTGCTCCCATTCTCTGTGATCCGAGTCGATCCTCCTCCTGCGATTGGGGAGAAACCGCCCCTAGAAACATTCTGGACTCTCCTGAAAAGCCACAAGTATTCGGCTTCTACATGGTCCGTATAAGCTACTTCGTACAATGCCGTAGGATTCAGAGGCAGTCTTTAGATCAACTATTTATTTTCTTACCGACTGAGTCTTTGCTCGGCGATCAACACGGCTTGCAGTATTGCAATTTGCTGATGCCCAGGTGATACCTCAAAACCAAGAGACTTGGCGGTCGGGCCTGATCAAACATTTGAGCCCGGCTTCTATTTTCATGGAGCACAAAACGTTTCCCATGAAAGTACAGAGGGTACGTTGCCGTCATACCTGGTAACACTGTTTGAGCGCTGCGCCAGAGGCGCGTGATCGAGTATTGAGTTTGTACGTCAAGAAAACCTTAGACAAGCATTCACCCTATACCCCCCCCAAGCGTGAACATTATACCGTGCGCACGCTTCTCAAATTTGAGCCGATCTATCCAGGGACCGACGATTGCAAAAGCAGAAAAATCAAGACGCTTCGCTGACTCCTCAAGTTGCCCGATTCGTCCGGAAATCCACCGGGAAGAAAGCCGACTGAACTTTTGGACAAAGACGCTTGGTATGTTTGGAGCAATCGACAATCAAGGATGAACTATCCGGAGGGATAATTCAGTTATGCCAGTTAACACACCTACCATGCCTATATAATACTTTGAATAGGACCGGGCTCGGAGTGGCAAAGGTCCGCAGCGGTGATCCTTGTCAAAGACCAACGCGATTTAAAGCGAGAAATGAGCTACAAATTTAAACTCCACGCAGATAGATCTATGCCAATCTCGTTCCTTTGAATCTGGATGAGGGGGCCTTGAAACGGACATTCAAAACACTTTACTTGCCCATGATCCAAGCTGTGTATCTCCACGGTCCACTATAAAAGGGGCTTTCCAGCGGGGCAAGACCCCAACACCTACGTAATTATCCCCCAAGCCCTACATTACGGATCCAGCAGTCACAGGCTACGAGTGACAACGCTCCTTAGTGCACCCAGCTAAAGTGTGATGGGAGCGGCCCCCGGCGCCCAACGGGAGGAGCCGGGCGGGTCCCCGCCCAACCAGAGCGAACAGCCATGTGAAGTAGATGCATTAGGGTAGCTGGACCACGCTAAACAACCGAGTTCATAACGAAACTCGAGCTCTCAAGCCACTCATATCGTCCATTCCCCGCGTAACTCTGACCTAGCCCCCCTCGGACAGTCTGTATCTCCACTTCGGCGGTTTAGCATCCTCCGTGTCTCCCCCGTCACACGTGTTTCCCACCAAACACTTCCTATGGAATTAGACTCGTTCCATTCCAAGCAATCTAGCTGCTGTCGCATATCGCCTACAAGCGGTCCGACGGATGATCTGTTAGCCGAGCGTGTGCCGCACACGTTAGTCTCCAGGGGCGAGCTCTTGCGATGCAGGCTACAGCGACAAACTCCCTAGCCACCTATTTCCTTTTCGCACCCAGAGGCTGAGGCTTGACCGGACAGTATATATCATTCTGGCTCTTTAGCTACACCTGAGATCTTTAAAGCTCAAAAGGGCAATATAGAGAGTGGCGCATCGCTATCACTTGCATCAAAATGAGTCGCCCACTATATCTGGACACGCACGTGGGACATAATAGGCGATATTCGTTCATGGAAACTCCTCTTGAGATGCATTCCACAGCGCAGTTTCCAGAGTCAAATTCCACTACGCCAGTACCTACAATGTCGAGTCCAGCTCAACAACCGGCGATAGAACCACAAAGCGAACAGCTTGAACAAACGGCTCATCGCTTTGCTTCAAATGAAAAAGAACGGCATCTACAACAGGAGGGTATCATTCCAACATACTCAAACTATCCACCGCCAGACCAGCATCCTGCTCACTACGCGCCCTATGCCGAAACTCCTCAACATCCCCAACCTGTTCAATCGCCGCTCCACTCGTACAGCCCTTCCGGCCAACCCCCAAATTCCCCAGGGCCCTTACCAGTGAAAATGAACCCCGAAGTCCCCCAAAGAAGCGAGACCCTGTCTATCGTCCCCGATGCAAATCCACTCCAGTCGCCGAAACTGCCATACTTCCCACCTCCCACCGCTGCACCGGCATCGCAAGTGCCCGCGGTCGAAGACTTGAGCTCGTACCATCAGCCCGGACAGATAATGCACCCGAATCAAGAGGTACAAGGTGGGACATGGAGTCATGGGCTTTGCGAGTGCTCGAACATTGGAACGTGCTGCCTAGGTGTAATCTGCCCATGCATTCTATACGGCAAGACGCAGTACCGGCTATCAATGGAATCGCAAAAGAGGGACCCGACCAATATGCTGGGGTACGTGATTTGTAATGGATCTTGCACTGGGATGGCTCTGTTGTGCGGGTGTCAATGTAAGTTCGCCCATATGTGGATTACGAGGTACCGCTGAATGCTGAATCTTGCGATAGGGCTACTGGCTACCATTCAGCACACTCGAACGAGAAACGTATATGGAATCGAGGGTGACATTGCATCTGATTGTGCCCGGGCCACCTGCTGTACTTGCTGCACCTTGATTCAAGATGAGAAGGAGATTCAGAAGCGAGAAGAGCTGCGAGGCCGAGCAACGCTGGAGCGAGGTGCAACCCTCCTCTCCCCATACACGGCCCCGGGGCCTATGACATACCCCCCGTCGCCGGGGAGGTGAACGTTTACTGTCTACTCATGGTGTCTATGCATCATTTTGTATCTATAATAATTTCACGTTATAAAATCCCGTCCTTTACCCGTGGACGTTTCATTTCTATCCGTGCTATATCCATCGACATGTGTATGGAAGTTCGAGCACGCTCGAATGGCCGCCCGGGTACAATACAAGCATCTCTGGATACTCATACAGATAGTGGCTAATCCCAAGCCATAGTATATTTAAATTTCCTGAGGCTCCTAAAGTAAGGTGGTTGCCTTGGTCGTGGGAGGCATCGCATTGAGTTATTTTCTGGCCTCGCCGTGGCTTTCGCATGAAACAGTCCAGAACCTTCAATGGTAAATCAGCCGCTATTGGTAACCTCACATATCAAAAATTCATGGCTCAAAAATATATGGCAAGGAAGGGCAAATAAAGTATTTAAAAGCAAATGGGTCCGTTGACCGGTAGCCATTTTCCAGTATTGATCCTCATAGGGATGGATATATCCCTCCAGTTCTTATTTAATTTGATCTGTTTCCTACCCCCCGAGTACTAATTGTGTACGAACCTAGCTATTGAATAACTTTTCGATCTTTAACATAACTCTCAAAATAAGGTTTCTCTGAAACTTTCTTGGTCCCCCCCCCCCCAACTCTGACGATCCCCGGCTGTAGATAAGACTGGCAAATCGCGGCAGAGAGCACCACATGATTGGTGTAGAGGAAGTCATTCGCTAGCAGATCGTAGATATGAGCATCGTCGATCTTGTTGAGGCCATCCCGTTGGCCCAATCAAAAGACGTATTGGGAAGCATCAAACAGGCCCCCTCATGCCAAGCGTGATCAGAGCCCCCCGCTTCCCTGCCACATGACAGATAGACATGCGCAATGACGCGGAAACTCTGAGAATGGTTATTGCGGGGATTTAAGGATTTAAGATTTAACAAGGGGTATTTAGAACCTCTCAACGGCCGCGTTGAGGGTTACACAAACCACTTCGCCATGCGCGGACTCGATGATAGCACCGACGTTCTCAAACGTGTTGGCCAGACCGCTGGAGAGCAGGTGAAACATGGATGGGCCGCATTTGTTAATTTCGCGGCTCGCGACAACGTTCTCGAGGTCGCGCTCGGTTTGATGTTAGACGTTCCTCTCACATGCGTTGAAACGTCAGACTAACAGGATGCGCTTCAGTATTGCTAATGCATTCACCAAAGTCGTTACATCGTTTGTGTCGGATGTGGCTCTGCCGGTCGTCTCACTACTACCCTTTTTGAACCGCAATATGGATGAGAAATTCGCCGTTCTCTCTAGTGGCCCTAACTATGTGAGGGGTGAGGGGTACAATACCATCAAGCAGGCCAGAGATGACGGCGCGCTCATTCTGGCATACGGGTTTGTGAATCCAAATGTTTTTAGACCGTCAATATTTATAACTTTTCTCATGCGACTTTCAGTGTGTTCGTCGAGAACTTCCTCAACTTCCTCGGTGTCAGCCTCACATTGTTTGCGGTCGCGCATATGTACATGTTTGTCTCTCACAACAAGATCATCAAGCCGACTGTTAGATGCAAATACTGCAAGAAATACATCAGCGTTGAGGTAAGATGCTTCCAATCTTTGAATCACAGAGGTTATTAACCAGCAGTAGGCGAGGCGCTGTAACAATTGCTCGAGTTGGCAGGATGGACGGGAAGACTTGCCAGGAGAAGAGGATGACGAGAGCATAGAAGAAGAGATTTGATTGATTCTAGGCCTTTCCCTTTGTTACGGTAGACTTATCCCTTTACCTGATGCATGTTCACCCGAATACAACAGAGATTATTTCAATCTTCAAATTTTGCTCAATCGTCCACCTTCAGTGTACCGAAGAAAAGAAGAGCAAATATCTCCCACTTTTGCGGTACCAGCCAGCGCCATGGTACGGCTGAGCTCCCGTTCGAGGATGTTCATTACAGTTTCCACACCTTCTCGGCCGTTGAAGGCGAGACCCCACAGAGCCGGTCGTCCAACTAAGACGAAATCTGCTCCGAGTCCTAATGCTTTGAAGACGTCGCTTCCACGGCGTATTCCGCCGTCAAGAATGACAGGGATTCTGCCCTTGGCGATGTCTACTATTCCCGGAAGTGCTTGAATGGTGGAAGGAACACAATCGAGTTGACGGCCACCGTGATTTGACACTATGATAGCATCGACGCCACATTCCACAGCGAGCTGCGCATCTTCAGGCGCCATAATACCTTTCAGGATGATTTTCATGTCTGTCGTCTGTCGCAAAAACTTGATGGTTGAGCTCCATGTCAGGGAAGCGCTGTTTGCTGTGTCCCCGGCCGCTTGCATGAGGTCCATTGCTTGTTTGGCGGTGCGTGCATCCATGATTTCCCGATTAAATGATGGCTTGCGTGGCCCCTTAGCATCTTTCTGCTGAATATTGGCCAGTCGAAGGCCTTCAGGAAGGACCAATGGAGTCTGGCGCTCATTAATGCGGTTACCGAGGACTGGTGTGTCCGCTGTTAGAACCAGGGCTTCATACCCCGCCTCTATTGATTTAAAAAAATCAGCCTCCCTGCTTCGTTATGTATACGTCCACGATGTTACTTACCTTCCGCCCTCTTTATCAACGGTACACTGAGGTTAAGGTCGGAAGCAAGATAAATTTGGAACCAGAAAGGTGGGGCGATCCCCTCTCCAATCTGGTGCCGGGTAGCCATCACGTCCTCTAGGGATGTCGTCGAGTTTGAAGACAGAGTTAGATTGAGTCCCATGGAAACTGCCGCGCATGCAACATCTAGTTCACCACCTGGACTTGCCAATCGTTGCATAGCGCTGGGTGCTATGCCTATGGGGAAGGGAAATCGATGGCCGAGAAGCTCAGTGGAAGTGTCAACCTGAGATACATCTCGAAGGACGCGAGGGAGGACCAAGAGACTGGAAGCACATTAATGGCCGAAATTTTGGAATGATCGAGGTAGAAAAGCCCACCGATCGAAATCTGCCTGGTTTCTTTCTAGTGCAGTTTGGTCATCTGCGCCACAAGAGTAATAGTTGTAGACGTTGTCCGGAAGCTTTTGTCGGGCAATGGCTTCTACTTGGCTAATGGTGATGGGATCACTTGTCGGAATATCGCCCGCCATGGCGTGAGTTGAGACTTCCTTCCAAGGGTTTGAAATAAACTGTTCCCAATATTGCACAGAACGAGATTAAAAGAAGAGGTTTGAACATTGAAGTGATTTATTGGCTCGGGGCCGGATATTAATCCGCTTTCTCACAGACGTCGGCGTTTATACGGCGATTCATACTTTCCTGTTTGAGGGAAAACGGCCCTTTGTCCGATTCACCAGAGATATGTTTTCTCTAGCTTGATATCTCTAATCGAACTAAGGTACTGAAGTCAACGCCAGTGTCACGTGGGCTTCCATTTCCCGAGCTTTCCGACCCCCGCTTCTCCCAGCCCTGCATTATCTTGTTGATGAGTCTTTGAACCTTGAATCTTCTGTTTCTCGATTTTGCATTTGGCATTTTTGATCTATCAGATACTACGCAATCATGTCGATCACTCATATTGTTCTCTTCCAGTTCAAAGCTGGCACTGAGCCTCAAGTTGTCAAAGATGTATGACAATTGAACCTCCGTCCACGCTCTAGACGCTCTAGAAGCTAACAATTATTTACTGGAAGACGTGTAATCGTATGCTTGCCTTGAGAGACAACTGTTTGCATCCGACCTCCCAGAAACCATACATCAAGACGTCGTCTGGCGGTGCAGACAACTCGCCTGAAGGTATTCAGGTATGTAACATCGCTTATCCGTGCGAGGCTGTTGAAAACCTTTATTCTTGACAATGGACTGACTGAAGCAAAAATTCTCTACTTTCAGAACGGAATTACTCACGGTTTTGTTGTTGAGTTCGCGAGTGCGGAAGACCGGGATTACTACGTCCACAAGGACCCGGTTCATCTGGCATTTGTTCGGAGTTTGGATGGAGTGATTGAAAAAGCACAGGCCGTTGACTATACACCTGGAGTTTATTAGCTTTGGTCCTGACGACATTTGGCTTTGTGGCACGGCGGAAAGGCTGGGCTCTTAGCTCTTGGCATGCGGGGCCTGTTTCGTATCGACTTGACATCGCCCCGGAAAATGCATTGCCGTTGACGTAATTAGATCAGAAACACCCACGAATTTGATCGAAAGATTTGACTTCTCCTTGGCCATTGCGGTCTGTATCAAGAGAATCGAACAGCAGGACCCAATGACATTCCTTGCATCTATTGGAATGCTCACGCGAAGCATGCTATTTTTGGTAGCATGATGCGGATTATAGACGATTGCTGCCTTGAATGTTGATCAACGGAAATCGGACTTTGAGACAAAGCCGACCAACACAGGTGTCATAATTAGCGGAGAGTCCCGAGGGTAGCGACCCGGGTAGTTATAAATGATGCCCAGAGCATCCTGATATCTTGTCCTTACCAAGCTCGCTATCTATATCGTCATTGGAAATCTCACGCGATCAAGGGAAGCCACATCGACAACTTAGAAGAGACATACTTGCATATCAGAATGCGCTCAGCACTTCTCATTTCCGCTCTTGCTCTCGCGTCTTACGTCGTGGCGGGAGATGTTGACGCCAACGATGTACCGTCGCAGTGCAAGGACGTGTGCGCCCCTATTGTCAGCTTGACAGCCTCCTGCGACAAGAAGACCCACGACGATGATACTGCTGAGCTGAACTGCGTCTGCAAGGACCCCCGGGCCCCCAAGAGTCTACCGCTTTGCGATGCTTGTCTTACTCAGTACGGCAAGGACGGACGGGACAATGGTTTGTTTATCACCGTGCTCTTCCGGGTAATAGGATCTGGTTCGCTAAATATGAGTAGATGCCAATGACCTCGTTCGATCGTGCTCGTTCACCACAACGACATACACATCTACTGCCTCGCCTTCGGGGACGTCTGGTTCTTCTGCCAACACTACCAACGGGGTTGAGAACATGACAACCACGACTGGGAGTGGAACGTCCTCCACGGGAAGTACCAGCGCCTCAACTTCCACTCCAACCTCGAATGCAGCTTCCAAGCCTATGATTTCAGACAATGGCATCTTTGAATCAGTCTTTGTTGGCTTGTTTGTGGTTCTGGGAATATAAAATTTGTTCATCTCTTTCTTTAATGCTGTACCTCTTTACTTTTCCTCGATAGATACTCGTAGCTTGGGATCATCATCTCTCCTAATATCATTGCTCTGACCCTGGTTACATTCCTTTTGTTTCTCGAGAGATTCCGAACTTCTCTGCTCGCCGCTGTTGACACCTCACCGTCTCGCAATATTGACTGAGCCCACCCTCCTGCCATGTTCAGTCTCTCAATTTCACATTGAATTAATTGATCTCGCCGCTATTTCTTCCTTACTTGCAATTTCCTCCATCTGGGCTTAGAAATGGGTTCTCTTGCTGACATCGAAACCAACACAGTGCGAATGACACCTACGTCGTTCGGGAGCAACTAGGAGAATTCAAATACACATGTACTACTCATCGCGTCGACTTTGGTGAAACATATTGATCGCGATCAAAAGGGTAATAATTGTAATAATTCAAAAGTTCCATTGTATTCATAATTTGGGAATTTATCAAACTCATCGCTCAAAGATATCCTGCCAATTTATCATTCCTCATGTCAAAATCATATCTACTCAAAAAGCACCGCGCTGGGTACCGATGGTGCGATTGCCGAGATCAGAGTCCACTCGAGGATCAAGCTTGTTAGCCATATTGGTGCCATGTGGTCCCACAGTAGCTCCAGTAGTCGTTCCAGCAGTCGCTCCAGTAGTAGGATTGTTGTAGCTGCTACCGGCGAGGCCTTGATGATGCGCTCGGTTATCCATGTCGGAATCAACACGAGGATCCAGCTTGTTCGCTAGATTTGAGCTGTGTGGACCCACAGTAGCTCCAGTAGTTCCAGCAGTCGTTCCACTAGTGGTTCCAGCAGTGGTTCCAGTAGTAGCTCCAACAGTAGGATTGTTGTAGCTGCCGCCAGCGAGGCCTTGATGACGAGCTCGGTTATCCATGTCGGAATCAACACGAGGATCCAGCTTGTTCGCTACGTTTGAGCTGTGTGGACCCACGGTAGCTCCAGTAGTGGCTCCAGTAGTGGTTCCTGCAGTGGTTTCAGTAGTAGCTCCAACAGTAGGGTTGTTGTAACTGCTACCAGCGAGGCCTTGATGACGAGCTCGGTTATCCATGTCGGAATCAACACGAGGATCCAGCTTGTTCGCTAGGTTCGAGCTGTGTGGGCCAGAGTTTGTGGTAGAGGTGCCGGGAGTTTCGTAAGCGCCGCCGAAACGATCGTTGTGACCGGGCTGTCCACTCTCAAAGGCGCCAACACGAGGATCAACATGGCTGGTAGTGGTGGTCGTGTGGGGGACCGTAGTTCCGAGGCCAACGTCTCTGGGAGGGACGGCGTGCTTTTGGCCGGATGTAATATGATCATGTGCGCGGTTGTCTTGAGCAAGTTAGATACTATCATATTTAACGATGGAGATAAAACGTACCTTTGTCACTATCCACTCGTGGGTCAACCTTGTTGGCGATGTCAGAACTGTGAGGGCCGGCGGTACCTGCCATGGCCTCGTGGCGAACCCGGTTGTCTTGATTTAGATGATCAGTATCATGTATATCTTGGAGAATAGTAAGTAACGCATACCTTTGTCGCTATCGACCCTGGGGTCCAGCTTGTTGAGAAGGTTGGAGTCGTGGGGTCCATGGTTCGTAGAGCGAGCAGACTCATGGGGATGCCCAGTCAGGGCTTCTTCAGCCTTGCGCATAATACCCATGTTGATGAAAGATGTAAATGAAGCTTCAATATAGGTTGATTTGCAGGATAGTGGAATAATGAGAATAATGATAGGAAATAATGGGTATTATCTCACAGGTTTTATAATCTCGTAGGGCGAGTCACCCATTTAGAGCCAAAACAATGCCACGCGTATGACGTCGAGTTCTGCAGAAACGACGTAGTCATTGTGCAGTGAAAGACCACTTAACTATCAGTTGTAGTGTGTTTGTTGATCAAAGTACCTGAAAGTCGGCCAAATTGCGTCAGGGTGTTTTCGCCACCCCATTCTTGTACAGCCGCAAAACAGGACTCCATCCATGCATCCCTGTCTTTCATACAAAGCCACCCACGCCAGGCAGAAGTCACTCTTGAATTAAATTTTCATTGGGAATGTTGTCAATATTCCGTCATCATTCCATTGAGATGTTCACTGTCCAAGACCGATTTCCTTGCCTTTGATGGCAAAGCCTTACCCCGGGAAATCCAGCTGCAGTATGACCAGTCACTCGGAATTGAAACATACACCGTATCAGACATAGACAAGACATTTACCAGAACCTTTGGTATTGACTCCCAGGTGGGAACTATTTCTCACGGAGACCTTTAGCCGCGTACGTAATCCTAATGATCTTTGAAAAATGGATAACTGCGGCCTTGATAGATGAGTATGCCACTTGAGGCTTGCTCAGGTATCTTTTTCCAGTAGAGGCGTTATTGAAAATTAATCCTGATGTTTGTTTTCCCTTTATTGGCAATACTGCGTCACAGGCCTTTGTTGACATGCTGTCTGGGTCGCCGGTCTTTGTACTCCCGACGTTGTTGATGAATATAGCTTACCTACAGAGAATTCGAGACGATGGAGCAGAGGGCCAGGTAACTGGCAATTCGAAGGTGACGCGATCGAGCATACTCCGCACGATCACACAACCGGACCTTACTAGTTTCTCCCGGTATTAGGGTTAATTCGTCCCGGGTCCTGCTGCCCTTGTCTTGAAGGCCGAATATTGGAATGTGATTTACTTCCGCGCTCGAGTACGACGTGCTAGAAAGGCAAGACTCCGGCTCTTTGGTTAGCTAGGTATTCTTCGCGCATTATCCCCAGGGTTGGTGCTTTGATGGGGCCAGGCTCACCTGAACCGGCGAGAAAAGCGACCCGTACCGGCGCTGACTTTCGAGATTATGTTCGATATTTACTTTGGGGGAGTTATTCGACATGTTCTACTTATATTTAGGTGAAAGATTTAGGTAAAAGGTTCGCGTTTATTACTTGAATGATGTCCATTGGTTATTTCAAGACTCCCAGGCAAATGAAGACACAATCATTAGAACATTGACAAAAGACAGCCTGCAGTATTGTTGGATGCTCGCCTTTATCCCTGTTGGACCTTTCTCTATACCTTTCAAATGTACACGCACATCCCCCAACAGGAAAAAAAAAATCCTTTCTATAGAAGCAATAAAGGAAGAAGAATGAAAATGACTGCAGACAACTATCACCTTGTCTGAGCCAGCACAATAGATGCTATTGCGCAGAAGAGTCTGCCAGTGCTACACGCTCGGCGGCAGCTGAAGCCGAGGGGGGCCTTAGTTGGTCAGCTTGGTGGCCGAAGGGGCTCCGGTGTACAGGATCAGCAGAATGATGGTCAAAGCACCACCGATCGCGACAGCCTTAGCCTGAGCGGGGTTGTTCCGGCGGTACTCGCCGACCTGAAGCTTGACGTCGGTGGCAAGAGTCTGCATCTTCTCAGCGCCAAGCTTGTAGTAAACAAGGCCAGCAAGAGCAATGGAGTAGCCGAAGAATTGCTGGGCAGTGACGGGATCGCGGAAGATCATCATGGAAGCGCAAACCAGAAGGATGTCCTTCAGGATACCAGCCATGGTAAGGACGACAGCGGAGGTCTTGCCGATCAGGAGCACAACGGAGGCGTTGAGCAGGAAAGCGACCAGGGCGTTGGCAATAAGAGTCATGATACCAAGAGAGTAAATGTCGTTCATAGTCATACGGGGAAGATCGGTGAAGAGGGTGACAACGCCGTTGGTGACGGCGCAGGCGGGGGCGTAGTAGTACAGCGAGACAAGGGGGTCCATCTTGAACTCGGCGGAGCTAAGGAGACGCTGGACCATGACAAGACGGAGAGCCTCGAAGATGATACCGCCAACCTGGATGATGAAACCAAGCATGTCGAACTTGATCTCGCCGAAGGAGGCGATCACGACACCGACGACAATGATGGCCACATTGCCAAGGGTCTTGTAGTTGGGCGGGGCAATACCGAAGGCCCAGGTCGCAAAGAGGGTGACAACGGCGTTGGTGGCCTAGAGAAAATAAGGTTGTTGGTCGCTTGCTTTTACTCGTAGCCGAGGACATGGGATGCTTACCTTCAGCATTTGAATGAAGGATACACTCAGATAGAGGTAGGCCAGGTTACCGCAGATCAGAGACAAGCTGAACATGATACCGATGGGCACAATAGCACGACTGTTCGGAAATCCCCTCAATTAGCTCATTTCCTACAACATACTGTATTCCGTTGAAAACTTACGTATAGGTGGCCGGGTTCATCGGGACCTTGTGGCGGGAATCCAGGACATTGGTGCAGCGAGCCAGAATCTGGGTCATCGCGGTAGCGAAAACCATGTGCCATGTCGTGAGGAAGAGCGCTGCAAAGCCAATGTTAGCAATCGGCGGTTTTCGAGGCGCTGAGGACCAAGTATCGGTCGAGGGCTGGGTGGTAACTCACGGAAGTCTAGAAGCGATTGTTAGTTTCGAGAATTCTTCACGCCAATTGAGGTACCGGGGAATGGACTTACTGAACTGAGCGGATGCGAGAACCCACTTGTTGAACAGAATAACGCTGGAACTCAGAGCAATCCACAGACTGTGGATGTTAGGATGGAGATTCGAGATTCGAGATAGGGGAGGACGAACGCAATGTAGAAGGCGGGGTGCAGACCGCTGCTGGCGGGAGCGGCGCTAGCACCGCTCTCGAGCTTGCGTTCATCTTGCGAAGAGCGACCGTTTGCCATGGTTGAGAGTAAGAACCGTAAAAGAGTGACTATGGGTGAGGTGTGGTGGTGGTGAAGGGAAAAAAAGCGAAACGAGGGCAATTTAGGGGCTCGACGATCGTGGGGCGGTGGCCGGCGGCACCGGGCGTTGATTGGCGCCGGCAGTTGAAGGGGGGCGGACTGGTAAAAAGTCCACGCGTCGACGTGTACTTTGCAGTGGACCCTGTTGGTTTCAGGTTTACCCTGCTCGCAGGGTCCATCTACATTGTGTTCAGGGTCTCTCCACCCCTATTCTTTGGTTCCGGTTCCACTCCCGTTCTTTTCACGAAGTTCAAGTCTTCAGCCTCCGGTTAGAGCTTGTCAATTGGGTTGTACGTTATGAGCACTGAAAATACCCTACATGTGTCCTCGGACTCCGGCTAGCAGCATCCCTTATTGCTGATCAGCAAACTCGTCAAAGATCAGCAAAACCCCCCCTAATTGCGCATTAGATCGATCCACCACTCGGGGGGTCTTGCTGCTGAATCTCAACCAAATTTCCATCGGGGTCTTCAATCATAAGAAACATTTCCAGGCCAATTAAGCTCTGGGCAGCAACCAGAGCCTTCTTCGCCGCGATGTGCTCCCCGGCAAATTCTCCAATACCAAAGGCGTTCTGAACCGGTCCCGTAAATGCGGTGATCGGTTCTTTGACTCTCTTCAGAATCGTGACGCCCTTTTCTTCCAGGTAGGTTTGGGTTTTCTCGACATTGGGCACAATCAGACCGACATGGCCAAACGTGTTGGTGCGCTTGGTAGATGCTACAAGATGATCATCCGACACATTGAATTGCACCAACTCAATGAGTCCGTACAGATTATTCTTGTCCCGCGCGAGCTCTGCGCCGCTCTGGAAGCCGGTGCCGTTACGACCGCCCTGCGTATATCCCATGTAGGTCACAGTATACTGGGGTGTAACGTGCGCGTCAAAGATGTGGCGCATGCCTAGGATATCCCCGTAGAAGTGCTTCATGGCGCCGAGGTTCGTGGTGAGAAGACCGAAATGATTAACGGCAAAGCCGAGAGTGGCTGCTGGCGCAGGGCCGTCATTGCCAATCACGAATGGATTGTCGGAGCTTCCAGTGTCGGATCTGGGGGAGCAGGCATGGACGTAATGGAGGGAGCCAACTACGGCAAAGCATTGAAGGAACTTTTTGAAATGCATCATAGTGAGAGTAAACCGCAAGCTATATCCACTGGATGTTCAAGTTGTTTCATGTCTACAAGCTTGCTAAGGAACTTGGGGGCTCCTTTTATAGCTCTCGCAATTCATTGAAGATGAACTGATTATTGCACCTGGTTAGGCCACGCATTCTGGCCCTGTACAAGCGCTCGTATCCGATCCTTGGCTGGATCATCTTATGTGTCCCAGGTCTCCAAGGCAAATTAGAAGACGGGATACTATGCAGAGAAAAACAATAAAGTTGGCCCCCATCTCGTGGATCTAACTTGTTCAGTAGCATTTTGCGCGCTCCGCCTCACTGGCTTACTTAACAGCTCATAGCTGCAGAACTGCCAAGTCCAGCGGTACACGAAATTCGTGGCCTATGATTTTCAAAACTCGAGTCACATACATGAAATTCGGGTTCTGGGTAGTACGCACAATAACCATTGATCGAGATCGCGTCTGCTATCACATGTATACGTCATCCGGCTAAAGCGTAACGCAAGGTCTAGAATCATGGAGAAGATAGAATTCGACTTATCCCTACCATGGCACAAGTTAGTCAAATTGACGGTTGGACGTGGCCGGTGTTGATTCAAGAAACACGGAAGATCAGCAATCGCGCCCTACGGAGACGCAAGGTCGCGTCAATCGGCAAAACATAGCCATGCGATATTCACCCCTCGATTTGCCAGATAAATCTAGGGGAACATTTCGTTGTAGTCGTTAATTGCATATTCCGTGGGAATGAACCGTGGCTTTTGTGCAACGCTTTCTACTTGCCTTCATATCGTGAGTCTCGGACACTTTCCGGACTATATAAATCTTGAATGGAACCCACTTCATCAGAATAAATGGCTGGCAAGGGAGAGTAAACCTCGGTATTTTAAATCTAAGCACGCAATAAATCTCTTCATACGGAGGCAGTGATTTTTGTCCAAATAATTCCAACACCATCGGTTTGGGTAGATGAGGGGTTGCCGTGCGAGATAAGACTGCCCCGCTACGGACTGGCGAGGAAGGTACATCATGGCGAAGCGCCGCCTGCTAAAAACTTAACACGACACACGTTCAGCGCATTCCACGGCCATTTCTACAAGCGCTATGGTTGAACAATCAGCTGATCCCACGCAGGCAGCAAACTGCGACCAAATTCCCATCATTGATTTGTCGAGTATTGATAGCCCCCACATTGAGGAGCGCCGGAGTCTTGCTAAGACTATCTACGATGCCTGCACTCAAGTGGGATTCTTTTACGTCAAGGTAACATAATACGCTCCCTCCTTTAGGCCGACTCTGTCGAGGTGATACTGACGTGGGCTCCTGGCATACCAGAACCACGGGATTCCCGAAGACATGATTAGTGGCGTCCATCAAGCAGCAGAGCGTTTCTTCAACCTACCCGAGAAACAGAAGATGAAAGTCTACATTGGAAACTCCAAGGTACCAGTCTGTCTTATATCCAGCAAAGGCATGAACTGAAGATCCATGTTAGAAATTCCGTGGGTACAGTCCCATAGGGGGTGAGAGATCTACAGGTACAGATGATGATCCAATCCCGGAAGAAGAGGCCACTGGCGTTCTCTCTGAAGCATTCGACATCGGATATGAAACTGCCATGGATTTTCAAAAGTCCAAGGATGACATTCTTCCCCACGATACTTATGGACTCTACGGTGATAATCAATGGCCCGACCAACACACACTGGCGGGTTTCTCACAAGCATACATTCGATACTGTGGCACGCTGCTGGAGTTTTGTCGCAAACTGATGAGGATCTTTGCCCTTTCCCTGGACATACCAGAAGGATATTTTGACTCCAAGATCCAGAACCCAGGGATCACATCCAGGATGATGCATTATCCAGCTCAACCTGCAACAGAAGCACGGGAAGGACTGGGAGCTCATACAGTCAGTTCCCACTTGACACCAAATGAATGATATCCGTAATTGACCTCCTATCCAGGATTTTGAATGCTTTACGATTCTCTCTCAGGGAAACGTCCCCGGTCTACAAGTGTTGAGCCGTAGCGGTGAATGGATACTCGCACCCCCTATTCCCGGGACGATGGTTGTCAATATTGCGGATTGCTTGTCGACCTGGTAGGAGCAAATCATGTCTCATTCAACGTTCTATTTCTCACCGGTGCAGGACAAACAAGAAATTCAAATCAACAATCCACAGAGTCACCAATATATCGGGAGAGGAACGATACTCGATTCCTTTCTTCTTTGGGATTGACTATGATGCTACAGTGTCCGTTCTTGAAAACCACACTTCGGCCGGCAACCCACCGTGCACAGCACCTTTCAAAGCAGGCGAGGTACGTCACAAATACTGTTGATACATTCTGCAACAACTTTTAATTATTGATGCATCAAGTGGGTCCGTGAGAAGCTTGCCAAGGCATATGTCGGCTATGAAGGCTAAATCGTCTCGACTGTTACCTCGCTCAATGTTGGATTATTCCAAGGTTGCTTGGCGAAATTCAATCAACTTATGAAAAAAGGGCATGTCTAATATTTATAGGGCATTGGCATACCCGGCACCTGGGAAGCCAAAAATATATTGTGTACTCTTCAAGCCCGCTCACTCCCAAAGAAACTCCCTGCACCTCTACCTGATTTTTATGATATATTCGTAACGTGAAATCTTAACTTCCGCCGAATAGTCTTGAAGATATTCAATATGGCATCTGCCGTTTCATGATATTGAGCCCATGGCTCGGTGGATTGAATCGCTTTATCAAGCAGCTCATCAAAATCCGGAACAAGAGCCGCAAGTGAGGGTGTGCCCTTGGCAATTGCAAGAACGAAGATTGCCGCAAGTAGTCTATAGCATTCAGCACGGGGATCCAAGTAGTATGATGCTGAATAAAGGGAGTGACCTACGCTTGCATTCTAAGCCAAACGGAATGTGTTCGTCTGGGTAGGAGATGAACCGTGGCGAGAACAAAATTTCGACAGCTGTCCACGCAAATCTCACAGTTGTCCATGAGATACCTCGTCAACTGGACGTCTTTTGACTGTGCGGCAAATACGAGACACGGCCGGCCAAGAATGTGTTTTGCGGCGTAATATCGCGAGCGAAGCTGGCCATCTTGCAAATCGCGGGGACTCGGGTCCTGGAGATCGGGTTTTATGGACTCGGGTAATGAATCAAACCAGGTTTTTAGTTGTCGACTAAGCTCGATATTGAGAGCCTCCAGAGAAATAACCGAGGAAGGATTGTTTGGTTTCGACGAGAGAGGTCCGTCCGTTTCGGGTTTGTTTGCATACATGGTGTTGTGAATGCGGTTTAGGAGCTTCCGAATGGAGCACATGGCGAGGAATATGAGACCGTCGCGGTCGGTTGGGTCGGTGAACTCGGGAAACGGGAGGCCTTCCACCAGAATCTCGATCCCACTTCGAGGGAAATGGAACTCGGCCAGGTCATCGCTGCTCATTTCGATGGTTAGAAGATGGACGTGAAAGATGTATTGGGGCTGAGCCCACCATTCTAGGACGTAACAGCTCCAAGATATTCGAACCAACATGTCATGTTGCTCTTGCGGTATGGTTCTGTCGTGCAGGCTAGGACAGTCAGTAGACTGAGAGATGGCGGATGAAAACAGGGGTAGCTACTAGGAGAACATCAACTGCACTCCAGTGGATGCTGTATGAATCATTTTCCAAGCTTCGAGGGGCCTCCCTCTGTAACGAAAGTAGATCGAGCTCAAGAAATACGCCATGGGAACCCTTATGTCACGCGAGAATAGTGTCAATCCCTCGGTAGCCAGGAGTCGATGTGCATGAGCGAAGTATTCTGAGCCATTGCCATCCGATTGTGATTCCGTATCGTAGACCTCGATGGTATTTGAGCAGATCTCTCCAAGAGCTAGGATAATGAGACAAAGCGCATCGGAACTACTTTTGCCCTCACTTGTTCGGAGAAAAGTCTCAAACATCTCATGGAACGATTCCTGCTCGATAATTGGAAACTGCGAGTGGACATGGGTGAGAAAGCTGGAGACCAAAAAGTCTGTACTTTCACGGCGAGCGTTCAGTCTCTCAAGAATTGACGAGTATGAATCTCGCGGCACCAAAGGCTGTAGGCTGCGCTCTGACTCGAGGAACAAGAAAAAATCTTGCGAGTAGTCGCCGATCAAGCTTCTAATTCTTTCGAGACCCAAAAGGCTTCCCGTAGGTGTTTGATGCCCCAAAGGGATAAGAAGTGGATCATCGTTGTATTGGTATCTCATCCAAGAGTCAATTGATGTTGGCATATCACCCGCGAGGGAACTATACATCGGGGAAGTATGAGTAACACCGTCACCGTGCACATTTTCAGAAGTACTTGAGTCAAATGGAGGCGGGCAATTCTTATCCTTTTCCGCGATTGACAGAAGATGACTGGATAAATCCGATATGACAGTCGTCTGGTGCTGTATAAGACTTTCCAAACGATCCAGACGCAGCACCAGCTCTGCCGGGATGTCTGCCTCTGACCTAAAGCCAAGAATGAGTAACTGTAAATCAGAGTTGGATCGCTTGTGGTACTTCTCATTTGAGTTCTCCTGATATTCACATCGGGCACCGGATCCAGCGCAGAACCCACATGCGGGTCTCTGTCCATCACACTTGCGTTTTCTGGAACCAGTTAGTTCGAACCGTAGTTCTCAGCCCCCGAACACAGACCTACCGATGCCTGCAGAAGGTGCATGCAACTAGAGCACGCTTTCGAGGGAAATCCATCTGTTTGGACCGAATGACAGAGAGAAAGCCGCACGGCGCGGGGGAGCGGGGCTATGGTTGCGCCCTTAATAATCACCGATGTGTCAACGATCTTACCGATCTACGCTATACAAGACGGGTTCATTTTGTAGATTGGCATTCATACTATTCTCAACTGAATTTCAATACGGCTTGACTCCGGCCAGTCGGAGCAGACGATCAGTGTGTTTCGGCTCCTCCAGAGGCTTGGATCGATTACGCGGGTCCACGGTGCCATCAGGGAGATACACGACATTGTCGCGAATGGCGATATTGTCGTGTGCCCAATGGGTTGTTGCTCGGAACGTTTCAAATGCCTCTTTTTTCCGCTCAATGGACTCTTTCGAGGCCAGACTCGCAGGAGAATAGGATGCATAGATCACAGTCCGAATCGTATTGCTCTTTGCCGTGGGCTCACCACCCCAGTGAGCGGTTCGCGAGTCCCACAGGATCAAATCTCCCGGCTCGGCTACTACTTTCATAGGTTTCATATCCCGGTCCTCGAACCATTTCATTTCCTCCTCGCTAAAGAAACGGATGTTTTTCTTCTCCCAGGCCGACGGGTCGGTCTGCGTATCAAAGAACTCCTCGTTCACGGTGTTCGACCTCGGCAGAACAATGAGTGATCCGTCTTCGGGGCCGGCGTGACTGAGGTTAATGATTCCCTGCACGCAGTGAAGACCACGGCGCAGAGGCGACTGGTCCACGTGAGGCCACCGCGTCTGCGCCGGTTTGTCCCGCCGGTTTGGTAGGGTGATATTCAATGCATCGAAGGAGACCAGTAGTTCGTCGGTGCCCCAAATCTTGGCGAAGGCGTCCAGGATCTTCGGTTCCGTGCGAGCTTCCCACATGAATCTCTCGTGCACAACCGAATACCCGTTAAAGGTATTGATTTTGCTCTGTACAGGCAGGTTTTCGGCTTTCCAGGTGGAGGGGTCGTCGAAGTCGAGTGGAGTATCAAATGACTTGAGCCAGTCCAGTGCCTTCTGCTGGTAAAATTTGGCTTTCTCGGGATCGATGGCATTTTTGATGACTGCGAACCCTTGAGTTTGAAGATCGTCTCGAAAATCTCCGTATGGACCTGTAAGACTTTTTCATTTCAGCTGACGTTGAGCCTGCCGTGGGCGCGAGTCTTACCTGAATGATGTCCGGTTGAATTCCAGGGTCTCGGTGGCGGTGGCCATCCTGTCTATTTCAAGTTTTATAGAAGCTATGATATTGCAAGTCTCTGAAACGATGGAATCCTTTGAGATATATCCCAAGGATGGAGTGGAAAAGCAATTCTTATACCTTTGCGAGAGGTTTCTAACCCCCCACGGACCCACCGAGCGGATCAGCGGGCCATCGTCCCGCTAGCATGTGGATCGAATAGATACGCTGTCAACCGAATGCTGAACTTAATTCTGGATCAGCACTCAGTCCATCTGAAGGAGGATGGGACATTCCTATCTGGACACGGAATTCCGAGAGATATATCATGGAAGCATGACTCGGTGTAATGTAAGCTCATATCCTTGTCCATTCTAATACGCTAGTATAACAGACGGAAATATCAACGGAGCTTTCGAAGTCACCATCGGGAACTCATCGATAGCCAGCTGGTTAGATGCAAGGATCATTACATTCAATGGAAGTATCAGCATAGCTCACTTTCTTCCTTTGACTTCTGCGTTTTCTGAGATATCCCCGTCCTGAGCTTTTCTGGAAGATAACCGGGAAAAGGCCAAGTGAAACAATGAATTATTTTTATACATCTGGAAGACGGAATTATCGAGACCCAATGGATGAAAAATACGTAATGGCATTAAGTCTGGATAAAAATAATAGAACCAGCCACTGTACTCCGCTGCCAATACAGACCGTCGCACAACTCCCGCTAATCAACAAGTACACCGAAATAAAACACCATCCCACAAACTCCCTCTATATTGCTGTAACTCATGACGGCACTTCAACGTCTAGTGATTGATAGTAACAGGGGCGGGCAAAAGGTGCTCAGATTTCTTGCGCATCCAGTGCCCAGATCTCCCAGTGTCGCAGGACTTCCCAACCAACTCGCCGCATGTCTCGTCTCATGACTTGGCCGTCGTCAGTCATTGTGCGAGGGAAGCATCCGCTTTTAGAGACGTTCGATGAGGAAAATTCGGCGTCCTCTCGGAGATCGTGGGAAGCTTGTCGTACACCGCTCTCGTGATCGTCGTCGTCGCGGGTGCGTTTCCCCAAGGTTGAAAACCGGTTTGGTGCTGGTGTTGTCCCAGACATGCTAGGGGTCGACTTTGACGTGCGGGTAGCGTCAGGGTAGTTTGAAGGGAGAACGGGAGATGTCGGATTAGAGGCAGTGGGCTGTTTCGGTGTGGGGATCCCAGCACCAGCGCCGTTGGTCCCATTGATAGGATTTTCTTCGGTCTCGGTTGAACGGTCAACGGGTGATTGCACGACAGACTCATCGCGCGATGGAATAGGAGCCTTGTAGAAATCACGCAGCTCGAAGGCTTTCCAGCCCATCCCGACAATTTTGACATTTCCAAAGACGTTCTTATCTGCGAGGTCGTAACCCATCATGTGTATGAGCAGCTCATCGTCCAATTCAACCACATCAGCCAGGCTACGTGATTTGAGCATCGCATCCTCGAATTGCTTCGTCCATCCAATAGGTTTTTCCGTGGAGCCGAAATCCTTGTTGAACTTTTTGTACGGATTTTCCGAAGAGGCTGCTGATTGTCCTCGAGTTGCGTCATTACTTGTCGAGCTGCTTTGGGGTGGTGGGGAGCCCGCTGGGATCAGAAGCCGAAGGGCCACCAGCTTCCGAAGGAATGGGATTAGCATCCCAAGGGACTCTATGCTTGAGAATTCCGTTGCAATGGCCAATTGTTCCAGATTCGGACAGCTGTGGACCAGACGTGCGACCATGGCAGTGGAAAGAGGCCATTTAGAGGATAAAAGCAGATGGCGTAAAGTTGCGCCGTGGTTCGTTGTGATATTCGCCAAGTAACCGTCCCGGACATTTAACGCGATGTTCAGCATGCTGGCCGGTGATGCCGCTGTAGCTGGAGAGTTCACCGTTGTTCCGTTTGGATAATCCGAGACGGGAGGTGTAAGCGCAGATGAGTTTGACCCTGGATTTGGCCGAGGGGAATTGAGATAATCGGAGGAATCGGCGGTGACGTTGACGAAGTATAACCGCTCAAGGCCCTTGAAGTTCCCCAGGAAATCCGAGTTGCGCTTCGAAATTGTATCCATTCGGATCGACTTGATCCTGAGCCTTTTATTCGGTACCACTGTAGGCCAGCTGTTGTCGACAAACGTGTTGACCAAACCGAGACTGTCCGTCCCGCTCAGAAACACAACGTCTTCGACCGTGGTAGGATCGAACGCAATATTGAACTCCTCAGTGTGGAATGCGTACATATTCTGAAAGCACAGTTTCTTGACCGGGAGAGGTTGTTTGGCGGCAATACATTTCCGGAAATAATCGTGGAGGGTGACACTGGGCTCCTGCGCGATTCGCATGCGTGGTGACCAGTGGAGCTTAAGTTCACGGAGCTTTTTACTCTTCACCAACATGGTTGCAATATCATCGGGATAGCAAAGAGGGTCGATATCGGTGATTTTCAGGGATCGTAGGTGCGGCATGCCCGGAAGCACGAACGTGGGCTGTGGATGGCGGGTGGACGGGAATCGGATCGTTAAAGAGGTGAGTTTGGGCAGTTGCGTTAACCCCGAATATACCGTCTCCAGCATTTTAGTATTGAGCTCCCAGCTGAAGCTTTCCAGATTTGTCATGCGATCCACCGCCGCCCGAACCGCAATGTTCAGCAGCATCGACGAGTCCGGTACGCGACCAACTTGCGCATGTTCCTCCAATTCGCGGTCCTTCCAACCCCCGCGCAGCGTTATTGATCGCACGAGGGTCGCATACGGCCGCGTTACGGCCGCGTTGAGGCCCATTGTAAAAGGGCTCGCGCTGCCGATTCCTTCGGGTTCCTCGCCACGATAACGGATTTTGTCGTAGGAGGTGAGGGTCAAGCTGTTATATAGCTGCGGAAGCGCCATATAATTGAGAACGCGACATGTTCGGCACAGGCGGGCAAGGTCGCTGGTGTCATCGACCTGCAGAAACAAGAAGTCAGTTATCTTGCAGCTTACACGTGGAGGTCGAAGCTCACGTTTGAGACAATCTGTGCGATCAAGTTGAGCGGCAGGACCATCAGCGAAGCACCACCGGGCCGATCGGTGGTGATACCGGCCTCAAACATGTTCTGGTTGATGGCCGCCATGATGCGACATCACGATCCACGGCATGGAAAAGTGGGAGAGTAGAATATGGGGAAGATGCGAGTCCCGGAGCAAAAAGCTCCCGAGAATGAGCGGAGGCTTGCGGTGTCTCCACTCGCACCAGTCACAGTCCGCCCGTTTCGACACTACATTCGATTCTACTTCAATCTACGGGCTCGTGCACGGTTGACTTTTGTGTTATAGCATATGTATGTGATGCTTAAATGAAGCTGAAATAGCCTTAGTCCGATTTGATTTCAAGTACAACCATGAGAAAAGGCGGTGGCGCCCGTTCGTACAGTTCCTGGTGTCAGCCACATCCCTGCTCGTCCGTGATTGGGTGCAGAGTCCAATGGAACTTTTTGGAATAGATGGTTGATTGCAATATTAGGTATACAAACAAGTTCATGCATAAATAAAATAGATCCCAGGGTATCTACGGGGAATACGTCCCAATGTGCTATCCAAAACCCCGAATCCATACAATAAAAACCCACATTGAAAGACTCCAGTCTCCATCTCATATATGACTCGCCGTATTCGAAACAAAAACGCCAGTATATGCCAATCGCAAATCAGGAGGAGCCGGTCCCGCGACCCTGTTGCTGATGCAAGATATTGGTCTCGATTTGCTCTTGCGCATCGCCTTGGGTGTGGCCGGCATCGTTCCTCTCTTCCGAGAAAGTTGTCTCCGTCCGGCTAACTTGATCGCCGGCGGGTGAACGGTCTTCACGAGCATGGCTTATATCCTCGTCGACCAGCGCGGCCGCTTCGGGATCATATCGCAAAACGTAGGCGCCGTCGCCGTTCTCCATGTCCGCGTCCGTCCAGGGAGCAGAAGCCTGCGGCTGGGACGGAATGACCCGCAACGGCAGATCAGAGCGGCCATGTCGGGGCTCGTGCGGTGAAGATGGCTCGAGCAGATGGTTCTGGGGAGACCATGTATGCTGGCCGCGGCGTCGGGCGGGGATAACAGTGACAGGCAGGGGTGCGTCAGGATGCTGCTGGCCGGAGCCTGAGTGTCCTTTAAGGTGGAGAGAAAAGAAGTTGTTGTTTCTTGCCTGCGCAGATTGTGCACCAGTGTACTCGTCGGATGAGCCGGCTTCGCTTCCAGGTGTCGGCTCTTCGACGGCTTGGGCAAAGGCCACTTCTCGGGGGAGCGACGCACGTCTCCGCTTGAAATGGTTGATAAGATTGCGCCATCTTGGATCGGCTTGAACAATCTGTGGTGACTGTTCTCTGACCTCTTGGGCAGACAGATTGTTCTCGAGGTCGCGTGCCTGGCCTCCCTCTATCTCCATTTCCTTGGCCTCTTCAATCTCTTCGTCCTCTTCTTCCATGTGTGGCATCGCCACGGGTGGTGTAGGGCTGGCAACTGGATGGTAGCGGACATTATATACGGTACTTGCAGCACTGGTGGTGTCGGTCCGGCTGACTGGTGTCAGAGCAGTGGGGGGTGGAGTAGGTCGAGGGTTGTTCGGATTCCGAGGTGCGGCAGAATTGTTGGAATCTTGCGCCAGGGGATGGGCGCCCCGATTTCGGTCTCCACGGATGCCTACACGGGTTCGTAGAGGACGATGAGCCAGTCCCATCATTCCTCCCCAGCCTGAAGCTGCACCGCTTCCACCTCCTTTGTCGTGTCCTTTAGACGAGTAGCGAGGCCAATCAACCTCCTCGGACGGAGTAACCTCGAGCATCTCATCACCGTCAAATACCTCTCTTCCAAGGATTCCATCTTTCGTTTCGTCGCGTTCTAGCGCTTCTATGCGCTCCACCCATTCCCACACCACCACACTGGCAGCGGCAGATCCCACCCATCGGATGTAGGTACCCCAGCCAGCGATTTCAGGGCGGGCGATATCCAAAACAAAGAAGACGACGGGTATCAAAATTGCGCATAGCGACAAAAGAGCGACAAAGCAAATGTTGCGCATCTTGGGGTGAAAGAAGGCATAGCGGTGTTTCGAAATCGAATAAAAGATAACCCAAGCGGCGTATAACAGATTGAGGGCCAGCTCAAATAAGTAGCTGAGGGCAGGAATTGCATCATCGTAAAGTCTGGGGCGTGGCGATGTATTTTTGACGTAGAAATTCTCCAAGATGCTGAAAGTCGTGTCTAGCACAATCAGCGCAAAACCAGCCCATTTGATCATCACTTTCTCCTTGTGTCGTGGAAAGAGTCGAATCAAGGTCTGCACTTGCGCCAGCCAGAGGAATGTACTTGATATCACACGAACAATACGTATCTCCATCCCGTCGATGACTTCTTCGGAGAGCGCCTCGGCATCCGAGTATCCGTAATCGTATTGCAGCTCGGCAACTTTGAAAGAATCCACCGTGGCAATAGTCAGTGAGATCGCAACGAGGGTCGCCGCTACTTTCTGCAGCCATGGCCGACCTCCGACTCCGACGACCGAGGAGTTCCCACTGTATGACCCACTCATCATGCCATGTCTTCCTAGGAAGTTTGCGCCGCCGCCAGGGCCACCGATAAAGAAGGTTCGGGGAGTGATGAGGAGAATAATAACAAGGACGTAGCTGACGACGGTTGCGCAGCCGATGGCGTATAGCTGGGGGGTGACGGAGGAGTAGAAGGGATCGCGAGTGTCGAGCACTGCAGATACATGGGTGTAATCCATGGGACCTCCAGTGCATATAGGTTCAAATACGGCATTCGCGGTCAGGGTAACAGCATAGGAATTGTTGACATGTATAACTCCTGCGACAGGCAGCAAAACCCGGGGTCAGTACGGAGCGCGGCAAATCGGGGACGGAGATGTTGGAGAATGAGAATCGGAGTCGGAACATACCATTACTGGGTAGCATGAACGGGGTGCACCCGGACGAGTACGTCTTGGTCGAGGTCGTCGTCGGGTTCGCCCAGATTTGGCGGGGAGTCACAAGGGGCGCATCTTCCATGATCAGGTACTGCAGACGGCTCGAGTGGCCGGCCGTTGCAGTTCATGCAGCAATGAAATAGTCCACCAGTCCCCCTCCGAGTTCTCTTCACACAATGTCGGGGGCGACCATTCAAACAGCCATTCTCGGATGGCTAGGAGCCGCGCGGACGGAGCTGGGATCGCAGGGGCGAGATGGCGGTGACGAGGCCGACGTGCTATGTTCTTCCGTACTCCGTGGCGTGGATGTGGACCGTAATAGACCTGTTTAACCAGAGTAGATAGACTCTAGACCCAGGAGAGCTAGAACGAAAGATGAAATAAGGTCGGGAAGAGTCTGGAGTCTGGCGGGTCGAGATGATCCGCCACCGATGTATGGTCCACACGCTGGGCCTTCTTCACCCCACATGGGCCCATTCTCCGCTGAGTACGGATTCTTTGCGCTCATTTCTCACCCCGCGGTGATTATGGGAACGATGCCACGCTGACCAAGTGCCTAGCTCCAGTAAATTCTAAGATGTACCTAGACACATGGACCGATTGAGCTTCGCGCCCATTTGGCGTTTTTGCCATGCCAAGAAGGCCTAGACAGCTCCTGATCCCAAACGTCTAAGCCCAGTAAAGATGCTAGCTGGCACGTTTGACGCCAGAGCGGTACTAAAGCGACGAAGCTACGTGTTCTATGGGCATAAAGGACCCAAAATCACCTGGGCAATGTCCGAGCCCCAGAAACTCCGGGACTACGAGATACACACATTGTCTCACTCTTGACATTTCAGCGGATCGCTTTCTCGGCCCATCTCTAAAAGTCTTCCTAGTGAGCTCTTTCAAGAACCCCGAAGGAACCAGAGCCATTCTACTGAATATGACTTCTACTACTCATCTACAAGAAAACAAACGATTTCTGCCAATGCGTTGTATATTATGTGCTGCACGCATTATATAAGACACATGTACAAGCCCAGTCGCGTCAAGACTTAAGCTGCGGTCAAATATTGAACCAAAATCCTCCGAAACGAATTCAAGCTAGCCCGCTAGCGAGCTCTCATCCACTCATATACATGAATTCCCCATCTGCACCATAGGATCATACTCCTTGGCAAAGGGGGAAAACGCTCCGCTTAAGGAACGAATGACTTAAGCCTGGGGAGCGAAACCGAGGCGAGGGCCGTTGGAGTCGAAGACGACATACTGGCTCTTGAGGAAGATGTCGCCGAAGATGGAGAAGCCCAAACCAGAGTTGCTCTGAATTCCGCCGAAGCAGGTGGAGCTACCCTGGCTAACGGGCGCGAAATTGATCAGGTCGCCGGGGACGACGGCGTCATAGCTGCCAATGGTGACGGTGAAGTCGGGCAGCTTGGAGGAGCAGGGAATGGTGTAGCCACCGGCGGACTGGTCCTGGTTGGCACCGGAGACCTGCTTGTAGTAGGCGGAGACAACGTCGTCGGGGAGCATCAACAGGGTGGTGCCGGTGTCAGCAATGCCCTTGATGGAACCGCCGGAGGCGCTGCCGGCCTTGTAGCCATCCGCGGTGAACATCCAGAAGCCCTGGGAGTTGTCGACGGGGGTGTAGGCGATCGAACCGGTGTACTTGGACTTGTCGACGAAGCCGAAGTCGAACGTGCCGGGGGCGTTGTGCTTCAGGGTGACGGCGAACAGAGGCGAGTCGAGCTGCGACTTGACGGTGTCAAAGAAAGTGGTCTGAGGCTTGGGCTTGACGGTGTTGATCGAGCTGAAGGCCAGGCCCAGCAGACCGTCGTTGTTCTTGTCATTGACGAACTGCTGGCTGATCTTCGAGGCAGCCTCGACGGCCTGGCCGGTGGCCTTGACGCCGCCGACGGTAACGGTGTCCTTGTAGACATCACCGCTCGCAGAGCTCTGGTCACCGTACTGGATCTGCCAGGTGGCGCCGGCAATCTTGGTGCCGTTGCCGCTGGGCTTGTAGATGCTGTGGCCAGCCTGCTCGGAAGTGGGCAGCTCCGAAGAGAAGACCCAACTATAGATAAAATATCAGATGCAGTTCATTTTGACAGAAGATTCCTCATGGGTAGAACTTACAGATCGGCCGAACCAGTGTCAAAGTCCAGGTTCAGAGTAGTACCACCGACCTTGACGGGGGTCAGATACTCCTCGTCGCCATTCTGGGGAGTGGTGACGGCCGAACCGCTCTCGGCGGCAGCCTTGACGCTGGCGGGAACGGAAGCACCGTACTTGCCCAGAGCGCTGGCGTACATGCCGGGCAAGTTGAGCGTCTTGGTGGTAGTGGCAGGCCGGGCCAGCTGATTGATGGTGAAGCTGCTCTTGCGAGCACCGCCCATCGGCACAGCCGATGCGACGGAGAGACCGGCCAGGACGACCGTGATCTTGCTGAAGACAACCATGTTGAAAGCAAGAGAGTAAAGAATGACTCTTAAAAGAATGGACTGAGAAGATGAGAGCTGTGTGAGTTGGAATAATCCAAAAACACGCCGGAGACGAAGTCTTCTTTATAGCCCGAACGCGGCATTGTTTCGCGATGGAGCCGGGTCTACATGAACCAAGCAAAGCGTCAAAGACGGCACCTATCGCAGCATCCTGGAAAAGGAGTTGTTTCTCATCCGGGAAGCCCGTGGTGCCGATCTAGCACCGGCAGGGACTCGGGAACCTAAACTGCGAGATCGTCACGGACTCCATCGGCCAGACAGAATGGCACGACGGACTCCGCCAAGATTGGAGCCTAGAAAGAGCGGGCCAAAGAGAACATGGAACGTTGTCTCGTAAAGGCCAGGGGCTTCTGAGGGGTCTGATAGCACAAGTCAGGCATGGAAGGCGGGGCGTGATGTGCCATGACCGTGACGAGCGAGGCCACGGAGGCTTGGTTGTGACAAGCTACCATCGTTCCAGAACGGAGAAGTCCGGCCAAGGCCCCGACACGAACAGTGGATGATTGATACCCATTCGGCGGAGTCGCGATGATCACCATTCGGCCGGAGCGTCAGGGGCTTGTGTATGTGGGGATTAGAGTGTAGGAGATATGAAGACTATGAAGATGAGACAACATGATTTGATTGAAAGGTTTGATCAAGGGACGACAACGACTGGCGAACTGTATCGAAGGAAGTTGAAGCGATCGAGAAGGCCCTGACGATCTTCGCCCGTTATCTCGCGGAAAGAGCCAATCATTGCCGAAAAAAGCAAATTGTAGACTTTCGCCTCCAATCAAGGTCACATCGTGCCTGGCGCTCATCGTGGAAGCAGCAATGCGTCGCTGTCATTGGAGCGCGGAGTCCACTGGTGAGGCAGTCGTTTGGAACTCGGTGTCTGATCGTCTTTGTCGCTCCAGGTGCTCCATCTGCTCCATCTGCTCCATCTTCTCCAGCATCGGAGCATCTGGCGAGGGACCCAAACCCGGTAGTTGGGTCCACGGTGATTAGTGTCAGGGTCTTTTCCGTCCCGTTTTCTCGCAATTCGAAACGTCGGAGTCCGCAATCCGATCGGCCCTGCACGTCTGGGCCCTGTGTGTTACGGAGATATTTCCAATCGTTCACAAAGGACGTGACTGGTCCGTGGGTCGTCGCCCACCTGATGCCCTCGTTGATCCACGGGGTCCGGCTGTCAGATCCTTCGCCGCGATCGTCCTCGCGTTCAGGCGTCCGCGATAACCTGATCCGGTAATGAACTGGTCACATCATGCTCTCTGATAGATCGATGAGACAACCCTCGTGCAGAGACTCCTGCGTGAATTGCTGCCGTGTGACTCGTGTTACTGTGAAATGGAAAAGACACCATGCGTTACTCCTTCGAATCCATCAGACCCCCCGCTGTCACTGCATTGTAGTTTCATAGTCGCAAATTTCAATATGTAGGTTTCGAAAGATATCAACGTCATTCTTGTCTTGTCGTATGTAGCATTGAAACACTTCCATCCTTGTCTGCGAACCGCCCGAAAGTAGCCGGGAGGCTCAACTGAACTTCCCCCTCAATGTACCTGACGCCGGTTGAGCCCATCATGGCTCCATCGTCGTCATACCTCCAATATCAAAGACATGCAGAGCCAAGCCACCCGAGCGCCTTAATCGACAAGGCTGAAGCCTAAACCGAATGCCAAACACGTGAAAGATCTACGAGGCCACCGGTGAATCCGATGAAACCAGGGCCCCGCCCTCATGAGACCGACGGAGACCGGTCGGATACCTTTAATCTCGAATGACTACAGAAGCAAGACGTGCAAAAGCAAAACGCGTCGAATCCGAAAACGGAAAAATAGAAAAGGCAGGAGACCAAGTCTTCCGAAATTGTTTCACGCAAAGTACCAACGCCTAATGACCGCCCACGCACGCTACATCACAAAAAAGACGCCAAGCAGGAAATCCCGCAGGGGTATATGGTTTAAACGGGTGAAAGGGGGAAGTGGAAAAAAGTACGCGTCGCATCGTAAGCATAGCCAAGACAGGCCGGGTTTACAGGAACTGGGATGTGAGTGCCCCGCCCCCAGACTCGCCCTCGCCGTTGGCGTTGCCGTCGTAGCCCTCATTCAGAAGCACCTCTAGCATGTCGAACTCGCCCAGCATCGGTCCAGTTCCGCCCAGACCCTGGTCAACAACCCCGGTGGAGCTGTTGAAGAATTGATCCAGTGGGAGGGCAAACCAGTCCGGCAACCCGCCGGAGGTTGCGTTCGCTCCGTTGCTGTCCCCGACGGCGTGAGGGACGACGTGACTCGGCGAGGATCGTTCCATGTCGTTGGCAGGCATGGTCGAGTTCGAGTCATAGTAGTTGTAATACACCGACGGAGGAGGCGGCATGAACGATACACCCAAGTTGGACGAGTTTATCGGCTGGGCGGGAATATTGGCCAAAGGATCGTGGCCCGATCCGATCGGTCCCGGGGGATTCCCGTTACTCTCCAAGTATCCCAGTCCGCCTCCGCTTGGAGTTGCATCATGGCTCTGAGTCGATGACCAGGGTGCGTGCGAGCCGTCTCGACGACCTGACACGTTATCGCGCGGCGGAGAGTGGGCTCGTGAAGCCGGCGCTGATCCGCGATCGGCACCTTCGCCATCGCCTCCACGGTCATGCGGTGCGAAACGTAGGAATCGTGTGCGGATGCTGCTTGTGAGCAGCTCCAACAATCGAGCAACGGTGTTACTGATGTGCACGTCATCGACAACGAAGGTCCGCAATGCCTCCACTGTCCGGTCTTGTAGGTCTAGAGAGACCCGCACGTCGTCTTCACGAGCGCCGAGTGTGAATGTCTATCAAGTGGAGTCAGCTAAAGAAGTCTTGTCACTTGATATATTGAAAACCTACTTTCAGGATGAAAATCATGCCCGACAGGATACGGAAGAAGGTCCGAATGGGTGCATGCTTGAGACGGCCTCCGGGAACGAGTCCCTCCAGAACCGTTTGCAAGATTCGCCGCGAGGAATCCACAACTTCTTGGATGTAGTGCTCGTTGACGCGATAGAGTTCCATCAGTGTCCGGAACCACCCGCTGCTGCCAGAGGTTGGTCCCGAGCCAGGCCGTCCAGGCTGTACCTGCGCAGACTCACTGGACATGGTTGTCCAACGGTCGACGACTGCTTGGAGAGCAAGAGAATTGATGTAGAGCCCTGTATAAAATTAGTTGATAGCACACCTATGTGGTTGAACGAGTGATTGACTCACGCGTGTACTCGTATTCGATCATCAGGATGCTTCGCATGGCCGGGGTAACTGTAATCTGTCAGTCTTAAGCAGAAATACTATGCCAAATCCCAAACTCACGGTTAACGCGATCCAAGTGCTGTCTGAATGCTCGCAGCTGGGGCTGGAACCAGTCGATTTGCTCCCGGTATCGTCCGCTCCTAATCAGCTCCGAAGTTTGCTCGCTCGAGGCAAATAGCTGGTGATTGGCATCATACACAATCTGCGATATTTCCATCCAGCAATCTTGCATCTGGTCAAGATCCGGACTATCACTTTTGGGGCCAGCTGTTGTTGGGGGAAGATCTTGACCCCATTCTGGAAGGGGAAGCATTGATGGAATTCCAAGCCGACCACTGCTGTGCGTAATAAAAACAAGAATCAATCGACGCAGCCGGCGCTTCCTTATCTGTTCAGGGAGTGTTTCCGATGCACCTTTCGACTCGCTCTTGTGATCGAAAACACCAAGCTCAAATGCCAGAGCCTGTGCAGTGCTCAAGAGCATCCACGACATCCGGTCTGATCGCCAGGCAGGCTCCAGCCATTTTTGAAAAGCGACTCGGCCTTCAGCAGAGCTGTTCTGTCCCTTGTTACCAGTCTGTTCACTTTCGGTGTCAATATCCTTGTCGGCACGGCTTTGGCTTTGGGCCTCCCTATCTAGAAGCGTGTTTTCGTCGTCACCAGGAGGGAAGTGAAGATTCCGCGGGTGCCAATCGGTTAGGATCAACAACGCTTCCACGGTACCCAAAGCTCTCAAGTTTCCTTTGACATTTGGCCTGCCCGAATTCGATCCAAGATCGAGGCCGCGAGGCCGGCCAATACCCGGACCTCCAGCATCGAATTTCTCCTGGCCCCAGAAGAGGCGCTCGATCATGCCGCGCAAGTATGCCCAAAGACGGTCGTGGATGTAGAATGCTCTTGTACTAGCACCATCACCCTTGGGCTTTAGATGCCGAGAAGCAATTGTGAGAATGGTCACAGCAAGTACCGGTTCTTCGGTAAGTAGCGTCCGGTGTGTAGACGGATGAGAATAGTCCGGGGTCACCACTGGGCTCATCGGTGCGAGGTTCTCATAGTAGTACGCCACATACTCCATGCCCTCGTCCACCGTCATCCAGCCGGCGCGGACGAATCGCAGCCGTGACCATGCTCGAATAGCGTCGATGTATCCCGGGTCTTGAGGGTTCGCCGGTTCCTCTTGGTGGCCATTGTTATCGGAGACCTGAGGATCCACAATACCGGGGCCGCCACCTTGGTAGTACGCATTTCCACCCAGGGACATGCCCGACCGAGGAGTTCTTGTAAGGGATCCGCTCAA
Source organism: Penicillium sp. S103-07 (assembly GCA_037042055.1). Taxonomy (NCBI): domain Eukaryota; kingdom Fungi; phylum Ascomycota; class Eurotiomycetes; order Eurotiales; family Aspergillaceae; genus Penicillium; species Penicillium sp. S103-07. The sequence continues at coordinate 443,559 of JAXQJQ010000010.1, read as the reverse complement.
GTTCCCCGGGGAGTTGCCATGCGCCAGAGGCGAAGGGCCCGAGTTGAAGGAGGAAACGGATTGGCGCGCGGCAAAGCGATTCAAATCCTCGGTCCGCCCCGCCGCTTCAGAAAGAAGATGTAAAGCGTCGTGGGTATTGGTAATAGCAGGTGACAACAGCTCCACCGCAGTCCGGTTCATCATGGGTTGTCCGCCGTACCCAGGCACAGAAGTGCGATCCCCCGTTGGATACGTCGGTAGGGAGGGATTCCTCGATTCCAAAAACTGCCTCGCTGGAGAAGCAAGCGGCGCACTGGGATTATATCGTTGGCTGGCTGGAGCTGGAGCCGGGCCCGCCTCGGACCATCTTTGGCGAGCACGAAAGGCTTCGGTATCGAATGACGGTTCTGATTGAGGGAATGGGGACCCCTCAGGTAGTTCCTTTTTCGTAGGTGTCTCTCCGGTCATCATCCGCTTGTCGCGGCGAAGAACATCGGTGGCCTCAGCATCCTCGGCGGCTTCGGAGGCTTTGCGCTTGCGCCTGGTGGCCGAAAATTCACAGAGTTTACTCTCACGTCGACATCGCACGCAGGGCGGAGGACGAGGATTATCGACACCTGGGGAACAGCGATCAGTCAGCTACATTTTTAAGAGGGGGAGGGGGATCGCCGTACTGCCTAAATCACATTTCACCTTTCGTTTGCGACACGGATCGCATGCCTGATAGCCGCGTCTATGCTGCGGGGCAGGCGAGAGTGACTTGCCGGAATCTTGGCCCGTGCTATTGGTGTCCTGGGCCATGGTGAAAAAGCACCTCTCGGTAGGTGGAGAGCGTGACGCTGGGGAAGCCGATGCAAAGCGAAGATAAGCTGGAAGGCGGTGGGGGGTGAGCTTATATGAGCGCCGGCGGATTGGGCGACTCGGGACTAAGCACACGAGCCCTGGCGGGTTAGAAGAACGAAGGAAAAATTATCAAAAGAAAATCACATAAAAATCAAAATCGGACCTGAAAATTCTATCATGAATGTGTCCCGTGGAGCCGACGTCGAGTCTCAGAGGCCTCGGCCAGCCATCAATTTCGATTGTATAATGAAATACGCCTTGCGGGGTAGCGAAAACTGTAAGAGTTACATCGCCCACGCTTTATGGATTCGCTTATGTCTGTTCATGCTGGTAATCTAAATAAGCTACAGAACTAATATAAACTAAGCATCCCCGGATGTTCATGATGTCATGCCTATGTACTGGATTCCCTGCCATTTCTTGGTGTTCAAACCTCGCCGCTTTTTGCTCACTGAGCCGGAGCATCAACACTCGCCCGGCGAGACTTGAATGCTTGCCAGTCACTGTCCGTGCCAATTTCGGACTGGCTGCTCGCTCGACACCGGAAAATTGAAATCCCCGTGTAATTATTCCAGGCCACTCAGTTCCGTGATCTAGTCGCGTCGTTCAATATCACCTCGTTCAATATCACCTCGTTCAATATCACCTCGTTCAATATCACCTCGTTCAATATCACCTCGTTCAATACAATACATTTGTGGTTACGGATTGTTCAAGGGGACACTGGAGTCTCGCGGTTCCTGCCAAAGGCTACCCTTTCACCACAGCGTACTGCCAAGTCCTGAGCATGGCTACTCTCATACCCCGTGGATATCGCTCTGCCACCGAATTCCGCGTCAACAAAGAACAAACCGACGCCATTATTCGAACCACCGCCTACCACCGCAGAGGCTACTGTCTGTCCGTGATCTGGTACTCGCATCGCGAACACAATGACATCCGTCCGTCAATAGCAATGCCCTTCCAGCGGGCTTCGAGTGTTGGACTTGGCTCCCTCGACCGGCTACCCCTCGAACTCTTATTTGACACCTTGCGCCGTCTGGATATGCGTTCTTTGTTCAAATTTCGACAAATAAATCTCAGATCAAGACAGATGGTAGACTCTCTCAGTCAGTACCATTGGGTAGTCTCGCATGGACTGAACCTTTTCTGCGCCTTGTTACGAACGCGAATTGCTATCGACGTCACTCTATTCGACTTTTATAAGGCATTATGTACCAAGGCATGCACTCTTTGCGGCGAATTCGGCGGATTTATATCCATACTAGCTTGGAAAAGATGCTGTTTTAAATGCCTCCAGGAGTCTCCGGAGACACAAGTGCGGACTCTCGCCTCAGTCCGAAAGCAATTACACATGACAAAGGCCGAATTAAGCCAACTGAGGTCAATCAAGTCCTTGCCTGGAATATACTCGATGAATGAAATTGTACAAAATTCCCGCATCACGATCGTTTCTCTTCATCAGGCTACTTTAGCCTGCAGATGGCAATCGCACGCGCTCCCGCAAGTCCAACCGGCGAGCTCTGACCGAAATCAAAAATTCAACTTTATGGGCCCATGTGCACTTCCTTACTACGACAAAGAAACTGGAAGGGTAGAACTCGGAATCTCGTGTGCCGGGTGTCAACTCGCTATTGAAAAGGATATTATCGTCACCAGGGGCTCAAAATGGGGGTACGAGGCTCGAGACAAAGTATATGCGCAAAATGGCTTTCTGGACCACTTTCGACGGCGTGAACAGGCACAGCTCCTATGGAGATCGAGTGGTGATGGTAAAATCCAGCCACCCGAGCTGCCTGTGTCTGCCCGGACAGGAGGCTACTTTCGAAGAAGGGAATGACGATCGTTTGGAGTACATTTGCTAATATACTGCGGCCACGCTACCGAGTAGTGACGAAGGTGAACCCAGAAGCGGGCCTATTCTAGCCGTCCCTGACTTGATCAGGTGCCTCGAACAGCCATTGTTCGAGTTTTCTACCAAATACCTTCCTGATTGGATGGCATCTGAAGTTCGTTCCGCGGCGCTCGTCGCATTATTCAAACTCGATTTCCTTCTGAAACAACTAGCCTGGGAACAGCTTTCGTGGATAATTCCATCAAAGCCATAGGAAACTTGAAACACGACATTTAGCAGGTACATAGGTTCATCAAATCTTCAATTAACTTCAATGGCAAGAAACCACATTCGCTTATGCAATTTACTGTGCTATGTACGCCTTTTGATGTACACAATGCATTCGCCCTGGGACAAAAGCCCTAGAATGCTATCAAAGAAAACAAATAAAAAGAATAGCCCGTGTAATTGGCGGAGATTATGCCACGCGGGGCGAGGGCGGCTGATTTGCCGTCTTGGGGGCGCTGTCCACGGCATGTCCATTTATCCTGGAAATCACGTCCCAAGCTTTGCGAGGCTGCACCAACTCGCCAGAGACAGCGCTGTCCATACTACCGCGTCGAGACATATTGGGTGTCAATCGTCCAGAGAGAAGTCCCCGAATGCCTCCAGCCTTCCGTGCCGGAATCGCAGACACGCCGGCAGTGAGTATGTAAAGGAGGTATTTGAGGTTGGGGAGGGTGTGACGAATATCCAGACCGCGGGTGCCTGTCTTGTTGAGTAGGAACTCGATGTCTTTGTTAAGAAGGAAGACACCGTACTCGAAGCGATAATTCACGCTGGCCGGGTACAGGGGGAAAGTGCGCTGTGGAAGGTCCTGGGACACGGGGTCCTGGATCAACGAGGTCGATTGGTTTGGGTTGATTGGGTAAGGGATGGCCACCGACATGTAGAAAGACAACAGATATACAAGATGAGCGGTGTATCCCAGTGCTGCCGCAACCACTTCGCGGTCGATGTCTTCGAAGTTGGAGTTGGGGAGCGGCAGTCCAGAGATGGTAAAAGCAAGTGACTTGTCGGGAATTGGCTCAATAGGGTAGATGAGGGACAAGTCTTCCGCAATGCGACTTATCTGGCCCTTTATATCTTCCGAAGTCCGGTGGAGCATTTTCTCACAGGCGACCAATTTCTCTTGAGCATCCGGGAGATGGCTTCGGGCCTTTTCCTGCCTGAGCCGACCTTGCTCCATGGCTTCTTTACGAGCCTTAATACTGGCAGCAAGTTCCTCTTTTCGCTTTGTGCTGGATCTGATTTGCTTTCTCTCGGCCAACACAGCCTGTTTGATAGATGAAAGGCGGTCTTCTGCTTGGGCAGCATTGCTCTCGGTCTCAAGGGCGTCTTCGTTACTTTTCAAAATATCTCCAATCTGCGTTTCCAATTTCTCCCGAGTTGCTAGGGCATCCTGGATACACTCATCCAGATTGGCCAACCGCATTAATGCGTCATAAGAAGAGGTAGGTAGCGTGGTTCCATCAGGATTCTCCCGCTGTCCTGCGCCATTGAGGAATGGCTCGACCGGCGGAAGGTCTGTCAGATTCGTATAAACTCCGTCAGGGAAATGAAACAAGATGCAATTGGTGGGCAGCGGTTGATGGAAGCTCTCAATCGTCTTTCCCAAGAACTGCAGCGATCGTAGGTTCAATTGTAATTCAACGAGCAGCTCATATTCAGGCAAATTCTCCGTCTTTGCCCAGAGCTTGACGGTTAATGTGTCCCTTCGGGAGACCAAAGGGCCAGAGAGATTCAAGTCAAACGATCGGAAATTAGGATTAGTGGCCTTGTCGACCACTTCGCTAATGTAGATTGGTTCATCGATACCTTGGCAATGAATTGAAAAAAAAGTATCCGCCATGCGGTTTTTAGTAATATCCTCCAGTCTGATCTGTCTTGTTCGAGGGTTGGGATCGTTCCAAAACATAGTACTTCGACGTCGCGACTGGTACCTGTCGGGCTTCTTGTCTGCGTGGTTCTCTTGACTTGCGCGCGACTTGAGGTCTGTAAAAGAGCGCGATGAATGAATCGAGTGGTTCTCATTCTGTGCCAGAATCTTCGAGTGCGACTTCAAGGTATTGGGGATATCGTCGTCATCAATCGTCTTGCCACGACCTCGCGTCGGGGGTGGAGTGACCACGAGGTTACGAACGGAAATGCCATGGAGATGTCGAAGCTTGCGGTTCTAAAGATCGTCAGTATTGCGCTGCATGTCCTAAACACGGATCTTACAGATGCATAGAGCCATGGCCGCTCCCTGCGCGAACCGGCGTCATGTTCCCCGGCCGCGTCCATGCCGCCTGCGCCGTCCATCGCGAGTATCAAGTCGGCCAGGGAGGGGCAGGGTGTTAAGCAGCTGCACGGCTATCTGATCCGAGTAGTCATTATTCGCAAAGAAGACGAATCAAAAGAGACAAAGGTCCGGCGCGTCAGCAATGGCAGAAGCAAAGCGATAAGACGATGCGGAGAGCAGGCGGCGCCAAGACCACGGCTGCCCCGTCAAAAAATCGACCTCCGATCTTCACTTCCTACGATCCCCGTCAACATCGACGAACAGCAAACCCCCGAATCAATGCGATAGATCTCACCGGGACCGCTCACTTTATTCGTCCTTCGGTGATCGCACACAGCCACTGGCCGCAATGGCCTCCTCCAGCGCGGCGTCCAAGCCGATCCAGAAGATCCTGGACTCAACCAAAATCGCGTCCTTGTCGAAATTCGTACGCAAGCCACCGGTTGACCCGAAACAACCAATTCAAGGAAAGCCGCGAGAGACGACCTCGAATGCATTCAAGGAGCACATCAGGCGCGAGAGCGTGCGGCTTCAGAAGGCGCTGAATTCGATCTCCCACGGCAAGCATATTTTTGTCTATCACAATGTCCGCACCAAGCAGGTGGTCTACTCCTTAACTCGGTATCTGGAGGTGAGTTTTTTTAATTCTTTCCCTTCTCAGGGTCTTTCTTGCGGTCCCAGCCGAAGCGCCCATCTGCCGCAATCAGGTCTCATTCGACAATCTGGCCAATGTCTAACAACCATCACAGAAGAACAACCTCCTCCGCCAGATGGTCTACCATGGCAAGAAGACTGTTCCTGCCGACCTGCGCCGAGACATGTGGGTTCCATACTACTCCGTTCACTTTGGTGATGCGCGACTCGGCCTGCGAGCCTACCAACTGCTCCGCGAATTCTCGATGCAGCGACAATTCTCTCCCCCGCCCGAGATGATCACAGTGACAGAAGAGTACCTGGCACAGAAGCGACCGAGGAACCCGGTAGAGGCGGAGGAGTTCGATGAGCTGAACAAGAAGCGGATCGGCAAGCCGATGGAGAAGAAGGAGCGTGCCCGGGTTCTCATGGACCAGAAAGCTACCTCTGTGGCAGACATTGCCGCTGTCCTGGCCATCCAACAAGAGGAGATCGAGAACGGGCTCCTGAAGGATGACCAGAAGCGAGGATACCTGACCAAGAAGGCACGCCAACGTCGCCGCGAGGCCCTTCATCGCGAGAACGAGCGGGCTATTAAGAACATGGCTCGGATCGGGGCGCTTGAGAAACAGCTGAGTGAGCATGATCAGACCGGAGCGGAGGTCAAGATCGGCGAGGAGGATGGCGCGTACCCCGAGAACGTCGAGTCCGTCAAGCTTCTCTGGCGGGATGTGCACGATGCGCACTATGCCGGATCGTGGCCCAGCAATGTCGAGCATGGTGAGCTGGAGATCAAGCGCAGTGCTATCATCGGCCAGGAACGACACTTGGATGGCACCGATGAGGTTGTTACGGAGCATGAGTTCAATGAGCGGAAGGAGTAAGCGGTCATCGTCTTGACGGTGTCGCTTCTGCTTTTCTCCCAGCCTTGTCTCTTTCTTCGGCCGCATTGAGCGATTGTGCGATTGTTGATAACTCATACCTTCCATCCTTAGGACTCAGGCGACGGGTGATTGTGTATTTTCTTTTTCCTTGATAGGTTCTGCCCAGCTACTGGAACCACTTGCATAAATTGTATTTTTAGACAATTCTTCACTATAGTGAAAAACAAAGAGAGTCCCAAGCCTTCGATTCCCAGTATGATAATTTACGAGAGTAGCACTTATTCATCACGCATGTCGCAGTCCAGACGTTGCCCGCCTCAATTTACATTGTGCAAAAAGCCATACATACACGAGGTCACAAGTCATCGAGAAGTGATATTCAAGAACAAAATAAAAATGACAAGATAAAAAGGTCTTAATCTCATGAACCCGGGGCGGGCAAAAGTTCCAAATAGATAGAAAAGATGCCGATAGCAAGGACACAGCGACAGCCCGGTCCAATTTCCTTGTTGGCGACAACAAAAGCGAAAAAAAAGTCAGGGGAAGGGTGCAAATCATAATTGACGCCGATGTGCAATGAAAACAGGAGCAGAACAATAGAAGAAACTCCCGAAGCCAACGTTGGCCACGTAGATCTTCGGAGTATCAACGGCGATTGACGGAGAACAAAAAAGTATGTGCATGTTCTAACTGCTTGCTGCTCCTGCAGAATCCGAGGCATGTCGTTTCAGAATATGGCTTGGAGCAATCAGCGCTTCTCCTGGCCTCCTGGCGGGCTTAGGATATCCACTGAGGGCAAATTATTAATGTCCTCGACAGCCATCTCCGGCCCAGCTTCTTGATCGCTGTTCGCCATCTTTTCGAGTATTTCTTCGTTGGCCTGTTCGGCTGCCTCTGGGTCGTCGGCTATCCCTGCGTTGGCCATGCTTTTCCTGGCGCCCTCCACAATCTTGTCGGCTTCACTGATCCCGTGGGGAACATTGGCGAGATCGCCATCAACACCAATTGGCTCAGCCCTGTTGTTGACGACGTCCTTGACCCGATTTGAATCGAGACGGATGACCATGCATGAAAGGTTATCGGTGCTGAACCGCGCGAGAGCGTGATCCACGAGAATCTTGGAGGCGTTCTGAGCGTCTTGCTCGTTGCGTATAAGATCGACAGCCTCTTGGTCACTGCAGACATCCCATAACTACGAGAAGGTATTAGCTATTACGACCACAACCAGAGGATATAAGGAGATGAAAACTTACCCCATCGCAAGCCAGAATAATAAACTCATCTGCTTCAGGCTGGATAACCGTCTCCGTTGTATAAGGATGCCCGGTCACCAGGTCTTTGAGATAGGCATCACCGAGAGCTCGGGTGACAGCCAGCACTCCGTTAACGCGGTTGTTGAGGATGAGACCTCCGGCGTTGGAAATTCTCTTCCCTTCATTCTCGTCACTGCCCTTGTGGTCGTACGATAGACGAAGAGCTTTCCCGTTACGACATAAGACGATGCGAGCGTCACCAACATTTGCCGTGTACAGGACACGTTGACGAGCGGCCTTTTCTTGCAATTTGGGGAGTGATTCACCGGACGGAGCGTCCTGGGTAGGGGTCTCAGTGGTCTCGGAATTGGTTGCAGCCGCAGCTGCAGGGGCCAAGGCAGTGGATCCGGTGGCTGAACTTGAGCTGGGGATACGATCTTCCCAACGAAGCACGGCTGTCACGGCTGTACACCCACTGTTCTTGAGCGGCAACTTCTCCAACTGCTGGTCGACGCTCGTAAATGTCTGGTCAAGAAGCTCGGGTACGGGCGTGTTGGGGCTTCTCCGCATGATCTCTTCAAGAATCAAATGCAGCTTCTTCCCACACCACTCGGCTGCGAATGTACCAGCATGTCCGTCGAAAATCGCAAAATATCCGTTGTCTGTTTCTATCACATTTTTCGAATCCTCGGAGGTCTCACTCGCGGCGCCAGAGGTCTCGTTGCCGTTTATATCCCGCGGTGCATTCGGGGCCGGAGTACCTAAAAAGTTGTACAGGTAGGAATGCGTGTCCTCCATTGTGCGGCGACATTTTCGGTTCTTGTCTTCTGTGACACCGACGCGGAAAGACGAGCGCGCCGTAGGTGCGGATTCACCGGCAGAGTTGTTGAACGATCCTTGAAGGACACTGAGAGCCGGATCCATCTTCCCCAGTTTCTCGAGCGGACTCTCCGAGATCGACGGGCTGGTGCTGAACGAAGAAGATTCCCGACCACCGTTCAAACTCAGGGAATTCTTGGCGTTACTGAAGAAGCTCGCCGCTTTGGTGACGGTGCTACTCCTGCGCTTCTTATCACTGGCAGGGCCCTGGTCTTCACTTTGACGACGAAAGAATCCGGCTCCGGGCGGGGAAAATCTCTTGTCGCGAGGACTGGCGTTTTCGGGCTGAAGGCTCAAGGAACTCGTGTCGATTCCAGCAACGGGGGGAGCAGAGTCGATTCTGTCTTTGGGTGGGCTCGAGGAGCCACTGAACATTCGGTTCAGCAACCCACCCTGAGAAGAAAAGCTGCGGCGCTGTTTACCTGCCAGCTTGATTGTATCCCTGACGGACGGGGGCGATTGGAGGTGGGAGGTGGGTGGGGTTGAGGGCGGATGGCGATACGGCGGACTGACGTAGGGTCTGCCGGTCGGACGATAGAGGTGAGGGGCTATACAGTCACAAGTATTAACGTCGATCTGAGTTTGAGCACAGAGTCATGCAAAGCTGATGGTGGAATGAAAGAGTGAAAGAGGCAACGCAAGACACATAGTCAATGGGGGCAGCTGGGGGGCAAAGAGGGGAAGTCCCCTAGCAGCTTCGCGGAAGCGAGCGCTTAGGGTTAAACAGTCCATTGAGATGAGATAGAACTATCCTGGGACGAGGTGAAGCTATCCAGATGCACAGATGCACTCCACCATCTCATAGAAGGTGAGCGAGACTCATGCTCATGGGCCAAACCCCAAGCCCGAGCGGAAACCCCGGAGAACAATGCATATTGCGGCGAGCGCTGCAAGTCAAGCTTACCGTGATGGAAAAGGAGTGTACTGAAATACTTGAAGTACGCTGAACGGCGTGAGGGTGTACAGAGATGGGTTGGGGTGATGCGATCCGGAAGAGGAAACTGGGTCGACTCCGCCCGTTGCGTACGAGACTCGAGGCGGAGGAGCCAAGAACGGAGTGGACGGGTGGGCCTCGGGGGGGAATTATTGTAGGTGCTCGTAACTGGTTGGCGGTTGACTCCCAAGTCCTGTCCGTACCTAGGTGTCGGACTATTCGACTATTTGACTACACGCTTGTTGTAAGGGGCTCTCGCTTGCTCTGAACTGCCGATCCCTGCTGACCTTGCATCTATAAATATCAAAAAACCGTCGTCATTTTCGGGCTCCGCATAACTACCTCAACGTGGGTATGACCTGCCTTTTTGCACTAAACTCCACCCAAAATAATTAAAAATCATGTACATGTACCCTTTTGGAATCCAGCCTCGATTTTGAAACTATGGAGATGAGGTTACCATGAGCTAAAGTCTCCGAAGCCCCCAGGACCCTTGGCTTTCTTGCGAGCAGGCCCAAGCTCGGGCTCGTCCACAAATTCCACGATTTCGTCTTCCTCGCGATCAGCCAGCGCAGCTTTTAGGTATTTGCCAACGCCGGTGGATTCGCCGTCCGTGTTTGCACCGTGTCCACGTACACGCTTCCCGGTCCAGGTGACCCGATCGTCGTCCACGCGACGAGATGCCTCACTTTCGTCGACCGTTGAGGCGGCCGGATCCTGTGTGTCCTCTGCGCGTTTCTGTTTTAAAAAATCCTCGAAGGGATCGACAAACACCGTGACATCCTTGATGCGGATCTCGGGGGTAGGTCGATTAGTGGATGATTCAACAGGGTTGGTTTCCAGCCTGTTCAGCGTGGCGGACGAAGGAGTCGGGTCGTCGATGAGTCGCCCAAAGACAGTGTGTTTGCGGTCGAGGTGAGGTAAGGCTCGGTAGGCGAAGAAGCTAGTAATATACTCGTTAACAAGACGGCAACTCGAGCTGGTTAGTTCTAGTTCTTCCACTTACAATTGACTGCTGTTCGTGTTCTTTCCTTTGTTGGCCATGCTCAGCGTGCCTCGTCCATCGTGCTTCAGGGGTCCTTCAAACTCGTCGGCAAAGTACTTGCCCCAAACACTCTCGCCACCTCGTCCGGTGCCGGTGGGGTCGCCGCCCTGGATCATGAATCCTTTGATATTGCGATGGAAGGTGACATCTTTGTAGTATCCCTTCTTGGCAAGCTGGATGAAATTCCACACGGCCTTGGGGGCATACTCGGCATATAGCTCCACGTTCAGGTGCCCGCCGGTGGTATCGATCCGCGCGTAACCTTTCCCCTTGACCCTACCCCGTTTGAGCATGTACTCCTCCTCGGATAGGAGTGCCAATTCTGCCGATGTATGAGGTGTCAACCCCGTGCTGGTGAATGAGGCGGCAGCCTTGCCCGTCGTGAATCGTGCGGCGTTATAGGGTGTAGGCTTCCCCGGCTGGGGCTGTCCCGATTTGGAGGCAGCTGAGCCCGAGTCGGCCTTGGAAACCGCTTTAGAGCCAGCAGAGCCAGCCTGCTGCTGTGCGCGCTCTGCGCGTGCTTTGGCCACCGCCTCTTTCGCCTTTAAGATCTTGGCCGAACTCCCCAGCGCATTCGTATTAACACTGCTCGACGCTTGGTTCTCCTCCAGAATCTCGGTTTCTCCTTCCTTCAAGTAATTGAATGAACTGAGGTTGCGAGACTCGATATTCTGCGGGTCCTGCAGGGTAATGATATCCTTGCGGCTGAACTCCTCGTCGGTGACGAGATCGCGCCAAAGCTTCCCCTTGATGTTTAACCGATCAACCGTATCCCATGAAAACACATTTCCCGTATTGCGCAGAGCGACAATGTGTGTATTATCCGTCAAGACCTTGTAGGTAACCGGGTCGACGTAATCGCCCTCCTCGTTCTTCGCGATATTTAGCTTGACCAAGTCGGAGCTTTTCAGTGGTGACCCATCCACCGGATTCGTTCCATGCTTCTTAATCCACGGCAGGATGTTTGTGAGATCGAAGATAGTTCCCGTGGGTGTGCAGACCGGATGCGCAAATGGCTGGAGGGAGAGGGAGCAGAAATTGAATGGCAAGCGCTTGAATGCCGCGTGAGGACCTCCATTTCTGGCCCTGGCGACACCAGCGCCTGCGCTGGCCGAGAATGCATCTTCAGATGCCCACTCGGAGTGGGTGATCTATTAACACGAGTATTAGCTGATATCCAATATGCGACGAGCGCGAGGTGGCAACTGAGAGGGATCGCGTACATAGAGCTTGTCCGTTCCTATGTTAGAGATTGTCAGTCTGTAGTTCCCACAAATAGACGTTCCACGACCTACCTTTACCCATGGTGCGCGAAGCTCAAGCTTTTGTCGGCTCTCTTTTTTCGACTCGAAAGTCCGCAGGAATGACGCAGGCCGTTCTAGCCATTTTGGGACTAGCGCGTCATATTTTGACACCTGAAAATACAGTTATCTAGGTACAAAGCGATGCTTCAAGGTTATTCCCAAGGCTCCCGAGGTCTCATTCTCGAGTCATGACATTATGTGCGTGTGCGCACAAATGGTTAGGGAGTTAAATTCGTAGATTATCCCCGATGGGAACTGAACGCCTAATATCGCTAGAGATACAAGTACATGATTTTTCCTTCCTTGAAGAACATGTAGGAGAAACGCCAGATGGGCCACGATCCGCCCTCGGTACCCCCTGCTTCCGAAACAAACGCCGTGTATGAATTCATAACGAGAGTGGATGGGCATTTCCACTCAGGAAGCCGGGGTCTGCAGCCGCAGGGGTACCACCCATCTGTTCCCGAAATCGATACCATGGCGTCTTCTGGTTCCATATTTCCGCCATACGATCTGCGGGATGCCAATATCGGCTACGGTGACGTTCCAGGTAAGCCCTTCGCCAGCGAGCAGGGCGTTCAGAATACCGGTCTTCGGGGCGCCAAGACACACCACGGATGAGGTGTTGATGCAGAGTCGACCTCCCTCGACAATAGCCGCCTCGCCTGTATTCAAAGGTTAGTTAATTGTGGAAAAAGAAAGCTCAATGAGAAAACATACCACTCGAAGCTGACATCCCGGACGGAACGTCAACTGAGAGCACATGGACATTGCTCCGATTCACCCATGAGATCATTTCAAAGGCGACGGCTTGGTCGTCAGTGCGAAGGTCGTCGAAGGCGAGATGCATACCAAACAGGGCGTCGATCGCCAGATCAGGAGCCAGTTCAGACGTAGACAGGCGAGCCGAGAGATCCTCCCACTTGAGAACCCGTCCTCCAATCTTCCGGAAGATCTCCAGTTGCTTGCGGCAGTTCTCCAGCAGCTCAGCTTCGTGCTCTAGCCCGAGAACACAGACGGTGACACGGTGGCCACGGTTACGGAGATGGCGCGCTGCCGAAATAGCACGAGCCCCAGTGCGGTGGTTGCCAGTGATAATCAGGATGGTGGGGGCAGCTGCATCGTCGGAAAGGAGACCAACAGCTGCTTCTGCGATGCCTCGGCCTGCATTTTCAGTGATGATGTCTTCGCTCAAGCCAAACTCGGCTACTGCGATCTGCTCGACCTCGAGTGTTTGAAGTGGGCTCACGGTCGGGCAGCTACGGTTGGTGGTTGACAGTCGCAGAGATGCACTAGATACATTCGGACCGATCATAGGCGAAACAGATGATCTGCCGGGCCGAGGGCTTGTAGTGCGAGATGTGTTCAGCTGAGTGCGGCCTATCGCAGTAATCTGTGGCACTGTAGCCTGTCCCAGAATTGCGCTGCTCTTGCGAGATGTCTGAATGCGCGTCGATGTTCTCGATCGTTCACGCCCGGAGATGTTCTCGCTGCTGAGTCTGGTATCGCTGATGACAGCATCGTCGCCGAAATCGCTGTTCTGCGGACTGTCGAGCACGTTCTCAGTCCAGTGAAGGTTCTTTCCACCGTTAGTTCCCGGCTTGACCTTTCGGTTGAAGCTGACAAGGCGAGCCTCATCTGCCGTAGTGTCATCGTTTCGTATCTCTTCAAACACGCGTCGCTTGTCGAACTTGGACAGATTACTTTGGAAATCAAATTCTCCCAGTTCCTGGATGTCCGTTGCATCCTCCGTAGCCCATCCGCTGGGGTCTTCGGCATAAGCTCGGCGGGTCTTCTTCTTGCGAAGCTTTGCGCCGGTCTGCATCATATGTTCAGGTGAGGCTTGGATGGCCGGGGCGGCAGGCTCTACGAATGCAGTCTGGCGCCAGCCTTTGCTTTTCGGATTGGTATTGACGGCGGCACTATGTTTGCTCGTGAATCCATCATCGTTGCCTCGTCGACTTCGGCGCGATGGCTGCTTGGTTGGGGTCAAGTTCTCTTGGAGTTCCTTCCCCTGCGAGGTTTCGTGTAGGCCAGCTCTTCCACTATCCACATTCAACTCTAGGTCACTGAATGGTTCAGTCAAGGAGGCAGCGACTGGAGGGGCATGCTGAGTCCGCGGCCTGGGAGCAGGTGCCTTGGCGACTTCGTAAGGGGGTTTGGAATAGCTCAGAATCGCCGGATCGACAAACTGCTGCTGGGAAGGGGGGGCATTTGATTGATGAGAACGTTGCGTCTGCTGATGCTGCGGGGGAGTTTTGTTGGTCGATTCCAGAGAGAGGTCGATAATCGCGGAAGCGTCCAGGGAGTAGTGGGGGAGGCGCTGACCGTTCCACAGGAGTGTGACTAGAAGAAACAAAGTCAATCGGTCAGCGGTCAAAGAAACATATCATTTCTGGGGTCATACCATTGTGAAGCAATAAGTTTTGTCCAATCACATCAGCAACTTGGCCTTGGAGCTTCCCACCCGGCGGTGTTCGAAGGCTCACAAGCACGTTGTACCCAATGAACTCGGAAGCCATGTTCACTGGATCTCACGCGTAATTTGTGGTACCAGACACATTGGAGAGAGGAATTGATATGATGTGCAGACGGGGGTAAGCAGGGGACAAAACGTGCAGATGAAAAGAAAGCTCAGGCAGCTCCGAGAGGGTGGCATCACGTGCCGTTATCGATAAGCAGTGTGGGGGATGAGCGTGTGTGTGTATCTGATTGAAACACGCACTTTGTTTGCCTGTCCCGGTGTGAGGATCCAAAACGATGCTAGTATTGATGATAAATATTATGATAAATCGGTCTACACCCACCGATCTGTATATTGGAGCCTGGAATATTGCGCTAACAAGAGACAAAACCAGAAAGGGGTAATCCTGGGGATATCACTATATTGAATCGAGACATAGATAACATAAAAGCCCCAACAAAATCGGTACGATGAATTTTGCGTTTCCATAGACCATCACACCTATATAGCATTTACGAACTCATCAAGTCCGTTTTCAAATCCACTGCCGGTTTTCTTGGGCTTGATGACTTGGCTGATGGACACCAAGTTTTTGTAAAATTCAACAACCCTAGGGTGGACCATAACCTTTCGAGGCTCGAAACGAGTCACTTGTAATCCGGCCTGAGAGGTTGCTCGACTCAGAGCCACATAGGCCTGACCCTTCTCGAAAACTCGGCCCAGGTCGACCTTGACTCGCTGGAGAGTCTGACCTTGGGCCTTGTGGATTGAAAGGGCCCACGCTAGAATCAATGGCACTTGTTGACGTTGCGCTTGAACTTCTCCGTTGGGAAGCTCGATTTTCCAAGCCTCGGGTTGACAAAGTAGATGTCTTTCGGTGCCATCGGGCTGCACAAAGCACACCAGCGGCCATTTTCGCGTCACGGTAACTCCGCCCTCCTTGTGTGCCATGGGCTTGAGCTTCTTTCTTGCACGAGCGAGTCCTTCATCATCACTTGCATTACCATCACCTCCGGCAAAGTCCCCTTCATTGTCTCGATAATAGTCGAAGGTCGATTCGTCCATAAAGGCAACTACTCGTCCAATGGATCCGTTGACAAGACTGTCCTCCATGTTTTTGATGAGCATCACTTGGGCACCTTTCTTGAGATGAATAGTTTGCGGGGCCATGCAGTTCGACAGGAGTTTCTCGCGATGTTGGACGTCCTGGATCGTGCCAGAATCCACAGCGTTAAATGTCATGAGCTCTCCAGAGAGTCTATGCATACGCTGAGAATTTGCGTTCTCAACCTCAGAACGCGTAGGGAACCTTCATAAAATTAGCATGTGCACGGAAAGCAGTCAAAGCGAGAGGTGTCGTACAATTCAGTTGCATCGAGCGAGTCATGGAAGTTGAGCGGCCTGGAGAGCTTTCTGAATGCATCGATTGTCGACGGGCTAATGTTGCCCAGTCGCATCTCATTAAGCATCGCCGCAAATTCAGGATCACGTTGACGGAATACATGGGTCAGAAGGATGGTGTGCTGGATGGAAGTATTCCAGGTAGCTGCGGAGAACGCAAACTTTGCCTCGCGGTTGCTTCCATCTGGCACTGGTGGCAATTGGAAGAAGTCACCAGTCACAACGAGTTGAATGCCCCCAAATGGACGCCCGTTGTTCCGAATGCGCCGGGCAATTTCCTCGAGTTTATCAAAAAGGTCCCCGTCAACCATCGACACTTCATCAACGACGAGAACCTTGGTGCGAAGCCAGCGGTTGCGAGCTTTTTGGTTCTTCTTAATCTATTGATTGTCAGCATTAGGGAGTTTCTAGTCGAATGGAGAGGACATACCTTTTTAACCAATTCAGGGACGGCCTCTTTGCCCAGTCCAATGCCGGCGAAGCTGTGAAGAGTAACACCCTCGATGTTACAAGCCGCGAGGCCTGTGGATGCCGTCACTGCTACTCGATCTGGCTCTCGCTTGTATTTTCTGCGCAAATTTTTGATGATCTCTCGCATGAGAACGGACTTTCCAGTACCTGCCGATCCTGTGAAGAAGATACTCTTTCCACGTTCAACAACGGCATCGAGGACAGCCTTCTGTTCATCGCTCAGGAATATGCCAGCAACCTTTTCCTCACTCTGGAGTTGTGGGACTTCATCGCCTTTTTGATTCTTCTTGTATTCCCGTCTCAATTCCTTCTGCTCTTCCTTGATCGCGCTCGCACTCTTGTTCCAAGGCTCTGACGGCTTTGTGCGCTTCGGTGTTACAAATCTTGGAAGTTCTTTCTTTTCTTGCTCGGGTTCTTCCTTGGATTCCTTCAGCCACGGCAGAGTGCGCGGCCTGGGAGGCGGCTGGAAGTGAGAAGGTGGGGAGGAGGACCACGGGATTTGGATGCTGCTTGATGGCGCGGCACGTTCCTGCGAGGCAGGCGGCAATTCCGGGTATGTGATATTTGACTGCGGTTTGTTTTCCTTGAGAGGCGTCGCATTGCTATCTTTCGAGCTTGTATCAATGGTGGGATAAGTCACAGAGTCCGGCTTCGTAGGTTTACTGGCGGCCGGCGCGGTAAACGGAAGAGGCTCATCGATATCAAGGTCGAGGTCGTCATCAAAGTCGTTTTCGTCAAAGTAAACAGAGCTGTGGAGAGAGCCGAGTGATGACTCTCCGCCATTGTGCATCTCAATCTTGCGCTTGACGCCGGAGGATTGGGGAGGAGATGGTGAATGTTTGGAGGTCACAATGGTGTTTGCGCGAAGGAAATTAGACTGAAGAGGTTTATGGACCCCTCCAGGATGGTCCTTGACGGCCTTTTTGAACATTGCGGGCTCCGGGGCAGGGCGTAACGTGGACGAACACGCGGACGGCGAGCCTGTGCGGGAGCAATTCAGCGAGAGAGACTGAAAACTTCGTAGACGCCGTATCCTGGGCCTGGCTACATGCATAAACGAAAACACTAAGACCCGACAAGTGGTGTTGCAGAGATGCCAATGCAGATTCAATGCGGGTGACTTGATTCTGGAACGCGTGAGACGCGCCCGCCGTGACCGATAATTTCTTGTTGCCTGATTCCCCAGGTTGCGACGAGCGTCAGCTACATACATCGAGGCCACACATACAAACATCTCCCTCGCCCTGTCTTACTTTGTTCTTCGCCACGTTTCATATTTAGTTGCAGTTTCTATCACGATCATTTTTGACTTGGTCTACTTCTTTCCGGGGCACAGTCGAGTCCTATCGCTCAGGAGTTCTTTTCACTTTCACATTTTCATCGTTTGTGCTCTTATCCAGTACTAAAAATACCCCATAATTAAAGAACATGTTATGTACAATATGTATTATTAGACTTCCGGAATCATGTATTGAGATCTAGGTAGACGCTCACAGTCCTCTTTTCCAGATGAATCTGTTTCAACATTTCTATTCACATTTCACGAATTGGCTTTTGGGGTCAATGACAAATTATGATATCTATTGACTGTGATAACTCAAATTTTTAGTGTTTGCCAACCTTGGATGGACGAGGAGCTCGTTTGACAGTTCTGGATGTACATAATTGTGCATCGGAATCGAATATATAATTAGACGTGCATAACATTAGGACCTCAGAAGGGACCAAGAATTGGTAAAGATTTTAAAATTTGAAATACGATAGTAAAGCCGATGACTTCTTAATGCGATACCATGATTCATCCAAAGAATCGAGACCGTCTCATGCAGGGTTGGTACATCCCTCTCGATGGCCTCAAAGCTGTAATCCACACGTGACCAAAATGTGGATAATGTCTTATCTTATCGCATATCACATGACCTCGCATTATCGCGACGCGCGGGACTCGACTAACATTCAGATCTAGTTTTCCCCAATACTCAGTGCTAGGGCTCCCTGCTAGAGACGCCATTGTAACTTGAGCGGGGCCCATACAGATCATGCAGAATGGCAGGGACAATGGCTTCCGGCAAGTCGACCAGCATACCCATCTTTAAAATCGCGACCCAATTTCTAACCGGCGGAGTTATAGACAAGGAGCACCCGCTCGAAGGCGCAGTCATTTGCTTTACGTCGGTCCCACTGGAGCAAAGGGTATGTCTCGTGTAAACCGTCTGGTCGTCTCGTCAATCATGGACTCAGACTGACGCGCAAATCTCCTATACAGACACGACTCATCAGCATTGCAAAGGAAATGGGCGCATCTGAGCGACCTGACTTAACATCGGATGTGACCCACCTGCTTGTCGGCGCGACTGACTCCCCAAAATATAAATTCGTGGCCCGTGAGCGGAACGATGTGGCCGTTTTGAAGCCAGAATGGATCGAAGCCGTACGACAATCATGGATGCAAGGAGAGGACACCGACATTCGAGCGTTGGAGGAAGAATATAAAGTACCCGTGTTCTTCGGCCTCACGATCTGTATTACCGGGTTCTCCGATAGTGAGCCCTCATATCTCCTACGACGAATGGGTAGACAAAGCTGACATTCATCAGTGGCCTTTCGGGCCAATATGCATAACAGCGCCGTGGATAATGGAGCCGAATTCCGCAAAGACCTGACCAAAAGCGTCACACATCTTATCGCACGGAACACAGAGGGTGAAAAATACAGATTCGCGACGCAATGGAATATCAAGGTTGTGACGATCAAGTGGTTCCATGACTGTCTCGAGCGCGGAATGACCCTCGATGAAGAAAAATACCACCCAATGCTGCCACTGGAAGAGCAAGGCGTGGGGGCATGGAATCGATCTTTCCCGCCGGCGAAGGCACAGGATGGTAAAGAAAGGTCTTCTGCCAAGGATAGTATGTCAAACCCACGGCCGAGGAAGAAGTTGCGCCGAACTGCGAGTACCAAATTGGTGGGTCAGAACGAGAATATCTGGGGGGACATCATCGGCGCGGGCTTTGCAAATACCGAGACGACGGAATCAGGAACTGGTCAGACAGGAGAACTTGAGGCCGAGAAGCCCAAGCCTGTCATCCAAGCCGCAAAATCGTTTGCGAGTGAGACAACCTTCAACGAAACCACGGACAGTCGTCAGCAGCCGGAGACGCATTCGAAGGTTCCTGAAGGTTTTCTCGATGGGTCATATTTCTTCATTCACGGGTTTTCTTCTAAGCAGGTGAGTGGTATCGTTTTGATTTTGTCTTGCAAATGACTTACATCCGCCAGATGGGCGTATTACGGCATCATCTTCAATTCAACGGAGCTCAGTGCGTGGAATCATTGAGCGAGTTCTCTCGCCCGAGCATACCAAAAACCGGCCAAGGACTGTACATCATTGTACCCTACAAAACCTCCATATCAGAGATCCCATCGACCGACGACCTGGCTTTTGAGTGTGAGATTGTAACCGACATGTGGCTAGAAAGGTGCCTCGATGCCAGAACGCTGGTCCCGCCAGAATTACATGTTGCGAGCACACCGTTCCCGAAGTTCCCTCTTCCAGGTAAGTTATTACCAGCTAGGATACATCGACTTGAATCTAATCGCACTAGGGTTCCCGGGGATGCGGGTATGTTCTACTGGCTTCGCGCGTATCGATCTCCTGCACCTCTCCAAGCTTGTTGAATTGATGGGGGCTTCATATGACGAATATCTTACATCCAAGGCTTCCGTATTGATATGCAACGACCCCCAGTCTGCTAGTCATGATAAACTACGACACACATACGAATGGGGAATTCCAGCAGTATCTGCCGACTGGCTGTGGATCTCCATTCAATCTGGCCAGAAGAAACCATTTGAGCCTTATATCGTCCGAAGACAGAGAGCTCAAAGCAACGGCAGCATGTCGAAGCTGGACGCCAAGGAACAGCAGTTACACCACACAGACAAACCACGGGGCGAACATATTAGAGCATCAACGGAATCTGGTCACAGAGAGAGACCTGATAAGCTCGTATCAGCAAAAAATAGCAACACTCGAATGATGCCTATCGTTGGCGACGGATTCTCTAAAGAAGAGGATCCCAACGAGCCACCCAAACCCTCAGTACCAGAATCACGGTCTCCCTCACCGAACAGGGCAGCAGACAGCCCGCCATCCGAAGAGCAGACCTCCAATCAACAGGCACGAGATGACGCGACTCCGGCCGTCCCATCTGCGCTGGACACGGCACTCAAGGGACTTCTACAGCAAGCACAAGCAGCCAAAACGCGACAGCAAAGCGAGAACACCTCTACCAATGAAGACGACAGCTACCCACCTCGAAGGAAACGCAAGCCTCTCCTAGGCCGCGCACCATCCCACCCTTCTGCAAGATCAGAGGCCATAGTGAACCCCTCTCGCGCCAGCTCAATCGATACACTCAACGATGACGGCCTAGGCAGCGCCTTAGAAAGCGCCAACCCGACTCGCGATAACTCACTATCCCGCACCAACAGCCGAAACGGCCAAAGCCTCTCATCCTTTTTTAGCGGTGGGAAATTCGACTTCTTGGCCGACCGACTCCCAGCCTCGATTGACGGCGAAGACGAAGAGAATCAGGAACCTCAGATGACCCAGCTAGACTACGAGGATGCCGATGCGGCAGCTATGAGGGCGGAGTTTCTGCGGGATGCTGGGAAGGATGTTGGGAAGCTTAAGAAGCCTGACACTCTGCTTGGTCAGGTTCGTGAGTTGGAGGATATTGGGTGGGGGTCTGGACGGAGGACGAGGAAGCAGCCTCCTAAACTCGACGATGAGTGATGCTCTTTCTCCGCTTTTCTTGGTTCACGGGTTGGGTTCAAAAAGGATGGTATTATTATGGCTTTGCATTGCGAATGGCGCTCCTTTTACTGCATGGAGTTCGGGCGACAGATACGATTCACTATTAAACATCCATACTAGAAAAAATAATACATGCCCACGAGACTCAGTCGGTTTGTAGACTTACATAGCCATCCGAGATCTGTGTTCAGAAAAAGATAGGACAAACGTTAGCTGCCGCAAGCCTTGATATTACTGATCCTCCTAGAAAATGACTGGATCTGCAGGAGCCAAGACACCAGAAGAGCGATGCTAAGAGAGGTCGTAGAAAGAATCACGCTGTCAATTCAGATGGGAATATTGGGCTAAAACTTGAATGACCTCCGATGCACACCGACACGCCATGGAATAAAGACACAAAAACTAGCAAGGACTGTATGTACTTGTACTGCCTTTTTTTGAGATGCAGTGACAGCATCAGAACGGAAAAATACCACAAAAAGAGAAGGGATATCGAGGATGAGGAAGGGACACAGAAGAAAATCTGCACGCGCCCGTAGAAATCGGGCCTATGGGGCTTGATATTGGAGCGGGGATTCAAGAACCAGCAGCGAAAAGCATCGTGGTTAACGTACGCACGGTCATGCTCACGCCTCGAGAGCGCCCATGCCACCGGGTAGCGGAGCATCAAGGTCGAGGCCTTCCACAGTCTGGCGGTTCTCACTACTATCCCGGATCAGGTTTGCAAAGTACTTGGTGGCGACTTCGCTTTCCTGCTTCACCTTGCTGACCTCCTGCTTGCGTCTAGCGAGATTCTCAATGTCTTGGGCCATGCTGGCCTGTAGATTGGTTGCGGGCAGACGGAGAATGCGACGAACCTCACCCGAAATGCGGTTGGCATTCGAGTGGACGTAGTCCATGTCGGCGAGGGTGGCCGCGATCTTCTTAGACAAACGAGGAGGCAAGGTGCTCGGGATAGAGGACAGAACATAGGCCGTTGTCAAAAGGGCTGTTTAAACGAGTTAGCGTGATTTTACAGACAGATAGAAGGCCTGGAAACTTACCAGCAGCAAGGATACCGGGGAAGAACATCCGACGCATGTTGTTCGGACCAACGACCTTGATAGCACTGAGTGCGCTATCCACCCAGCTAAAGCCACCGAAGGCTCTGCCACCAAGAACAGTTACGGCAGTCATTGCCACACCGGTTCCTGCCATCTTCTCCTGGCGCTCCCAGAGACCAGCAATATCAAAGAAGTCCCAGAGTTCGACCTCGGTATGGACTTGTCGACCAGTCAAGTGACGACGACCGCGACGGAACATCAAATCTGCTCGGAAATTGAGCGCGGAGAATTTATCCTCGCCAACGTGCAAGAGACCGATGTTCTGGATGAATCCGACTCCCTTGACAGTCTTCTCTCGGGCATAATCCTCGCAGCCCGTGACTGCCAGAGAAATTTGATCCAGCATTGCGAGCTTGAGATCCTCGGCGTATTGGAACACCGAGAAAAGACCAGGATAGTCAACGCCAAGGTCTGCCTCGGAGACCCGGGCAATGGTATCATTCAAAGTGGATCGGGTGTGGTTGTACACATCCTCACATGATTCATCGATGGCCTTGTCAACGCCCTCTGCAAGCTCGCCCTTTTTCTTCTTGCCATTCTCATATGCAGGCTCAATCTCCGACAATTCGTCTGTCACACGCTTGAGCTCCGACTGAGCGACATCACGGTTGACAGTTGCAAGCGAGTTGAGATCAGCAAGCAGGTTCAGAAGGTAGGTCCGTGCAGGCGCAAGCTTGGACCGGGATCGTTTCTCGAGAACAAAGCGCCGCAAAGCACCTTCCAGGTTTTCAAAGTCCTGGATCTTTTCCTTTTCTTTGCCTTTGCCCTTATCCTTGGATTCACCCTTGTCATCCGCGTCGTCTCCATCATCGTGAGGATCGCCTCCACCATCACCACCCCCAGAGCCAGAGCTAGACTGTGACACAGGCACGGGAGGGGCAACGGGAATAGCGTTGCTCGACACAAAATGTACAAGTTCATCGGCCTCCTTGTATGTGCGAGGACTAAGCTTGCCCACTTGGTCGAGGATCAGACGCTCACAACGTTGCTTGTCCCGGATCTGATCGAAGCCGTTCACCACCATGAAAATGTAAGCTTTCTCATGCGCAGCGTTTAGAATGAACTCTTTCGCCGAAAGGGTGAAGTGGTTGGCGGCGGACACCACGAAGACGACAACATCGATTTCCTCTTGTCTAGCGAAGACGGCAGTCGTCTTCAAAGAGTCCGAGTTCAAACCTGGCGCATCGATCAAGGCAATATCCACCACGCCATTGTTGAGGAGAGATTCGTCAATAGATCGTACATCCTTCACATAAACCTTGCATTGCATGTACTTGGAGTTGTCGACCACGATGTTCTCAAGTTCGGACAGAGCGTAAACGTCGTACGTGCTTTCGTCATTGCGGCTGTACTGGGCATCCTTGTGCACCGCATGTACCTCTTCAATGCCGCAATTCTCCCGAGCGTCAAGCACCTCGCAGAAAAGGCTGGTGCAGGGCTGTTGATCCTCGGGCAAGATCTTCCGTCGAAGAAGAGCATTGCAAAATGTTGATTTTCCTGCATTTAGATCTCCAGTAACCAATACCTTGCTTGACGTATCCTCGATCCGATCTCGCAGGGAAAGAAGATGCTTGACGCTTTGGCTGATCTTCCCATCCAGTAGTGACGCAATGGAGGCTTTCTCCAACGAGTGTACCAGCTCGGCCTGGGACAGCGCACCCAACTTCAAATCCAACTTCAAAATCGAAAATTCTTGGGCGATTTGAGGAGTCATCAACCGAGGTTCAGGTGTTGGGCGGCGCTCGGCAGCGGCACTAGATTCTCCGAAGTCGTCTCCGCCCGTTGTAGTCGCTGCTCGCTTCAGCGATCCAGGCCGAGGAGGAGTCGATGGTCTGCTGCCACCCTGTCCAGCATCCGAGTAGGTGTGCTGTAGACCCGGCCGCTCTGCAGGTGAGGGAGGGGCGTTTTGTACAGAAGGGTAGTGGGCGGGCCATTGGCGATTCATGTCCTGCAGCTCCTTCAACGTATCGACCGTCCGGGAGATGGCGCGGCCAAGTTTGGTCCGGTTCGAGTTGCTAGAAGGGCAGTTGTTAGCGTTTCGAAAGAGCGGAGGATATTTCGAGCATTTCACATACTAAAGAAGTTGGTGAACATGGTTCGCAACAACTTGTTTCTCATGTTCCGCTAGAGCGCGAAAAAAATCATATTAGCCAAGCCGTATATGATAGAGCCATCGTATCATCATCTCTTCAAGTCACTCACCAGCAGGATTCCACTCGCCGGGTCGCGTCGGAGTATGCACGGGAGTCGGGCGGTCCTCCATCAGTCCTGCACGCCAAGCGGCACTCGAGTCACCCTCCATAGCGCTATCACCCGCGATGCTGCCTCCATATCCCGAGTCCTGGTTTAGCGATGTCATCAAGGCCGTGGCGCTTTCCGAGGTTGAGCCGTTGCCGACCGTCATGTAGGCTGGCGGGGGTTGGAAGAAAGGGTTCCGTTCTTCATCTTCGCCGGGAAACCGAGAAGAGCCGGCTCTCGAGGAGCCCTCACCGGGGAAATATTCCTGACTCATAGCGAGATTTAGGGAGCCATGCGAGGATGTTTGTTTGGAAGTTGGATCGGGAGATTTCTAAACTTCGGTGACGTTGGAGCTCAAAGGGGTTTAGACTGGGCATGTGACCAGGTACGGTTACCGTTATCTTACGTCCCGCTTTATGTCACTGTCCTCGCGAGTGAAGCTCCAGAGGCTCTATTACTGGCATATTGCATATTGGAACCATGAATGTGAGTTGTCTTCAACCTATTCATAGCATGTTATTGATGTATCTCTCAGATCGTCGAATGGGCGTTCGGCAAGCGCATGACGCCCGCAGAGCGTCTGCGCAAGCACCAGCGGGCTCTGGATCGAACGCAACGTGAGCTGGATCGAGAGCGTGTGAAGCTGGAGAACCAGGAGAAGAAGCTGGTACAGGATATCAAGAAGAGCGCCAAGAATGGCCAGATTGGAGCTTGCAAGATCCAGGCCAAGGATCTGGTGCGGACACGAAGGTCGGTCTACATTCCTGCGTTCCTTGTCGACCTTGGACTGATTGTAGCGACCGGACAGATACATTCAGAAGTTCTACCAGATGCGCACACAATTACAAGCCATATCGCTTCGCATCCAGGTACGAGAGAGGCCATCATGCCAACCCCCGCCCCCGCTTCTACAGATGCTTACTATTGTTTACCCAACCAGACCGTCCGCAGCAACGAGCAGATGATGCAGTCGATGAAGGGCGCAACTATGCTTCTTGGTAGCATGAACCGACAAATGAACCTTCCCGCCCTTCAGCGCATTGCTATGGAATTCGAAAGAGAAAACGAAGTTATGGACGAACGACAAGAGATGATGGACGATGCGATCGACGAAGCTACAGGAATAGAAGGCGAAGAGGAGGAAGGGGAGGACATCGTTAAGGAGGTGCTCGATGAAATCGGTGTCGATCTGGGCCAGTCGGTTCGTTTCTCTACGCATACCAGGAAACGTGTATCATATGCTGACCGATCTTATAGCTGGGTGAAACGCCTTCGGACATACAACAAGCAGAGGCTGCCGGCAAAACTCCTGTTGCGCAAGCCGTTGGCGGTGGCGGCGGTGGTGGAGGCGGTGGTGATGCCGGCGATGATGACCTCCAAGCAAGGCTGGACAGCCTTCGACGATAACGCCCTATCTTTTCTTTGTTTTCGTATTCTACGCTGTTCATTACGAGGATTCGCAGTCGGTTTGAGTTTTCGGTGTCAGCCTCATTTTTCATAGTTGCCTTTCATTCCAAGGTGTTAGCGTGTACTGCAGTTGGAAGCATTGCTGCCTACGATATACCTCCGCGATATAGATGCGGCAAAGCGTCGAGTTGGAGACCTAATCTTCAATTGAGCTCGTCTATCAATGAGACCATGTCTATTATTGCACATACGAACTAGAATGATAATATCTGAAACAATTCAACTGATGCTTGCTGAACGTAGTTTGCAAAAAGTCAAATGTGGTTTTGACCCGAGGGCTATAGGCAGGAAATTCGGTATCCAGGCACCTAGATATGGCTAGATCACCTCGCACAGAGAGTGTGACTTGAAGCCTGTCTTGGAAGACTCGATTTAGATGAGGGTAATTTTTGGACAGTCCACCCTTGGCTTCGAACAGGTCCCGAACAAGGTAGCCAAATGTTTGTTGCCGGTTACCGGTGGGTGGTGGGGGGGGGTTTCTTTTTTGAGGAGCATGAAGTCACACTGACAAAAACAAAATTTTAGTTTGCCCAAGTATGCAAGTCATAAGATCCATCTCAAAGCAGAGAGCGTGATTCATATACTGGAGACTAGCAAGGAGAGAGTACAAGACAGTAATCCCTTCACTGAATGGAAAACACGGACAACGCCAGAAAAACCAACAATGGCTTCAAAATGTGATTCAAAGAACAAAAATCCCTGTGCAAAAGCCGAGTTTGAAGACAAAGAGCTTTTTGCCCCTTGAACCACTCGGACACAATTGAAAGACCAAGGTTTGTTTTGATTCTAGATAACAGCAGAGCCGCATGTGGGGGCTGCCGTTGTTTCTGGCAAAGCCCTGGAGTGACTCGGTTTCTCCTCACCTGACCAGCGAACAGATAGAGAAACCAACCCGCAAAAACACGGCGTAAGAAGATAAAATTAGAATCTACTTGGAGCCCAGGTGAAATACCAAGTTCCCGCTTTGGCAGGTTGCCCTGTGTTTGGCTTGAGGCTCATGCCGATTTTCACTGTAATCTTGCTGTAGCTGCACACAAAGCTCCATTTGTGGAACCCACTGGCCCGGATTTGCACCGGGAAGTCAAGGCAGACATGTAGTGGATAAGCGATTGCGGGATGAGGCTGTTTTGGTGCCCTGTATCTTTGAGGCTGACGTGGAGCGGAACGAGCGCAAGATGCATGATCACCACAAACTCATCAATGCTAAGACTGCATTAGTGACAAATAAAGTATGCTTCTAGAAGCCTACCTAAATGAACGTGGCTTTATGCAAGGTGACTAGGGAACCCACAGCCGGAATACACGTTATTGGCGGTTTGGCTTCGCCCGGGTTAACATGTTACGGGAGTAAACATTAGTGTGCGGCTGAAAAGAGGATCTCAACACGAGGTCAGGAGTCACTATTCCAATCTGACCAATAATTACAAGGATTAGCTATGCTCGGTAGCATTGACCTGCAGCTCTGAACCATTTGTTCACCCGGGCACTTGTGCAATGGAATTGTATAAAAGATGGGGGAAAGGCGGCTACTCGAGCTTCTACAATCTAAAAGGGCTTTCAGATCTTCACCTTGGCAATTTATGTGCTCTACAGTGGCCTCGTCTCTTCTTCTGGAACCATGACCACCTTTCACCTGGATAATGATACCGCAAATGACTGTCAAGAGAGCCATCACGGCTCCGGCCAGGCTCAGTCCTCACAAGCGTCGCCCCAGATTCGAGCGAACACTGTCCACTTCGACCAGCCAAATGACTCCCGTTCAACGCCAACCCCGGGTCCCATTTTTGAAGCACCGAATACAACAGTCTACGAAGGCTACAAGTTCTTCAAAGCTGATCCTATGCCGGGCCAAAAGGCAACTTGGACTCGGGTGGAGCGAACTCGAATGCACCTTAACCAAAGCGAGTTTTACAAGATGGTCCAGAAACGAGCAAACAAGGTGTCTGCAGCGCAACAGTATCAAAACCTTTCAAACACTCGTCGTGCTCATGTCAACCAGCTGATCCATGAGCAACGGCGGAGTGATCCCGGTGTTGAGTGGAGCTGTGTATACGCCAAGGAGCGCGACAGACCTGCCAAGGCCCGCAACGCTCACCGCGATGACTACGAGACCGTCTCCATGGATATTATTCTCATGAAGAGGCCCATAAAGACGAAGTCCTACCCAAGGACACCGATGGGGGATTTGGTGGACCTCGGAATTCCTTTCCGCCTTGATGGAAATAATGTACAAAAGACGACTAATTCGTGCCCTGACATTATGCCTCAAGAACGACTTCCAGAGCTGGCTGCATCCGAGTTTCATTCTCTGCCTCCTAGTCCATGGTCTCACAAGGACCGGCCTCGCGGCCAGATTCAAACAAAGGGACCGAGTCGAGTGGTTCAAGGCCCGCTCCCTCGCCCTGTTTCGGTCACAACTCCTTTTACTAGTCTTGACCTGGGTCAGACCCCTAGCAATCAGGATGGAAGCTGGTCACCCGAAGCTTCCAGCGGGGAGGACGACGAGTCTATGATATTTGATCAATCTCAATCCGACGTGAGCTCCACCATTGAGGACGTAAGCAATATGGATTGTGAATGCGACGAGCCTCGATCTCCACAAGAGCCTACCTACCAACAGCGGTCTCACAGTCCGACTCACCATAACCCCGGTTACGGCTCTCACCACCGCAGGAAGTCAAGGGGTCGTAATATGGAGAGGAAGGAAAGATATCATTCTTGGAGGCACTACCACGTCGACATGATGGGTGCCAAAAATATTTTGCCGGCCAAGCGGGTATGGGGCGCTGGGGCTGGAAACGCAGATCCCAAGATCTGGGAGAAGAGACATCGGATTCAGCGGATAGATGATGAGGAGTTGCGCAGTCGGCTTCTTGACTGCGAGGCGCGGATTGAGCAATGGGAAAGGGCATTTGAACATCAAACAAGAATACTGCAGCACACTATTGAAGAATCTCGCCAGTTGCAGCGGTCCCGATCTTTCTGGGACTTCTCCCAGATACCCCCTTACGGATGTGATTGCCCGAAGGATGTGAATACTGAATAGTTAACTTCGTCACTCCTTTTGACCCTTTCGGTTTGTTTGGATAGTAATTTGGGAGCACCGTGAGTGGCGATGAGGTTCGAGATATTTGAATTTGATATGGAGAATCTGCGGTGATCTGGAATAGTCATCGGAGCAAACTATGCCGGAGATGAAACGGAGTTATGTCCGTATTGCCTTTACGGAAATCCTGAAACAGTGATCTGCTACACAAAGAATATGATGCACCCGATGGATAGGGAATTCTCCCCGATGCCGTAGAGCATCCTCGATAGTTTGGATCTAGATTGGATCCTTAGTAAATACACAATGGGTCGAAAATAGTATCCTATTTATTCCTCAAGAATATGCTCAGTCTCGAATCCTAGTTTATTTAATAGCTTTACATGAAAGGAGTGCTAACTTGGAAGTAGTATATCGGTGGATCCGGTTCGGTTATGTCATGGATGCCCGGTGAGGCGACGATCGCCGGAAGAAGATGCCCCTCCATTTCTCTTCTCCGCCCGCTTCTTTCTCCATACACATCCCAACTCTCTTCTATTTTCTCAAACCAAGTCACATCAAATCAATCATTCACCATGCCTCGCCAATTCTTCGTCGGTGGTAACTTCAAGATGTACGTGCCATCTTTCCCCAGCTACCCCGCGGTTCTCAAAGCCCCTCCATCCGCCCGAGCAACGTTAGCTACCAGAACAACCACAATTGACCATTAACACAGGAACGGTGTTCAGGAGAGCATCACCAACATCGTGAAGAACCTCAACTCCGCCAAGCTCGACTCCAACGCCGAGGTTGTCATCTCTCCCCCCTCCGTCTACCTCGCCCTCACCCGTAACCTGGCCGACCCCAAGATTGGCGTTGCCGCCCAGAACGTCTACGACAAGCCCAACGGTGCTTTCACCGGTGAGATCAGCGTTGAGCAGCTCCGCGACACCAAGATCGACTGGGCTGTCATCGGCCACAGCGAGCGCCGTGTTATCCTGAAGGAGTCCGATGATGTATGTGTCCCGCCATCCGCAAGACGGGCCGAGAGCTTCGGCACGCTACACCCAGAATTCGGCCAGACTAACAAACTCCGCAGTTCATTGCCCGCAAGGTTAAGGCCGCCATCGAGGGCGGTCTCTCGGTCATCTTCTGCATTGGTGAGACTCTGGAGGTACGTCATTCTACTTCGGTTACCCGTTTTTTTTGCGTCCCGGTGTGGGTCATCGGGAGAGGTATTGACAAAGGTCCTCCGCTTACACCCGACTTTTTACAACTGTATAGGAGCGTGAGGCCAACAAGACCATCGATGTCGTCACCCGCCAGCTCAACGCTGTCGCCAAGGAGCTGAGCAAGGAACAGTGGGCCAAGGTTGTCATTGCCTACGAGCCCGTCTGGTAAGACCTCGCTGCCCTGAGCACATACATGAACTTAATGCTGACTACTTCCCAGGGCTATCGGTACCGGCAAGGTCGCCACCACCGAGCAGGCCCAGGAGGTCCACGCCGCTATCCGCAAGTGGCTCGGCGAGGCCATCTCCGCTGAGGCCCAGGACAACGTCCGTATCATCTACGGTGGCTCCGTCAGCGAGAAGAACTGCCGCGAGCTCGCGAAGCAGCCCGATGTTGATGGCTTCCTTGTTGGCGGTGCCAGCTTGAAGCCTGCCTGTAAGTTGATCGGCTTGAACCCTCTCCGGAGCCATGATGCTAACCCAGCTCGCAGTCGTCGACATCATCAACGCCCGCATCTAAGGTGTTCTGTAGATAATTTGATACTCCATGCCAACCAAAGGTTGCGCACCGTGAATGTGAGCCTTAATTTGGTAGGCCAAAAGCAAAAAATAGCTTTGAACGTGATATATCTTGTCATGGGAATATATGTACAATGTGCGAGCCGCCAGTATTTCCGGGTTTGCGGCGTATTAAACATGAAGTATGTGAAGTAGATGCTGGCCAAGCAACAGTCAAAAGGCGTTGTGCACCCGAAGGAAACGAAAAGAAGAAACGTAAAATGATCAGAAAGCATCACTCATGAAGAGTACATCACAGACACCCCAACCCCGCGCCAGTACGACGTGCCAGGCCCGCCGCTTCCACTCTGGGATGACCCACCCCCCGGGGCAGTGGAGGATACACTGGGTGACACCGAGAACGAACCAGGGCCCAGCCCGACGCCCGCGCTGACCAGGAGCTCCTTGACTCGTCCCTCCCAGAGCAGACGGACATTCCACGATTGGTCTATGCGGAGCTTGATCACGGAGTCGTCAGCCTCGCGGTCATCCGCATGCGACTTGGCAGCGGACTCGGGTTGAACCGGGTCGGAGAGGAGTGGAGAAGAGGGCGAAGATCCCGGGAGAGAGGCGGAGAAATCATACATGCGCATTTTGCGGCGTGCCCATTCAAGATCGTCGTCGCCGGATGTGGATTTTGATTTCCTGCGCCAGAGCTCGCAGCCGGCAACCATCTCACTCTCCCAGCTATAGACGTTGAAGCCGAAGCGGGAGCTGAAAGCGAGGTTTGGTGATGCACGGAGGGAGTATGTTGTTGAAAGAGAGCCGGTAATGGGCGTGAGTGTCAGGGTCAACGTGTAGGGGAAAGTAGAAATGGGTGCGGGGTGGTTGGATGAAGAGGATGTTGTCGAAGGTACTTGAGTTGCTGCCGGAAGTGTGCTGAAACGCAATCCTGTTGACATGCCTATCAATGAGGAAATAGGCGAGTAGTATGCCTCTGCGCCGGCCGAAAGCAGCGACAATGCCGGCGGGGCATTAGCTGGAGTATAGCGAGGGTCCGGGCCAAAATTCCAGAGTCCGCGCCAGCCAAAAAGTGCATTGTCGGTACTGAATAGATATTCATTGCAATATTTGCCCGTATCATGGGAAAGCTGGGTTAGCATGGAAGCCTGCGGCGCAGAGTTTGACATAGGCGGCCCTTGGGTGGAACAGACTGCCAGAGACAGTTGCATGGTCGGAGAAATCCTACGCAAAAACAGCGCATACAGCGTAGTGGGCGACGGGAGATGCAAAGAGGCATGTAGAAGAGTCGCTTTACGCTGCGCTGCCTCCGTAGTCTGATCTCCGTCTTTGCTCTTTTGTAATCCCGGGAGCAATCCATTCTTGATTCCAGGGATGCTCACGCTGTCCAGCAGAGAATCCCACCCCCATGTTTGCTCGGGAGCAGAAGGGGCTTGCACCTGGCGATACCCAGGCGAGATCTTTCGAAGAGGAATCAAGGCGCTCCGGCTGGGCGTGTTGTGGAAAGGCACCGTGCTGAAGAGGTATGATATTGATCCATCAAGCAGTCCTACCGTGCCGAGAGTGTAGCTGGTTGCAAAATGCGGCGTAGAGAGTGAGGAAACACGGACGCGCAATCGCTCAGGAGTCGAAAAGTCCAAAATCGCTATGTTCAAAGCAAGTCAATTGAAGTCCACGGCGCATCCCTGAATGTCAACTTACACTGCGTGGTAGTCGTCAAAGAGGAGTACGAATTGTCGCGGTTCCAGCTGGTGGCGTCGGCAAAGGCCAGCTGGATATAATCCATGAAATCCAGCATTGTCCCGTCGAGGCGGAGTCAACGCAGCGACATGCGAGAAGGCAAGTCCAAGTCAACGTCAACCGCAGCTGGTTGCCCCATCGGGCTTAGTGGGGTCGGATAAGCTCGGGGCAACTGTTGATCCGGTTATCAGCGAAAAAAATGCCACACTCGGTCCCCGTTTCTATCGAACAGACTTTACAAACAACATAAATTCTCCATCAATTCCAAAATGCCTCGTTCAAAGCGTGCGCGCGTCGTTCACGAGTCCAAGACTGCCAAGAAGGACCACAAGGAACAGACCCGCCGTCTGTATGCCAACATCCGGGAATGTCTTGAAGAATATGACCATATGTTTGTCTTTGCGGTGGACAACATGCGAAACACATATCTGAAGGATGTGCGCACTGAATTCGCCGACAGCCGGTATGTGGATTGTCGCTAGTAATATGCGGCATATAATCTAACTCGAACCCAGTGTTTTCTTCGGCAAGACCAAGGTCATGGCCGTCGCTCTCGGCAACAACCCCGAAACCGAAGCCGCTCCTAACGTGCACCGTCTCACACCCTACCTGACCGGTGCCGTCGGCCTCCTGTTCACCTCTCGCCCCGCTGAATCTGTCATCAACTACTTTGAGAACTTCCGCCCCATGGATTTCGCTCGTGCCGGCACTGAGGCTACCCGCTCGTTCATGATCCCCAACGGTCTGGTCTACTCGCGGGCCGGTGAGATCGCCACTGAGCAGGATGAGCCCATTAGCCACACCATAGAGCCTGCGCTGCGCAAGCTCGGTGTCCCCACCCGTCTGGTGAAGGGCAAAGTTATGCTCGAACTCACTGAGGACCAGGAGGGTTACCAGGTGTGCAAGGAAGGCGAGACGCTGGACTCCCGGCAAACTACCCTCATGAAGATGTTCGGCGTGGCCTCTTCTGAGTTCAAGGTGGATCTCAAAGCCCAATGGTCCCGGAGTACCGGCGAGATCAAGATCCTTGAGCAGAATGGAATGGAGGTTGATGCATAGATGCGCATGATCTCATATATTTGCCTTTATGTCCATTCGACTTCTATGGTCGACCAAAAAAGATTCCTATGGGCATTCTTATGGAGTTTGGGGCGGCGCTTCCTTTTTTTCATTTTCAGATATATTGAAAGAATATTCTTTTTTCCCATTTTGTCCACCGTGAAGACTTGTGATGTCTTCTGATTGATGTCAGTGATGATAGATACCAGATTGGATAAAAAGTCTACTATAAAGCATTTTCTACTATGTAAATGGGCTCAATTCTCAACTACCTAGTAAGATGCCTGCTTTTCGTTATTGCACTGGCCCTTACCTGGTCTTACCTGAGAGTCATATGCCATTGATTTCCATCGCCTGAACTCCTAGGAATATTTGAGAGACTAAGAATACATACTTACCCCCCGAAGCGAAAACGAAGTCCCAGTGGGACGAAGACATTGGAAGACATGAAAAGAAATGAAAGGGGGAGAACCTTGCAAACCCTCGATAGAAGAGACGTGGGAAACAAAACCACTCCATGATTTCGGGCCGCTCGGCAATCGTTTGCAAAGCCCAGAGCCAGCAAGTGAGTCGGAAGACACACACGCCAGGCATCATAAGGAGTGCGTGTCGATGTAAGCCGGAGACCTACTCTGCCGTCTCGGATCTGTTCTCATATGCACAGTCTCTCGTCTTACCCCCTTACCCTTGCGAAGAAGGGGACGCGCGAAAGACAAAGGGATACCCACCAGCAGAATGACGCCGAGAAGAGAAAGGGTGAGTATCCATGGGGAGAACATTTAGTATCGTCGGCGGGAGCGCGGGTCATCGTAACCAGCGTCATCCTCACGGTGTCGCTTGCGTCCATAGTCCTCTCGGCCGCCATACCTATCGCGGTCTCGATCGCCACGGAAGCGGTCTCCACCGCGGTCGTCACGGCGGTCACGGTCACGATAGCGGTCGCCATCGCGGTCTCGGTCACGGTCATCCCGACGGTCACGGTCTGCGTAGCTGTCGCGGGGGCGGATGGGTTCGCGGTTGCTACCGGTAACACCACGATCGAATCGGTCTCCACCAAAGCCACCTCCTCCTCTAAACCCACCACGTCCACCGCCCGGTCCAGAAGGTGCGTTCGGGGGAGCCTGTCCACCAAAGCCGTTGCGGCCTCCTTGGTAGCCGATTCCTCCACGAGGTCCACCGAAACGATCACCACGGCCTCCACGGCCTCGGCCGCCGCCGAAACCACCTCCTCTCCACCCACCACCGAAACCACCAGGTCCAGAGGGCGCGTTAAATCCGGGCCCTATGGGGCGCGAGGGCATGGCCTTGGTGTATCCACGGCCTCCGAGGCCACCACCAAGACGGCGGGGCTTCCAGCCCTTGGTAGTACGGCCACGTTCGACGTCAACCAGGACTCGCCGGTCCTTAATGCGGATGCCATCTGTTTCCTTGTATGCGGCTAGTGTCGAGGGACACTGTGTTAGCTATGACTTCTCTTACCAAGAATTCAGTTTCTGCATTGCAAGAAATGCAAGAAGAGCTCGGCTGGTGATGATACCTTTCATGTCCTTTTCACGCTCATAAACAACGAATGCATAACCTCGGTTGGGCTTCTTTGCCTTCTCAGATACCGTATCCATGACAATCCGAATCTGAGCGGAAGAAAATGTCAGCTAGCGTAAAAAGGTGAAAGGTCGAATCAAGAGAGCTGTACACGTTCAATGGGGCCAAAACGGCCAAACTCACGCTCCAGGTCGGCTTCTTTAGCATCGTAGCTGAGTCTCGCGACGAAAAGTGTTCTGTACGGGTCACCCCGAGCTTGCGGATCCTTCTCGGGGTCGTCTGTCATGAATAATGCACATTAGCAAGGCGAATTCCGGAAAAGGAGGATAGATGGGAAAGGCTGGGAGGTGGGGATGGTTCATACAAGTCTTCAGACCATCTTCCAGCTGTCGATGCTGGAGCTCTTTCTTCTCCAGCTTCTGACGCCATTTGCGCTGAATCCAGCATTCAGTCGCGTTGTACGGATGCTCTTCTTCGAATGTCGGCTGTTCATCTTTTGCACGAGCGAGGTATGCAGCGACACCAGAGATTGTGCTTTTCTTGCAATCATCCGGAGCACGCGTGGTTGGGGGTAGGTAGCGAAGAGGAGGGCGAGGCTGGAAAAGCGCCAGCAGGGGAGGGGGGAGCTTGTCCGTCATGATGGCCTCCTGGAAAGTGAGCCCAGCAAGGTCGAGGATGTCGAACAAGGTTATGTCAGGGCGATAGTCTGGAAGTGGAACCCCAAGAGACGTAGCGAATGCGACCAAGTCGCTGCACGGGATAGGCACGGCCTCTGGCGCCGTAGCCGAAGTTGGCGCGATTTACCGCTCATCTCACCGCTCAGGGATTTGGTCGGCGCAGAAAAAGGCAATTCGAAAATCTCACCGCCCGGCTCACCGCCCCTGATCAGGTGATATGGGAAAAGGGAAAGTTCGAGATGGGCAGAACACTGAACAATCACAACTGCAGCAATGCCTGTGAAAGGAATCAGGACTGTCACCGCCGCCAGGGTACGTGCTTACACAATCGCGTGGAGGAAATAAGATCAAACAAAGATACTTGATTGCCTCCTTCGAGACGATTCGCTGACTCCACCATAGAATGGCGTCGGTGCCTTCATCCTCCAATGCAAACGCCTTGACTTCCATTACTGCAATTTCGGTGGTAGCTCGCGCGGCATGCTGTGAGTGAATTACTTGAATCGACAATCCCCGCAGTGGTGCTAATATGATGAAATCCAGCGCCTTCCTAACCCAGACCCTTCCCGCATTCGCCCGCGAAAACCCGCAGATCGAGATCCGCGTTTCCCCCCGACACCAGAAGCACCCCGTCATCAAGGGCCAATATATCAATGGCCGCGAGAAGTCCATCTGCGTGCGCAACCTCGAGCCGGAAGATATCTTAAAGAAGGCTATGATTCTCAAGGATGCCAGCGGTGACAAGTTGAAGCGGACAAAGAAGCCTATTACCAGTTTGAACGAGAGCGTTCGCGGTATCTGGTCCCCATACCACGGAGATCTGCGCGGTGTTTAAAGCGATCTACTTTAGTAGATCTGGCGTTTTTGACGGGAGTTCCCGATGGTTGTATCCATCCAATTGATGGTCATCTGCTGTTGCATTCTACTGTATTATTGAAACGGTCTGATTCTCCTTTCTTTGTTCATTTGCTTGCCTTGTTGATTTTTGGAGAGCCATGCTAGGCCCTGCCTCATACACCCGGTTATACATCGCAGAGCCATGTCACTACATCAATCTGAATGAAATTTATCTACAAACTTATTCTCGACCTTGAGTGCCAGATCTTTCGGAAATCGGGTTACCGCCAAAACCCGCGAAGGACCTGACCGAGGCCTGCTATAGGCTTAAGATAGACTTGTGATATCTTAGAGGAACAAGCTTGAGTGGAATGCGAGAAGAGGCTATGAAGATTTAACCAAAAAAAACCACACAAAAAGATAATCGAATATAACGCCTGCCGTGTCCATGCCGCTAGGGTATCGAAGAGAAAGAAAGTGCAAGTGCCAACCGAAAAACACCGCCGTCATGCAAGTGAGTACTTCTCGAGGTCATGGACATCATCACAGGTAGAGGTGGAACATGGCAGTGGGCGCACTGACATGTTTTCCACAGCCCACCACCTGGCATTTCGAGAAGGGCTTTGTCTTTTGAGGTCCTAGGGCCTTTTTAGCCTTTGACAAGGACCTGTTTTCTGCGCATTCGCCACAGTAGACCTGTTTAGAGTCAGCATAAGAAAAAGAAAATATTGTCTGGCACAAGTTGATAACGAACATGTCCACAAGGCTTTGCAACCCAGATTTCTTGCCTCTTTCCTTCTCCGGTACCCAGCTCCCATGAGCAGTTGGGACATACTGCAATGTCATCATCACCCAGCGTACGTGTAAATCCTTCAGGTGCTGGGCTTGGAGCCTTGTAAACCTCACGTTGAGGTCTCGCTTCTTGTGGGGTAGGGGGTCGCATGGAAAATGAAGAGTATTCATAGTCCAGAATACCAGGGCTGTTAAGCCCAGATCCATCTGGGCTGAAGATCATAGTGTCGTGAAACCCATGGAGATGATGTCTTCCAGCTCTTGATTGGATAAAAGGTACAGATGAAAGCATACGCCCGGCCTCGGGGTCTTGTCGAGCACGAAATCCGCGTGCAAAGGAGTTTGAGAGCATCGCGAAGGGATCCCAGTTTCCTCGAGGTGGTGCTGCTGGCCGAGGCCGTGTAGTGGCCCGGACAAATTGAACCTCTGGACTGCTAGATGGTCCTTCACCAGGGTCATCGTCTGGCTCTTCTTCAAGGTCCACGACGTCCGCCAAAATGTTCCTCCCGAACCGCGGTGGTCTCGAGGTACTTAAAGTCCGACTGTCCGAGGTGCGATCATGTGTACGTTGTGGGGGTGTCTCGGGTTCATTGGTCAAGTCAATCACATCTTCTTCCTGCGAAGATGTGGCGGCGGGTCGTCGAAAGTCGAATCCATCACGAGGAGTTCTCATGGGTGGCAACCGAGCAGGACGGGACCCGCCCGCTTCAGGGAGCGGAGGGTGAAAGTGACGGTGCCAGGAAGTATGGCTCCCATCACTAGAATCTTCTGACATCTGGCGGTGGGTTCGCTGTGAGAGAAAGAATATGTGTTAGTCAAGACGCCCACTCATCAAACCTGTGGCCCCCGCGCTTGCACGGGAACAACGTAACACACCTTGGACCTGGCGCCCATGAACAGGACGCCGGGCTCATCACTCATAGCAGTGAGTCCAAGAGAAGACCGGGAATAGGGCACGCGAATATAAGGGTATATATCACGCCATGAAGTGTGCAAGGGAAGAGTAGGTTCAAAGACCGACATGATGACCGGGCCCGAGTCCTAAGGCGGTGAGATTCTGCCTGAAGCGGTCAGCTTTTACTCGTGCGGGATTGAGGCGGTCAGCACTGAAGTATGGTAGGAGAAACTTAAGGAGTAAAGTGGGATGCGTTAGGCTTTTAAAACCCAGGATATGGAAAAGGGAGATGGGAAAGTTTGAAGCGGTGAGGACAAACGCAATGTTGCGATGACTCAGGTTCGTAGACAAATATTTGTCGATTTTGGTTGCATCAAGAGCTGTTGTGAACGGAATACAAACACCATTTGAAACTCAGATATCCAGCTCTAAAATTACATGTTTTGCCCCAATGATCATGACTGCGCCAGAACTGTAACAACACCTGCATCGTTCAAGGAGACAATGCTCTGGGCTGCAGAGCCAAATGCCACGGCAACAGCCGGGACAGCACTCCGCAACGGCTCAGACCACTGCTTCGCTGATTTGTTGAATTGCTGGACAGTGATTCCGCTGGGGCCACCGGTCAACAGGAACTGCCCGGTGTAGTCCCAGAAGATGGAGTTGACCTGGCTGCCGGTGTCCAGCACCTTGGTTTCCTTAGAACTGCGTAGGTCCCAGATCGAGACGGTGGTGGACTGCGCAGCCACCGACGCCAGGAAAGTACCGTTCTCGGAGAAGTAGAGGCCCTTGACGGGGCCCGACATCGCAAAGTCGGCAGCGGCAGCGCCGGTCTTGACATCGAAGATCTTGATTTGTCCGTTGGCAGCACCAGCAGCCAGAAGGTGACCATCTGGGTGGATGTGCACAGACAACAAAGCTAGACAGGTACTATTAGCATACTATTCACGAGAACCATAGGCTTCGGTGCACTTACCGGCATCAGTGAAAATCTGGGTAATCACGGTGTTGGTGGACAGGTCGTAAAGCACGTAGCTCTTGTCAACGCCGACGGAGGCAACAATATCGCCCGTCGCGTGGAGCGCAAGAGCTGTAACTTCACCAGCGTGCGAGGCAAAGCTTGCCACCTCGCTACCATTCTCAAACACCTTCACCGATCCAGAAGCCGAACCAACAACGGCCTTGTTACCAGCCCAAGTGGCATCGGTCACAGGACCATCGGTCTTGAAAGTCTGGACCACAGTTTTCTGGGAGAGAGAATAAACACCAACAACGCCATCGACACCGCCAACAAGAGCCAGCTCGCCAGTGGAGTTGACCGACAAGGCACGGCTACCGGGGTAAAGAGGTTCGGAGGTCTCGAGAGGCTTGTATGCGGAGATGGAGTCACTGGTGGCCCATCCTTCGGGGATGGCGCGCTTGCGTCGGGTCTTTGAAAGACTAGATGAAAAGAGTTAGCCGAAAAGAAATAAGCCCTTAAAGAGAAGTCCGCATACCCAGCCTGTGTGTTCTCAATTCGCTCCAATACTGCAGGAGGCAGGCCCTCGGAATCCACCTGCATAGCTTCACCAGCACCAGCTGACCGGCTGGCACCAACAGTCACCTTTGAAAGTGCATTGCGGGCCTCATCTCTCTCCTTAGTGACTCGTGCGATCACGCGCACAGCGGCATCATGCTGATAGAGCGCGGCGCTCAGCTCACGCCGTGTCTGCGCCAAGTTCTGTTGGAGGGTATATGTTTCGAGAGCGAGCGCATCCCACTCTTCCTGGAAAACACTGAGAAGTGAGGGAATGGAGGTTAGAGTAGGAGGACGAGGCCGGACAACGCGCTGGGACTTGATATCGATCAGATCGTCGGTGGTCAGCTCTTCGCCGTTGACCGGATCTTTGCCGTTCTCGGCAATGTATGCCTCAATGAGACGCTTCTCGAAGACACTGCCTGCTCGGATGTTAGATGGTCGCTTTGCGCAAAAGGCGGCTGGGGGAGACCTACCGCTCTTGGACGAGACGACAGGCACTTGAGGTGCCTCTCCAGAAACTGTAAGAGTAAACGTTAGTAAATCGACCTGCAAGCTGCGACCGGAGTACACATATCGAATACTTACTTGCGCAAAGCATGGCTAATTGGAATGGATGGAGGGAGGTGGATGGAGAAGGCCAGACGCGAAGAGCGGCTCCTTGGGACTTTTCGATGTGTCCCGTTTCGGTTTAGCGCGGGAACTGTTCCCAGTTCAGCTGTCGCTCGACTTCCTTCAACCTGCCCTTTGACTGTGAATTTCCTTGTTCAAGTCTCAATGGCCAACTCTCGGTTGTCTACAATTTGTGCGCCGTGAAGGTGCAGCATGAACTTGACTTGATACAGCTATAGCACCGAATCCCACTCAGCGTCCGACCATGTCGAAGAACCCAAAGCTTGCCTACGGTACGCCACGTCTGTGCTTTCTACCGATCTTTTCTCATTGGATTTATAGATGCGAAGGAGCCCGCCTTTCTTCAGAAGCTTCGGGGCCAATATGGAAATACCTCTGGTCGCCTGGAGCGACCCGCCATGCGACCTCGAAAAGCCAAGGATAACGATGAAGACGACGCACCCGTCTATGTCGATGAAGAAAGCAATGAGGTGATCTCCAAAGAGGATTATCAGGCTTTGGTCGGGGGCACTGCGAACCAGCAAGATGGGGCCTCTACGGGTCAAGCTGCGGAAGGAGAGGACAAGACACAGACACAACCACCGACAGAACCCACCGCGAAACAAAGCAATCTTACCGAGGTCGGTGGACAGAAGAAGCGAAAACAGGCCAAGGTCGTGGGAGAGGATAAACCAGAAGCGGAGACAGCAAAGGAGTCTGAGGAAAAGCCCAAGGCTCCAGCTTCTCGAAAGCCTAAAAAGGCCAAGAAGATCAAGCTCTCATTTGACGAAGAGTAAAAAATTAGTCTATCAAACATACCACAAAGGACTTTGAAACATGGGTTCTGACTTGGCTCGGGGCATTACCGAGTATAGCATCGAACATGATTCATTATGAGTCAAATGCGACCGGGAAAGTGTACAGTAATTTTCGAAATCAGCTATACCGCCATACTCTCGCTGCTCGATCGCCAGAAAATAACTTCGGATTATGCTAACCCGTTCGGCTTACCGCCTCATAATTCCGGCAGCACTTTTATCGTAATGACTGTATTGCCATCAACGAGTCATCGTTATAGTGCAGTAATCTTACTTGGAAAGGGCTTGCGTCCTGTAATTGCTTCAAAGTACTTATATAGGTCTGTATAAAATATGCACACACAAATCCCAAAATTTTGCCTCCAATATTGAAGTATTTCCAACTGTGTCCGGAGCTAAGGACCTAATTTTGAAGTGACTTGATTATCCCAGGGTATCTTAACTTGGATGCCAGCATGACCTACCACCTTAGCCAGTAGATTAGAAAGAAGGTGCTCGAGCAAACCATGTAAACCGAGCGTCTGGGGGCCGCCTTTAAGGCCAACCATCTTTACAGCACCGTCGACATGATGCTTCAACATGATTTCATCATTAATAAATAACTACCGATTGTCAGCGTTGCAACTTATTCGCATGAGATATATTACCTCGTCATAGGCTAGCATTATCGCCTTTGCAACAGTCGAGTCACTATACATCGGTGTCTCCGCTGAAATCGCGTCTCTCAATGACTGCAGGCTTTGGAGCTTATATTGGAAGCCCAACCGCATGAACAATTGTTTTTGTTGTTTTTGCTTTGGGTGATGATAACTCGCAGATAAACTCCGACACGACGCAAGAAACAATATATCCAGCAGACTTGCTTCCGTCAGCGCATGCGGTATCCATACACTTGTCATGCGTTGAGAGAAGTCAAAAGCGAGCTCGGTGCAGCGCATTAGGGGTATTATAGCCGTTACATCTTTGAGGATTGTTATTTTTGTAGCAAAGCTGATG
Organism: Penicillium sp. S103-07; assembly: GCA_037042055.1. NCBI lineage: Eukaryota > Fungi > Ascomycota > Eurotiomycetes > Eurotiales > Aspergillaceae > Penicillium > Penicillium sp. S103-07. The sequence goes on along the minus strand of JAXQJQ010000010.1, from coordinate 401,405 downwards.
TTTTTGGTCAAACATACAGTGATCAAATAGCATTTGCTCCATTGGCTTCAAGGGCCTTGCGAAGCTATTAAATGGGTCTTTCCGGGAAGCCGGAAGTACAGTGACGATATCATTTGACCTGTCTAATCTGCACTTTATGTCATTCAGCCATTCGCGCTTCTTCTGGGCCTGGTATTGTGAAGTCCGGAGGCGTCGCACCCGGGCGTGTGCGGAGCGCGCGGCGTGCGAACGAGCGACTCTCTGCTGTGACGTGGTTGATGATGCAGTTTCAGGAGCTGTGATAATAAATTGAAGTTCCTGCAACGGCATGGTGAGGTAATTTGTCTGCCATGATTTGAGTAGCAAAACTTCTCGGGCAAGAGGATGGAAGACTGATGATACGTAACGAGTGGGGCGTTATTTTAACTTTCGCCAAGACCTGTGCCTCCCAAATTCGGTAGGTATAGATCAGGACTTTGAGAGCGAGTCTCCTTCTTGTCGGCGTTAATGCATCGGAGTTAGCTGCATTTTTAATTCGACTAAGCCACGTTTTTAATGTATATAAAGAGCGAGCTTCTCATAGCGTTATTCACCCGAGTACTACATCCAAGATTTTCGCCTACCATGAGTGGAACAGTTGTCATCACCGGAGCTAATGGCTCCCTGGCCCTTGGCTTTGTCGAATATTTCCTATCCAAATACCCTCAGCGTACCTTGGTAGGCACCGTTCGAAACATATCTCCAGAAAAAGACCCCAACACCGCCAAGCTTCTAAGCGTGGTGAACAAGTACCCAAAAGCCAATTTCCACCTGGAAGCTCTCGATCTCGGCGATCTAGCTAGTGTTAGGTGCTTCGCTGAGAAGTTATCGACCCGGATTACCTCAAAGGAACTTCCGCGCATCACAGCTATCATCTGCAACGCCTGCACATGGTCACTCGAGTCGGGACAGAAGTTTACATCGAATAATTACGAGGCTACCTTCCAAGTCTGTCACCTATCTCATTACTTGCTGGTCCTTAAGCTGCTCGGTAGCTTGGACACCACATCTGGACGTATCATCATGCTCGGGTCCGTCACTCATGACGCCGATAAACCGAACCCCTTGTCTTCGCTTGGACCATGCTTCCCTGACGACTTGGAAGAGCTGGTCAAGCCAACGCCAGACCCAGCGGAGCTTGTGCATGACCGTGGATTCCAGAGATACGCGACAGCAAAACTTGCAAACGTGACTTTTGCAAACGACCTCAACGAACGACTCCAGAAAGTACGCACGACCTTGTCCTGAGCATCTAAATGCAATTAACTCACATATTCTGACAGGACCCCGAGCTATCACACATAACCGTAACAGCCATGGACCCCGGTGGTCTTCCTTCCTCAAGAGCTCAAGCGGGGCAGAAGAAATCCGCCAGGGTTCTGATGGGGACAATCAACCTTCTCATGCCGGTCCTCAAGTATTGCACTACAGCATTCCGCACTACGAAGGATGCTGGCCGAGACCTGGCCGTTCTGAGTGCTGATCCGGCATTTAGGGGGAAAAGGGGATACTATGTCGGTCTAAAGACGGACTCTGCAGCGCCGGTTAGTCAAGATCCTGGCATCCAGAAGAAGCTCTGGGAGTGCTGCTGGAGGTGGGCAGGTCTAACACCCGCGGAGACTGTTCTTCAGAGTATCCTCTAAAGTTGACTTGTTTGAAGAGCTATTAGATTGCGTGGTACATGCCATAGCTCTATATTTTCGCTCCACCCAGATACCTGCTTATTTCATCATTGACCTTTTATTTCACAATGGGGGCTAGCCAGATAAATGAGTGATGTAAAATTCTGAAGCCATGGAGCCTGGAATTTCCTTATGACCTCTAACATTACGTTGTAGTGCTTAGAGAAGCTCCGAGTAGATCAATCACAACCCACCAAAAGATGACCGTTATTGTTACAATTTCGTGTAAACATTCTTGAAAGTCTTCGTATCGTAAAATATAGAGGCTATTCTAGGAAGCGGTCTGGAAAGCGGAGCGAAGATGGCATTACCATGCCGGGACTAGCGCGCTCCCGATAATTGCCTGGGAATCAAATAGTAAGAGTGGATGGAGGTATAACTAATTTCGAAAAGTACTGTACAGCGCTGAGGCCGCGAATAAAAAAAAAATCAAAAATCCTGTCATATAACAATAACAAGTTTTAAAACATTGCACCACAACAATAATTCTTGTAAATATCCAGTGACGTAGTGTGAAGAGCGATATCATAGCGGCCGAGGGGCGCGGTTTGTATTCTCTAATTTCTCAGCAACTTTTTTTTCTCGGATCAGAGTCCGCCTACTCTCCACCACCACACCCGTCGCTGCAACTTGAAAACCCGGGAAGTGGCCAGTGCCAGTTCAAAATGCCCGTGGTTAATGTCGACGAGCTGGTCCGCCTGCAGCGGAAACCAGAGGACATTCGAAATGTGAGTGCTGCCCCTCCATCCCACTTCTGATGTCAGGCATATACTAACCGCGGGACTAGATCTGCATCCTCGCCCACGTTGTGAGTATACAACAATGTCCTCCGGAAATTGGCGTCGACTTCTAACACTGTTTCTTTTATTTGATTTAGGATCACGGCAAGACATCTTTGACGGATAGCCTTATAGCCACAAATGGCATCATCTCACCCAAACTGGCGGGCAAGATCCGCTATCTGGACTCTCGTCCAGATGAGCAACTCAGAGGTATCACTATGGAATCCTCGGCCATCTCACTGTTTTTCTCGATGCTTCGGCGTTCCAGCCCCGACGCCGCTCCAGTGCCCAAGGAGTACCTAATCAATCTGATCGACTCGCCGGGGCATATTGACTTCAGTAGCGAAGTTTCCACGGCGTCCCGTCTCTGCGATGGTGCAGTCGTTCTGGTTGATGCTGTGGAGGGCGTCTGCTCTCAGACCGTGACTGTGTTGCGACAGACGTGGGTCGAGCAGCTGAAGCCGATTCTCGTCATTAACAAGATGGATCGGCTAGTCACGGAACTCATGATGAGTCCGAGCGAGGCCTTTTCGCATCTTAGCAGACTGCTCGAACAGGTCAACGCCGTTATCGGTAGCTTCTATCAGGGCGAGCGTATGGAAGAGGATCTGCAATGGCGTGAGCGCATGGAAGACCGTGTCAATGCCTCAGCCGCAAAGGACAACAAGACCAAAAAGCAAATCGTGGATGATGAGTCGGCGAGCATCTCTGAAGCCACCGAGTTTGAGGAGCGCGACGATGAGGATCTTTATTTCGCACCCGAGAAGAATAATGTCATCTTCTGCAGTGCGGTCGACGGCTGGGCCTTCACGATCAGGCAATTCGCTGCCATTTATGAGAAGAAACTTGGGATTAAACGGACTGTCTTGGAAAAGGTCCTCTGGGGTGATTTCTATCTGGACCCCAAGACAAAGCGTGTCCTGGGTCCAAAGCACCTCAAGGGCCGGGCTTTGAAACCCATGTTTGTGCAGCTTGTTCTTGACAGTATTTGGGCTGCATATGAAGCCACTACTGGCGGTGGAAAGGGCAGAGGGTAAGCTCGAGATTAAAGCAGCTATCGTGAGTATTGCGACTGACTCTTTAACAGGGACCCAGTCTTGCTGGAGAAGATTACCAAGTCATTAAACATCAGCATCCCGCCTTATGTCCTGCGTTCGCGCGACCCCAAGAACATTATGACTACTCTATTTTCACAATGGCTGCCTCTGTCGACTGCTCTCCTGGTATCTGTAATCGAATATCTCCCGAGCCCTTCGTCCGCGCAAGCTACTCGACTCCCCGACATGATTAAGAATTCCCCCGGCGCAGACCATACCTCTGAAGATATAAAACAGGCCATGGTCAACTTCAAAACCGAACCTGAAGTGCCCGTTGTTGCATACGTCAGTAAGATGGTCGCTATTCCCGAGAGCGAGCTATCGTCAAGCAAGAAACGAAGTGGCGCTACTATGACTGCGGATGAGGCTCGAGAAATTGCCCGCCGCAAGCGAGAGGAGATCGCGAAGATGCAGGCGGAGGCCGGTGGAGGGCCGGGAAACGATTCCTTCGAGCGGATGACGTCTGCTTTCGAGAATACATCTTTGATTACAGAAACAGAGGAACCAGAAGAAGTGGGAGATAAGGAGGATCCGGAGCATCTTGTCGGCTTCGCTCGACTTTATTCGGGAACACTTAATGTCGGAGACTCGGTCTATGTTCTACCACCCAAATTCTCGCCTGCGAACCCGCACGCGAGCCCTGAGCCGAAGAAGGTCACTGTCACGGATCTGTACCTAATGATGGGCAGGAGTCTCGAGCCACTCCAATCGGTGCCGGCAGGTGTTGTGTTTGGAATTGGTGGTTTAGCAGGCTATGTGCTCAAAACGGGTACGCTCTGCAGCCAGCTTGAAGGCAGCATCAACTTGGCTGGTGTGTCACTGAGCACTCCGCCAATTGTCCGTGTTGCTTTGGAGCCAGTCAATCCGGCAGATCTGGGTAAGATGATTACCGGTCTGCGCCTTCTGGAACAGAGTGATCCCTGTGCGCTGTACGAACAACTCCCCAGTGGTGAGCATGTTATCCTTACAGCAGGTGAATTGCACTTGGAGCGCTGTGTGAAGGATCTTCGTGAGCGGTTTGCTCGGTGCGATATTCAAACCGGCGAGGCCATTGTCCCGTACCGTGAGACTATCGTCAATGCTCCCGAGATGGCACCGCCTAAGAACCCCGAATTTGGCCGTGGAAGTGTCGTGTCTGTCTCCCCCTCAAAGCAAATGACCGTTCGCCTGCGCGTCGTGCCACTTCCTGAGCCTGTGACGGATTTCCTTTCCAAGCAAGTCGGAACTATCAAACGTCTTCAGTCAGAGAAGCACACCGCGGCCGAGGCGGTATCAGATACTGAAGTTATTCAACAAGTTGAATCGGCTGATGCCGGTGCTACTGGCGAGGCCCGCGAGGTCAATATTTTGTCTTTGAAGGAGTTCCGCGATGAATTAGACAAGGTTTTCGAAGAGAAGGTCAAGGGTGACAATGAGCTGTGGAGGAACGTCGTCGACAAAATAATTGGCTTCGGACCTCGGAGAACTGGACCCAACATCTTGGTGGATGCTACAACGGTCAACACCTGCGACAAATTGTGAGCCCTCCCATACCACCATGAGACCTTGGACTTCAAACTAACAATTTTGCACCAGCTTGCTCGACGATCCCAAGCAACCCAACTCCCATGACCAACAAGCCCTTTTGGTCCGCGACCTGTGCGACAAGATCGCCTATGCCTTCCAGCTGGCAACAGGCCAGGGACCCCTATGCCAGGAGCCAATGCAAGGAATCGCCGTCTTCCTCGAAGACCTCACCGTACACGCCAGCTCAAACGACGAGCTCGACATGGGCAGATTGACCGGCGACGCAATCAGACTCGTCCGCGAAGGCATCTCGCAGGGCTTCTTAGACTGGAGTCCACGGATCATGCTTGCCATGTACAGTTGCGAGATCCAAGCAACCAGTAAGACCAACCCTCAACCCCTATTCCATAAACCCGACCCGTAATCTAACACACTGTCCAAACAGCCGAAGTCCTAGGCCGCGTCTACGGCGTAATCACCCGCCGCCGCGGCCGCATTCTCTCCGAGGTAATGAAAGAAGGCACACCTTTCTTCACCATCTTATCCCTTCTCCCGGTGGCGGAGTCCTTCGGATTTGCCGAAGAGATCCGCAAGCGGACCTCCGGCGCTGCGCAACCGCAGTTGATCTTCGCGGGCTTTGAAGCGCTCGACGAGGACCCATTCTGGGTCCCCGCCACAGAAGAGGAGCTGGAGGATCTCGGTGAACTTGCGGATCGAGAGAATGTGGCGAAGCGGTACATGGATGCGGTGCGCAGTCGGAAGGGACTTGTCGTGCAGGGTCGTAAGTTGATTGATGCAGAGAAGCAGAAGACATTGAAGAAGTAGGTGTAGATGGTACTTGATATGTATTGAGGATATACAAAATAGGATTTTTATTGTATTCAATAGTTTATGAGATTTTCTTGGTTGTAACCCCCTTGCAATAACCTTTCTTCTAGTCGTAGGTTAAACGGATAGAAAATACGAGTCAGGAGGGTACGCAGAGATGAGAAGTCTGCTGCGTCCATTCATCTTCCTCTCTTGACAAACACAGTCCGACATTGATAGGTCTCGACCGTGTATACTAAGGAGGTTGGGTTGGGAACCCTACGATATGGAGATATGCATTGTGCAGGCGAAGCAGACTAGATATTGCCTGTTGCATGGTAAACTACGCGGAGAGAATGGGACGATAAGAAGAGAAAGTAGGTCTCGGACCTGTTTCATTCATCAGTCGGTGGGTATCACATAATTTTGGCGGGAACTGGTTTGAGTTCCCACACGCGAAGTTGGCTAACTTGTGTTGCCTGTTGCATGGAGGTAGGACGCAGCATTGGCTGGTCTGGGGGGATTGATTGTTTGGAAGTAGACGTGCCCCGCATAGAAGCCATGAGTCACGTCTTTTCCAAGAGAAGGAACACAGAACCTCGTCAAGTTATTTCAACTTGATTGAGGCTCAAGTTTGGCGGTGTTGCGTGTCCTATGCTGTAATGTGGGCATGCTTGGGTGCCTGGGGAACGAAGGGGTTCCTCTGTTCAGTCACAGCCCAGGCATTTTCAAATAAGAGGCTGTCGATAGCATCAAATTTCTCAATGACCACGTTGTAAGGGAGTCCAAGAGTTCGGTATCAAGAGGGCAAGTCCCTCAGAATGGGCGAGCGACCTTTCGTTGTTCACCGGCACCGGTGACAGGATCCCTCATCTCCTTCCAGCTGATGGGGAACATCATATTTCCAGCATCACTGCGAGCCATCACCACACCCAGATCGTTACGGGCAGTAGTGAGGTAGTAGAAACTCTGGTCACCAAGGGAGATGACTGAACCACGAACGATATCGCCGACGCGGAACATCTCGTCCATGACAACGCGGTCTTTCTCGACAGCACGAACATCTTCCTTGCGGATTAGCGCCTGGAAGCGTAGCTCGTCAGTGTTGCTGTGGTTCTCCGGGTTGGCGGCAGATGTCAGGATGGAGGCGACATTGTCGTTGTCCGAGGCGGCTTTCGAGGGATCTAGGTTTGCTGCGGAGGCGTCGTCAAGCACAACGAGAATGGAGACCGCTGCTTGTCGCTTCTGAACTCGGGTGACTCGGGCTAGGACGATGGAGTCCACTGCGGGCAGGGTGTTGTATCTGGGCCTTGACTTCGCGGTAGAAGCTGAGGGTTTCGACAGAGCTGCGCCTGTTTGATTTGTGCCAGGAACCACCCGCGAGACTCGCAGTGTCGATTTCGTTTGGGTTTTGGGCTGAGCGGGATCGACGATGACGGGACCGGCGATGGAGGCATAGATGTTGGATTGCTGCACGTGCGTTCCAGGCCCTGCAGAGTACGTGGCTACAGAGCCCAGGCGTTGGCCGGGGATGGCCACAGGCGGAAGAGAGGTTGCCATTCTGTAAAGCCCTCGAGGGCAAAGAATTGGAAGAGTTGATGGTTAAAGGATGGATGGATTTTTCTGCCGGGAGCTATGGCCGGCCCGGAAGTAGGTTTCCCCGCCCCAGCTGTACGTGCTACGCGCTACGAGCTCAAGAAAATTCCCATGACACGAATTAATTATGAAAGGCCCATATCTAGCTTGAATACACGGTGTATGCGTAGAAACAGGGAAGAGACAGTGGCACCGGCCCAGAAATACCGTGGACATGGAAGAAACGGGGAAAACGCGAAAGGCCCTGACCACTCCATATGCCCGCTGACCAAAAACCGAATTCGGTGGATTGAATGCCCATACTAACACCCAGGAAGAAAAAGATGGAATAAACAAGAGCGGAGTCGCCAACAGAGGTACGAAAGGACCGAAAAGTGGGTTGTCGAGCACGCTAAAGAACCAGGAGGCTTTATGCTTCGACCAGGGTGTGCTTGGGACCAGCACCCAGCAACTCCAGGCATCGCCGTGCAAGAGCGATGACTTCACCCTCGCCGTCGTCGGCATCCTCCTCATCGGACTCGATGTTCTTGTCGGAGATTGATTTCACCATTTGTACAATATCGTCGGACTTGGAGATGTATCCGATGAGCTTCGTGTCTTCCGACTCGAGCAGTTGAAGAAGAGTCCAGATGGCAATGTGCTGGAAGGTCGGATCTCCACTGGCAAGGAAACGCTGGAGATAGCCGTGAATGCCACCATTCGGGTCGGCCCAGTCGCGCACAAAGATCGAGTAGTCCCCAACTATACTCGTGTTAGGGGTTGATTCAAGGTCTAAATACATGGGGAGATGGGAAAAGCATCAATGTACGTACCTTTGGAAGACAGGTTGCCCAGGGCAGCCGCGCTGTTCCCTTGCACCTCAATGCTCTCCGAGTTGGTCAGCGGTATCAAGACGTCGAAGACGCCGAGATTGAGAAGATGAGACTTGAGATCATCGCTGAGAGCCAGTACAGCGATGGCAGCGGTCATTTCGGATTGGACGGTCAATGGGACCCGCAGAACGAGGTCCTTGCACTTCTGAACTGCGCCGGCCTGCAGGACAAGTTCTTTGTTGCGATCAGAGCTAGCCGCAAGGTTGCGGAGCGTGGAGATGGCATGGCATTGAATCTCTTCGTTATCAGTTGAGCCCAGCAGATCCACAAGGGGCTTCAGGAAGCCGGCTTCGATAATCGGAGATTCGTTGAGCGGGTGAATAGAAATGTTGCGAATACAGGCAACGGCGGAGAGTATAAGAGGAAGATAGGACGACTGGAGTAATCGCAACAACGGAGAAAGTCCCTTCGCGCGGACAATCTCCAGCTGGTATTTCTCATCAGAGGCAAGGTTACGCAGAGCGAGTGCCGCCTGGCACTGGACCTTGGGTGTGGATGAGTCCATGAGATGAACCAAAGACTGGACCAGCCGACCCTCGGTTTGAGCGAGCCGTTTACGATTGGTCGAGTCGACCGCGATGTTGCTGAGAGCAGTTGTGCAGTAATATTGGACGTCGACATCGGGTGACGAGAGGAGCTGGACGAGAACGGGAATGGCACCGGCATTGACGAGTTGCTGTCGGTTGTCGTCTGATTGCTAAGTTAGCCTTGGATTCCCACCACGGCCTCTGGACCGAAAACGACTGACCAGAATGTGTCATATTGAGCAGTGCACCGGTCGCATTACGCTGCACACGCATATCCTTCGACTTTGCCAGACGGATCAGAGGGCCCAGCGCCCCTGAGCGAGCAATCTTGGCCTTGTTCTCCTCGTGCGTGGCCAGATTGGTTATACAACCGACCGCATTACATTGCACTTCCACATTCGGGGACATCATCTGGCGGATCAGAGGGGCCAGCCCTCCGAGGGTGACGATCAAGACCTTGTTCTCAGCTATATCGAGTCAGCGGTCGGGACGGGCCATGGACGCTTCCAGGGTGCGTACCATTTACAGCCAGATTACCAAGCGCGGCGCTGGCGGCTCGTTGAACTTCGATGTCGGAGCTCTGGAGCAGGAATAAGATGGGCTCTAGGGTGTCTCGGTCGACTTCGCGCACATCTGCAGGTAAAACGTCAGGGATTGCATTCCCTCCATTGATAGCGTCGCACGCACCTCGTTCTGTGATTTCAGCGAACGTCAAGCTCGCGCTGCGTTGTAGGTCGACATTATCGGAATAAACGAGAGTGCTCAGAGCTCGCAGCGGCTCTCCGGCGAAGAAGTCGGTTTCGTTGCGCTGGACAGGGGGTTAGCTATAAGTGGCGTAACGAGACCGGATAGGCCGATCGGGGGGTCTTGAATTCTCAAAACCGAAACGCACATTTTCGAGATAGCTGAGCAGGTCTGAGACAGCTTCCCGTTCATTATCGGCCAAGGTGGCTTCGTAGATGCCATCGCGAGACCGGCCGGCGCCCAAACAGGCCGAGATATGACACCATTGGTCGACGGCCGACAGGCACGACCGACAGGTGGTCACGATTCCACTCATGCCTCCTCAACAGACCCGCATTAGAGCACTACCAGCGATCGAGGCAGAAGAGGGTGGGGGTTGGGGAGAGCAATTTCTGCGGGGAGGTGAACGCGGCAGGTGGAGGCTGGAGACCGTCGCATATAACTGCGTTCAAGCTTTTGGGATGGGAACACAGAAAAAAGCGGCGCGTGATAGGGAGGTCAAAGGCTTGAGCTTCAGTTGACACCGACTCCAGGGGTGGAAGGTCGAGGGAGGAGGGGAGGTGGAAGAGAGAAAGAGGTTACAGGAGCTCACTAGTCTCCAGTCTCCAGTACCCTTCCCCCCTCCGGTCTTCTCTAGCTCCACTGATAACGGATTAAAAGGTTCACAGAAACTTAATACCGATTAATAAAATAGCCGTAGGCACCGTCAGAGTACAGACATGTAGTTTGACAACTACTCTGCCTTTTATTTCTCTACGGCAACGATGCTGGAGGTGAAGCTTGCACGTCACATCATCCCGAGAGCTGCCACCAATCCGATCGTCGGGATGCACTTGGGCACCACCCTGACACTCGACACTTCTATCCGCGTTCAGCGCCAACTACAGTTACCCGGACGGCAGCTATAGCGATATAGCAAATATATGTGCAACGTCCAAGGCCGGAGGCGAGGGCTTCACATTCTTAGAGTCGGGTCCGTGCCCGAAATCCAAAGATGAGGTCAACGCCTTGTGATTAGGAATTGCAGCCGTGCAGCTGATCAATAGGATGATCAGGCCGCGTGAAGAACTGCATATAAAACATCACATGGAGGTCGGCTAATCCCACGCAGGCAACGCATGGCTCAAAGTGGAGGCTAATTTCCCCGCAAAAGGCGATGACAAGGCAAGATGCCGCATAACCATTTGACGCGGGTGTTGCCACCCTCTCTCTCTTCACCTAGTTTCTCTAGCACTCGGCCTAGCGAGTATTGCCCGGTTCTCGTTGGTCGGTTAAATCCAGCCCACGACCAAGCCCATCAGGTGTAGAACCTTAGATTGGAAAGGGAAGGAAGGCTGGCTCTCTGGCTCTCTGGCTCTCTGGTTCTGGTTCTCCGGTTCCATTAAATCTCGGTCGCATCATACCTCTGGATTCCTTCTCTCCGGTATCTTGTCTCTCCGCCCGTCTTGGCCCTGGCTCCCTCTCTTTGTTTCCTTCAATCATCAGTCATGTCTTGGTGAAGCCCTCGCCTCTTGGCCCAGTTGCAGATTGAAGATTGCAGACTGCAGATCTCAGACCCAGATCCCAGACCCTAGAATCTACCCACCGGCCCGCTTCGATCCTCCCTTCGAGATTCGAGATCCCAGGCCAACCGGTCCTGGGTAGAAAGACCGTCTCTTTGCCCGTTGCGCGTGCAGACTGCACGAAGAACTGACCCCCATGTCGACCTCAACTGCCACCGCCTCCGCCTCGCTTTCCGACCCTCCTCGCCCGGGGCGTCTTCGCCGCTTGAGTCAGCTACGAGCCTACACCCAGAATCTCTCACACTCCTCCCCCAGTGGTCAGCGTTCACGTCCCAGTTTGAGTAGCCGAGTGCCGTGGTTGTCGCCCACGACCCCGTCGGGCTCTGATTCTCCATCTTCATCGACGCAGGTGGGGAGCTCCACTCCTCCATGCCCCGAAACTGATCAACCGGCCCTGTCTCGCTACACCTCTGCGCCCACCTCCAGCTCCCACGGCCTCGTCGACAGCCAGACCTCGTCCACTGAATCCTCGCGATCGACACCTCCCGACGAGCCGAGCCCGACAATTCATGTCATGGCGCGGCTGAGGAGTGCATCCGCTGTGCAAGGTCGCCCGCCGCGAAATTTGGGTCAAACCGCCACCCCAGAAGCGCCCACGTCGTCACCAGAACCGACTGCCGCGGCGAGCGACACTCCAGCGCTGACTGGCACGACCCCTGCGGAGAACCAGTCCTCCCCCTCGAAACCTCCACAGAAGGCGACCATTAGGTTTTTCCCCTATCAGGACTCTTACCAGAGTTCGAGGCCTTCGTTGCCGTTCGTTCCCATTTCGCGCACACTTCCCTCCGAAAGCTGCGTCATTCGGGTCGGTCGATACTCAGAGCGCGATGGGATTCCCAACCCCAATCCCTCCGAACCCTCGGATTCCCCCGTGGGCTTCAAGTCAAAGGTTGTGAGTCGGAAGCATTGCGAGTTCATGTACATCAATGGTCAGTGGCACATAAAGGATGTGGGCAGCTCGTCGGGCACGTTCCTGAACCACATGCGCTTGAGTCAGCCGAACATGGTGTCTCGTCTGTACTCCATCAAGGATGGCGATATTGTACAACTAGGTATTGATTTCCGGGGAGGAGAGGAGATGATCTTCCGATGTGTGCGAATTCGTATCGAGTGCAATCGCGCCTGGCAACAGCAGCCTAACGAGTTTAAGTATGCAGCCTCACACTTCGTGTTTGATGCCCCGGCTAACGTCATCATAGTAAAAACACCGAAAGCTTGATCAAGAACCTGGGCAAAGGGGAAACCGCCGATTATTCTGGCTGTCGCGAATGCTCTATCTGTCTTGGTTCCGTCTTGGTTCGTCGTTCCTTTCCATATTCAGTGTTCCACGTCGCTAACTGTGTCGCAGCGGCCCTATCAGTGTCTGTTCATGGCAGCTTGTGCCCATGTCTGGCATTACAAGTGCATCAGTCGCTTGCTGCACTCGCCCGATTACCCCATGTTCCAGTGTCCCAACTGCCGGGCGTTCACCGATTTGAGTGCTGAAGTCGACGACTCGAATGATCACGAAGGGGGGAACGTCCAAGAAGAGCTTGCAGATGCAAGGGAAGACAACCGGGCTCCAACGCGCTCGGAGACGCAATCACCAGCAAGTGTACAACAACCTGGAGACCAAGAGACGCAGAGTCAATTAGAACCCCATCCTGAAGAACCGGATCTGGCCACCGACGTCGAGAATTTGCATCTGCAAGATGAACAAGCCCCCGATGCGGACACGGAAGATACTGGAGGCTCCGATTCTCCCGCTCCCAATGCGAGCAATGACGACCTTTCTCGCAGTGCCACCGCGAACATTCCAGGTTGGCAACCGACTCAACCTCTGAATGTCCCTACTAGTCGGAATGCCCACCTCCGTGCCGACACGCCTGTTCGCTCGGAGACGTCGGACGATAACCCGTTAACTCCGCTAAATGACTCAGGCCCCCTAGCCTTTGACGGCCGAGCGGGAATGCCGTGACCTGTCGTCATGGAGCACATACGCTTGAAGATGATATTGGGACCATCTACATGAACATTGCGTGAACTGACCATCATGGCTCCACTGAGCGAACCATCACCGCATTTTGCATCTTACATCTTACCACTTTCATAGTTCTCATTTCCGGCTGCAATCTTTCTCCGTGATTGAAGTCTGACCTCACATCCGCTGCATTTTTCCATAGCGTTCATATGTCCAATTCGATTTCCAGGTGCTCATGGCAAAACCGGCGTTTCCTTGTTAACATTCCACCCTCCCTTCGTTTAATTATACCCTTTTACCAGCACGGGCTCTTGTTCGAGATAATTGGTGATATCTGCAGAGAACTAGGAACCTTCTTTTCGGTGGTCTTTGCTTTGATCACGCCTATAGATAATACCGGGAGCCCGGAGGGCGGTTGGGAAGTCGGCATGTTGAAGTCACTATCCGGAGGGCCATCTCATATCACGTCCTCGGCAGAGGAGAGGAGGAACTTGAGAAGTTTCATCACGGGTTCTGTGTTATCCCAGATCACTTCGATTGAACGCTGCATTTCAGCTTTCTCTTCCTTGGTGAATGGTGGCGAGTCGCGATGTTTTTACCGTCCTGGATCAGGGGAGGAGGTGCATGTAGACGTTTGGATTTCTCGAAAATACCCGTGGATATCTAGTAATACAATATTGGAACTCAGAACCTTACGTTGGACCTTACGGGCCCTTCCATCACTGGGAATAGTGCTTGCAGGTCGACTTTTCGTCCATGATTAATGATTGGATACACACCAGCCAAAGTACCATTAACCCTCTCAACGAAGCCACGACCTTCTTCGTGAACACATTGCATCTTTGTCAGTCGTCCGTTTTGAAGGAGTAGAGTTGGTCGATGAAAAACATGTAGTATATGTTGTACTCTGGGTTAAAATAATGGACGAAGGCAATCACGTACCGAGAACACGATAGAACTAAATATTTTAGGGCATGGGAGGGCAGTTTTGCAGTCGGCACAAATTAAAAGATCTTGTCGCTCGCTTCAGGTATAGCATCGAATTGTGTAGGTTATAGATTAAGCGACGCACATATTCTGTCTAGAGAGCGTGTTGTTCTGCTCCATAGTGATCGAGGTGATTATAGAGAACAGAAAACTAATCTAAACAAAGGCAGGCTGGTAGTACACATGATTCGTAACCACAAATGTGGCCTAGGTGCACTGACCTGTGATCTGACATAGTCCTTCCCGAGTGGTTGTCGTTGCCAAGGTGCAACATGCTTTTCGTCTCCAACCGCCAGATTGTGCTATCCATATCTCCAGGCTTTGGCTGTTCCCTGGTGTGTTCGGCTTGGATTTCCAAGCTGAAATACAGCTTTCGATCGAAGCGATTTGCGATAACAAATATCTTGTGATGGAACTCCTCAAGTGCCCCTCTCCCTTCTATCGTTTGGCTCTATCGCTTGGCAGCTTGCTTAGCGTCGCCTTCTCCTCCCCTTTTCAGTCCCCATTCAGTCCCCGGCCTGATAAGACGTCCCCACCCAGGGTTATCCTTATCATTCTGTACGCTATTGATAAATGTTCTCAAACCTTACTTGTGATGTACGGCAACCGAAGCGTTGCACTACCAGTGCCGAGAGATAGAGACGCGGTACCTCGATCAACCACAGCATCACGACTCCGCATCGTATTCCGCATCTATTGTTTGACCCCAACGTCAGTGCGCATATAAGTAACCATGTTCCCCGCTCGGCTGGGTAGATACCCCTCAGGGAAATGCACACGAGCACAATGGAGAAGAAAGTATCTACAGAGGACAATCAGATTCCCGACAAGGATGCCATTTCTGGTACCGTCGAGGCTTACCGCGAGACGAAGCGTGGCCTGGCTTCACGACATGTGCAATTGATGGCCATCGGTGGCTCTATTGGCACTGGCCTTTTTGTTGGTATTGGATCATACTTGCAGAGTGCAGGACCCCTGTCACTATTGTTGGGGTATATGGTCTGGGGTGTCTTGTTCATTCTGCCCGTCAACCTGAGCGTTGGCGAGATGTGTGCCTATCTACCTGTCCGAGGATCAATCTTCGAGCTGGCAGCGCGATTCATTGACCCTGCTTTTGGGTTTGCCATGTAAGATCTCCCTTTCCCACGCTTTTTTTCTTGGGTTGAGCCGAGGCTAACACCCGTTTCCATAGGGGCTGGGTATACTTCTATGGCTGTGTCATGTTAGTATGCACGGAATACTCCGCCGTTGCAACTGTCATGCAATACTGGAATACGAGTGTTAACCCGGCAGTCTGGGTGGCAATGGCCCTCGTTGTTTGTTCTCTGCTCAACCTTGTCGCTGTGAAATGGTATGGAGAAAGCGAGTTCATCATGGCCTCGACTAAGATTCTACTGCTCATCGGGCTTGTCCTGTTGACATTCATTACGATGGTTGGCGGAAACCCCAAGCATGATGTCTACGGTTTCCGCAACTGGACACACGGCGTGATGTTCGAGTACTATACCGACGGCGTAACGGGGCGATTCCTAGGTTTCTTTTCCGTCATGGTCTACGCGGCTTTCTCCGTTGCTGGACCCGATCTCCCTGCTCTGGCAGCCGGTGAGATTCAGAACCCAAGGTACACCATCCCGCGCGTCGTTAAAGCGACATTCTGGCGTATTGTGGGATTCTACGTCGTCGGCGTCCTAGCCGTCGGCATCATCTGCAGCCCACGCGATCCTCGTCTCATGTCAGCGATTGACTCGGGTGCGGCTGGATCTGCAGCATCGCCGTGGGTCATTGGCATTGAGAATCTGGGCATATCAGGCCTTCCCGATCTGATCAACTTGCTCATTCTGTTGTCTGGTTGGTCGTGCGGGAACGCCTATCTCTACAGTTCCAGCCGAACGCTCTACTCTCTCGCACGCGACGGCCAAGCACCCAAGTTCCTTCTGAAGTGTACTGCGTCGGGCATTCCCATCTACTGTGTACTCACGGTCTCGCTTCTCTCCTGCATCACCTTCCTCGTGGCCGGGTCATCTTCCGTAACGGTCTTCTACTGGTTCGTCGACCTGACTACTATTGCTTTCGTCCTTACCTACACGGGCATGCTCTGCGTTTTCATCGGTTGGTACCGCGCCTTGAAAGCACAAGGCATTGATCGAAAGCAATTTGTCCCCTGGGCTGCCCCGTGGCAACCATATGCCGCTATTTTCGCCATCATCATCGGCAGCACGACGGCTCTTTTCAACGGATTCTCGGTCTTCAAGCCATTTGATGTGCAGGGATTCGTGACTTCGTATTTCGGACTGGCTTTCTGGGCAGTTATGTTCATGTTTTGGAAGGTGTATCATCGCACGAAATTCGTCACTCCGGCGGAAGCAGATTTATATTCTGGAAAGGCCGAAGTTGACGAGGAATGCAAATTCTGGGAAGATGGTGGATGGGAGGAGCGGAGGAAGGCTGAGCTGATGCAAATGAACTGGGGGCGCCGAGCTTGGGAGAAAATGTGGTGAAAGCCGTACGCATATTCCTGCCCAGGTGACCGTATATCTGGTATCCTTGGAGTTCGGTCGAATCGATATTTGTATTTTGGATCTGATCTAAGATTGTTCACGTAGCTAAACGTGTAGGCTTCTTAGCCTAGGGAGACTTCAATGTTCCTTAATAAATGATTGGTGTCGTTCCCGTCACCATTAAGAATTTGCCTCGCGCTTGTCGTGATTTGAGATAGATGCTGTAGGAAGAGAACATAGCTGTTTAACCTGCCGAATCCACTGAATCAAGAGTCCCTCCTGTGCGTCATCAAGTGTCTTGGGATCAGCCACACACGCTGGGGGAGCCGGATGGCTGTTCAGTTCGCGAAGGTGATAAACAATCACGTTTCCCGATATCTCCCAAGTTAAGGGCGGTGTGGATATTTAACCTTACGCGACTCCGCTCGGTGTCGGGTGGAGTTGTAGACGAGATAGAGCACGGCAACTTTATCGGCGTCACTGTGCAGGAAGAGTGACCATAGCGTCCGCCGCCCATGACACGGACCAACAACCTTGAGAATCCTGTCAAAGTTGCTTCCCCACAACTTTCAACGTTGATCATCCGCTGTTAAAACCGTTCTATCGCAACCTTGACACAGCGGCGTTTTACCCGGCATCGGGCTCACTGGGATCGTTATTGCCAAGTCACGCCATGCCGCTGAAC
Source organism: Penicillium sp. S103-07 (assembly GCA_037042055.1). Lineage (NCBI taxonomy): Eukaryota > Fungi > Ascomycota > Eurotiomycetes > Eurotiales > Aspergillaceae > Penicillium > Penicillium sp. S103-07. The sequence goes on along the minus strand of JAXQJQ010000010.1, from coordinate 384,082 downwards.
TTCAGCGAGCCGCCGACCCCGACTTTGAGTCGCCAAAACACCTCTTTGTTGGGGAATCACCACCAGCGACGAACCACACACCCTCACCTGCTGTCATCACGTCGAAAGCCAAGAAGGTGAGCTCTTATTACAGCTGGAGTACAGTCGAGGTGTCTGACACGACTTATAGATGGCCACTGGTATTTCGCTTCATCAAGGGGGCAATCCACGTGGAGATATTGCTCCCCGTGTTTCTGCATGCCGTGTTTACAGCCTTTGTCGTATACCTCGACACTTATGCGTTTGATACCGTCGGAATACCCTCTAGCATCGTAGGTCTTACCCAAATCCTTTTCAAAGGCCTACCTAACCACCCCCAACCAGATCCCATCACTATCCATCGTGGTAGGCTTGATCCTCGTCTTCAGGAACCAGACCTCCTACAATCGATTCTGGGACGGACGCAATGGCATGAGCTCAATGAACACCTGTGTACGCAATCTTACGCGCACAATCATTACTAACAGCTACAGCACCACGCGCGGCCCGCCTACGCCAGCTGAGCGTGAAGATATCGACCGCACTATTCGGATCATGATGGCCATTCCGTACGCTGTCAAGAACCACCTGCGTGCTGAATGGGGCGCCGCTTGGGAATTGGGCGGTGTGTTTGGAAATGACTTGGGTGAGCGTGGCTCTGCCGCGTATAATCCCGAGTATGCGGGTCTACTTCCAGCCGGACTGGAGGGACACGAGGACGAGGGACTTGGTCTGCCGTATCAGTTGACTTTCTTCGTGGACGGTTTCATCAAGCGTGGCGAGGACCGCGGCTGGTTTAATGCGCCTGGTGCAAGCCAGATGCAGGCGCAGCTCAATGCTCTTTTGGATGCGTATGGCAAAATGGAGACTATCAAGTTGACACCCATGCCAGTAGCCCATCTGTGAGTTGTCAATTTCTCGATTTTTGAAATTCAAGGATGAGATGCTAATAACGAACTCTAGGATTCATCAGAAGCAGGTTCTCGCCTTGTTCGGATGTGTTCTTCCATTCGCCATGGTCGACGAGATGGGCTGGTGGGCTATTCCCATCGTCAGTCTGGTTATTTTTACCCTCTACGGCATCGAAGGCATCGGCTCCCAACTGGAAGATCCATTTGGTTACGACCGCAATGATATCAAAATGGATGCTCTTGTTGGCGATTCAAAAATGGAGATCGATGCCGTTTTGACCGAGTGGCGTAATCACTCCAAGGCAATGGATGGTTTCCGTGAAGGGCAAACCCATGGAGATCGATGTCAGGAGAAAACGTACACCCCTCCTGATCTGTTCCTGAAGCTCAGAACAAGACCGAGAACCTCGAATTGAGGGCTTGTTTTGCCGACTTGGCCTACTCGTTCTTCTGTGTGGATAGCGTTTTCAAGCTCATGGATATTATCAAAGGAGTTTTTATTCAAGTGAATAGGCACTCGCCTTTAAGAGGCAATTGACATTAAATTCATTGGGGGTATTCTAATTGTGTTTGAAAGCTCGAAACCTGCTAGCGCCTAAATAGTTTCTCCCCTTATATTGGAGGTTCCAATGCCAGTACACCATCCAATATTGTGTCCGGCGTAACATCGACCAGAACAGAAGAGACAGCTTCCAGCCTACTTCCATACTGCAAGCTTCGATCATCATCAGGAGTCGCAACGATAATGCGGTGGCGAAACACTTTCTTCGCAGCCAGCGCTACAATCGATGGCGTGATATAGTCAATCCCATGTAGGGGCGCAAGAAACCTGGTAATGGTCAGTAACCCGAGAGCTTCGTGAAATGGGAAATGGCTGATCCTGGCTTACTGGGCAAATCGAGCGAAGTCGTTGTTCGCCTTAGCAGATACCCCGCCAGCAACCGCACGGCTGAGCCGTAGGAAAACAACGATATCTTGGATATACCGGATCACTTCCGCGCTGGTTGTTACAGAGTCGCTCGCTTCTCGAAGCTTGTCTACTACCTGCACAAAATAATGAGTTAACCGAATACGACTGAAGCCGGAGTGCGAAAGCATACCAGGCGATCGACTTTGGCGCTTTTCTTTTCAAAGGTCTTCGGTGTGTGAATGACAGAAGAGGCAGAAATTTGACCGTCTGATAGCCAGTCATTCTCCTCGAGATACACGTAGCCATCGGCGGGGTCGTGGTAATGCGAGATCAATAGATGTTCATTCTGTACGATCAAGTTAGAAAGGACCTTGGGAGGGGTGGATGCCACAAGGGTACCGACCAAATGTGTCTTTATTGGTGGTCGAAGCTGATCAGCCTCTCGCACTACGAGAGGAATAAAAAGAAAGTCTGTAGGAGCATTCAGGACGCCTACTTCAGTTACCAACTTCTTGGTTCGCATTAACTGAAGTGACTATTAGCGTTCTGATAACCACATGTCGAAATAGGTTGCCTACTTGTAAAATCTGGACTTGGACATCCTCGTCAACCAGGTTGAAATTTGCGGCGATGACAACGTTGACTACGTTGGTATCGTCAGGAAGTGAGCTCGAGATTGGTGACTTGCTGCGATCTCTAGGAGTCATACGCGATGAAACATTGGTGGACTATTTTGATCAGTTCCGATTTGTGTAAGTAGGTATTTATTCGAAATACGTACCGAGGCAGTCTTCAACCGGAAATATGGTGGATGATCTTGATTTTTCCGAGCTTCTGCCGTGAGGATCTCATTGTGAATGTCCTCAATGGATGTTGTCTCAGAACAATCCAGAATGGAATAAGATAAGTCAAAGGCATTTGAGCAGACCTATTCATTATGTAAGTTGGAACCATCAGTTTGGATCCCTGAGGCCTTTCACATACCAAGGCTATTTCTTTGGCAAGATCGTGGATACCATCTCTCGTGGTCTCGATCAAACAGTGTTCACGCGCGGCAAGACACAGGAACAGGGCCACTTCGAGGTCAGAGAGCCGTCGAGCGATGTCCTCAAAGCTGAAGTCATCCATTCTGGTGCGCCATATGTCATTGATTCTCGGAAGCGAGACAAGGCAGAGGTAAAGTTGGATTGAGGGGGATGCCGGACCATCGAGATAGACGGTCGATGCCTTAATGCCTGCTATATGAGGCATACATGATACCAAATTGGGACTAGCGTGTATCCCCATAGCAAGCCGCGGAGCTGCACCGCCGCCCATCATCAACCACAACACGGGGCATGGGTTGATGGTCTCTCCAGAGCCATCGTCCGTGACAAACGCTGCCCAGTAATGGCTCCCTCGAACCCTCTTGCCAACTGGGAAAAGGTCGGCGACAGTTTCTATCGTAAAATCCCCGTGTATGACGCCATCTTTGATGAAGACGTGGAGCTTGAGAACTACATTGTTGCGGGCGCGCCCTACGGAGGTGCTATCGGTATGTTTTAATCCGATCTGAGTATTGAGTCTAAACTAAATGGAAGTGTTTCACAGCTCTCTATCGCGATGAGAGCAAACCGTTCAGGATGCGGGATTCGCGTAGCTCCCGGTCTAGCATTGAGATCTATTCTTGCTCGGGGAGGCACATTAATACCATCAATGTGTGCTAACCTTGCTTTGATTTGAAGTTATTCAGTTATGCTAATCTAATTGCAGTGGGAGCAAGCTACTATCCGCGCGCTCGGTTGGTCCGACAAAGAAGAGCTCCTGGTTGTTTCGGAGGACGGCACCGTTCGCCGCTATTTCAGCCTAGACGGCGAGTTTACTTCATTCTCTCTTGGAAACGTGAGTTTTGTCTCTATCTTTATGAGTTGGCTGAAGCATTCCGAGTTGACAACAAGTAGGGCGCCGAAGAATACGGCGTGAGGGCCTGTCAATTCTGGGCTTCCGGCCTTGTGGCATTACTCTCTAACAATCAGCTGATTGCCGTTTCCAAGTACGATGAGCCTCGGCCCAGACTCCTCGCACCTTGCCCAGAAGGTGAGGTATCATCGTGGTCCTTGATTTCACCTGCGCACACGCTTTCGCGGTCTGTGGAGGTTCTACTGGCCGTGGACAAGACGGTCTTCTTGGTTGACACCACGGAATCGGAGGATAAGATTTTACAGGACGGTCCGTTCAAGCACGTTAGCGTGTCACCGACTGGGCGCTTCGTTGCGCTGTTTACTGGGGAGGGAAAGTTATGGGTTGTCAGCAATGACTTCCAGAGTAAACTCAGCGAGTACGACTCAAAGTCTCGCGTGGCTCCCAGCTCGGTGAACTGGTGTGGCGATGACGCAGTCATTTTGGCTTGGGAAGATGAGATTCATCTCGTCGGGCCCAGCGGTTCGGCATCAAAGTATTATTATGATGGCCGTGTGCACGTTATTCCCGAGTTAGACGGCGTTCGTCTCGTCACTAACGACACGTGCGAGTTCTTGCACAAGGTTACCGGTATGTTGTGGAACGAAGCGATCGATTGGGCATACACTGATCCAGTCCAGACGTGACGCAAGAAATATTCCGGGTGGGCTCTTCATCCCCTGCCTCGGTACTTCTCGATTCCGTGGATCAGCTGGAGAAGAAGTCACCAAAAGCCGACGAGAACATTCAACGGATTCGCTCGAGCCTCCCCGCCGCTGTAGATGCGTGTATTAAAGCAGCTGGTTATGAGTTCGATGTCTACTGGCAGAAGCGGCTACTGAAAGCCGCGTCCTTTGGGAAATCAGTGCTTGAACTCTACAACAGTGACGAATTTGTGGAGATGACTGAAAAGCTCCGAGTCCTCACAGCAGCCAGAGATTATCAAGTCGGCTTACCCATTTCATATGAGCAATATCTGCGCCTGACACCAGAGGGACTCATCGAACGTCTTATCAGCCGCCATGAATATCTACTTGCGATCCGGGTATCCGAGTATCTCCAGATTCCCGCGGACCGAATCTATGTTCGCTGGGCCAGTCAGAAAGTCCGGGTTTCCACTGTAGACGATGAAGCCGTGTGCAAGCTGATTGTGCAAAGGTTAGAGGGGAAGCCAGGCATCTCCTTTGAAGTTATTGCCCAGACAGCCTATGATGAGGGACGATCACACTTGGCTACACAGTTGTTGAACCATGAACCACGGGCTGGGAAACAAGTGCCCCTACTACTGAACATGGAAGAGGATGAAATGGCTCTTGACAAGGCAATTGAAAGTGGTGATGACGATCTTGTGAACTATGTGCTCCTCCACCTGAAGAGCAAGCTTCCTCTGGCTAGCTTCTTCCGCATGATCAACACTCGTCCTATGGCATCCGCTCTAGTCGAGACAGATGCACGAGGCCAAGACACGGAACTACTAAAGGATCTTTACTACCAAGACGATCGGCCTATTGAGGGCTCGAATGTCTTGCTGTCGGAAGCTACACAAGAAACAGACCCGCAGCGCAAGACAGAGAAGCTCCACCTCGCTGCCCGCCTTCTGTCAGACTCCAAAGACCCGACAGTCATGTTACACCAGAAGCTGGTGTCCGAGGCTTCCCAACTGCTCAAAGCCCAGGAGACACTTGACAAAGATCTTACCGACCACAATGAATTCCTTGGCCTCAGTCTGAACGAGACGATATACAGACTTATTCGAGCAGGCTACGGGAAACGAGCGCACAAGATGCAAGCTGAATTCAAGATGCCCGAGAAGACGTACTGGTGGCTGAGACTCAGAGCCTTGGTGGCTAAACGCGATTGGGGTGAGCTGGAAGAACTTTGCAAGAATAAGAAGTCACCAATCGGATGGGAGGTAAGATTTCTAATCTTATTTGTTTGCACATATACTGACATACAAACGAAGGCTTTCTATAACGAGGTCCTGGGCGCCGGAAACACAAAGCTTGCGTCCATATTCGTCCCGAAATGTACGAACCTGCCCGTCGCGGACCGAATTGAAATGTGGGTGAAATGTGGAATGATCGTCAAGGCGGGCGAAGAGGCGCAAAAGGCCAAAGACGTGAACACCCTTGAACTCCTCCGAAGCAAAGCGTCCGGTCCCGCAATCACCGAAATCGAGCGCATGATCAACCAGCTCAGGCCGAGAAAATAGTTTCCAGTCATCACTCATATCGAGAGGCCGTGTCCTCAGGTGATCTCATCATCTTCGTCCAGCAGCGCAGGGTCGCTCACAGCCGGGGTCTCCGCCAGATTTGCAGATGCGAAAGGATTGGGTTTGGACTTGGGGTTCTCGGTATTCTCGACCATCGCATCGTCATCATCATCGTCTCCCGCATCGTCTTGTTGGAGAGCTGTAAAGGCGGTCGATTTCCGGTTGAGTTCTTCCCATTCGCCCTAATGTGACACAATTTGGTTAGCGCATGTATACCACAAGTAGAAATGCGGCTCATAGCAAATACATACCCTCCGATCTTTGACAGTCTTTTGTCTGCTCGCACTTCTGGCCTTTTTAATTTCCAACTGATCCAAAACCGCCTCAGCTCTATCCATGCCCTTCTGCTGTCTCAAACGCTGCGCCCTTGTCAACTTCTTCTGCTTCTGCTTCTTCTGGATACCAGAACTCCTGCGATCGGACAAGATGGAGGGACGTTGAACGGTTGGAGATTCAGCTCGGGGCAAAGAGGCCAGGGACTTGTCCACGTCCAAGCTGGGGGACGCTGCCCGGCGTGCTGCACGGGAGTTATCCGTCTTAGCTAGTGAATTGTTAGTATGTAAATGTAGAAAAAGGAGCTCGAGACCCACGCTTGTTCTTCGCCATGGTGAGATTTGTTTTGAAAGAGAGTGAATCTTTGTGTGGAGACACTGCTATCGATAAAAAATTTTGCGGTGGGCGCGATGGACCTACAGCGCAGCCCCAGACCAACCGAAAGATTGTATACAAAGTCTCCTTCTCCACCTTCTTTCACCCACTGTGATCCGTGATCATACCACACGGCCGATGCTCTACAGGTCTTCCTGCTGCTGCGGCTCTCTTGTTTCCCTCTTAACGCCATGAATGCTCGCAGAGAGGGAGCTGACATCTTCTCCAACGCCCCCATCCATTACGCAAGCCGACGCACCCATGATGAAACAACTCTCTCAGCCCTGTTAAACAATCAAACATTCGCCTGTGCCCTCATCGCCATCTTCTCTGTCTATTTGTTACTGGACCACTTCGGTTTTGTCCCGATCTCGCTGATCCATCTTCTCTGGAACATTCTCGTCTACCTCACACCCTCTCGACTCGTCGTCGCGTTAGATTCCCGCATGTCGTACTCGGACCCTTCCTCCCCGAGGCCTTCACAGATGACCTTTCACCTGAAACATGAGGCGATGCAGCGTATCTTCGGGCTCGACAACAACTCCTTCCCGTTCTTTCCTCGATCGCGATCCCTTTCAGGTTTTGGGAGCGCCCTCCTCGGCAATAACAAGGACGCCGTACCGTCCGGGCTCGGAAACTGGGACAACTCTTGCTATCAGAACAGCATTATCCAGGGACTGGCAGCGTTAAGGTCCCTGTCCGCCTTTCTGGGTCAAAATGTTGATGCGCTGGGGGAGAAGGGCTCGCTCTCGACACACCAGGCGCTGAAGGATATTATCGACCTGCTCAATAGCGCATCAAACTACGGAAGCAAGCACTGGATTCCCGCGGACCTCAAATCTATGAGCAGCTGGCAACAACAGGATGCGCAGGAGTACTTCTCGAAAGTGGTGGATCAAATCGACATCGAAATCCAACAAGCCTCAAGGGGAGAGACAAAAAATGTGGGGCTCAAAATGACCGGCCCAGAGGAGAACATTCTTCGAGATATTGTCCAAAATGCAGCGCCAGCGGATGAAAATATAGCGGCCCCCGTCATCGAGAAATCGTCATTGCGCAACCCTCTTGAGGGCTTGCTCGCCCAGCGGGTAGGGTGCATGAAGTGTGGGTGGACAGAGGGGTTGTCGCTTATCCCGTTCAACTGCCTTACCGTGCCCCTGGGGGGCAAGTTCGAATATGATGTGCGCGAGTGTCTGGATCAATATATGACCTTGGAGCCCATCGAAGGTGTGGAGTGTGCTAAGTGCACATTACTGAGGGCCCATGAACAGCTGAAAAGCCTTCTTGGCGGTCTATCTGAAGATGAAGATCTAATTGATCGATCACAGTCGTCAGGCTTGTCGGATGCTGTTCGAACTTCTGCAGAGGCCAGGCTTGAGGCCGTGAAGGCGGCCTTGGAGGAGGATGATTTTGCGGAAAAGACGCTGGCCGATAAATGCCACATTCCTTCCAAAAACCGAGTCACTACCACCAAATCACGGCAGGCTGTTATTGCACGGGCTCCCCAGTGTCTCGCTGTTCACATCAACCGCAGTCTCTTCGATGAGATGACGGGCATGCTGAAAAAGAACCACGCGGCAGTCAAGTTCCCCAAAATTTTGGATCTGAATGGCTGGTGTCTCGGAACTCGGATTACCGAGCAGTCCGGGGACGCGATCGAGAGATGGGTGACCAACCCTTCCGAGACAATGCTGCCTCGCCCAGGCGAATCTATCCGTCTTTCTTGCAGGCAGTACGAGCTGCGAGCCATTATTACACACTACGGTCGACATGAGAATGGGCATTATATTTGCTATCGCAAATATTCTACAGCAGAATTCCCTGCTCCTGTCCCTGATGAGGTTCTGCAGGCCGAAGGTGACAAGGAAAAGTCCGAGCGGTGGTATCGTCTCAGCGACGACGACGTGCAGATGGTTAGTGAAGGCAATGTCATGTCACAGGGTGGAGCTTTTATGCTCTTCTACGAAGCCGTCGACAGCCAACTATCGGCTCAACCCGAGGATCCCATGAAATCAGAATCTTCACTGTGCGCTCACGTCGAGTCAGTTTCAAGTTATACCATGTCCGAGGACATGTCGACCAATTCTACCCCCACGGAACCTGAGTCCAACACTTCTCGCGCAACCAGTGTCTCGACTCCAGACCGCAACTCGCTGCCTATTGAGGATATTAAATCTCGCGTCCCGTCACTCAAGACATCCAATGCAGTTGATATCACCACCCAAGATTCCGGCGACGCACTTGGCTCGCCGTATGCTATTCCTGCATCATGACCTGGTCGGTCAACCTCCGTGTTTGTTTATTTTTTCTTGTCAGCGAAACATCGCCGCATATTTTGGCAACTGCATCACGATGATACCCGAGGCACATTCCATCTGGGGCGTTCATATGGGGATTTTGGAATTGAATGTATCCTTCACACGTGTATTTGTACGTACGATTTATTTGGCGGAATTGACTTCATTCGGGCTTGTCCATACTCGGAACTTGAATATTTTGTACTTTCAACACGTTCGCACTTCAACGTACCAAGGATTGACTACCAGGGCCTTCAATCCTCTCGCTTGAACATCACCTCCGTCACGGCTCTCTGACCACACTCGTCTGCTTTCTCATCTTATGAAACCTACTTCACCTCGCCTTGCTAACCAACGTCTCGCTTCTGCTACTACCTCTTACCCTTAATCTTCAAACCTATTTTTGTCGCTGTTCCCATCTTACCTGCTACCTCTACCATTGACTTTTCTACAGCGGTCTAAGAGGATCTGCCTGCAAGCGGCTTCTGAGACGACCGTCCTCGAATCTCCTTCCACACACCTCTGCATCTCTTTCTATATTCCTACACCACCACCCTTCATCATTACTTCTAATTGCAATTCTTATCCACACAACCTTAGCCCAGGCCAGGTTCGATTCTCCAATTTCCTCTTTTCACTTTGCCGACAGCTCGCAAGTTCAACTCTCCTTTGTCGGCGTCACTAACCGTATCGACTCTATCCTATCTGGCACTCCCTCGACTTCCCACTTCGGTAAGATCTATCGATTTTCCTAACTCACATCATTGCGTCCTCTTGCCCAACTCTCCGCCTTCAACTCCATCCTTATTTATATACCCGCTACCTTTGCCAATGAACCCTACAAAGTCGGTTAGGATCTTCCTCTAAACCGCTTCCACAACTTATTCACGAACCTTCTCTGCACATCCCTCCTGCCATTTTCCCTTGTCTCTTTGTCCAATCCACATTACTCTTTTCTTCTTCACCACCGTCTTACCTGCAACTGCTTCCGGGGCCAAATTTTCTCCCTACTTACTCAACACCCAGCGCAAAGATTCACGCCTGTTCCTATCCTCTTCACAATCTCAACCTTACTCCATCAGAGAATACTCTGCCTATTCCCTCCAGTGAGTTGCACTTATGCTTCTTATTTGCCTCATACTTTCCATTACCTCGCATCAATTGCCTGCCTTTCTCTTCTTCTCCACTTGAACTATTCCTATCTTCGGTCATATCCCACTCCACAGATTTGTTTTTTATTTCATGTCTCGCTACGCTACTCGTTATTAAACATCGCTTTGCTCCTCTGTTCTCTCATCAATTTTTCTCATGCTTTTGCTTACCTCACTTGCTACTAGTCATCACGATGGGAGACGAGAACACCGTCAAGGTCCTGGAGACCGAAGTCAACGAAAACTCAAGCAATGTCCTTGAAAAGCCCAATAGTCAGCTGCCTATCTGCACGGATTCTCAAAACGAAATCCGAAGAATTGCAGTAGAAATTGAGCCATCCACTGTGAAAATGAAAATTGAGTTACGAGATTTGCCTGGTCGCTTTTCCTCTCAGGACCTCGATTCGGATATGTTCTACCCACGGCATGGCTTACCGGAGGATGATCCACGGGGTGGGAGTGCGGCTTGTGAGCTGGATTCCAATTATCACGCCACTGGCTCTGATTCTGAATGGGAGGATATATCTGTACCTGGGGCATCCAGTGATGACGATTCTGATGGCACCTCCGGCGGGAAAAACTACAAAAGGTGAGTTGCTCAAACGCACAGATGATTGGTGATTATAATACGCCTAATACGAGATTTAGCGATAATGAGCGGGGACACCGGAGTCTCAAAACACCCATGCCTGGAATGATGGTCTCTGTTACAATACCCAATAATGAGACTGTTTTGGAAAAGGATGCATCACAGACTCCAACTCATGTCGAAAAGGCAACTCAGAATGCCAAGTCGCGATCTCCCCGACGAGGTCAAAAGAGCCTCCCAGAGCCAACCCAGGATATCGAAGTCTCTAAAGAGGAGATGACTCGGGCTATGGAACGGGGACTACGTAGATTGGTCGGGCGCACCGAGCTCACGGACGAGCTTTACCCACAGTCCGAAGTCAGCGACGATAATATCCCTGAATCGCCTCCCAAAGGCAAGCGTCACAAGACTACCCACGGAGAGTCGACGCAAGCGATTGAAAATTTGCTTGCAAAGGTATCGGTCATTAAAGGTGCCCAGAAGAACGCAGCCAAACCTGCAATCCCCATCTCTTTCAAGAAGAACAAGGCGAAAGCTCTCAAAGAAATCGGTCAAGCAATTACGGACGAGGATCCAACAATCGACCAGCGTGAGATCTCGAAGGATGTTAGATCTTTGATTGCAGCTTCCAGGCTATTTCGAAATATGCCAAAAATGGACGGAGTTAACGGATGGAAAATGGCGGGCATGAAGCAGAATATTTTGCATCACCAGGTGAGCTAAAAACCTTTTGGAAACATGATGGCTGTTAACTTCCCAATAGCTTGATGGAGCAGGATGGATGGTGAGTATCAACTTCAAAAGGATGAAACCTTGGGTGCAGATCCCTGATAATCACAGTGCAAGCGAGAGAAGGCCGGCAATATCCCACGCGGTGGGATGTTATGCGACGTCATGGGTCTCGGAAAGACTTTCACCACCCTTTCATGCATTCTAGATGGAAGGTTCAAAGTTCCGAATGGGCGGATGGCCCCGACTCTGATCATCGTCCCATCGTGCGCCCGTCCTCATTGGTAAGTGTGCACTGAAACATTTAAAAGCATCACAACAGTGACTTACTCAACCAGGCATCGCCAAATTTCCACGGGTTTCGACGTGAACGTGTTTGGGGCCGTCTGTGCTTGGACGTCTGACACGGAGAGAATTCACATGAGCGACGTTAACGGTCTAAAACAGTTCGGTATTGTGTGAGTAGTAATATCAAAACTGTCCTGGACGCTCTAATTTATATACTCGACAGACTGGTCACGCACGAGGATGTGCGCCTATCGTACCCATCGTTGAACGTACCCGAAGCGTTCCAGAGTGATGAAGAAAAGGCGCAATGGTGGAAGACATCGTTCGAAGGGCAAGTGGGACTGCTGCACAGAGTCAAATGGCACCGAATCATTCTCGACGGTAAAGTTCACCAGTTGCATTGCTTATGTCAATACTTACATACTAAATACCTCTAATAGAGGCCCATGAGATCCGAAACACCGAAACTCAGCTTTCGTTGGCTGTCCGAACTCTCACTGGGGAGCGCAAATGGGTCGTGACTGGCACACCGGTTTTCAAGTAAGCTCGTTTATTTGATTCTTGGATATATTGCTGACTATTCTAGCCGGCAGGAGGACTTCTACGCTTATTTCAATTTTCTTGGTGTGCCGAATTGCGAGTTCTACAGGAACTTCTATCATAGTTTCTGCAAGGTACGTATTGACGAGGTTCCTCTATCTTTTGCAATTGGCTTCATAAGCTCCTCGCTGTTCATATATTCTACTATCACACATTTATAAACACACATTGACTGGGTATATTACAAGCAGGGTGGTGAGGTAGGTACAGGTCGTCTCATTCATGCATTGCGGCCATTACTCCATCGCAAGACATATGAAAGCACATACTTCGGTCGTCCAATCATTCCAGTGCGCGACATCAAGGAAAGCGAGAAAACGGTTGAGTTTTCCAACGTTGAAAAGGTCATCTATGACGAAATTCTCAACATGGGCATTGAAGAATACAACGGCAAGTCGAAGATCCACGAGTACGGGTTCGATTCCATACTGACATATTTCAGCACTTTCTGAGTCTCCCCAGAGACAGAACGACTGCATTCTTGTTGTCATCACCAGGCTACGCCAGTTCTCCAACCATTTTCTTGTTGCTCAGGCCGTGATGAAGCGTCTGGTGGACGCAATTGGCCTGGTTTTGAAAGGTCCGACTGCTGAAAAAGAAGGCTTCTGGGATCGCGATTCGACCGAGATCTGGCGCTTTGTTGAACTTCTGGCAAGTGGAAAACCCCCCCGAGCCGCTTCGCTAGAGGTCCTCCATAACGGCATAGCCGAGCTTGAGCCATCGGAGAATCGCCTTAACCTGAAGCATGCCTGTAAAGAGCGAGCACGGAACTTCGCCGCTGAGGAGAACTGGGCCGATTACGATTCAATTACCTCTGGAGAATGCACTGGATGCAATGCAAAGCTCGATCTTGCCCAAGTGTTTCTCGTTACCTCGTGCCATCTTTACTGCGGAGATTGCTACAAAAGTCTTCCTGATCATGATGGTATCACCGGTTCACAAGGAAAAATCTGCCAGAAGTGCAAAAAGGAGATCAACAATGCTGCCAACTTCCATCCAAAAGACGCTTTTCTTCTAGCTGGAGCGCCCTCTACGTCGTTCGGGTGCCCTGGATACAAGCGAAAACGGGCCACTTCAGGCAAGGTCTCCACGAAAAAAGCCGCAAAGACCGAAGGGTCCATCAACCAAAATGAGAGAATTTACGGATCAACCTGTCTTGAGAGATCACCCGTTGAGGACTGGATTCCATTCCTAAGAGAATACAATCTCGGTGTCAATTGGCTAGGGTCCAAAATGACCGCGGTCCGGGACATCGTTCGACAATGGCTGCAGGAAGATAGGGACAACAAGATTGTCATCTTCACTCATTTTGTCGACTCCCAGCGCATACTTGAGATGCTATGTGAGGAGGAAAAATGGCACTACGCCAAGGTAACTATCTTGACAGATACCGTGATCGCATTTGTTCAGCGTTGATTCTTTGCAGATTTCGGGCAAAATGGGTGTCATGGACAGAGATGACCAAATCCAGGAATTTCAGCATAACAAGAAATTCCAGATTATACTCTCGACTTACGGTACGGGAGGAACTTCCATTGATCTCACGGCCGCGAATAAGTGCATCCTGATGGATGGGTGGTGGAATATGGCCCGTGACGATCAGGTAAGTCATAAGAGGGATGGCACTCATCATACCGATTTCTAATTATTTCTGCTAGGCCTGCTTCCGACTGTTCCGCATCGGTCAAGTACGAGATGTTGAGTTCCTGAGGATCATTTCCAATGGTACTCTCGATGGCCAATTGTCCATCGACAAGCAAATGCATCGGATGCAACAATCAAAAATGATGGCCATCCACGGTATCCTGGGCCCATCGGCATTTAACGTCAAAGGGGCCGCCCAAAGCTTCCTTCAGAATTGGGGGGAACTTGTGAAGGACGGAATGGGCCATATCAAACTCGTTAGACGTCGCAACTCCACCGCTTTGATTGGAGAGGGTACCGGTACCGGAAAAAAGTGAAGGGGACTCGAGAGAGATGATGATCCAAATTGATTTCTAAAAGTGCTTACAAGGTCTTTTTTTCTTTGTTTCTCGTTATGGTTTTCTGCACGTTGCTTTTATGGTGTATTTTGCACCGACTGATCGTTCTGGCTTCAAAGTCCTTTCGCGTGCGTTTCCAATTAAAAACGATCGGAAAAAGGGTGAAAAAAATGGTTCGTGGTTCAGACAGTCGTTAATAGTTTGCAAATATGGTTTTATTAATTTTCCTTTGCGAGAGAGCCAGTACGTTCCAAGTATCCGCGTTTAGTCAGAGACTCTTTCAGCATTTCAACTCTACGGAATCCACCTCGGCATGAAAATAGCAGTCATTCGAGCACACCAACATCCAGAGGAGGCTCTGGAATGCGCTTTTCATCGATCATCTTCAATTTGACATTCTTGCAGACGAAAATCTGGGGGCCGCGAGATTGACACATTAACATCGAAAGAAGGGTCGGGTCCATGCACGGTTCCATGCAGGTATCCGACGCGGGGACCACTAGGGCAGCACAGATCACCGTAACGGTCGAAGACAAATGAGACAAAATGCACGGGCACGGGCATCTACCTTATTCGGGCCGTCCTATCACGTTGTGGGAAATAAATCCGAGGACGGTTGGTATGTTTGATTCCCGAACGAGTCTGCATTTGTGGACGGTTTCTAGGCATTATCGCCCATCGAATCCACAATATATGCACCTAACTCTAAAGGATTACCCGCCAAAGTACCTCCTTCCCCATAGAGGTAATCGTTTAAGTAAACCGGACACGATCCTGCACTCGTAATCACAAGGCGTCCTTTTGTTTCCCGTCTCTCGCCAGTCGGATCCGCCGTTTTCGCCCGTGCGGGGCGACGGCACGGTACGTCTTAAACCACGTCCGAATGGCCGTTAGGCCAACGGCCCCAATCAACGCCTTAGGACGCAGCCCACGCCCGTCCCTTTTCAACCCAACTAACAGTCGGCCGAACTTTTCCTCTCAAAAACCTCACAATGGGCGACGAAAAGATTGCAGTGGTTTGTGGTCGTACCGCAAGTCTTTCAACCTTTTCTAACATTCAAATTCAGGATACGGACCTCCACAGGCCTAATGATTCCGACTATCCCGATGATTGGCAGTCGTAGGTTATCCTTAACCTTTTAACCATGTTTCTTCGACCATTATGTCTTTTTATAGGTCCGTGTTGACGCTTTCAGGGAAACAACTTCAATCGGCTCCTCGATCTATAGGGGTATGATGGAAAATGGCCGTCGGCAAGTTTTATCCGTGTCGCTTGGCGAGAATGCGAGGCTAAACTGCGCATGATATAGATACCAGTCACTACGCAATGAAGAATATTGGTATGTGAAATCATGCATATCAAGGTCCTGGACCACCGTCTCACTTGCGTCTTGTCTGCAGTGTTCCTGCTGATGACCAGCAGTTCGAGACTTATGAAGCCGGGTATGCTAATCCCGTTTATATTTGTCTTGCTGGTCATTGACCGTCTTAGACACCTGTTAGCCCTCGTATTGGACGCTGATACAGATAACCCGCTTTTCCGATCGCCGGTGGGCAATAACCCCAAGCATATCCTTGACTTGGGAACTGGAAAGGGTAATTGGGCCATGTACGTCACTCCCAAGTACTTTTCGCGAGCTCTGAGATGGCTCGTTACTTACAATCACAGCGACGTGACGGACATGTTTCCCAAAGGTAAGTTCAGCTTCTGTCGCCTACTCCAAAACATGGCTAAAATGCCTTAGCGACGGTTCGCGGAGTGGATCTGTTCCCGCCGCCTGTTTCATGGATGCCTCCGAACTGTGTGCTAGAGGTCGATGATGCTCTTCGGAAATGGACCTGGAGGGAGCCATTTGACCTTATCCACATGCGCATCATGACCGCATCGTGGACTGATTCAGAATGGGACCAGATCTATCAACAAAGCTACGAGTGAGCTTGAATATTTTATTGCGGCTGATGGAATCCTAATACTGATTTGTACTTAGCAACCTGCATCCGGGTGGATGGATCGAACAACTAGAAGCCATACCCCCGGTCGAGTGTGACGACGGCAGCCTGCCACCGG
The DNA here is from genome assembly GCA_037042055.1 of Penicillium sp. S103-07. Classification (NCBI taxonomy): domain Eukaryota; kingdom Fungi; phylum Ascomycota; class Eurotiomycetes; order Eurotiales; family Aspergillaceae; genus Penicillium; species Penicillium sp. S103-07. The sequence continues at coordinate 367,681 of JAXQJQ010000010.1, read as the reverse complement.
ACAGCATCCTCAGAACCTGGGGCACGTACACTATGGACTGCGCCAAAAAGGCAGGTCGAGAACTAAACACCATGAACATCATGAAGGAGAAGATCCGCCAAGCTGGCTTCGTGGACATTCATGTAAAGGAATACAAGTGGCCCATTGGCCCATGGGCGCGCGATAAACAGTTCAAGGAGGCCGGCATGGTCCAGCTCCACCACTGGTTGTCTGGTATGGAGGGTTGGTGCATGTGGCTGCTCACCAAGTTTGGATCGCCGCAGCCGTGGACTAAGGAAGAGGTTCAGATCTATGTGGCCAAGTTGCGCAAGGACATCAAGAATCCGCGCTATCACACTTATCAAAAGGCGTAAGTCCTACTCTGGGATTGAAGAAACCAGCGACTGACTTGGTTCCGATAGGATGCGCGTGTGGGCACGTAAACCGTTCCCGGACGAGATATCTAAGGTGCATGTAAAGAAGGAGGGAATTGAGTAACTTAGGAGATGTTTGTGATCTTCCTGGGTGAAATACATGGTCGTTGTACAGTTCCTCCCGTGGACATCGACTGTAACTGGCGCTCCACTAGACTTTGTTTCTTCATGACAGGACATATCCTGTTGGCAATGGCTTTTTTGAATGGACGTTGCCTCATATTCTACCTGGAAATTGATGCTTGACAAAGGACTTATCCGTCTCACGATTTATACTTTGAAACCACAAGTAGGTAGGCACAACTAGCATCGTTTTGTAATTGTTACCATACAACTGGAAGTATTGAAGCAAAGAAAGTCAGTCATGATGTCATTTTAAACATCACCAGTTGACTTTTACAACAGTCCGGACCATTTCAAGTCACCTAGTCCTCCTCCATGGGCTGGTGGTGGCGATCTCGGTGAGGCTGGTACTCTGTGACACTCTGCGTTTCAGAAAAGGCATTAGAGTGACCTTGAGAATCCAGCATAGGAAATTCAGGGCCGGAAAGGTATTTGTCCTCGGCGCCTCGCATGAAAGCATTTCCGTGCTCTTGGAGCTCTCGAATTTGGATCGTTGCCAGAGAACTATCCCACTCATCCTCGTCGCCTTCATCGTCCATCATCACTCGCATAGGAGATGGAACAGTTGTCTCGGTGGCAGTGGGGGCGACACGGCTGAACGCATCGCCCATGTGCCGGCCTACTGGCATATCGACCAGTGCAGGACCGAAGGGGGAATTGACGGGCAAGCCAAAGACATCGTGTGGGCCAACCTGGACTCGTGTCCAGTCGATGTGACCTCCGTCAGACTCGCTCCCGTGTGAGGTGTCGTAGTCTGATTCAGCAGCATAGATATTTTCTTTCTCTTCTCCAGCAGCATGATATGCCAAAGGAGTGTGTCTAAGTGGAGACGGGCGATATGTCGGATCTTCCCAGATTGCAAAGTCCGGTTCCACCGGGTTATGGAACGCCCACACTCTGGGCCCGTTGCGTTCAGGTGTGGTTGGAAGACTTAGGAAAGGGCCTTGTGGAACGTTAGGGTCTGTCACTGGACTAGATGGCTCCGAGATCCATTCTTGTGTTTGACTTGTGCTCAAAATCTCAGTGGCTGCTTCGCTTTCGTCTGTGTTCAAAATGAATTAGTCATGGTTTAATAGCCAGATGCCAAAATTTTATTGCAGAAGACGCACTTTCGTTTATGGAAGAAGGCAGTAGGCGCAGGGAATCGGCCAGGAACCACCTGAATGGAGCAGAGTCCTGTCCGGAATGAGATCGCAAAGTCATCTGATGTCGTGGGGGGATTCTTTCCGGGACTACACGTGTCGGTGAGCCGGAGTCGTGGATACTGATCCTTGCGGCCTGTGTGCATTTCGAGGTCAGCAGCATGCAGTTTGGAGGCAGCTTGAGCTGTCTGTTTGGCACTTACACCGCGTTCAATGTTGATGGTCATGATACAATCACCATCCGCCATGTTGATGTTGGAGAAGGGGAGATCGTTTTGCTTGACGGGTGTATGGGTGTGGGAAAGTAAGAACTGATGAAAATGTGTTGAGGGATGACTCGGGCTGGCAGCGCAAATCAATGGAACACCCGGGTTGTGGGTTGGATGATTTTACACATTTCACAAAGCTCTGTTTATAGCCTAACACTCTAATTTAGACATGGACAGTGGCTATTCACGTCAGATCGACCCAGTGCAACAGAAGCAATTAATTTCTTCTAAATATGGAGCCGAGATAACATGAGATTGAAGTGATATTGGAGCGATGCTCGTCCTCTAGCGGCCATACAGTGGCCAATACCTTCACGGTAGATTACATTCCAGCGCCAGAAACGGCTACCGTCAACGCTATTCTAAGCATCCTTCTTCCCAAGAAACTAGCATACAATTCCGTGAACAGACGGAACCAACTCTACTTATTTGCTTATTGAGCACTCGCAGATGGTTTATGATCAGCCAATCCTCTACTCCGAGTGGATAGAGCGTACTATTAGGGGTGGCGAAGATACTGTTATATTTTTGGGCCGTTCACAGCCGCTTTACACAAAAATAGGAAGACCCTCCGTCGGGTTTGGATCAGATTGTATGGTTCCATGGGCTGGTATCGTATAGTCAGCAATCCCAAACGAGTCGGCCACCCCAGAACACATGGTAAATGCGATAAGTCACAATTTCATAGTTCAACAACTGTCACCTTTTTTAGAAATGAAGTTATGCTCCCTGGACGTCACAATGCTCCAGGATAATCACGAAGATGCTGACTAAGAAATATACATTTCGGGCTGATTTGTCTAGATTACATTGTATTTACGGCAACGCAACAAATAATTACCGAGATAACGCAAAACTGATATATTTTGTGTAACAACGTTAAAAAACATATGCGGGTACAATATGGGACTTGGTGGTGGCCGGTTCGGGAAGTACGTGCCTTGCTTCGGCCCCCACGTTTCGCGATCCGAACTGTTGACCCGCCCACGTGACGGAGCTAAACTTTAAAAAGTCTCCGCTAGAGTTTAGATCACGTGGAGCGGCATAGCCCCAGTAGCAAATCTGAGACACGGCAACTCCGCCATGTCAAATCTCACTGCTTGACACGGAGACGAAATATCGCTTGGAACGACAAGTTGGAAGAGTTCCGGTGGCCCAGGAACCTTCCGAGCGGCCTCGATGACCCCCCGACTCCCATTGCTGACGGGCCTGTAAAAATGGTCGAGTCTGAGAACGGGTCGGGGAGCAGCCGCATTCCACCGGAGCAGAAGGAGCATTGGATGCCGACTTCTTTGCGGCGCCCTTTTCTTTTCACCGTCGCTGCTTTCCTTCTATTGATGGGCTTATCAATCGAGCTTCTTCGCCAATACTCCAATCGTCACAATGGAGTCATCCATCTCAAATCATATGAGGATCTCGGAAAGCTCACTTCAGGGGTGTACACTTATGTACCTACCGCCTTTGCCGTTCTAGTAGTGGCATTGTGGAATATTTGCACCCTCGATGTTTTGCGGCTGGAGCCGTTCTTTCAGCTCGCCAACCCTCGAGGGGCTCCCGGGACCGTGCTGTTCACCAACTACTCCTTCTTCTATGGCATTGTGACTCCCATCATGGCGGCACGTAACCGCCATTGGATTGTAGCTTGTGTCTCTTCAATTGCCTTGGTTCTGCGAGTGATGTTGCCTTCCCTTCTGTCCGGCCTCGTGAACCTTGACGAGCCGACTATAGTCGCCGTGAGACATCTCAATACTTGGCCCAGTCTAGTGGATCTGGAAACACAAAGCTCCTGGCTGAACAAGGCGGCATCCCATGCTAGGAACAGGACTGAGATCTTCGAGGAGACCTTCTTTTTCTACCAATCGCCTGATTACGCTCTGCCGCCGATCTCAAGACCGGTGCACGCCAATCCCGGGTCGTCGACCTGGGAGCTCACTCAAAATGCCTACTGGGCCAATTTGAGCTGCGTGGAGGTTTCTCTTCATGATATCACTCCCACCAAACGGGTTGGATCCAACTCCACTGGCACAGCGTTGGCATGGGATATTCGCAATATTCAATTCCAGAATACTTCGGATACCGGTGCAAACTCCAACTGTCAGATTGATATCACCCTGAATAGTACCTACCCAACTGGGAACGGGATGTCCCAAATACGGCATTGGGAGCCTCTCAATCCTGATCACAACGCCGACGCCACGGTCACCTTGAATCGTACTGGGTGCGAGTCATTTTCGTTGATTGGACTGGCCATTGATGTTGACGGCACATCAAAAGATTTAACTTCCAATGCCACGGTCTTCGGGTGCACCGATGCATACTGGCGCGCAGAGGCAGATATAACGCTACCGACAAACACCTCCATTGCCGATGTTACGAATGTCTCGAACATGACGACTACTTTAACCTCTGCGAACTTCAGTATTACAAGCTTTCAGAATCTGCTTTTCACAAAATACCTTCAAAACGATCTCACACTGTGGAACAACGGGCTCTCGATTAGCTTACCTGGGTCCACAGGTGTGAATCGTACACTGATCCGCAGCGATCCTAATCGCATAAATATCGCTCAATATAAGCAAGATGTCAGTCGGCTCTGGAATCAACATTTTGTTGGCTCGATGAACAAATTCTTCAACACAACGACAAGTCCAACGCGCGTCCAATCCAAACGGAGTACCGACACAATAATCTACAGCGTGACTTCTCATTCCGCTCTTGTTGCAGAAGGTCTTCTCCTGGTAGCCTTCCTGCTGCTTCTAGTGATGTCCTTAATATACCCACTCCGACCCAATTTCCTCCGATCCGATCCCGGCTCTATTGCGGCGCAATGCGCCCTCATCACAGACACGTTTTCCTCACTCAACCGATTGACGCATTCCGATGTGGACTACTACCGGGCCACGCCTCGGCAGCTTCGTCGATTTGCTCGCACGCTATGGTGTACATGGGTTGATGGGCCTGATGGGAAACGCATAGATATAATTCCCCGAGAGGGACATGCAGCACCACAGAACCCCGGAACATCTCGAGCACGACGCAGAGCACGCCTCAATGCCCGGCCACATTTCTTAACGCCGCCATGGTTTTTGATTGAATGTGTGCTGATGGCCGGCGTGCTGGCTGCTTTTGGAGTATCGTTCCAATTCATTCGCTTGGACAAGTTTGATACTTCCGACTCAGCCGGAACAACTACTGTCGCGCTCTTCTTAATCTACGGCCCCACTGTCATCGCCTCCGTGATTAGCTCCCTTTTTGTCTCTGTCCACCGTCATATAGGCAACATGGAGCCTTGGGTTCAGCTGAAAGAAGGGATGGCCCTAGCCAAACATTCTCTGACGGTGAAATATGGCTCTCATACACCTGTGACAGCCTGGACACAGTTCCGTGAAAACAGGCCCCCTCTTTTGGTCGCGCTGTCCGCGGTCTGTATCTTAGACTTTGTCTTAACAATCGTCAGCAGTGGCATGTTCGAGCCATCAGTCTATCGTTGGACAGAGCACACGGATGTCATTGCCACACAATATAACGGCTCTCGTTTCTTCAATCCGGAAGTTCGGGCAGTGTTCAATGGCTTTAGCCTGATTTCAGATGGCTTGTTCACTGGTAACTCTTTGCTATCATGGAATACTGCCAACTTCTCATTCTACCCTCTTGGAATCAACGATCCGGATGCAGAATACAATGACTGGACGATGTATAAGGCCCGTACGCGAGGGATTGGAGTCGAGCTTCAGTGTGGAAAGGTTTCTCCCAGCCAGTCCCGATACGACAGTCTCTCAGGTTCTTCACACTGGACATACACTCCGTTTGAAGCTGCTACAGGCACGAACTGTACCGTGGAAATGCAACGACCAACTGAGAACGCCCCGTCCGGGTCCCTTTATTTCAGCGCATCCAAGAATACGAGTCTTGCATGTCAGGCATCCTTTGTGGTGAGCCGCTACGGAGACATGAATGGTACAAATATCATACATGGAGCAGAAACAAATTCAAGCGTGTTTCATTGCAGCCCCAAAGTCATTATCGAAGATTTCGAGATGGAGTTCGACCCCAACGGGATGGTCTCTGGCTACAAGTCAATACCGGGGAGCTCCGTTACAAGCGGCCCAATGTTCCAAAATGCCACCAACGGTCTTGTGCCGTTCAACCATGCCTTCATCCGACATGGTGAAGTCGATAATTCCTGGCCAGCGCTCTTGACAACGAAAGTCTACGATAGGCTCATTTCCAACCATACATCTCATAACCACTCCTGGTCTCATCACAAAACCCGACACCAATATCATCCCGAAACCGAAGCACAAGAACAAGCCCTTTTAATCCACAGCCTTCAACGCGTCTACCAAGCAACTTTCAGCACCTACACAGCCCTCCAGCGCGATCTCTACCTCTCGCCTCTTTCCCTTTCCCAGAACGCAAACACAACCATTCCCAGCACTGTGATGTCCGCGGTGTGGGACATTACACCTTCCAACACCACAATCGTCATAATCATCACTCTCCTCTCCATCGATCTCTTCATTCTAGTAGCAGTCTTCTGGCTGCGCCACAAACATTACGCCGGCGCGCCTGTCCCACGCTCAATCGGGTCTCTGGTCCCCTGGGTTGCGCACAGTCGTATGCTGAATGATATCAGGGGCACAGGTAACTGGAGTGAAGAAGAACGGAAAGAACACCTTGAGCGGCTAGGGTACCGGTACAGGTTTGGGGAGTGGGGCGGTGCCAATGGACCGGTGGCGCTTGAATATGACGAGAAGCCAATAGTTGAAGAGGAAGAGTATGAGATGGATGAATTAGAGTCGACTACGTCGATCAAGAGGGAGGAATCTGGAACGGATCCGCCCAATGAGGGGCATGATCGTGAATAATTCTGCACATATCTCACCTACATAGAGCCTGGGCTTTTCTTAAGGACATATTTTCATTGCCTGGTACATAATAATAAGATGGTTCCTGTTTGGGTCTTGCATTTCTCATTGTATAACAAAGAAACCACCATAAATTGCTACGTATTCCTGAATGCCCTTCTCCGTCAATTGTATCAATCAAAGATTACAAGTAACCCAGATCTCAGAGCACCCTTACCTTTCCAACTACCGTGTTCTCGGTTTCCACCTGCGTGACTGGATTCCAATCTTGTCTGAGGCTCCTTTGATCTACGCCTGGAGGTCCTTGGCACCAACACCCTTTTCCATTACAACGAGTTGCATATGCTCCTCGGCGGCAGTGACAGTCTCGGACCACCTCCAAGCGGGGATCTTGCGCTCATACAGCTCGTCGATTTCGGCGGCGGAGCGGCTGCATCATGTCAGTTCCATGTCTTCCTGTCGTTACTTAGTAAGGGCCGTCATACCTTCTGGTCTCGGGGAGGTAGAGCCACATGAGGACACAAATCGGCACGGAGAAGGCGCCATACACGAAGCCTGCCTTGACACTAAGTGCGAGAAGCATGGGCGGGGTGGCATAGCTGCGGCAAAGAGTCAGCTGGGATGGCTTTGACTCTGGAGAGGAGTCTCACAGCACTCACCAAGTAGCAACACCCAAGATAGAGTTAGTTACAAAAGTAACAGGGCCGGTTCGCACTGTATGCAATGTCAGTGGTGAGACCTATAAGCTTTCACTGGAGAAAAAAACAAGAAAAAGAAGAAAAGAAAAAGAAAAAGTCATAGACTTACCTCGAAGAAGGGCAGATGGCAGTTCGGCCGAGAAGAGGTAGTATGACATGATTATTATCTGGACTGCGAAGGTCCAAAAGCAGCAGATGACAAGCTGGGAGAAGAAAGGTCAGCAAGATATCTCGACTTCCCCGGAAGGAAAACGTGACGAAGTGACAGAGGAGAACGCTGGGAGTAAACGTACTAAACCAGTGCCGGCTTTGGCATTTCCGTTCGTTGCTCCTGTCCAGTACAGACCACCACAGATAAACAGGATGACGCAAACAAATGTCTGGCAAATATTGATGATGGCGCGTCGACCGAACTTGTCGGTGGTGAAAGACCAAACCAAGACAGCGAAGAGGTTGACGCAGCTAAACAAAACGGATCAGCCACGCTCGTCCACAGTTAAGGGAATTTGGCTGGCTCACGAGATGATGACAGTTCCGAGAAAAGGATCGGCCAATCCAGCGAGGGAGAAGAAGTCTGGTACCATTAGATGCACGCTTTCAGAAGCAGGGGATGGGACATTGCAACTAACAGGTTGAGTAGGTACTGATGATGGTAAGTCCGGCGAGCTGCTGGGAGATACCGAGCAGCATGACGGTAAGTGTACGTTTCTAGCCAATTTTCAGCTTTCTATTCCTCTCTTGCTTCTTGGAACAACCCGGAAGCACTCACCAGGTTCAGACCCTTGAAGACGTCGACGTATCTCGGCTTGTCCTGCAGCACAGCCCTTTCGTGGGCGATGGTCCTCGCGATGATTCCATATTCCTCTTCAATGTCATAGCCCTTGACACCACCGTAGAGTTGCCTCATGCACTTTAACGCCTTCTCCTTATTCCCACGGCGAGCGTGGAACCAGGGTGACTCCGGGATAAACATCCAGAAGATGATCATGAGTCCAACCGGTGCCCAGATGACACGCATGGCCAACAAATAATTATCAGGGTGCTTCTGGTTGAGCTGCTGCATCATCACAGAGCAGATGATGCCGCCGACGTTACTCCTGCCCAGGGAAATCAGCTAGATGACTTCACGGCGATGACTGGAGAGCCACCAGTGAAGAGGAAATTGACATTACCAGACTGCTTGGAAAGTGACCATGCCACCTCGGATCCTGTTTGGACAGATCTCCATGATGTAAACCTGGCAGGTAATTCTGAGAGATTATTAGCGACGAGCGCGGCATATTCCGGCACCGGCAATGCTTACTGGAGGACGCCGATACCTGCGCCATTGCAAAGCTTTGCAAGGGCCTGTGGCAGAGCTCAGTACGAGAACCATACACTAGCTGATTGTATGGCAGCAGCAGAAGAAGCGATTTTGACTCACCCACACAGATGGGGTCTTGGCAGTGTTGAGAAACACGCAGCCCTAGAGACATGTCAGCTTGTTTTGTGGTTCGGTTTCTGCAGTCCTTCTGCAGTCTCTACGGCAACACTTACGATGACGAGCCAGCCCCATGCGACGTAAAGCGACGTCTTACGACCGAATCTGTCGGCGAACCTATTGCAATCTGTCAGAAGCCGCACACATACAACGCGTCATACGGGGAAGCATGTCTCCTCACCAGGAGATGTAGGTCAACGTGACGATTTGGCCGACGTTCTAGTCTTGGAATTAGCACCCAGTCACCGACGTTCGGTACGAAGTGTTGAGAAGGGGTGGATGGCATACGAGAAGAGCACTCCAGGTGGACACTAAAGCATCATCAGTGAGCTCTGAAATCCATTGGATATTTGCTACGACTTACCCCAAGTCGGATCAAGTGCCCTGACGCCCGAGTCGCCTTTGTTACCAAACTGCTTGATGAAGCCGGCGTTGGCGATGACACTACCTCCCGCGCCGAGCTGTAATTTGCTGTATAAGCCCGTGATCCCGTCACCGCATCCACAACGAGTTGTACAACCTCTCGAGGGGTTGCAAGAGGAGGATGATGTCTGCTCACTTCGAAACCTTCGCACACGTAGCCAGTATAGACAGCGAGCGAGATCAGGATGATGCGCTTGAAAGCCCACAGCGTTTGCGGTATCGACAGCTCGTCAAAAGTCGATTTGACGAGTCCGTAGTTATCATATCCATCGACCTTCGTGGTTGTTTCGTCCACATTCGCCGGCATGCTTTCGGGTTGTGACACGCCCTCCTTCTCGGACCTGCTCGTCACCGTTGCAGCCATAACTTCTGAGACGTCTCGATTACTTGTCAGTGTCTGAAGTCATACAGAACGATATCCCTTCGATATGTGTTAAGCACCGTAAAGAGCCAAGGTTTTGCGGGGCTGAGGACGTGTTCTATATAGGCATGTCCCGCGCAAAGCAAGGGCTAGCCTCCTGAGTCTGACCGTTCTGGGAAATAAATGGCTAGACCCAACGCCGTCTGGAATGCAAACTAGGCCGAAAGGCCGAAGACATTCAGGGGCGGATGTCTGGAATGAACTGGGGGCCCTGGCTCAAGCGTCTACTACGCGAGCTTCATGGATGGTTAGCCAAGTTTAACTACTCGGTTTCAAATATCCCGAAAATAAAAAAGCGAAGTGGACGTGGCGTTGGCACCGGGCCCTTACTATTAGCCAAATACGGTAGTACCAGGTTACATCGAGCTTGGCTCGTTAGCCGAAGCGCTCGGATGCGCAAAATGACCTACTCCATCTTGTAAATGAAGCGATATTGAAACGCTAATGGGGTTTCATGCAATTACCTCGAACCAGAATGTTTGGAAGATGAGCCCCTGGGGCATTCTGAGGAGACTAGCGCTTACGTGCGGTTCCATTTACCCCGGAGTCGGGAACGTGGAGTCTGAACTTGGGAACGCGGGGCCCCGCAAACCGGTACTCGGCAAATCGTCTTGCAGCTATCCCAATGAATTTGGTATGTTCTCTCTGTGGAACGGAACGGGGAAAGCGCTAGTGTTGGCTTTGCCTACCGGACCAAAGTTAAGCCTACCTTAGGTTAGGTAGTGACATTCAAGATACTTTCTCCCACTCGGAATATGTTGTTAACGCAATTTTGAGTAAAATCTAGGATACACAATAACCCCCAGCCACAGAAGTTCAGCCTGTGCTTCCTAAACCTCGTCCCTTTCGTATTGTTAGCGTTTATTTGGAATGGCTATACTATATAGACGTACCCTGGATAGAATTGTTGCAGCCAACGCTGTCAGAGATTCATTAGCATGGAGCCAACTTTTCCCTGCTAAGGTAACTCATACCTGATCGTAGGGGCGTGAAGCATCGTAGAATCTCAAATCAGTTGAAAGTCTGATAGTCGATGTGGGATCAGTGTTCACGGTTGAGGCATGAATCTGATATATCGATCAGTAATGCCCAAATTTCATTGCTTAATTTACTCACGGCGAACGGATCATGAAGCACAACATCCCCTGCTTCGAAGGAACTGACAAGCCACCTGCAATTGTGCTGAGCTGCAAATTTAGCGGGCTCTGTGGAAAGTCCTCCCGCAACAGTCATGTTTTTGTTGTATGGGCTCTTGGCCTCTTGCCAAGACAGCCCCCTCTGAACAGCCTGACGGGTGAAACTAGCTTCAGCTTCTTCCCCCAGAGCCTTGCCTGCCGATAGCTTAGCTTCTAGACACCTTGATAGCATATATACCGTGACGAACTAACTCTGTTCCAGATACATCAACCCGCCTCCGTTGATCTTGACATCGCCCATAGCGCACCAAGCTGTGATATTTGTTACGTCTCCCTGCCTGAGGAACATTTGATCATAATGCACGCCAATTGGCTCTGACTGGGGAAGATTGCATCGGAATAAGGAACGCTTAAATTGGCGAACGTCTTTCCACTGAGTGATTCGCGCAACGAATTCTATCAGATTCGGGTGTTTGCAAAATCCATCTGTATACCATTCTTCGTTGTGGGCCTTGGCTGTCAACTCGGAAAATAACGCTGCTTGCTTGCTCTTAGGCTTTTCGAGGTCGGCTTTTCGAGAGCTCAGGCCTGGGAAGTTTGAGAGGTGGTTATTGGGATTGAATATCCCGTCCACGGGAGACGTCCCCGGCTTCAAGACATCTGAAGCGGACAGGAAGCGGAAGTATGATTCACGAGCCTTCATAACATGGTCACGAGGAAGAAGACCCTTCACAAACAGGTAACCGTCCTCGTTGAATCGCTCTCTAAGGACCTCTATGGGCAGATCTGGTTTGGAAGGTCGAAGGAAGCCAACCTGATGATCTAACAGCTGGCCATCGGCAACGTAGATGCTTTCACCGATGGGCATTTTCCTGTAGACAGCAGAGAAATATGAGAAGTATCGGTGCGCTATTTTGCAAGAGAGTAGTTTTTTTTCTTATAAGTCAGTTGGAATTGTGTGGACTTCCAAGGGCGGGCCAAGAAACGACAGAATAAAAGATATTGAGGCGGGCCTCGTTTGAGCGCGTTGAGCTCGGAACCTTCACGACATTCTATCTCGGCGTGATTTCGCCCGGAGGTCGGAATGGAGCGGCGCTAAATGCTGGTCAGACGGAGAGATAGTTCCGGATTCCAACCCGCAACTGATGCGACCCTTGAAAGGTGATCGAATGAGGAAAGGAGACACTTTTCCAGAGTAAGTTTAGGGATGCGCTGCCTTCGATTAGTGTCTGACTCGTAGGAGCCCTAGAGTTGATTATAGAGTAGAGACGCACTTTGGCTTCGATATTCCTAAAAACATACCATATCTAGGCTAGGGACTTAGTAGTAGCAAACCTGATTTTAGTAACATTGTAAACAGTACTAGTATTGTCAGACATAACCATTTCCATACCCCGCACTTCTGTTACGCCCGCACCACCACGCCATGGCTAGAATCAGAAACACGCCCGCGCACGAACCTATATTAACGGAGCAGCCGGAAGCTACCCGCCTGTTGATCCTTTGTAAAGGTCTATATAGCCCGATGCTACCAAATACTACCGCCCTTCAACAAGGAGCTTCCACTCGGGCAAAAAGTGGCCGAGGGGGCTGTTGCTCCTCAATTTGTCGTTCTGTACACCATACGCATGAATCTTTGTCTTCGTGGCGTTCAGGCCTGGCGTATCCCGGAGGATGAGAAATGAAATTCTTAGCCAGACTAATTTCTTACAAAAGTTATTGATTCGAGTTATATGTTATATGTATAAAGCTAGCTGACTTCAACCTGCCACCAACCGTTTTATACAAGACACAGTAGGAGTCCAAACATCATGGCCCATAAACATATCATGTGGATGTTGCTCTCAACGCTTTTGGGTATTGCGCCTGTAGCTCGCGCAGTGACTCTCAATGTGGCTACTGGAGGGGGCAATGCAACCAGCCCTATCCTGTACGGCCTTCTCTACGAGGTATGCCCTTTCATTCAACCGATCACCGGTGGGAAGCTAATCGCCCATCAGGATGTCTATCATTCTGGTGACGGAGGCTTGTATAGCGAGTTGATCCAGAATCGCGCGTTCCAAGGCACTTCCGTCAACAGTAATCAGGGCCCTTATCAAAATCTCCAGTATTGGCACACTTCCGGATCTGATACTCTGAGCCTCGATAATGACGCTTCGCTTCTAACCAGTGCGCTTCCATGGCACATGAAAGTTGACGTGACCAATGGCGCAGCTGGCCCAACCGGCTTCTGGAACGAGGGCTATTGGGGTATGAATGTGACAACAAGAACCCGCTATACCGCAAGTTTCTATCTCCGAGGCAGCTACAAGGGCGAGATATTGGCTGCGTTTTGGAGCAATACAACCGAGTCTATGCTTGGTAGCACGTCCTTCAGTGTTGACCAGACTGAAGCTGACGGTTGGGTACCGTACACACAAACCTTCATACCAGAATCTTCCGGTCCTGACGGGAATAATACATTCCACATTACCTTTGACGGCGCCAGCACGGCAGGCACGAGCCTCCGCTTTCATATGATCAGCGTCTTCCAGCAAACATTCAAGAACTCGAACAACGGATTGCGCATCGATATTGCAGAGGCTGTCAGTGAACTCGGTGGCAAGTATCTCCGCTTGCCGGGAGGCAACAATCTCGAAGGAATTGCTGCTCCGTACCGATGGAAGTGGAACGAGACGGTTGGCCCGATCATCACCCGCCCCGGACGTCCGGGGACTTGGGGCTATGTCAATACCGATGGACTCGGGCTTTTGGAAATGATGCAGGTTTGTTTAAATCCGCGGTTAATTTTGAATTCTCGATTCTGACAAAATAATCGCCAGTGGTGCATTGATATGGACCTCGAACCTATCCTTGCAGTGTGGGATGGCTTGTACCTTGATGGAGATATTCTCACCGAGGCAGACTTACAACCATATGTCGATGATGTTCTCAACGAACTGGAGTTTTTGACGGTAATCCATATCATCACTCTGTATGAATCTTTTGCTTAATTGTCACAGGGACCTCCCACGTCAACATGGGGAGCGAAGCGGGCGTCCTTGGGGTACCCTAATCCCTTTACCATCAACTATCTCGAAATCGGCAACGAGGACTTCCTTAATAATGGCATTCCCACCTATCTCGGTATGTTATCATGGTGCTGTAGTGCTTTTGACTGCAAAAGTAACATTCTTTTAGAATATCGTTTCAACATGTTCTACAACGCAATCAACGAAAATTATCCGAACATGAAAGTTATTTCGTCCATCTGGGCTGGATATTTCACCAACCCACCGCTCCCCGTCAACGTCATTCAAGATCTCCACGACTATTTATCAGCGGATGATATGGTTGCGAAATTTAATGGCTATGACCATGCTGATCGTAATTATCCTGTTCTGGTTGGTGAGTATGCTGCGATCTATGATGACCAGCATGTCAATCCCAATCAGCTCGACAATCCGACTTTGCAATCTGCAACCTCTGAAGCAGTCTACTTCCTTGGTTTGGAAAGAAATGCAGATCTCATCGTGGGAATCTCTCACGGTGCCCTGATTAAGAGTCTGCACGACGAGCCGGACAATGTTGCCATGATCAAGCATTCCGCCACCACCCTCGTGCGATCCATGAGTTACTACGTAGCCAAGCTTTTTGGCACCAACGTGGGTTCAGAGACCGTCGCCGTCACTGGAGATGTTGCATACGGGCCGCTATATTGGGCGGCCACGAAGAACGATGATGGGACCTTTTTTGTCAAAATCGTAAACTACGATGGCGATTCCTCGACTCCAATTACGGTGGTGATCCCGGGGAAAACGAACGTAGCCACGTTGAAGACCTTGAGTGCTCCCGACAAGTACAGCACAAATGAATCGGGAGATATCCAGAGTATTTGGACTGAGACGGAGATCTCCGGCTCTGAAGGAAATTACTCTTTTACGTTGACTGGAAGTTACATCAGTGCCGTCTTGGTTGTATAGTCAGATATTTTAGAGTTATATACTAAATAACATGACATTTCTCACATGCGAATCACGATCGTAAACAATAGAGACAGCTCTCAAACTTCCACTCGAAATGTTGAACGCGCAAATTCTGCTTTTGGAGGCCATTCTGCAGGCTCGTAGGGGCAAGAAAAGTGATATTTGCCGGAGCCAATCAGGATGCTTTTCTCCTCTCCCTCTTGCCCCGTCTTTTTCCAAGAAGAGGGCAAAATGACCCTGGCTTCTGAGTTGGGAGGAATAACGATTGTAAGGGCAAATGTGTCGCCAGACTCGTTAATCTGCCACGAGCATTCGATGCGCCCGTATGGGCTCTCATGTGCTACACTTGCGTTTGTGACCGTGCCACCTGGAATTGGCCTCACCTGAATTCTTCTCCATCCGGGCTCCAAAGGACTGATCCCACCAACATTCTTGTGCAACCAATTGGCGACAGAGCCCAAAGCATAGTGGTTAAAACTCGTCATATCCCCCGGATTGATGGATCCATCTGGGAGCATGCTATCCCATCTTTCCCAGATGGTAGTGGCGCCCATTGTGATTGGATAGAGCCAAGATTGGCACTCTTTCTCCAGAAGCATGCGGTAAGCTAATTGATAGTTTCCCGTGTCTGAGAGTGCATGCGCGATCAAAGGAGTTCCGGCAAACCCAGTCGCTATTCGGTATTTGGCCAAGTGAACCAAATGGCTGAGACGGCTTGCAGACTTTTGGAGATGATCATGCTTGTCAAATAGCCCGAATGATATGGCAAGTGAATGGGCTGTTTGAGTGTCTCCAACAAGAAGGCCTGATGGCGTAACGTATTCGTGTTGAAAGGCCTTTCTCACCCTCAATGTGTCTTTGGCAAAGCGAGTTGCATCTTCCGTCTCTCCGAGAAGAGAGCTAATCTTGGATATGATATCCAGCACTCGAACCAGGTAAGCATCAGCAACGTAAAGACTATCGGTACGGCCTAATCCCGGCTCAGACGGCGGAGCAGCGGGATCCAGCCAATCGCCAAATTGCCAGATGTTCTGGTCCCAAAGGCCATTTGGTCCTCGCTTTATGCCTCTATCCACCCAGGCTTTCATACTCGTGTATTGCCTGCGAAGGATCTCAACATCACCAGAGCTGTTGTACAAATCCCACGGCGTCAAGACAGTTACGTCATGCCAGACAGACTGTGGCCCTGGTGGATTGGGAGGATCATCAAAGACATCTGGGACCACCAGCCCCGGGACTCCGTTCTTCGAACTTTCCAGTTGCTCGGCTGCAACATCCTCAAGCCAGCTTCCAATAAACCCGTTGGTGTTGAATATAAAGTTTGCCGATGGGCTGAACACCTGAATATCTCCAGTCCATCCAAGTCGCTCGTCACGCTGAGGACAGTCAGTTGGTAGGGACAAGAAATTCCCTTTCATGCTCCACACGACGTTTTCATGAAGTTGATTGATGAGTGGATCGGAGCAGGAAAACCATCCCGTACGTCTCATATCGCTGTGCAAAACAAGGGCCGCGATATCTTCCCGGTTGGGTAATCCAGTATCGGTCGGCCAGCCGTTTATTTGGACGTAACGAAATCCGTGGAAAGTAAACTTTGGCGACCAAAACGGAGGCTGGCGACTGGACAGGATAACATTGTCAACTGGTTTGGCCCCTCTCAAAGGTCGCGTTCCAAGCTCGTCTCGCTCAAGCACTTCGGCGTGGCTGAATGACAATTTGTGCCCATCGGGCTTTGTTGCCAGAGTTGATGCTGGGAGACGAACTTGTAGTTTTCCAACCAGGTTCTGCCCAAAGTCCAAAAGAGTCTTGCCAGACTTCGACTTGAAGATGTGAACAGGGGTTATCTTTTCCATGGTCCGCACAGGGGGCGAGTCCGAAGCTAGAAGCCTTGCGCGAGGGAATGGTAGTAGCTTGGTTGGCAACCAAGTCTGCTCGTCCAGATTCGGGTCGTCATTCCAGCCCCATCGTTCCTCACGGGAGTCGTAATCTTCGCCGTCGTAAATTTCACTGCGGGTTGTTGCGCTTGCGTGGGACTTCCATGTGCTGTCGGAGGTCACCAAAAGCTTTTCGCCTGACTCGAAGGTGACTTCCAACTGCGCTAGAAATGCCAATTGGTCCCCATAGAAGTAGCGCTTTTGATCCATCCCCAGACGGCCAGCGAACCACCCTTCACCCACTTCAATACCAAGCACGTTGAGGTTTCCCGTGACAAGCGATGTGACATCAAAAGTCTGATAGAGTAGCCGGTGATTATAGCTAGTCCATCCAGGTGCCATCTCCTCGTTGCCAATCCGCTGGCCATTCATAAATGCCTCGTAAACGCCGTGAGCAGTGATATAAAGGCGAGCTTTCGAAATCGGTCCTGCGTCTTCGGGCAGCCCAAAGACTTTCCTGAACAGTACCGGGCACATGGGCTCGTCCTTGTTGGGCTTAATCGTTGAAGCCGTCATATTTGCAGCCCAGTCTCCGTTGTCCAAAATCGCTGCCTCGACAATCGCTGGGCTAGACCATTCCGTACTTGCCGCAATGACCTCGCCTGCTGCATTTGAAGCCTTTCCGTGAGACATGACCTTCAGCCAAGCACGTTCCCGAGAGCTGAGAGCATGGCTGGGCCAAGGAACCAAAACAGAGGACGAGCTATGTATGTGGTATGTTTCGACAGCAGTATTATTTTGTCGACCGATCTGGATTTCGTAGGACTCTTGCACCCATTCTTTGAGGTCATCGTGACTGCAAGAGAAACGCCATGAGATCCGAGGGCTGGCATGACCGATCCCAAACCCAGAGTGGTGGTGTTCAAATGTAACTGAGGATATTTGAATTGAGGCCATGACAGGCAAGAAAGAATCAAGAGTACGTCGGATACAAGTGGTATGCTCTGGCTCAAACACGCTAGCGGTGGTTTCGAAACAGACAATTCGAACCTCTCTCATGCAGGGCAATATTCTGATCTTATAAGCCTCCAGTGTTCCACATGTTTTGCTGCAGTTCCCACAAGGCAGCGTGGAGCTTTGACCTGGCCAGTAGCCACAATTACTTCCTGTCTGGGTCTTGCCGAGGACCCGAGAGCCCGGTTTATAACCCGCAAACAAATATTACACGCATAAATAGTCCTAAATCGGAATATTTTTCAATTTCTTTTACCGATTTATGCAAAAGAGCGGATAATCAGCCCGTTGGCGAGGTCCATCGGAGCTAGCTCCATCACCTCACGGGAGGAGATGACCCGAATATGAGCGCCACATTCTAAACCGAAAGGGCCACTGCGGGGTTTCGAACATCCTTTGCTTCCAGAATCCGTCGCAGGATCAGTTGATGTAACTAGCAGATTAATGACGCTTACGGGCGAGAAGCTAGTAAATACAATAGTTGACCACATTATATCTGAACATCCATGGCTGATTCTATTACTCCCTCATCCATACCTATCCATACCGTGGAACAGTCCAATAGGCGCTAGGACGAGTTTGTTTGATTCAGGGTCTCGGAAAGCCTCGGGAAGCGGGAAGGGTCCTGGCCGTAACAACCCCAATGCCAGCGCTAAACACCTTTGATATTGGGGCCCTCGATCCTTCTAGAGGAGTCTGTAGGCACAACCCAGATGCCTCTTGTCCAAGATCTCAGACACACGGACCCGGGATGTGCTAAGTATTTAGAGCTGCGAATAACGAACCTAGGGCCCTGTTCCTGGCTCAATCGGTCCAAAAATTCAGCCCGGGGATCCCCATCTGCAAATATGATAGGCACTAAATTCTACCAAGTGGACCACACTATGGACTGTGCCGTCAGAATCCAGAAGACCCTGGATCTTGATTGACCATTTCATGCTGTCGAAGCCACTCCATTGATAGGAGAACGCCCGGAACGCACTAGTGCGAGTGAATGTCTAGGCTTTAAAGGTCTTCTGCTACTACAATAAATATTAAAGTGTACCTGTTTCCTATAAAGGTTTACTACGGCGGGTCTCAGAGTTGAGATCCTGTGATGAGCCATGCTCAACTGGAATGATGCCGAAGTAGAGCGCATTGCGGGACCCCAGTTCACAGCCGTTGTTGAGCTCTACAGAAAACAAAATGACGACCAAGCAATAGATAGATTGTAGCTGTCCAGCCATCTAACAAGGAAGAACCTATCGACAGATAGCAAACCCAGACCTCTTCTATCTTATGATAGATACATGAGCAACCTAACTACCACCCGATCAATCATAATTCCCCGCAGGCCACTGGAATACTTGGACCCCGGCACCGGAGACGAAGCACACGAAAATCAGCTCGAGAGTCTGACACCAGAAGAGAAAGCCCGGAAATATGCAGCAATAACACAGGGTAAGCCATGGCTGTAAAAGCAAAGGGCTAAACCAGGAGTAGTAACAGCAGTATCGTGGGCATCATGGTACCAAAAATGGGCATCAGCAAATACAGCATGAAAAGAAAAGAAGAAAAAGGAAGAAAAGTAGATAAGAACCGGGTGCTTTGATCTCTCGAGAAGATGCAACGTTGTCGTGTAACCAGCTAGGGTTTACCACTGAGACTAGGATGGGTCTTGCGCCGCATACTCGCTTCACACTTTTGCACGATTAAATCACAAATCACGATAAGCAGTAAAATGTTGAGCGGGTAGGATGAGACGGTAAGAGCCAACCTCCATGGAGTCTCATTCAACGGAATTGAGGCGGGCCAACCATGCCACCACGGCCGTCGCCTCCGTTAGACTGGCCGAACATCTCCAGCAAGTGCCGGGATGAAGGAGGAGGCCCCTGGGGGCCAGGGTTGCCAGGCCCAAATGGTCCTTGGCCTCCAGGGCCAAGTCCCATCATGGCTTCCGGGTTGGGCGGCATAGGAGGGAAGCCCGGAGGTGGAGGAGCGCCCATGAACCCGGGCGGGGGCATCATACCCGGCGGGGGACCACGAGGGAAGGTTTGTCGCTCGTTGAGTGGAGGTGCATTTCCGGGCATCGGCATCATGCCCGGTGGGAAATTGGGGTTCATGCCACGGCCGGGGGTTGGGATTCCAGGCGGATGACCCATCGGGCTCAGTCCATTGCCCTGCTGAGGCGGAGGCTGGCCAGTCCATCCAGGAGGCGGCAAGTGTTCAAGCCCCGGGGGTCGCTGGAGAGGCATAGGAGGCTGGTTAGGACCCTGCGAATGGCGAGAACCACCGGGGGTGATAGGTCCCTGGGGTCCAGGGGGAAAGGGTACATCATCAAAGTAACCCATGGGAGGCCCATTGGCAGCTCGTCGGCGAAGTTGCTCGCTGTCAGGCCGCTGCATATTTGCAATGGCGGGGTCGTCCAAAAAGTTCGGAGTCTTCTGGGGACCACCCAGCCCAGGAGGAGGGCGAGGCATCATTTCAGGCATCAGACCTGGAGGGGGAGCGACGGCAGCATTCGGAGACTGCTGGGCTGGGTTACCCGAGGGGCCTGGTCCGACACGGACTTGTTGCATGAGTCGGAGCAAATGCTCTCTCTCACGGGTCTGGGGTTCTTTCCCTGCGAGGTGGGCAAGAGGGTTCTCATGAACAGGACTTGCGTAGTCCTGGCGAGGATAAGGCTCTCTCGCAGGGGATGATATATTCCGAGACTGCTCAGCATGCACCATCGACGTTGGTCGCGACTGCTGGGACGAATTGATCTGATTGGGGGTGCCACTGTTGGATCGACCGCCGCCAGCTCCAAGCATTGCAATGATGCGGTCAAAGCCCTCCCGGTCGGGGTTGGAGGAAGCGCCTCCAGCGAAGGCCATGGGAATCCCAGGAGACTCGGGGGCCTTTGAAGGACTCTCCGGCGGCGGACTGAACAGTCCGGCAAAGCGAGATGACTTGCTGGGCTTGCCAGCAAAGTTTTGGTTCTTCGCGGCCGTATCGACGGGAATCGGAGTTCCAACATCTTGAGCAGGCGGCTTCTCTCCGCCCAACATACCGAAGAAGCGGTCCATGGAGCTATCCGCCATGAATGGAGCAGCGGAGTGGCCGCTTCGTTCATTGCTGAAGACGGACCCGTCGGTGTGGTGAGGCTCCGGCTTCTGCGCAGCAGTGTATGATTCTGCGGGAGCATCTCTCTTCTCCTCCTGCGCCGGGGCTTGAGCAGCGCCGGAGCCCGCCTTCATGCGCTCTTTCCAGCGCTGGAAATCCTCTTGCGTGTGTGCTCGTCGTGGTTCATCTCGGTCATTACTATCCAGCCATTCGGGCTCTTGATCGAATTTAGCACCGCGGTTCCAGTCGCGGTCTGCGCCGTGCCGGTCACGGCGCCATTCTCGGTTGCGTAGTGGTTTATCATCATCGGCATCAGGGCCGTCGGCAGTGTTCTCGTTGCGGAACCAGCTACCTTCGAATTTAGAGCGTCCCGGCTGGCCGTCCTTCTTTGGTGGGAAGCGGCCATCTTTGTCTCGGTTTCCTCGCTCGTCGTTGGTGTCGCGAGGGGTTTCTCTGTTATCCCATCGGTCAAATTCTCCATTGCGTCGGGGTTTGCGATCTTGATCATCGGGACCAAAAGTGCGGCGGGGCCGCCCAGCATTCCAATCCTCCTTATCTCCACGGCGGCCATTCAGACCCCCCGGTCTTCCATCGCTCTCCGCAGGATCTCGGTCCTTGAAAAAGCGGTCTCTGAAGGCGAATCGATCAATCTTGTCATCTGGGTTGCCCGATCGCACCGGCCGATCTGTCATGTCGAGCGATCCCTTGCTACCCATTCTAGATGACGCGAAGACATTCTTGGGTGAGGTGAGGAGGACATCCTCTGTCAATTCAACGTCAGATTATCGAATTTTTAAAGGGGGAGGTGAGTAAGAGTAACCTGCGGAACAGGATTTAGGGAATAGGCATACCCGAATTGGAGCCCCGTGAGATATGGCGAGCTTCGAAAAAGCTAGGTCTTCTGTTTGAAGTGGTTTCAGATGGGATATTCGGGTCACGAGTAGTCTGTTGTTTGCGCTGGGTGGTTGGGTCAGGTTGAGGCCTGGAGAGGCGCCTGGGTCAGTCTTGGGTTGGGCGTGTGGGATAGCAGCTGGGGGAGAAATAGAAGGAACATACATCCATTCCTCAATGGGGGGGAGGCCAGGAGGTTTTGCGACGAGAGGCGATGAGCGCAGCCATAACAGCTCATCGATCTCGTACCGTCGCGCCATAACGGACGGCCTCTGGAAGGGAGTGTGCGATCTTGGTCCACAAGGCTTATGATCCTCTCATTGGCTCACGGGGATGTAAAAAGGAGGCGGCGGACGGAACGGTCGGAAGAACAGTGTCAAGCGTTGGGGAAAGTAAAGGTCGTGAGGTTCGTGGGGGAAGACGGTCGGAAAAAGAAGTCGCTAGGTGAGGAGAAGCAGTAAGCCACCTTGTGGCGAGGTTCAAGGCGGAGTCGGGGTCGGTGAGCACTCCACCAGGAGATGCTCCGAGTCAGTAGAAACGAGCAAGCACACTTTAAGGTGAGAATGAAGTGGTTTATATGCTGTGTAGGAGCTCTGGTATTGAGGGAGATCAATAATGTCGAATGTAAGTTTTCTCCAAAGCTGCGCCTAAAAAGGGAAAACCTTGGATCCCGCCAGTTGCCTCGATGCACCTGGCAGCATGCAACGAAGTTCCTCGCGCTTGTTTGAATGTTGTTCCAGTGTCGCCTGGCAGGCGTCGGATTATTCCAAATCGTAACTGTCGACTGGTGCCGCTTGTTAGGAAATATGGTATTTAGATAATAGGTAGCCCCGGTGTCATACGCTCATAGTAAAAGTATGTATATACAACGAGCAACCTTTCAAAATTGGAAGCACACGACACGAGGTTCCAAGATTTCAAATTTGCACCCGTAATATGTTGATTATTTCAAGGAGTTCTAAAATAAAGTATGATACATGAGTCTATCTCACGCCTGTGTAATCTTCTCAATCGTAGACTCGAGGGTACCGTTACTCCACGCATCGACCCGCTCGCGATCGGACGTTTCGTAGAGGGTCCGGGCCAAAGCCGAAAGCAGGGCAGCCTCTTTTGCGTCAGCTTCAGCGATCTGAAGCTGGATCCAACTGATGACCGCCGCACGAGTGATCAGGGTTGTGCTGCCGCCAACCTGCGCTGCCCGGTAGATGACATGCAAAATCTTACGCTGGTTTGCGGAACCGAGGCTTGGGGATTGGTAAAGAGAGAGGATGCGCTCAAAGACATTCGCGCGACGGTAAATCTCCATATCCTAGAAATATTGTCAGTGCTGTTACTTCTATGGGTTTCTGCGAAAAAGGTGCGAGCTTACAGCCTTGCTGCGAAGACTTTTCACGAACAGTCCGAGCAGCCAGTCGATCTCGTCGAAATACCCATCGTCAAGCTCGGGCTCGTGCAGGAAAATCTTGTCGATCCAGTAGGACGGGATCTTCTCCAATTCCCAGACTGGGGCCTTTTGCAAAAACTTGTTGACCTTGCCATACACCTTGTGCAGAGGGTTCGTCAGGACTGATAGGCAGTTGGAGGCACATTCACCAATGATCCACGGAACGGGCTTGTCGAGGCCAATACCGTTGACTGTTTCCAGCAGCTCGCCTATGAGAGTATACACGCAGCGCCATTCAGTATATTTAGATTCCTGGATTCGTTAGTTGGTGACTCAAGAATCAATCAATAGTCGGAGCTCACCTTCAATTTTGCCATGAACCGCGCAAGATTGGCAAATGCCTGTCGTCGGACTTCCTCATGCTCAGAGCACAGGCAGAGCATCAGCTCAGCAATGTGGCCTTGCTCCACTGCTTCCTCTTCATCCACTCGTTCCCATTTGTGCAATGCGTTGTGCGTTGTGCCTTCGGTGGGTAGGAAGCCAAAGATCTCATCGAGGTCCACCACTGCATTGACAGACGAGGCCGGCTGGGTCGGCGCCGAATCAATGTCCATCTTGTCATCATTGCCGGCATCCTCTGACTCCTTGAGACATTTCTTGAACTGAGACCGGGGTTTCTTGGTATCGGTGGCTTCGATCAAAGCATCTCGAGCAGCCTTCAGCGCACTTGCACTCTCTCCACCCTGCTTTAATTGTCCGAAGAGCTTAGCAATCCACGATCCGACGGCAATTTCAGTCGTTTCATCTCCTGCCTTGGTGACGAAAGGCCACTGCTCGACTATCGCCGCAACGAGGGGGCTCAAATTGCTAGCAGCATCTTCGGATAGCGACTCAAGCAGATCCACGTAGTGAACAGGCTTCTTGGCGACCCGAGACACGCAGTTGTCGAAGAAAACCAATTGCTTATGGAGGGTTTCGGCCTCGGAATCTTCGAGGCTTGACAAGAGAGAATTGAATGACCGCGGCGAGTTCCGAAGAACAAAGCTCTCCGCAAGGACAGTTCTCAAAAGGATAGAGATGCGGCGTGAAGAATCCTTGTCCGAGGTCTCCACGAGGACTTTGAGAATCGATGTAAAAGGAGAATATTGCATGGAGGCTAAGGAAATGTTAATCTTTGAATATCGTGACTGGCGGGGGTTTTCTGCGCTTACCTGGCTTCTGCCACCAACGCATAGAGGCAGACTGTTGTGCGATCTGCAGGACGCTTTGCAATTGGCTCAAAAGAAGCTCGGAATCATCAGAGCTGACTTCCGGCTCTTCCAATCGCTTGAGCACGTCCACCAAAACCAACGAAACATCGAAGGTTTCCTCCAGTGCAATGTCAGGCATCAATTCATAGTAGCAGGTCAATAATTCCGCAACGGCATCTTGCTGCTGCAGATCCTCCTTGGCTGTTCGCCGGAAAAGAAGAATTACATCCTTCACGGCAGGGCACCGGCGAGAAAACTCAGCGAGCAGCTTGGAGGAGGCCTGGTTCCAGAACAATTGGGCGTGTCCATGTTCGGCTCGAAAGATCTTCAGAACGGACCGCAATTTAGTAAACGCAAGTGTCAAGATACGCACAGCGAAGAGAGTGATGATCTCTGCATTCTGGTTCAAGCATCGAGTCATGACCTTTTGGCTCATAGGACGGGGGAGGATGTTTTCAATGACGATCGAGACCGGCGGCGGCAGAATGGGCTGTCTTTCTCTCCAGCCACAGTTTGTAGGGACAGGCAGCTGAACAGTGGAGAAGAGCAAGGCGGATTCAGCCATCCACGAAGGAGTTGCCTTAGGATCCGCGGTGAACATGGTCTTTTTGGAGAAAAAGTCGGCGATCAACTCCGGCGCCGCCTTGAAAATAGTCACCAACAGCTCAATCTGCAGACTATCCACGTCGGGGCGAAGACATTGGATAAGGTATGAAAGAGAGTTGTTTCGGACAGGAACAGATTCCCGATACTTGTCGACATAGATAGGCGAGTCGAGACCCAACTCAATGCAGTTATCGTCATCGACGGGCAGTGTTTCGGGATCGGTTCCGACCGGATACCAGCCTGTCTCAGGAAGAAGAACGCCAAGACCCGTAGTCTTGCAGACAGTCATCAAAAGTTTGTGTATCTCATTCGCGATCGAGATATTTCCCGGATTAGGCTCTTCTGATTCACGATCATAGCCGTAGAGCGTCACCAGCTTCTCCAGGTTGAAGCGATTGAAAAATCTACTCTTGGATTTGCGCGACAGCGAGGCGTCTTGCACGATGTCCCTCTCAATAGCCTTGATAATTTCCAGGGCAATATCCCGGGAGTCCTTCCGAATGTAGTCGAGGAATGCTCGAGTGAGCTTGTGCTGCTCAATGATATCGCTCTTCTCGAGCTCATGTTGAACCCTCAAGTTTGCAAGTAGATACCGCTGAGCATTTCTTCGCAGAGTCGACTTTTGGGTTTCGTCCCCGGAAGTCTCCAGCTGGGCCTTGTTAGGCGTCAAAAAGACCTCAAGGCGCTTGAAGGTGATGTAACGGCGGTTGTAAAGCTGTCGGGCAACAGCACCTCCATCAAATGTAACGATCTCCGTAAGAAGACGAAGGCAAGGCGAGATGAGATGCTCTTTAGACTTGGTGGCGGTAAGGCCACGGTTGAAGAGTCTCAGTTGGTCCTTCTGCAGCAAATGCTTACACAGCGCCAGTCCGAACTCTCGGAACTCAAGCTCACGAGAGATGGTCTTAAGGAAGATCGCAAGAACCGAGGGAACGTTGGTCAGCAGAGAGTCATGATTGCTGCTGTCGCCCAGGCTCCAAGTCTGGATGAGGTCTGGGAAGCAAACGGAATCCTCCTCCTTCTCTTTGCCGGGGGAGATTTGCTTATCGCAATAGCCCTTCAAGACTTGGAGCTTCTGAGCCTTTTCATTCTCCTTTTCAGGGTCGTGTATAGAATTCAAAAACTCCTTAAATTTGATTATCCCTTTGCCACCTTTGTCAGCTTCTGTGGTCGTAAGCCGTTGAACGAAAACTTACCTTGCTTAGCGGCCGGAGCATTTTGCTGGAAAGCGACCAGGTTGCGCAGCTGCGAGGGGTTTTTAATTGTTGCCTCGGTGTTCTCTTGAGAGTCCTCGTCGAGCTTTCTTCGTTTCGCACGAAAAGGATGCTCTGTGGCGTGGGACATCCTGATGGTTGCGATAATGTTATTTTTTTTCGAGGTCTTCGATGCACGGATTCCGATGCCTTCGAGATTTCGCACCCGTTGATTGGTCACTGTGGACCCACCGTCGACTTTTAACTAAAAGTGTCTTGTTTCAACTTTCTTCGGTTCGCAATGACTTGGTGGTTTTGAGTAGGGATTTAATAGAATTTAAGTACGCTTTCAATTGGTAAGCCTACATATCGGGTTCATAATTAACTGCAAATAATGGCCGTTTCCATTCAAACGCCAGTCCATTTTCATTTCATCAACGTTGGAGAGAAGTACACCATGGTGAATATACGACGAATAGAGCATGCAAATGAGCATTGGTATCCTTGAAAATAACAACAAATCAACCCCAAGTTCCTCCACCACCACCTCTGCCTTGGCGACGCTGGGCAGAGAGACGCCAATCGTCCTCGCCAGCAAACCGGTTGTGAAGAGGCTGGATACGCTCGGCTTTCTTGCGCTTCGACAAGCGATCCGTGGGTGCCACTTTGAAGAACGTCGGGGCTGCCTCCACGAGCCACTTCGGCTCGATTGAAGTGGTGCAATGCATGTACTCCTTGGTGGTGAGCACCAAGGTATGATAGATGACATGCTCGGCCGGTTTCCCGAACAGTGCAGAACTCGGGTGCATGTAAACAGGCGTGCCTTCCACCAGTGTCTTGTATCCTTCTTGAGGGTCCTTGCGAGCGGCATTCCGGAAGAAACCGGTGCAGAGTGCCTGTCGCACTTTGGTAGTGTTTCGTCCACACGAGATAATCTTATGGCGATAGCGGTCCATGATTCCGAGCAGCTGATTGCGTACATCCTTCGCGCGGGCGATCGCTCGGACCTGGATGAAGTTTTCGTAGCACCAGGCGTTATTGAACTTGGAATTTTTCCAGCCGTTGTAGACATTCAACAAGGTCAGATGATCGCCGCATGGGTCGTGGAACTTGGCCTTCTTCTGGTCGGCCTGTTGCTGCTTTTCCTTCGGACGATAGAACACCGATTGGATCGAAAGCATCGCGACGATGCTGAGCATCTCATCAGAACAGCCCATGTCGACAGAGGCAATAAGCACCTTCGCAAGGGCAGGTTCCATGGGGAAATCAGCCATCTTGCGGCCCAGACGGGTCAATAGACCTTCGTCGTCCAAAGCTGACAAGGCATATAACTCCTCGAGAGCAGTCAACATGGTATTGGTGGGTGGCGGGTCCATGAAATCGAAGTGAAGAAGATCATTAATACCCATTGCCTTGAGCATAAGAATGGTATGCGACAGGTTCTGCCGCTGGATTTCAGGGATGGTTGTGGGGAGCATCTCGGATTGGTAGGCGGCCTCCGTGTACAGTCGGAAACATTTTCCAGGGCCGGTTCTTCCTGCACGGCCAGCTCGCTGCTTGGCCTGTGCCTGGGAAATGGGTGTCACCACAAGCGAGTCCATACCGAGCTTCGGGTCATAGGCATTCTGCTTCACGAAGCCGGGATCAATGACATAATAAATGTTGTCAATTGTAATTGATGTCTCGGCAATGTTGGTCGCAATGACGACTTTGCGGCCACCAGGCGGGGCAGGTTCGAAAATTCGACTTTGCACCTCACTGGGCAAGGCGGAGTAGACAGGAAGGATGACCAGCTCCGGAACTGTAGAGCCTAATGCCTTCATCCGCTCGAACAATATCTCACAGGCAGTGTCAATCTCTTCTTGGCCCGTAAGGAAGAGAAGGATATCACCAGCAGCTTCAGTCAAGTGGATTTGCATGACCGTGATAAGAGCAGCATCCAGGTAGTCAGACTCTGGCTCTTTCGAATACATCATCTCGACAGGGAATGTTCGTCCAGGAATCGAGAAGATGGGGCAACCATGGAAGTATTCGGAGAACTTCTCGGCATCCAAAGTGGCCGACGTA
Organism: Penicillium sp. S103-07; assembly: GCA_037042055.1. Taxonomy (NCBI): domain Eukaryota; kingdom Fungi; phylum Ascomycota; class Eurotiomycetes; order Eurotiales; family Aspergillaceae; genus Penicillium; species Penicillium sp. S103-07. Next base: position 339,380 of record JAXQJQ010000010.1, on the reverse strand, counting down.
ATAATCAAGCGGAGATCGGGTCTTCGCTTGATGGTCTTTTTCAACAAGCCGAACAATATATCCGTGGAAATTGTTCGCTCGTGCGCTTCGTCAAGCATGATCACGGAATATCTCTTGAGATCTGGGTCGAGCAGAATTTCTCGCTGAAGCATTCCATCTGTCATGTACTTGATCTTGGTCTCCGGACTCGTGCAGTCTTCGAAACGGATTGTGTATCCAACTTCCGCTCCCAGTCTGCAGCCTACCTCCTCGGACACACGTTTCGCCACGGACATGGCAGCGACACGACGAGGTTGAGTGCAACCGATGATACCATTATTTCCGTATCCAGCCTCAGCCAAGTACTGCGTCAACTGTGTGGTCTTTCCTGAGCCAGTATCTCCAACCACAATCATCAGCTGATTCTCCTTTACGGCATCGAGCAACTGTTTCCGGAATTTGAACACTGGTAGACTTTCACGCTGCTGTTTGATGCTCATGTCGGTCCGCTTGCCAAACGACTGGTTCTTGCCCATGGTGACTCTCTTCCACTCTGGTACTGCATCATCCTGCTTCGGTTGCTGAGTGCTGCGCAGATCCGCAGCAAACTTGCGATCCTCCGGTGCAACCATGGGATCCTGCCACTGTGCATTGAGGTCAACCTCGGCAGCTCGTTCGGCAGCCTTGTCCTGTGCCTCTTGTTGTTTCAATTCGCGTCTCTCCTTGGCAAGGTTGGTGCCTGACATAGCGGCCCGGTTCATCGAGCCATCAGGGGCCTTTACGACACGGATGGGAGAGAGTTCAAGCGATTGCTTAGTCTGACCAGCCAGGAAAGGTGGTTCTTCGTCCTTAACTTCAATATCGACATCTTCCTCCTCTTCAAACGTTCCCTCGCCGGTGAGGGTGGCGTGGTACTCCTCATCGAGGTCGGGGTAATCGGCGGCGGATGCGACACCAGAAGCAATGAGCTGTCTGATCTCCCATCGTTCAGGCGAAGTAAGACGTTTGCGGTTCTTCATCGGTCGTCCATTGGATTCTTCAATAACGGGCACATCTGAACTGAGATTGCCGTATCGGTCGTTTCCTGGTGCTCCGTCGAGGCGTTCCATGTTCGCGCCTGAAGCTAGTCGCTTCTGGGGAACAATATCCATTCCTGTAACCTGATCGACCTCCTTCATTGACAGTCCAATGCGGCTGCCCTGGATGCTGACAACCTTGACCTTGACGGGCTGTCCACGAGACACCAGGTCACTAGGGTGATTCACCCGCACGCCCTCTTGCATCGCAGAAACGTGGACGAGGCCGTCGACCTTCCCTTGAACTCCCTGCAGGTTCACAAAGGCACCGAAATCCTTCACGCCCGTCACACGCCCCTCGTAGATCTTGTATAGGATTGGCTGATCGTCTAGTTCGATTGGTGGTGGTCGTCGGAAGTATTCCTCGTCATCATCATGGTCACGGTCCCGCCGTCTCCGGCGGTCGCTGTGACCGTTGCGATGGCCATCTTCCCGCTTGCCGTGTCTGCCAATGGATCTTCCAAACTCGTCCACGAGGTCGTCATTCTTGCTATAGCGATGGGCACTCCGTGATCTTGATCTCGACCGATATTTGTCTCTGTGTCGGCGTCCGCGGTTGTGATCGTCGTACTCGGGGCTGCGACTCCGTTTCCTGCTGCTGCGCTCATCTCTTGGAGCGGGTGGTCCGTCGTCTTTCGCCTTCCCAGCGAGGCCCTCCAGCATTGCAAAAGTATCGTCCATGGCGCCTGCTTGTGCGTCGGTCTCGTTTGTGGCCTGGCGATCGAGGTAGTCGTTCTCCTCCCAGCGCTTTTCCCTATCTGGAACTGCCAGTCCCTTAAACACCCGTGACTTTCTCTCCAGAGCATCCAGCTCGTCCATCAAGTCATCTCCTCCGGGACCCGAGTCGCCATTCTGCGCTTTCTTTGACTTGTACTTTGGGTGCATCGTAAGGACAAGGCGATCGATACTCTCCATCAAGCTTTGCGGGAACTCCGCGCCCATCTCGTCGAGTCCCTTCTTAAATTCCGGGAAGTGGCCGCTGCATTTCAGGTGTTGGTCGATCACGAATTCGGCCAGAGTCTTGTCGTTAATGCCCAGGTAGTTCTGGAGCTCGTTCGTCACTCGCGACACGAGCGAAAACAGCTCCAGCGACTCCAGATCGTCCATCCTGGCGACAGGTCAAAAGAGCGACGGCCGAGGGAAACGAGAGGCGCGAGCGAAGTGATGTCTGAGCGAGGGCGCAAAACATTTGCGAACGAGACCGACCTCGCGAAGCAAAGTGAACGCGGAAAATCAGTCCGGCCGAAATCGCCACCGATAAGAGATAAGCCCAAGTATAAATTGTCAACTACCCTAGAATACAGACTTTTGATTTAGCCCTTTAAAGTGGTTTGTTTTTATACAACTAATATACATCTCTTTTGTTACACTGTTAAAATTACGCAGTAGAGGTTTGCGCCTTTTGCAACTGCTTCGGCCTGGGGATGGAGCTCTTCAAAGAGCTCTCTTCCTCCAAATCGAGCTCATCAAGGTCGGTGTCTGAGCTTTCTGAAGTTTCTCCTTCCATCAGTTCAGCTTCAGATAGAGTACTCGGTGTCTCTGAAGAGCCTTCTTCCGCCTGGCTTTCTTGCACTTCCGCCTCTCTTCCATCAGACTGGCCATCATCATCAAAGTCAACTTTTCCTTGTTCGAGGAGCTGCTTCTGAAGGGCAATCTGGCGCCGCAGCGAAGCATCTTTGCGCAGCTTCTTGTTGGCAGAGAACTCAGTCAGTGCCCGAATCATTCTCTCCTCCACAAGCTCCTTGACATGCGCGGCGAGAGTCCGGTCCGTGAACACACCACCGAAGCGGAAGCCGAGCCATGAGTAGAGAATAATGGCTTTATGCAGATCCTCCAATTGGCGCAAATATTCCTTGTTTCCGGAAACAGGTTCTTGTAAGACCTCCAAGTTAAGCGTAGGGATATCCAACAACCGTCCCCGTGAGTTTTCGGCCACGCATTCGGCAAATGCGCAGATGGCGTCATATCCATTAGGGTTTCTGGTGTCCATGGGGGCAGCCATGAGCGTCAACTGCTGCTGAAGCCGTAGACCAGCCACGTTGTCAATGACTTCAGCATTGTTGAGCAAATCCTGCGCGTCACACATAAAGAAAAGGGGGTTGAGCTCGGCGAGTTCCCCAACGCGCCTAACAAGATACTCGAATGGAGTAGATCTCGGGAAGTAGGTGGCAAACTTCTTGTAGGTAGCATCCGGAGGCATGATACCAGCAGCACGGAGCGGTGGGGGTTCCATACTCATGGCCCGTTGAATATAGGGCAAATCGACTTCTTCAAGAGATGTGACCAGGCCAACGTTGGCTCCGTCTTCCGTGTCGTTCGTAGCACCAGCTGGACGATACCGACCCGCACGTCCACCAATCTGCTTGATCTCTGGGACAGAAAGTCTTTGCAGACCACCAGGCATACGTTTGATCAAAGTCTCGAAGATGACACGTTTGCAGCTCCTGTTGCAAGTCAGCTGCGTTTCAGGGGCGAGATAGATGGTAATACTCACAGGTTCAATCCCATACCGATCGCATCGCTAGCAACAAGGAAATCATAGTCATTGTCCGGATCATTAAACAGATTAGCCTGCTGGGTGCGAATCTCAGCTGGCAGGCCGCCGTAAACAATGGCTGCTCGTCTTCCAGTTATTCTTTCGATGTCGGCTTTCAAGGCGTGAATTCCAACTCGGGAGAACGACACCAGACAATCGCCCTTGCGGAGATTGTTTAAATTCCCTTTCAAACTATGCGGCATAACTTCCAGAGCGTTCAGCCGCTGGTAGCGGTGGATTTCCAAGTTGTCTCCCGTGAGAGCACAGAGCTCTCGAATCAACGGCACTGCACGCGTTTCACCGCAGAGATGCAACTCCTTGACTTGAGCTCCAAGTACAGCTCGCGTCCACGCCCATCCCCGTTTCGGATTGGCAATCATTTGGATCTCGTCGATGACCCCCACATCAAACTCTTGTCCCAGGCTGACCATTTCCACCGTGTTGCTCATGACGCGTGGCACCTGGCCATCCTCGGGAACCTTGACCTCGTCACCGGTCACCAGGCTGCATGGGACATCACTCGACTTAAAACGATGATACACCTCCTGCGCAAGCAGTCTCAACGGCCCTGCGTAGAACCCCGATTTGCTTGCTTCCAGTCGCTTTAGCGCGTGGTATGTCTTTCCGGAATTCGTGGGGCCGACGTGAAGATGAACTGTCCGTTGGATAGAGCGTGCGTTGGGGTACCATTCGGCCGGATAGCGGAGGTCGGCCCATTTCTTCTGTGACTCGAGGTTCGGAGTCGAGTAATTCTTCGTGGTACGATCGGCATAGTTGAGATATTCCAGCTCGTTTCGCAAACCCTGCACCCCCGAAGCAAGAAAAGCCCTTTGCAGAGAACTCTTCACCTGGCGTAACGAGCCTGTATCCGCTTTCGCCTCATCCATCCGGCAGGCATTCAACACCCGACGTTCGATATGCTTCCACCCTTCTGACATCTCTCCAGATTTGAGAAGTTTTTGCCTGACATCGTTTACTGCGGCTTCCACCAATGCAATAAAGTCTGCAACACGTTGCCTGCTGGGTCTCAAGGAGCCATTGCGGGGAGGTTTCGGGGTATCATCAGGCTTGGCCTTTGGCTCCTTGCCCTTTCTCTCTCGTTTTGATCGCTGGAGGGTAGGGGACGTCGTGAAATGCCGATGGGAGGGTGCTCCTATCGGGCTGTGCAGTCTTTCGAATCGTAGAAGGGGAGCGACAGCAGTGCAATGCTGCTCAACAGGCCGAATGGGAATGCATGATCGCAATGTGCAGAAAAGCGAGCGGCTGCCTCTGCCGGCCCATGACTGCATTCCGCCCGAGGCCAGCAGTCAAGAAGTAAAACAAGGTAGGTTGACTAAATGAAAGAATTAGGAGCAAGCGAAAACGAAGGGATGGTTTCAGGGCAGTTTCAAGAAAAAGTTGCTTATCGGCGAAATGAACATTCCCTGGCGCGCCACCGGAAGATCCACTTGCATCCTGTCGAAGCTCAAATGGTGGGGAACTGCTTTCTCCTTCATATACCTCATACGCGCCACCTAAGTCAACTTTCTTCTCGTCTTGTCTCTCCTCTGGTTGATTTCTTCTTTCTCGTGAAACTCCGCTGCTTCCGCCTCTGTCCCCCGGCCCCGTGGCCCGCCACCATGGGCTCCTCAATAATCAACATCCAACGCGACAGTACGTGGCGCCTCGGTGTTGGATCCTTTTAGGAGTGGATTGGCTGACACTGTACTCTCGCTCACAGTTATCCTCAATACAATCCGACATGCTGGCGGTAATGAGGTGGGTTGCGCCCCAGTCCCTCTCGGCGGCGGGCACTGACGATAGCTCCCCCCCGTACAGTGGAAAGTCTTGGTGGTGGACGAACAGAGCAGGAAATTGATCAATTCCGCCGTGAAAGAAGAAGAGATCCTCAATTTGAATGTCTCCAGTGAGCTCTTCTCCGGGTCCCGGGCACTGGACAGCCTGCTAACAATCACTGTCACCCCGCAGATGTCGAACAGATCGAGCAGCGACGGATGTCCAATCCGGATATGGACGCTCTATACATTCTCTCGCCGGAGTCATGGATCGTCGATTGTCTGATGGCTGACTTTGAAGTCGGACGGTATAGGAAGGCAATCTTGGTTTGGACCTCTTGTCAGTGCCGGCAACACCTGCGTCTTGGTGGAGCGGTTTGGCTGACGGTTACTAGTCCTCGACCAGCAGCAGCGTGCACGGATTGACCGATCTCAAATGGCGCGCGACCGCATCGCCGACTACAGGATTATGAATATCAACTTCTACCCCCGAGAGTCACACGTGGTTACTTTCCGCGACCCATGGAGCTTTCCGGTGCTTTTCCATCCAGGCTGCAATCATCTAATCAAGAATCATCTTCAAGAGCTCGCCCAAAAGGTATGCTATTTCGTCTGTTCATGCCTCTAATGGAACTCAGAGTTAACTGTTGTCCAAGGTTGTCTCGCTCTGTGCCTGTTTGGGCGAATATCCCGTCATCCGATATTACCGGCCGCGATCTCCAACTCATGAAGCCGCCGTCCTTTCCTCCCATCTGGCACGATTTATTCAAACTGAGTTAGACCAATTCGCACAATTCCAGCGTGACTTCCCACCTCCGTCCAACCGCCCTCGGGGAGTATTGTTTGTGGTGGACCGTTCTATGGATATCTTCGCGCCTCTTCTCCATGAATTTACATATCAGGCCATGGTACATGATCTACTACCGATCAAGGATGGAGATAGAGTCACCTACAAGACGAAGGTCAACGAGGGTAAACCGAATGAGGAGGTGAAGGAAATGGAGCTCGGCGAGCACGACAAGGTTTGGGTGGACTACCGACACATGCACATGAAAGACGTGCTTGGTAAATTGGGTGATGATTTTGCCAGATTCCGAAAAGCAAACTCCCAGTTTGCTGATGAGTAAGAGAACCTATTCTTCATTAATTTCAACAGGCCTAGCTAACGTTGCTACTCGCAGCAACGACAAAACCAACGTTAATACGATCAAGGACATGCTGGCAGGTCTGACCGAGTTCACAGAGGGTAAAGATGCATACACACTGCACTTGAACATGGCAGAGGAATGCATGAAGCTCTTTCAAACTCGCAAGCTGTTGGAAGTGAGCTCTATTGAGCAATCGTTCGCCACGGGCCTCGATGAGAACTACAAGAAAGCCAAGAACCTGGCCGCCCAGCTTGTCCAATTGCTTGACGATGATTCCGTCGTGCCTCAAGACCGGCTTCGACTACTACTCCTGTACATTTTGTACCGTGGAGGCTTGCTAGGCGGCGACATTCGCAAACTGATGTCCCACGCACAACTCCCTGGACAAGACGGGAATATCATTGCCAATCTTGACCTTCTCGGTGCGCGGGTAGAGAAGCCTCTAAAGGACGAAAAGCCCCCAGTGCAACCACTTTTCAATAAGAAAAACCCAGCCCCCGAGACCGAGGAGCTCAGTCTCTCCCGATACGATATTGGCCTGAAACAGATGCTGGAGGAACAAATCCGGGGTACCCTGGACCCGACAGTTTTCCCATTCACCAGGCCTCATACCGAAACCGATGGCGGAATGGCGGCCCAAGAGATGATCACGCAGCAGGCATCTCTGCGCAGCGCCAAACCCACCTGGGCACGCACTCGATCCACCGACCAGCCAAGGCAGCGCCTGATCGTCTTCATGGCTGGAGGCGCCACTCTCTCCGAGGCGCGTACCTGCTATGAAATCTCCCAGAGCTACGGCCGCGATGTCTTCCTGGCCACAACACACATGACGACCCCGGGACTTTTCATGCGCCAAGTCGGCGACCTCAGCATTGACAAGCGCCGCCTGGATATCCCGGCCGAGCGACCTAAGCCTTGTGCTCCAGCACATCTATTCGAGCGTGAAGCGCCACCTGCCCCCACCCCTCAGCCGCGGAAGAAGCCCGTTTCCACGGCACACTTGAACCCACCCGCGCCTCCGGAGGCACTAATGGCCAACATGAACTTGGGGTCGAACGGCTCGAGCCCAGCGTTGGCGTCGTCGGGAGGGAAATTGAAGAAAGACAAGGAGAAGAAGGACAAAGACAAGAAGGACAAGGAAAAGAAGTACCGGTTCTTCAAGTAGAGGTCAACCACACACCTCTTTCATTTCCTTGTCTCCTGTGCAATGTATCTTCGTTCAGCGCGTTGTGATACCATTTTTTCATTATCTTGATCTTGGTCAGTCTGTTCCTGGGCATTTCTTATGGGTGCTGGGTTTCTCCATGTTTGGGAGGGGAAGATCATAGTACAGAGGACTTGCGAATAAACGTACTGCACAGGAATAAAATCCATACTTTGCTCTTCATGTATATTGGGTATCTCGTAAAAGCACGCTAATCGCTAGATCTATAATGAAACAATCAAGCATCTTCGCCGAGATACTTCAACACTTCATCGTTCTGGAAGAACATGTTCCTCAACTTGTCACCCCGCTTCCTCGCCTCATCGGCGCCTTTTCGTGCTTGTTTCGCATTCAGCTTCTGTACCTTCTTCGGTGGTGGCGGTGGGGCCGGTAATCGATCTCCGTCTTTGTCTAGCCCTGACCCTAACCCGGCTTTGTCGTTTTTGATCCGGCCTTTGAGTGGTTCTCGGATACCTTCTCTGCCAGGTGCACCGAGACCAAGTCGGCTGTCAGGGTCCCAACCGTAGGTGGAGAGGTATCGCAAACCTGTGCGGGCGCGGTCGAGGTGAGACGGGGGATGGGAGTGGTTCAGGCAGACTTGGTGTGCAAGAGAGGCCTCGTGTGGACGTGTTGCTGGGGTATCTGGGTCGATGCCTGGTTCGGAGAGTGGGAGGTTGCATATCTCGCAGTAATTGTTTGGAGATGGAGCGATTGCTTGGTTTGTTGGCGGCGCGGACTGCGTCGTGCGAGGAGGGGGCGACCGCTCCCTTGGAGTACTAGTTGATGTACTCGAACCATCTTTCTCGGCATCTGTCTTGAGAACAATTGAGAGGTAGGTGTTCGCGATACTCGCACTGGGAGTAGAAGACGGTCTCGCGGTCGTCCTGAACTCATGCTCCGCGGAGCGCACAAAGGGCACACGTTTTCGACGGATGCCAGCGCCAAAGACACGCTGGTCTTCCAGCGGCAGGAAATAGTCCTCGTCGTCCGACATCGTTGCCAAGTGGAGGGTAAAAGAGACGTGCGGAAGATAGGGTGGCAATCGCCCGATAAGATAACGCGATAGCCCTTTGGAACAGCTCGACTTCTTTTCCGTCTTGTCCCCAGTTCACCCACCTTCCTCACACAATGCCCATCCCAATTATCGTCAAGGGCTTCCAGGAGGGCGTTGATTCCATCCCATTCGCATGGCCGGTACTTCGCGTCGCACCATGGCTTCTCATCCTCTCCGCACTGAAGTACTACTTCGGCGGAGCCCGCAACACCTCCGAGCGGCTGATGCATTCCAAAGTGGTGATGGTGACAGTGCGTTGATCTCTCCTCTGATAAAGGATCAACACTGACTCTCTACAGGGCGGCACATCGGGCATTGGATCACACGTAGTCCAAGAACTCGCCGCTCGCGGCGCCCAAGTCATCCTCCTCACCAAACAACCACCCTCCGACCTCTTCCTCGTCGAGTACATTGACGACCTCCGCCGCACCACCAAAAATAACCTCATTTACGCCGAACAAGTAGACCTCACATCCCTGCATTCAGTACGCACCTTCGCCACCAAATGGATCGACAATGCCCCTCCCCGCCGCCTCGACGCCGTCATCATGTGCGGCGGCATCGCTCTCCCGTCTAACGCACGTACCACGACACCCGACGGCATCGACGAGGAATGGCAGGTCAACTACCTAGCCAACTTCCACCTGCTGAGCATCCTGAGTCCCGCACTCCGTGTACAGCCCGCACACCGCGATGTGCGAGTGATCTTCACGACATGTTCCAGCTACATCGGAGCCAAGTTCGACCTTGATACGGTGAAGAGAGGGCTCGCTACCTCGAAGAAGAAGAATGCCGCACAGACGAAGAATATCTACGCCATGAGCAAATTCGCTCTGATGACCTTTGCCCAGTCCTTCCAGCGTCATCTGACCGCCTACCAACGACCGGACGGATTACCAAACTGCACGCGCGTCATTGTCGTCGACCCCGGTACCTCTCGAACACCTGGGACCTGGCGCTGGCTGGCAGGTGGATCGCTGTGGGGATTACTCCTGTACCTTCTCACTTGGCCGATCTGGTGGCTGGTTCTGAAATCGCCGCAGCAGGGTGCGCAGAGTATCCTGTACGCGGCGATGGAGGAGAACTACGGCCGGGGTCAGGGTGGGTGGATGATCAAGGAGTGCCGCGAGGTGGACTATGCACGGCAGGATGTGCGAGATGAGGACGTTGGGAAGAGGCTGTGGGAGTTTAGTGAGAAGCAGATTGAGGAGGCGGAGAAGGAGGGAGCCGTGAAGAGGGCGTTGGAGAAGAAGGAGAAGGAGACTGAAAAGGAGAAGAAGGAGAGGAAGGAGACTTCTTCCGGGAAGACGCAGAGTGCTGGGTCGAGGAGGAATCGGAAGAATAAGGCATAGATTACAAGACGTGGTCCGGTTTATAGAGTGGTTACAACCCTTGGCATGGCACCTGGGCAGTTACACAGATACTTCACCTCTATGGATAATCACCCGTATAGGTAACTACCCATCAAGCTAGTCCGTTTACACTCGTACAACCGTGTATAGAAGTTCAAAATCCATGAGAAAGGAAATTCGTCTCAATGTATACTACCAATGAATCATCTATGTCCACAATCCCCAAATCTTTTAATCTCAGCCGGTCAAGTCAAAAGCAAAATTTACTTCTTCAGCTGAGCCAGCAGCTCCGCCGGGGGCTGCTGGCGGTAGCCCTGGGGGTTGTTCTTGGTCCAGAGCCAGAGATCCTCGCAGGCCTGCTCGAGGGTACGCTTGGGGGTCCAGCCGAGCTCTTTGGTGGCACGGGTAGCGTTGGCAGTCAGGTTGAGAACGTCACCGGCACGGCGGGGAGCAACCTCGTACGGGAGGTCGCGACCGACGGCGGCGCTGAAGGCGCGGATCATCTCGTAGACGGTGCTGCCCTTGCCGGTACCCAGGTTCCAGGCGCGGACACCGGGGTTGTTGGCGCGGAGGTAGTTCAGAGCCTTCAGGTGGCCGTCGGCCAAGTCGAGAATGTGGATGTAGTCACGGATGGCGGTGCCGTCGTGGGAGTCGTAGTCTGTTGGTAGTTAGTTTGGGGGAGATTCTTGCCGATTCGGGTGATAAGGGGAAACATACCGTCACCGAAGACCATCAGCTTCTCGCGCTTGCCGGTGGCGACCTGAGCGAGCAGAGGGAGCAGGTTGTAAGGGACACCCTGGGGGTCCTCACCCATGATACCGGAGGGGTGGGCACCGGCGGGGTTGAAGTAACGGAGCAGGGCACCGTTCCACTTCTTGGCCTCGGCCTCGTTGCCGGCCTTGATGGCGTTGTTGCGCTGAGCGTTGATCACGTCGGTGATGGCGGTCTCAACGGCGAACTTTGTGTTGCCGTAGGGGTTGGTGGGGCCCAGAGGGCACTCCTCGGGGATGGGAATCATGTTGGGGAAGCGGGTGGCATCGCCGTAGACGGTGGCGGAGCTGGAGAAAACAATGTTGGTGACGTTGTGGCGGACCATCGAGCGCAGAAGGTTGATGGTGCCGTAGACGTTGACCATGTAGTAGTCCAGGGGCTTCTCGCCGGACTCGCCGACAGCCTAATCAATACAATGTCAGCATCTCCATCAATCGCGCAGGGAAATCAAGAAAAGCCATACCTTGAGGGCAGCGAAGTGGATAACGCTGTCGATGTCGGGGTGAGCCTCGAACACCTTGTCGAAGTCCTTCTCGTTGGTGACATCGAGCTGAACGAACTCGGCCTTCTTGCCGCTGATCAGCTCAATGCGGTTCAGAGCCTCGGCGGAGGAGTTGTACAGGTTGTCAGCAACGACGACCTTGTAGCCAGCCTCCAGCAGAGCGAGGGTGGTGAACGAGCCAATGTAGCCCGTGCCACTGCGGGGGGGTTAGCGTCGGGCTCACGAGGGCATAGGAGCTTAAACTTGTGAGACGTACCCAGCAACAAGAACAGAACCGGCAGACATGATTGCGATAATTCAAAGAATCGAGGGAGAGTGAATTGGGGAATTGGAGGGGAAGAGAAATGGAGGGAGGGGCAGCTTTTAAGGGGAAATTCAAGGTGGGGAGACCGGCCGCTCTCGTCATTCACCGTCGTTCCCATTACGCGGCACTGCCCGTTGCGTCGCCGTCGAGGTTTGACATGCCCGTTGCGTCCGGCATGTTGGACATTGTATAGAATTGATCCGTCCGATACCTTCTATGTTGCGATTCCTGTTCGGTCTGTTCAATTGGCCCTGTGAGTGTCCGATTGTGCTGACCGGCCAGTTTCCTTTTGTGTATGTAGATCGATGATCGTCGCCGGCGGTGTGCAAGTCGGCACGAAAAGAACCAGGGCCAAACGGGCACGGCAACGATAAGCGCATAATTGTCCGGCGCCTGCAGGCCCCGTGAGATGCTTTTGGAACTTAACCACCTATCGCGGACAGACTTTCCAACCGTCCATCAAGAGGAAACCCCGTTTCATCTCAGCTGCGGGTCCGAGTCCACTCGGTGCACCGAATTAGAGGCCCGGCCTGGCCCATCGCCCCGGCTCAGGGTCCAATGCCGGGCTTCCACCTCGCCCGTTCCCGCTCCCGATGCGGTGATTGATGTGGCTTCAACATGTACATTCAAGGATACTAAACTAGAAGATATGTGAACATCCGATACTACCTCCTTATCATCCAGTCGCAGAAATAATAATCATAAACTAGAAACGGCCTATGTCTCCGGTCGTGAGCAAAACACAGAATGACGATCAAATTGTATGGGGAGAAATAATGAACAAATGCTCCAAGGGCGGATTACATTGTGTGCCCTGTAGAAACTTTTGGCTCCTGTCGGTGTCTTCCAGCGCTCCGTGGAGGGCCCCCAAACACAGCCCCGAGGAAGGGCACGCCAGCTTGCGTTTCTGCAAACTGCGCAGTGCATTCGATATCGACGCAATTGATGCATCAATGGATTAGTGGACCCGGTCGAGTACCCGACCCGGCTCGGGTTCATTCGCGGAGGGTGGGCATTCGTGAGCCGGATCAATGTGCTAACGAGCACGTAATATCAGACATCAAAAAAAAAAAAAACCATGGACAGTTCTGTAGATTTAACCAAGCAGCTCCACGTCCAATCCGATGGCCCGCATGAACAGGTTGACGTTGCCCAGTCGCTGGCTGGACATGTCCGCAGGCAGGCTCTTGCTATAGCCGACGGTTTCCATCACGCGGTCCCTGAGGAGAAGAGTTAGCACGTTTAATTCTGGAAAATGACAGAGGATGGAACTTACTTGACAGCAATCACCAGACGCTGCTGCTGTTCGGGGCTAGCGCCAATGCCCACGGCGGCAAGGAACTGCCACACGTACATGTCGTCACCCGAGTTAATCGAGCCGGGGAAGATGTCGGCCAAGACGGGCTCCAGAGTGTCGAAGAGCACGTTGAACTTCTCAACCCACTGCTGCCAGTCACGCTCGGAGGCCTGGCCAGCCTCCTTGACAAGCTCGGCCCGACTCAGGAGCATGGTCAAAATGCCCAGTCCGACCTTGGTACGAGCCACACTCTGCACGTGGGTCTGCGCAATGACCAGACCCAGGAGACCGATGATAATGTTGAAGGGTGCCTCATTCACGTACTGCAGCAAGCTGGGCATGACGGCCAGCGAGAACAGGTCAATGGCTTCCCGGACGGCCAAGGATGGCTGGGCTTCACCGGGGATGGGCTGTGCGAGGCGCACCACGTCCAAGCTGTCCAGGTGCACGACGATCATGGTAAGGATAGTCACACGCTGTTCCTGGTCGATGTGGCGGAAGATGCGGGGGATGGCTTTCTTGCCCTTGGGGTGGGACAGGAAGGCGATGAAGGGGTGTGGTGTGGTCGAGTTTGGCACGATCGGCTCCATAACTTTGAGCGCTTTCCAGAGCTTCTGATTAAGCGACTGGAGCTTCTGTCGCCATTCCATATGCTCCTGGATCGCGTCCGCGTCACCCTCCTCCGGTGGCGGCGGCATCGTGCGCTCCATGTCCTCCATGGACATCAGGGCACTGTATACGCGCTCGATGTTTGTGAGAATGGATTTGCGGTCGCTCAAGCTCAGGTCCGATTGCACCTTCTTCGGACGATGTCCTTCCGAGCTGTCGGGTCGCTTGATGTTGAGCATAGGCTTCGGCGCCTTGGCGTTGCTGAACGAGATCTTGCCCAGGCTACCCTCAATGATGAGCTGCTTGTTCTTGGGCTTGGCCTTGGCCGCCTCGACAGCACGCTGAACCTGTTGCTGCATCCGCTGCATGTGGTTGTCCGCGCCGTGGAGGGGGTGCCGATGTCGATTCCCACCAAGACGGTTTCCGGTCTGGAGCAAGTACGTCTGGGCGAAGTGGCCGAGGGGCTGGTGAGGGTGCTGGCGGGGCGCTCCCCGAATCTGGCTGTAGACTTGATAGTAGAAGTCCTCCGCCAACACAGCCTCCGGATCGGAGTCTGCCACGTTACCGGCCGCGGCCACCAATTGCTGCAGCTGAATGCGTGTAATAAAGTTCTTGTCCTGGGGCGTCATTAAGCCGTTGCCCCGTGAGAGGAGGAAGATTTTGTGGTTGCGCTTGGCCCGCTTCGCGTCCTCAACCAGGTAAGTATTGCGTTGCTCCTCGGTCAAGTGCATGAGTTGTTGCGGGTTGGTGATTACCGGCAGGCCATTGTTCGGTGCGCGGCTGCTCGGTGGTGGCGGCTGTTGTTGCATATTCAGCGGTCGCTGCCCCTGAGGCGGACCGGCATGACGGGGGCCCTGGGGTGGCATGTTCTGGGGAGGAAGATTGTTCTGCAAGAACGGGGCACCAGGAGGCATAGCAGGAGGGGGCCCGCCATATAGCTCCGGCATCCCCGGGGGCGGAGGTGGCATGCCGCCTTTCTCAAGCTGCGCCTGCAACTCCGGGGGTAGCTGGGGGAAGCCATCAGGAAGCGTTGGGAATTGTTGAGGATGGCGCTGATACAGGTCGGCCATGGACTGGGGGATCTGCTGTGGAGGCAATCCTCCAATAGGATGGCCACGGTGGCGCATCTGTGCCTCGAGTGCCTCGACTTCCTCCAGGCTCATTATCTTCCGGCTCGGTGCTGGGGCCGGGGCCGGAGCGGGGCTCGGTTCAGCCTTCTGGGTCCAGACGCTCGATTTGGCTTGCAGGTCGGGGATATATCCAGGTTCAGAATACTTCTCGTAGCCCGTACGCCTAGAGGTCGACTCCGAGGGGATCGCCGCGGCCGGGGCAGCTTTCTGGGCGGGTGCCGGTGCGGCCTGGGGGTGTTGCAAGCTGTAGCGAACCTGCTCCTCTCCAATGACATCAGCCACACCAGCAGTCCTTCCAAAGAAATCGAAGTCTCTGCCGACGGGTGCGGCCTCTCCACCGCCGCCGAAGGTGTCGTCGTTGAACTCGTCCTGATCGTCATCGAGCCGGTCGCCAAGGCCGTCGTAGGTATCCTCGAAGTCAACGCTGGGTGAATTATCAGCACACCATTCAAGTCCCATCATCATCTTTGAAGGGGAAAGCTCACGCGTCACCATCCACGAACTTATCAGCCAAAGCGACTTGCGCGAAGGGGTCCGAGTTCTCGAAGAAACCCTTGGGAGCTCCAGGGCCGCGGCCGCGATCCCTGGGCAGGGTGGTATCGAAGCCAAAGAAAGACATGCCTCTTTGGTCGAATAGAGGAGAAGGGAGGAATGGGGAGTAAAGTGGAAGGATGGTGGGGGGAGATGAGGAGCGAGTCGGATGGAGCGAAGTTCTGGAGTGCGCCTGCCTCAGGCATCAACACCACGCCAAGTGTGTCGATCCGATGCGTCCACTCTTTCGATGTTTGACTCGACTCCACGAGGGGACATCTGAAACAAATGCAATATCAATTTGACCTGTCCGGTGATTTCTATACATCGCGAACCATTTTAATCATTTAGTGTTGATCGCCACTAAACTGTGTCCAAAATAGCCAAGACACCTGAGGTTGTCAATGGGGCATTCACGACACCTGTAATCTCCCTTTTGGTCTCCTCGATCGACACGGCAGAGAATAGACATTTGCATCATCACTCAAATCACGAAATTTGAGAGGCCAACCTTGGAGAGACACGAGGACACCTCTCGCCAAGTTCCCCTGAGAGTTCGGAATTGTCTCGAACCGGTGAAACCACGCGGCTGAAAGCGGTTGTCGCCATTGTCTTGCGTGGCTTTCAGTCCTTCTTCTTCCGCTCCACTTCTCATCCTCAACGGTCTTTTCTCTTTCTCGCAGATGTCTTTATCTCTATAACGTGGATTGGTCTCAATTCTGCAGGCCTTTTTTCCCTGTGACGCTCGCTAGCCCTGCCTCATAGGCAGCGTTTTTCTCCACTCGCCACCATGTCCTCCGCGCGGTATACCCGCTATCTGGTAGTCGCCCTCGTGGTAAGGCTTGACTCCTTCTGAGGATCTATCCGTTGATCGCGACACGGCTAACAACGTCCAGGGCTTGACCTTTTTCTACTTCATCTCCCGAACCTCCCTCCAAATCCCCAGCACCGCCTCATTCCCCAATCATTCTCCCTCATACGAAGACTTCAAGGCGCAAAAGGTACAGCCTTCCGGAAATAACAGTAGCGAGCGGGTAAATGCCACTTTTGTCACCCTCGCCCGCAACAGCGATATCTGGGAAATCGCCAAGTCCATCCGCACGGTGGAAGACCGATTCAACCGGAACTACAACTATGACTGGGTGTTCCTGAACGACGGCGACTTTGACGATGACTTCAAGAAGCTCACTACATCATTGGTATCCGGAAACACCTTTTACGGCCGGATTCCCAAGGACCATTGGTCCTACCCCGAGTGGATCGACCAGGACAAGGCGAAGGAAGCGCGCGAAGAGATGGATCGCAAGAAGATCATCTACGGAGGCTCCGAGAGTTATCGCCACATGTGCCGCTACGAGTCTGGATTCTTCTTCCGTCATCCGCTGATGTTGAACTACGAGTTCTACTGGCGCGTCGAGCCCAGCATCGAGCTCTTCTGTGATATCGGCAACGATCCCTTCCGCTTCATGAAGGAGAACGACAAGAAATACAGCTTCGTCATCAGCCTTTACGAGTACTACGAGACTATTCCTACGCTGTGGGATAGCGTGAAGAAGTTCATGAACAACCACCCCGAGCACATCCCCAAAGGAAACGCCATGGACTTCATCAGCGAGGACGGTGGCGAGTCCTACAATAAGTGCCACTTCGTATGTATCCATCACAATCTTCACACAGCTATTCAGAGAACTAATTTTTCTCCCAGTGGTCCAACTTTGAGATTGGCAGCCTGGAATGGCTGCGCTCCAAGGAGTACATCGACTACTTCTCTTCCCTGGATCAGGACGGCGGTTTCTTCTACGAGCGTTGGGGCGACGCACCCGTCCACTCGATTGCCGCTGCTATCATGCTGAAGAAGGAGCAAATCCACTTCTTCAACGAGATTGCCTACTACCACGTGCCATTCACACACTGCCCGACCGACGAGCAGACGAGGCTGGACCTCCGCTGCCACTGCAAGCCGGACGAGAACTTCGACTGGAAAGGCTATTCTTGTAAGTTTACAAAACACCTTGCCCTGATAATACATCTTCTAACCTTGGGTCAGGCACCAATCGATGGTTCAAGGTGAACAACATGGAGAAACCCGACGGCTGGGACCAGAACGATTGACTCCTTGCGCTCGGACAATTTGGCATCATTGTGCTTTTTGTTAGCGTAGTCATTCTGCTCGTGAGCCAAAGTGTTCGGGCCTATCTATTCCTTCGGATACACTTCGTCATCAACTATCTAGTTGATCTTCGGAGCCGCTTCCGCAGCGGTCACAAGTACCGCTCAGTGAGTGAAAAGTGAACTCTTGATTCCATCTATGTTTGGTTCAAGGAAGGTGCCTCTTATGATGTATCAAGTTCCAAAAAAACACATGATCTCCTTTTGATTGTTTTCACGGTTCATTCCCCATACGCGGCAAATTGACATTCGATGCCTGCCTTGTTTTACTATGTCGATTCGGCAGCGTTTCTATTCGTTGCCCGCTGAGAAATGTTGGTTGCATGGTTTATCGGAGTACAAGAGGATCAGGACGAGCAGCTACTTTGTTATATCTCTGCTTTCCCAGCACGATGGATGCTTTTGGCTTTTTGTTCTCTAGAAGAAAGAAAACGAAAACTTCAAAGAACAAGTTTAATCAAAGGAGGGTAGCCAATTGATTTCGTAATGGTACATGCAATTCCAATCAATGAGAATGTCGCCCAAATTGCACAAATACAGAGTAAGAAAATAAAAAGATAAGGTATGACTTGTACACTCAGCCCCTCGGCCTCGAGGCGAACTCAACAAAGCCGGACTCAATACATCCACTCTTCATCAAACCAATTCAGTTTGACTGGACTTAGTTACCCTTGGGCTTCTTCGTTCCGTACTTCGACCGGGAGGTAACACGGCTTCCAACACCACCCTAAACGCAGATTAGCAAATGTCCTTAAAAGAAAGACCGTTCGGAGAAGTTCCTGAACATACCAAATCCATCGCACCACGAACCAAGTGGTACTTGACACCAGGGCAATCCTGAGCTCTGCCACCACGCACCTGAACCACACTGTGCTGCTGAATATTGTGGCCCTCACCCGGAATGATACTGGTAACGACCTTGCCCGAACTCAAGCGCACACGAGCAATCTTGCGCTCGCCAGAGTTAGGTTTCTTAGGCTTGGTGATACCGGTCTTGAGACACACGCCTTTCAGCGACGGGTGGTCCTTCAGCGCCGGAGACCGTCCACGCCGCGCGCGCTGGCCCTGGCGGCAGCCGCGACGAACTTGGTTGTAGGTTGCGCGGATTATAGGGGAGCTGGAGAATTTCCGGGACAGGG
Organism: Penicillium sp. S103-07; assembly: GCA_037042055.1. NCBI lineage: Eukaryota > Fungi > Ascomycota > Eurotiomycetes > Eurotiales > Aspergillaceae > Penicillium > Penicillium sp. S103-07. Next base: position 320,804 of record JAXQJQ010000010.1, on the reverse strand, counting down.
CGGAGAGGGTGAATGGGGTTTGCGTGCGGAAGATGGGCTTGAAGGTGAAGCGGCTCGGACTCGGGGTTTGGCCGGTCAGGGTGGAGGTTGTCAGGGTGCGGAGGGGGGTTGATGTTGTCGCCGGACGCTGGATGAGGTTCCGGAGGGCCCGGAGGGCCAGGGGTGTCATTAATTGATGCATTGTGGTGTTTCTTTTCGAAGTGAGTTATCGAGGTGTTGGATGGAAAGATGCGGATTAGAATTGATTGTATCATGTGACCTGCGCATGCGGTGGCTGTGGGTTACCGGAGGAGCTGGACGCGCTTCTCTCTCTGCCTGACGCTGTCCTCCGCATTTCGATCATCATCCTCGTTCCTTCTTGTATCTTCTTCTCTTTTGCAGCTGCTCTTGTTTCCGACAATCACTCATACTCTGCAAAATTGAATAAAGGACCCCGCCTTCATCCCGTTATAATGGTACGTTATCAAGCTGCGGACCTTGACCTCACCCTCCCAGTCAAGCCATCTCCGAGTCAGCCCGGAATCCCATCTGTCCAATTTCATCCTATCCTAGAGCCTAGCTCCAGCTCGCTATATACTTACCACTCAGTCTTTATCCAATTCAAAATAAATAACTAACGGCCCCAGTCTCTCCGCATCGCTCCCCCGAGTGGTAACCCCAGCTCAACCACCAACACCACCACCCGCCAAACACAGCTCTCAAAGGGCGCCCCCTCAGCGCCCGGTCTCCCCGATACCCTCCGTAACAAGATCACCCTCCCCGCTACCGCAACGGCCTCGTCCACCAACAGCCCAGCCTTGAATGACATCCCCTCCTCGACGCACCCGCTGGAGGCTCGCCTGCTCGCCTGGCGCGCAACCCAAGACGCAATGAAGATGGAGTCCCTGCGTCGGGCATACGGTATCGCCGAGCCCGTCCGCCGTGGCATGGAGCTGAAGATTGTCCGTGATGGCACATTCCGGCCCGCCGTTCTGGGCGGTATGAAGGGTGGCAACGTCCACGAGGATATTCTTGTGCTTGGAGGTCGGGATGCGGAGGTTAGCTGGGAGGATATCTTCCCTGGTATGTCATATCTTTTTTCTACGTGCTGGCTCGATTATATGGATATGAGCTGACTTTATCTTTCTTCAGGCGACGAGTTCCGGGAACCGCCTACCTTCCACGACGAGATGGAGAAGAGGCTGAAGATGGACTTCTAAGTGATGAATCTCGTTCTATGTTTGAATTGCTTGGCTTTTTTTTTACCCCCTCGGTCGACATGTGCAACTAGTCTCCTTTCCGCATTTCCTTCATTCCTCACGTCCCGATCTCATGTCAACGATAGAGAGATAGATACCAGATCAGCTGCATCGGTCTTGTGTTTGCATCTGTATGGCAGATGCCACGATGTAGCTGATCCAATCTCTTCTTTCAATTCATTACTAGGCTCCACGTACTGAATATTATGAAAGATGTCTGATACCTGTTAAGACTAAACCCTTCCAAACTCGAGACTGCGGTCAGAATCAAATGTTGAGTTGTATAGTAAAAAAGTCCCCCTATAAAGTATAAGAGTAGAAAGCATGTACACTACAAAACAGACCGGCAACCGAACAAGACAAATAGAGAGAGGGCGAAAATTGTAGATACACAAGTCCTAAGGCAAGCCATACAGAGAATGGACATTCGAGGAAGAGGGAGAACCAAAAGAAAAGGGATCGGATGGGTATATAGATATCAGAAGGGAGAGGCGGACAAAGAGGCAGGTCGAGACAGGAGGAAGCAAGCAGAGATGGTGAGACAGGTAAATAAACAGTCGTGATATCAATGGGTCGAGAGAAGGAAATGAAACGTCCAAACGCCGCTACCGGAGCGCATGGTCAACAATCAGGAGTCAGGTTTGGCTGTGCTGGGGTAAGGTGATCCTGCATCCAGGCAGGCTTGGTCGAGTAGCCGCGATGTCAGAGGGTGGAAGGTCGGGGTTAGATCGTAGGGTGGAGGTGCAATGTCACGGCTCCAGGTCAGGCTCGCAAGGCGTGAAGAGAAACGGACTGAGGGTCTTGTCGCGGATGCTCGGATGCTTCGGTGAAACGCTCATAGAATGATGCAGCGACAGCCGGGGCTGCGCTCACCGGCTTCGTGTCCATGGCCGTACTGTGCCTTGGCTCCTTTTGCGTCCTCTTCATCTACCACTTCTTGTGGTTTCACGGTCATATGTACAACATTGGGAGATTCCCGGCTGAATCTTGAGTCTATTTTGCTTCGTTAGTACAGGTGGCGAAAGGGTGTTCTTGAGGTCATGCAGTACGTACCAGACAGAGGTGACTTGTCATCCAGCAACTTTCCGAAGGAAATCAAACGAATTGAGCTCGGGGACGAAGGACGGGCTTCCCAGTCTAGAGAATGACAGAAGGGGTTAGATATCAACTCGCAGCTTACTCCGTTGCTTGCAAGGTGTAGACTTACCAGATCGCCACTCTCGCCAGATCAATTCTTTCAATGTATAAACGCTCATGGCAAACGGATCGTAATTCTCGACGTTGACCGACCGCTTCCGCAAGTACTTCCCATCAATGGTGAACGGATGCCGCGCCCCCGTCGTCAATAGCAACGTAATAGCCAGCGAAGGCCCGGCGTCCTCGACCTCCTTTCCCTCAAGGTCTGACTGCTCCTCCGAGAGTTCAGCGCCCACCTTGGGTTCTTCGTCAGTATCCATCGAAGGCGGGTCGGTATTCTGGGGCTGCGCGACAACGGGAGTGGACTCGTTCTGGGGAGTAATGGAGGAGCTAGTCGCTGCTGTCACGGGGGCGGCGCTTTCGCCACCGGTTGCGGGGTGGTTCGCGGCACCGGCTGACTGGGCGTGGTCCGACGGGACAGAGGCGGTGTTGTCAGATACAGACTCTGAGACGGCCGGAACGGTCGAGGGCTGTGCGAGTGTTGATTGCGCAGTCTGCGGAGAACTCGTGGCCCCCGACTCGTGGTCTTTGGACTCGAGCACCCCAGACTCAGCGTTGTCGTTAGAAGACATCTCTGTTGATGCCCCGTTGGCAGGTGGCAGTTGACTGAGGCCCCTGGGATGGGAACTGGGTACGCTGTCACCGGAGATGGGGCGTTCACAAGGTGAGAAAGTTGTAGAGAGAGGAGTTGGTCGATCTCGGCTCAGATGTGAGGAGTCAACCAACCGGGGGGCGCGCGATAGTCTTTTCGCTAGCGCGCCAACGAAGGATGAACTGCGCAGAAAATAGGAGGGGGCAATATAAGAACGAACGAAAGATACGAGAGGTCCTGACGAGGCGAGGAGAAAGAGATGCAGCGAAGGTCGGAAAATGAAGGGAAAAGAAGGAAAGGAGAGATCGGCAGGCCAAAAGGTCGCAGCGTGAAACTGACAAACAGGCTTGAGAAAAATCCCGCCTCGCCCCAAAACTAATTCGCGGGCATACGATAGACTGCTTAATTAGAGCTAGAATCTACTTACTCTATTCTACTTAATTAACGACGGGGGAGATAAGGAAGATCCGGGGAAAACGAGCGAGAACTAGACTTCCCACGCCCAGGTTGTTTGGCATTCCACTCTGCCATACCGGAACAAGGTTCAAGCATGTCATGTCCCAAACTTTGAAATAATTATAATCATTCTATAGGTGAACGGTGTTTCCCGTTCCGTCCCATGCTACCTAGGCTCGTGGAAGCCGAGACCGTGCCCCGATTTGGCTCTCCAGGCCAAATCGCAACGCTGACAAACAACTCTCGGTCGCACACGGCGATAGTGTTCAGGTGCCTCAAGAGGTGAATGACCTCATTTCTGGCCTAGAACCGGGCTGCATATGCAGGAAAGGTGGAGCGTTGATAACAAATACGGAGGGCCGGATGGGAATGTATCGAAGGATGAGGATCATCTGCCATGATCTCCAGGGCTTGATTAATGCCAGAAATTTTATCGATGGGGTTAGTTTGGCTCGATACATCATATGGCCAAATGCACTGGCAGGAGGGAAAAGCAGCGGATAACTATTTGCTACGAACTTGCGATAAAGGATCGGACATCAGTGTTCTGCGAGTCAGAGCCTGCGAGTCAGAGCCTGCGAGTCAGAGTTTGCGAGTCAGAGTTTGCGAGTCAGAGCCTGCGAGTCAGAACCTGCAAGTCTTATGGCGGGTCCATATGTTCATATCAATTATCTGCACCACGTTGGCTTCTCTCAAGATATGTCTATTATTTGAGATACAGGGGTATCCATGGGATCGATGCTCGGTAGCGACGGCAGATATTAATAGATCCGGCCCGTGGGCATTCAAGCCCGCATTAACCACAGACCCCGAAAAGTCTCGGCTTCTCAGTCAAGTAAGATATCGGGTCCGTCAATGTTTCAGGGTCTGGGGCGTGATTCGTGCGGTTCTTTGTCAGACGGGCCGGAGGTGCAAGGAAGCCCGTGTCCAGAATTCGAGGCATTTCGGTACGAGTAACTGGTTATGGCCAGGATGATGTACTTCCTGATTTAAATCCAGGCGGCATACTGCTCCAGAATCTCGTTCTTTACTCCCTCTGACCCGTGCCGCACACCCAACAGTCGTACATTGCCGATCTTCCCTCCAAAGTCATCTTTCACGGCACTCTCGTAGTTGGTGAAACGTTCATTCAGTCGTGTAATGACGGTTGGGTCGTCTCGAATAAGTAGCACAATAGCATCGTAGCCACCAGCACCGGGCACTACGCCGCCGATGACACCATCGATCTCGGAGAGGTTGTCCAGCAGCTCCGTCTGCACGCTCGGCTCGATGGGCACACCCGTCCGGCGGGTCATGGTGCGAATGAGGTGGCGTGTGCGCCCGATGAGAGTGCGGACATCTGAGAATTCACCGTCGATATTGGCATCTGGGTGCTGCGCCAGACGTTTAAGCTCCTGTCGCAGTCGTTCGTTGTTGTTTTGCAGGCTGGCCCAGAGAATGTCGGCCTCCTTCTGGTTTTCGCTTCTCCACTGGAGTACCTTCTTGACCATCGAGGGAGTCTGCGAGCCACATTCAACATCGCAAAGGACCATCTGCATCCCACGCGGAAGCTGCATGCCGAAATCGACACATTCAGTATCCCACGGGTGCTCTTGGTCGGCATCTTCAACGACGGCGAACAATCGTTCCTCAAAACCGGGTGTTCCTACGTCGCCAACGGATTCCAGGATAGCAGGCGAGAATCGCTTATACAAGCACGATCCGTACACGGCAGCAGCCACGTCGAATCCAGATCCAACCTTGCCCTGGGCTGCGCAGTGGGCAGCTTGAGCCAGGTTGTGGAGCTTGTCACGGCCAGCGCCAAGGTCGTCCGCTTGCATGGTACGATGGATGACCAGAGATGAAACTAAGGCAGTGACTAGAGCGGCGGACGAACCAAGTCCAGTCTTGTGGGCATCTTGAAGAGGAACACCGAAATTGACGAATCGTCCACCGCGCCCTTGAGATGCAGGGCCCCTTGAGGTGGCTGTCTCGGAGTAGTAGTCGTTATCAGCCAGGATGGTAACTGAGAGAGAACCAAAATCCTTCGAGTCAGCAACGTAGCTAATGTATGTTAATGCGTAGCTCAGCGAGGTCTCGACGAAAGGGTTCCGGGGACTGCATTTCTGCTGATTAGTTCACTTCCAGGCATATTATTGAGAAGAGAAGCGCACCCATCTCCCTTTTGAACCACCTTGACGCCGCCGCCATTCTCACAACGCTGGATTCCGTATTCCCAGATCGCATCAACGAATTGCGGCGAACGCACGACAACGGTATCCTCGGTTTCCTTCTCTTCGCCCTCCGGTCGAGTCGGCTGGGCCTCCCCACTCAATGCAGATTTAGCATCACTTGACCCAGAAGGTCCACGACGGTGACCCCTTCTGAGCTGTTGAACAACAACATGGATGCGCGCATCGAGGGCGAAAACGGTACCCGTATAGCTGCGATCGAGGACGAGGTAGCCACCGGTCAAGAGGACCTTGCCGGGGGCGGACAGCGCCGTTACGGAAGATGGTTGAGGGGACATGAATATCGACCGTGGGTTGTGGAGGGAAGGCGGGGAGAGATTGGGATATTTATGAAGGTGAGCCCCGCGGGGTCGAGTCAGGCGGGAGGCGCGATAGCTCGGGTAGGCGGAATGGGATCGATGCAGGGAGCGGAGTCAAGACTGCGTAGGCGTGCGCATGCAGCGTCGAAGAGTGTCGAGGGAACGGGGAAAGGGCGGGCATCGTCGGCGGGGAAAGCGTGTATCCAATTTTCCTAAAGGGGGCTAACGTGCCGGGCTTATCGTTGCACCGCATGCCCTAAAGCACCGTCATCTGCAAGTGATGGTCTTCATTTGCTCGGATAATAATATACTGCCCCTTGATTTGTTCGCTGTTTGGCGTATTTGGTTCCATCCGGTTTTTTGCATATTAGGTACCGGGAGAGCCTGACGCACACAGATCGAGAACATACCATCTACGATGGGATCGGTGATCTCGATATGTTTCTAGTTCGTTAATGCATTGCTCAAGCGACACACCTAGACCCATGGGTTCCCTCGCAACGGTCCAGGATTCCGAGTAGGATTCTGCTCAGAACCAATCCGGCCATTGGCTAAAGTCATGACTTCAAGATTTCTCGTTTAGCAACAGTCAACATTAAATGCAATGGTGTGAAATTGTATTTTTTGCTAATAGAACAATTGAGGTCGGCAGAACACATCGAGTTGGTTGTGTAGTGTAATGGTCATCACTGCGGATTCTGATTCCGCCAATCCCGGTTCGATCCCGGGCACGACCTTCCATCATTTCGTTTTTTATGAACCTCTGAAGAGTATCGCAAGACAATTTACAAATGTCGTAGCTTTTTTGAACAATTGACGTCCTGGTTTTGTTCATAAGTCGATCCTTTTTTAGCTGGACGAACGATCGGCACATAAGGTTTGGAGCCGCCGCAACCAAACCCGGATTTAGCACCGAACCTTGGAAGTACATTTTAATCATCGGGCGTTCGTTACGGCAGAACTAATTACCATTAAAATCATCAATGCTATACAAAATCATATGCAATCCTGTTGACATTGATATTCCAAATGAAAAACTCCGGACACTGCTTCAACAACAAAGATCAAGATCGTGGAAACCCAAACAAAGCAGCCGTGAACTCCCAAGGCCTCTAAGGTTTTGATTACTGTACAGGGTATTTGTATTGTTTGACCGACGCTGTCGGTCTGAAGTTGCAAATGGGCGCAGAATGGGCGGAGTCGTCGGTGAGTCTGCGCAACGATTCCCGCCGTGCCATTTCTCCCTAGTTCATACACCTCTTCGTTTAAGAGGCGGCAATCAGAAGAGAATAACCTGTTCACAAATTAAGCACTGGGCTTCCGCGCAATGATGCTATAGCTTGTGGTGGCCAGGCGCATGTTATCCATCTTGACGAACGCCTGACCGTCCAGACACAAGCGGTTGATCAAGGTCTTGAAGTGACGGGGCAGAACGTGCAGTTTGACGAGGGCGAGGATGACCTGGCGTAAGGTGCGGAAGTAAAGGTCAACGGTGTCGATCAGGGGGGCCTGTAAGCCGTCGATACTGGCGTTCTCGGAGAGTACGATCTCGAAGCCGCAGTCAGTCAGCGCCTTTTCCAAGCTCTCCTGGGTGGGGGTGCCGACGGCACCGATCAACGGCTTGACGCGACGCATGAGCTCGGCGTGTTCGGGGTTTGTGGGTTCATAGGCGGGCAGGCTGATCCAGTCCAGCAGCGAGATCTTGGCGCCGGGCTTGACCACCCGGAAGACCTCACTGAACAGAGCGGGGAGATCCTTGCATAGACTCAGGGCTTGGATCTGATAGAAGGCGTCGAAGCTCTCGTTGGCGAATGGAAGTGGCAGGCTGTTGAAATCTTGGACGACGAAGCTATTCTGGAGGCCGCGCTCTTCGTTGAAGGTCTTCGCTTGGGCGATCTGGTTGGGGTCGATATTGAGGCCGGTGACTTGGGCGCCCGAGTATTGCGCCATATGAGCAGCTACGCGCCCGCGACCGCAGCCGAGATCCAGAACCTTATCTCCAGCAGACAGACCGATGTTTTGAGCAATTGATCGCTCGTAGAGGATCTGGTTCTCCAAGACGCTGGCCTTGCGACTCATCCAAGGGGGAATGTACATTTTTTCGACATCACCGAGGGCACACAGGTGATTCAACACTCCGTAGTATGATTTCAAACAGTCGCCGACCTTCTCCTGATAGTTAGGGCCTAACACCTTGGTCATTTGCAGCTCGTCGGACCAATCAAGGTTGTATATGACGTATGACGCCATAAAGTCGTCGACCTCTTTGGGCGTCAAATTGGTCAGGTATCGGAAGGAGGTCCAGAAACTCTTCCACCGCTTCGGGGATGCCGAATTGTCGAGATCCTTTCCATGCTTTCCCAGCGCCGTCGCGAACAGCTTCTGCTTCTGCTCCGCGATCTCATCGAGGGAGCTGTCACTTTCGGAGCCGCGTCCAGTGCGCCCAGGATGGTGTGGCGTCTCCACTAGCGTTTGCGAGACCATTATGGGGCGAGGAAGCTTCTGAACAGAGCTATGTATCTGAGGGAACTATGAGAAGGGTATTTGCAGGAGGAAAGAAACCGCGAAGAGAGAAGCGAATGCTGTGTATTGGCCGATTCCCACCGCAACACGGCCGGGCCCGGCTGCAATTTATAAGCGGCGCGCTACGAGATTCCTTTTACTCCACGATCCGTAAAGATCATTCGCCAAGGTGAGCCCGTGAGCGGTCAAGTAGCCACATTTGTGGATTGTCACCAGACTTGAAAGCTCATTCCGGGTATCCCGGCAGTCGCGCCGAAGGGTAGATGCCCGGACCAGGTAAAAACCGCACTTTCTTTCGCCATCCGGATAACCAAAGATATTCTCTTAAAGGTTCCCATCAGCTTCACGCTCTACACAAGCCGGTGGTCATTTCCGGTGGAGCGTTCTACGAGTACGAGACGCTCAGGTACGGATGACGCGGGAAAGGGTCCCTGCGAGGAAATGAGTATCGTCATGGGAGTGACGATCTGGACCCACTTCTTTTAGTTCTTTTTTGACGATGAATACTCTTTTTCGACTGTAGGATACACATGGTAATAGTAATTCATGGCGTACTGGCACATCATCATACATGAGACCGCGGCGTGGAATGCAACATTTGAACGCCGAGCGCCTGCGGTGCTGCGGGGAGCTATCTGCTACACTTTCTATTAGGCCACCGACAAATGAAGCTCTAACCCTTTTTCGTTTGAGTCACAGTCTACCTGCGTGCCTGGAAGCGAATTATTAATTGTGGCGTTTCCCCCCTGTATAGTTTGATTCCATGGAGCATCTCGGTCTTATAGAGCGGGAAGGGCGCTGGAAGTATCGGAAGCTGCTTCGAGAAGCTCTACTTTCTTGATTTAAAAAAATTAAAAGAAAAATTTTAATCTAAACCCAAAATAGTCTATGTGGCCATGGCTCCCAGAGTGGGCCACGGGTCGGCTTTCGGAACGAACTGTCACGATTGAGCCTGGACTGAGTAATGCGTGAGGGACTTTGCCGTGAGTCCATTCGATACTACTAGTCCCCAGGGGATCCTCTTACAGATCCCGCATACGGTAGGGCAATTTGGCCCGAAACTCGGACCCCGACGACTTCCCGTATATCCGGGGCCGGTCACGTGTAAGCCCAATCGAGTATCATGTTCCTGCAGACTAGTCGCTAGGGCGCCTTAGTAGTGGCTTTAAATGACCGGCGCCGAAGACGATTCGGATATCTGCGGAACGTGTTGTGTCGCCGGAGATACTTGGCAATGCTTCTTTAGAACCGGTGTGTCTCCGCTGCTATTAATTTGAACCACTTGGCTGGTGCGGTGCTTCCAATTTACACCGAAAACGCCGTGGCACGTGTTAAAAGGTAAGAAATGGGGTGATTCGTAGTGCGAGTGATTCGAGACAGATCCGGGTTTTGTACTCGGGTCGAATTGATTTCCAGGAGCAAAGTTGTAACACGGCGTTACTTATCGCATTGTAAGATCAACAGCGTTGGTTCAATCGCCGGTGATGCAAGCCACGGCGCGCGCGGTGGAGTCCAGGCCGGGCGGTCCACAAAAAAATTCGAACCTGCATATCAGTACTCTATCAGTACTATATTCACCAAGCGATGATGAAATTCTCGATGGGGGCCTCTTTCCCGGTAGGGCCTCGTGCGGGTACCCGCTGAGGTACCTGAGGCACATAGCTGTATATAAATCGACGTGAGTCATACCATTTCAAGCACATGGAGATTCCCCTGGGCCACAGAGTCCCGTGGGGGTTGCCAGCTCGACATAGCCCTCGTCTACGACTGAGGTAATGATCGGATGGCGGCCGTTGAGACCTTTTACCGAATAGATCCAAAGAAATGCCCCCTCCTCGCAGCCACGGGCCTACACTTGGAACCGACACCAGAACCTGATTTACATCGCATTGATGCCCATTGAACAGCGAGTGATCGTCGTCAGACACTCGTATGCCTTGAGTCATTCGGCACACCGTGCAGGGTGACCCTTATCGAAACGGGAATCTGATAACGAGCGAACCAAACAAGTGAATGAGCAGAGAACGATAGTACATAATGGGTGCTACCGCGGGGCATCTCGACGGAGATCCAGCGGGCGTGTTGGGAGGGGTGCGATTTGTTTCGCGAAGGCTGCCCCTCCCCCCGCGATGATCGGGCTGAGAGGCGTGGCCCAAGTGTAGACACGGGACATGGATATCGATCGACGTGTATCCGAGCATCCTGCTTTTGTCTATTATGGCAGGCCCCGTTCTGACGTCAGATAGTCAATCATTGTACTTTGCGTTTCGCTTCGTGTTCGAGTGGATATCGTGAAAAGTACATGTACGGTAGGTACTCTCTGCGGGATCCTGAAGGATGCGGCAAGGGCGATATCCGTGGTCATGTCTGCATTTTAGGGAACCTGCATTTACTGTTGCATAGGCGGTCTCCGTGATCACCGATCTCTCAGTGTGGGCTCTGGTGAGACTATATTATCCAGCACTGACTTCGGAAGCCTCATCCTTGGGAGAATACTGCCCAAGCGCCCAACTTGAATCCCATTTCACCATCACGTGATGTGACCGTGTGGCCTGAGGCCATAGATACCACCCCTTTCCTTGGCACGCTTGGTCGATTCCCGGGACTGGATTCAACGTCTCTTGGCAATCGTCGATTACATCTACCGTCTTATCCCCTATTCTCATACTCTCTCTCCATAACTTTTCTGAGAACAGTGTTTCATACAACCAACTTGGGAGAAATAACCTTAAGGAAGGTTGGGATCACGAATGCTGACGCCGAGAAAACCCTAGAATGCTAGGACCCTCGTAATCCCTCGGAGTCAAGAGTCAACCTCCGCGTCGCGTTATCCCCTTGAGTCCCTCCTTATCCCCGTCGGGCAAACCGGGAGGCCGAGTGCCGCCGGGGAAGTTCAGCGTCAGCTCCGAGAAGAAAAAGAACCGGGAAGATGGTGACTCATCCAGGAACCCACCAGGGGAATCGCGATATGATTGGCTGAAAGTCTACGTCTTCGGGTTTTTCACACATAAGAGGCCAGCTGACCTGTTGACATCTGGCGCAAACCGGGTTTCATCCTGGTACTGAGTACTTTGCTCTGCGAGCACAATGTACTCGTCTCGTGGTACAGTGTACTTTAGAAAAATGTTGACGTGTTTGAATCTTGGTCCTCGATAGAACTAGGAAACAGGCTAGATAATAGCAAGTAGCGAAACTCGGGGGGCATTTTACCTATGAATTGAAGGTACCAAGTACATCGAGAGGATTCCCCGGAGAGGATCGGCCCTAGACACTCCTGGCCCACTGTGCGACTCCATCTCCTTCTGGAATCCCGCTATTTTTTTTTAGGCCTCTCCCTTTTTACTTAGGCTTCCTCTTTCCCTGCCATTTTATTCCCCATCGCCACCAGGACCTGTCTGTACGCGGGTCTTAATTCTACAAGCCCTTCCTTCCCAACTCTGCCCTAGCGCGTTCATTGGCGGCTCGGTCGTCCAATGAACCTGCACTTAAATTACTATTCTGAGTGCAAGGTGAGTTTCGACCGCGCGATCTGCACGCGTTCTCTGATTCTCTGGCCCTAACATCGAAACAGCATTGCCTCTTCACTCTGAAGAGGTCCCCCGCTAGATAAATGGTTTTTAAACCGTTCACCCATCTCGCGCGCCAGAGTTTCACCAAAGCCTTCACCCATGGCTATGCTCAGTCGGTAGTCGCGGCGTCGCAGTCTTCATACGCGTCGTCCACCACCTTAAACTCCCTCGCTACCCAACCCGCCAAATTCTCTCGCACACAACTCCAAAATGCTTTCTCCAACGCGTCCAGCTCCTCCGGCGCCGGCGCCAAAGCGAGTCAGGGAGGCTCAGGTTCAGGGGATTTCGGTTTAGCTGCTTATTACGCCGCCTGGCAGCATGCCCAGCAGACCGGCGATGACAGTGACTGGCGCTCGGTTCAGTTCAAGCGCCGTATCGGGTGGAAGCCTTCCGCTGAGGATGCCGATGGCAAAGAGGAGAGGGCCCCTTCGCCCGAAAACGTGCCACCCCATCTTACCAAGGCCGCTGTGCACGAGGATGTCAGCGCTCAGGTTGAAGAGGCCGTTGCCCGAGAGATCCAGATCCAGGAGGAACAAGCACGGGCGGAGGAAGCGTCGGATGCAATCGAGACCGCCGAGTCTGTTGAAGATGCGCTGGTGACCGAGGCTATCTCCCACGAGACCAAGGCCGCCTCGGAACGCATTGTCCAGCTGGCCACTTCGAAGGACTATGCCGCGATCCCTGCGGCCTTCCAGTCATTGCTCAAGGATGGCATGATCCCGACTGTCGATGCATACAATGCCCTCCTCGTCGCCGCCATCCAGCTCAACCCTGATCCCGCCCAGGCCATCCCCAAGGCCCTGGATGTCTACTCTGATATGCTTCGTCGTAGGGTAATTCCCGATGAAGATACTTACCAAACCCTCGTCCAGCTGCTGGTGACCCAGGCGCACGAGATCATCAAGGCCAAAGAGGTGCTCGAACGGCAACGTGTCCGCTATGGCGGTATGGAGGAGCCTGGCAAGTTTATGCTTCAGTCCAGCGAACTGGAGCGTGATATTCTTGCCGAGGACCACTCCTTGTCCATCGCCGTCAAGCTTTTCAATACTGCCACGACACGCCACTCCCGACTCGTGTTCCCGCTCGACGTCTACCGCAATCTCATCATTGCCTGTGCCCGCGAGGGTATGGTGGAGGACATGATCCGTATCTACTCCCACATGGAACAGCAAAAGGTTACTCCCCATGCGACTATCTTCCCATGCATGATCGATGCTTTTGCTGGTACCGGTGACCTCAAGAGCGCCGTGGAATGCTACAACGAGTACCGCACCCTTGCAGTTTCGGACGACAATGGAGTGTTCACTATTGTCAAGCGCCTGGACGGTGAGGTATACGCTGCTCTGATCCGTGCCTACTTGTCCTGTGGCAGAGAAGAGGGTGCCCAGGGCTTCCTTGACCGGATTCGCTCTTCGTTCGACACCGTCACCGAGAACCGTGAGGGTCGGTGGACTGCAGTGGAAGAAGTGATTGTGCAGGATGCACTCGTGCAACACTCATTGAATGCCGGTGAGCATAGCAAGGCCCTGGAGCTGGCCAAGGCCCAATTGCATGATGAGGCTCGGGACCATACCATCTCCCGAATCTGTATTGAGGCGGCTGATGCCGGCGATCTTACGACTGCTTCCGAGGCATACGATCGCCTGTCGACCAACCCTGATGTCCGACAGAACCCCGCTATCTCACTTCTCGCTCTTCACATTCGTCGGGGCAACGTTTCGGCGGCCCGCTCCCTATGGATTATGCTGACCACCGTGGGTCAGGCAACCCCGGATCTGATCCAGCCGACCACCATGTACGCGGTTGCGCTACTGAAGAGTGGCCAGGTTGAGGAGGGCCTACACGAGGCGCGCAACATGTTTGCCCGCATTCGCAACGCCTCTGCCAACCAAATCACCACCCCTACCACCGCACGTGAGCAGGTCACCGAGTCCCTCCACCTATTTGGTCGCGTCCTTATGCAGACGGCCGCTGTTCTCTCGCCTTCTGCATCCATGACTCTTCTGTGGTCTATGATTGAGAATGGCGGTCTGGTGTCCCCCCTGGCCGAACATGCCGTCGCCAGCCTCGGACCCGTGGGCATCTCTCAGCTGAACCCAAGCGACCTCACCCTGGCCCTCCAGGTCCAGGCTGGTATGATGGCCAGTAACAGTGCGGTGCTTTTCGATGTGGCCCACCCTGTCCGCTTTGCGCACATGCTCGACGTCGCCCTGTCGTCTTCTCTCCCGCTGGATACGTACACGACTCACCTGGTCGATCAGGCTGTCGCCAAGCTCTTCGCCAGTCGCCCTGATGTCGTCAAGCGATGGCAGGACCACCTGGAGGCGTCTACCCAGGCTTCCTTCCTGTCTGAACGCCACAGCCCCGTTTCCATGGCCGAGACCTCCATCACGACCCCGTCTTCCAGCCCCGACTCCTTCGACCCCTATGCCCAGGCCACCGACTTCCGAGGGTCTGCTATTATTGCCGATGAGCTCGAGAAGACCGCCGGTCGGGCGGAGACTCACCTCAACGAGGCTTTGATCCGGCTCAAGAACATGCGTCGCATTGGTCGTCACCCTCGCTACATCACGTACGCGAAGCTGATCATCGCCGCCGCCAAGGTCAACCGCATGGAACTGGTCAACGAGATCCACAACATGGCGCGCGCCGATGTCCCCCTCAACCCGGCTTACAATGCTATCAAGTACGGTTGGGTTTCAATCCTCGATGCCATGGTCTCTGCCTGCCTCACTCTTGGTGACCGTCGACTGGCTGGCCAATTCCACGAGGAGCTGCTCGGCCTGGGCTCTGCGCCCTCTGCGAACACCTTTGGCTTGTACATCACCACGTTGAAGGAATCGACCAAGACTTTCGACGAGGCCACTGAGGCTCTGAAGATTTTCCATCGCGCAGTTGCTGAGGGTGTCGAGCCCACTTCGTTCCTCTACAATGCTCTGATCGGTAAGCTGGGCAAGGCTCGTCGTATCGATGACTGCCTCGCCTATTTCGCCGAGATGCGTGCCAACAACGTGCGTCCGACTAGCGTCACCTACGGAACCATTGTCAACGCCCTCTGCCGTGTCAGTGACGAGCGCTTCGCCGAGGAGATGTTCGAGGAGATGGAGTCCATGCCTAACTACAAGCCGCGTCCTGCTCCCTACAACTCCATGATCCAATACTTCCTGAACACCAAGAGCGACCGCAGCAAGGTTCTCGCTTACTATGAGCGCATGCAGGCCCGCCACATCAAGCCCACCATGCACACCTACAAGCTGCTCATTGACGCGCACGCCTCGCTCGAGCCAATGGACATGGAAGCCGCCGAGAAGGTTCTCGAGTCCATGCAGGCAGCCGGTCAGCAGCCCGACGCCGTGCACTACGCCTCCCTTGTCCACGCTAAGGGCTGTGTCCAGCACGACCTACCTGCTGCTCGCAAGGTCTTCGACTCCGTCGTCTCTGACCGCCGCGTGCGCCTGCAACCCTGCCTCTACCAGGCCCTTTTCGAAGCGATGGTGGCCAACAACCACGTCGCCGACACCGAGGAAATTGTCAAGGACATGGTGCAACGCAATGTCGAGATGACCGCCTACATCGCTAACACGCTGATTCACGGCTGGGCCGTCGAGGGCAACGTCTCGAAGGCCAAGGCCATCTATGATGGCATCGGCATTTCCAAGCGCGAGCCCAGCACCTACGAGGCCATGACTCGTGCCTTCCTGGGCGCCGACGACCGCACAGCTGCCGCCGGCATCGTCCAGGAGATGATGTCCCGTGGCTACCCCTCCGCCGTGGCCAGCAAGATCATCGATCTCGTCAGCACCTCTACTTCCATATAATCTGCTATTTCTTGTCGATTTCTTTTCCTGGCTACCGTCTACCAGGGTTCTTTTACCCCCTTTAATCTTTTCGATTGATCAAAACCCTACATTCACCTCGTCAGGGCTGGATCCCTTCGGTGTGGGCTTCGGTTCGGCGCATGTAGGGGTGGCGGTGGTTGGATAACAGATTTGCAATTTCCGGATGTGTTTGTTTTTTGATATCATGGCATTCAGCGAGACCGGCGTTGAAAAATGGCGGGGAGTTTTTTCTTTTATGTATACCATTTTCGCGATATGATGTTCATAGACCCATCTCAACTCTGCATGGCGCTTCCATGCGCCCAACGAAATACAAAAAAAATGATTGAGCATTTTGGTTTCTGTAAACTTGCACCTTAAGACACCAGAGCACGTTTCCAAGGTTGCAGGTATATCAATGTGATGGTAGACGTCGCCCTCGGAAGTATGGCATGACGTCGGGTTCATCCGCAACTTTCCACGATTTCCAGTTCCAGCCCTTTAACCTCGTGCAGCAGTTTGACTCTCTAGACCACCATACTTAGGTTTACTTCGGTCCTGCCATTGACCTGTTAAGTGATACGAGACACATTTCATGCTGTCTCCTCTCCCTACGCCCATCGCCTTTGACTCGTTTCTCCGCATCGGCATCGCAGTTTCCCGCCAACCCCGCTCACGACATTTGCATTCTTTCAGACCACGACTCGCCTGCAACCCGGGCATGTCGCAGAACGTCGAGGCGGATGCCCAGTCACGGCGTCCCAAGAAGCTTATCTGTACGCAAGAACCTACCGTTACCACCTGCCCGTTCCCACAATACGCCGCATCGCGGGGAACCCGATGAGAGCTTCAAGCTGACCACCATGTTACTTAACAGTTGCACCCGGTGACATTAAAGCTACATCCGACTCTCCAGAGCCACCAGCACTGGCACAATCCGCCGTGCCCTCCCGCCTCAACCCCGAAGCCCTCCGCTCCGAGACTTCGACGCCCAACTCTACCTCGGAAAGTCATGTCATGTCGCACCCCGCGCGAGCCCACCAATTCGTGACCAACCCGCCTCTTACAATCTCCCAGATGCATGGCACCAATCCGCTGCACCAATTCAATACTTGGTTCCACGATCCTCGATTAACGCCCAGCTCGTCACCTGAGACTTGCACGCTTGCTACAGCCGAGCTCCCTTCCGGCCGCGTTAGTGCACGTATCCTCTACCTTAAGGAGTTAGATGAGCATGGATGGGTGGTCTACAGTAATTGGGGTAGCCGGGAAGGTAAAGGCCGGCAGGTCTGGGGCCCGGATGCCAACACAGATACGATCGGATCTATACCCGCACCAGGAGAACTCTCCCAACTGGGCAATAGATGGGGTGCACTGACATTTCTCTGGGCATCCGTGGAACGCCAGGTCCGTATCGAAGGCATGCTGGAACCGCTGAGTCGCGAGGAGAGTGAACTATACTGGCACACGCGCGAACGCGGCAGTCAGATCGGCGCCTGGGCCAGCTGGCAGAGTCGGGTGCTGTGGTCTGCGGAGCCATTGCAGCTCGCTGAGAACCAGCGTCGCAAGAGCGTCGCTAAGTTGCAGGACGAGGTTCCCACCGACATCGACGAGACGGATATCGATGATGGCCGCGCGCTACTTGAGGAGCGGGTCAAGGATATGGAGCGGCAATTTGCCGGTGTTGAGAAGATTCCTCTTCCACCTTTCTGGGGCGGCGTGCGTCTTGTGCCGGAGTCCGTTGAGTTCTGGCAGGGTCGAAAGAGTCGATTGCATGATCGGTTCCGTTATGTGCGGGTTGAGGGATCTGGCGTCGGCGGTGATGCGCAGTGGAGGGTGCAGAGGCTTTCTCCATGAGCATTTCTTCTTTGAGACTAGAAATTCTAGATGTATACACGAATATATTGTCCAGTCCTGGAGTTCGGTTTTGATACTTTGATATCGTCGATCACTATCTTATCGGGTCTTGGCATTTCGACCTCCCTTGACGCGCTGTGGCTTCGGATCTCTGCATTTTATACAATAGTCCAGCTCCATCCTTCATTCATCTATCATCTTCGTACATAAAACACCCGCAATGGCTCCTCAGCCCGTACAAAAGTCTACCACCTCTCCCTGGATAGTCCTCGCCGTGGCGAGCGGCGCATTCGCTGCGCTGAACGGGGTCTTCGCAAAGCTGTAAGTTGAACCTAGCAACATGGAGAATCTATACCTGCAAATGAGAATCACCTATTCACACATTCGGTAGCACAACGGACAACAACACAACCGCCTTTGCGCAGTCCCTCGCGCACCTCTTCGGCTTGGACTCTTCGCCGTTCCTAGAGCTCCTCGTGCGCGGTGTATGTCTCCGGTTATTCTCTTGTTCCTGGAGCTTTGATGCATGAGATCTGTGGAACTAGGTGTTATGTTATACTGACTCTTTTTACCAGGCTTGTCTGGGCCTCAACGTCGTCTGCAACATCATCATGTGGGCTCTCTTCACCCGTGCCTTGACGGCCGGCCCGTCTACCGTGAAAGTGTCAATTACCAACACCGCATCGAACTTCCTGGCTACCGCCTTGCTGGGCATGATTGTGTTCCGCGAGGCTGTCGGTGGGCTGTGGTGGCTTGGAGCTGCGATGATGGGGGCGGGTTGTATTTTGGTTGGGATGCGTGAGGGGGCATAGAGAGACTAGATACCTGAAACGTGAACATAGCTAAACGGATATCTACCAAAAAGACCAATGAGACCCAAATCCCTGGATTGATCACAAGCAAATGCTTTACATGTTCACAACACCTCTATCAATCTATATCCACGAGTTATTACAAACTAGCGACTGGATCGCTCCTCTCTGTCCTCTAATTCCACAACCCCATCATCTTCCGTGCCGTCCAAGATCCCCGATTCTGGTGGCGCGGGCCGGCGCCTATCTTGCAATAGGACAGACCGACTGCGTCCAATTTTCCCAGACACAAAGCCAGCAACAGTCTGGATGAGTCGCCATAAACGGTCCTCCAGTGTCTCTGGCGCAGGGGTGTTGAGATGCCCGCCCAATGGAGCAGAGGCAAACTCGGAAGAGCTGGTCGCAGCTAGAGCGTGCTCTTCCGCCTCAACCTTGAACTGGTACTTTAAGCAGTCCTTGACGGTGACTAGGCCCGTCAGACGGCCGCGGTGTTCGACAAGGATAACGCGCGGGCCCATCTTCTTGAAGATCTCCATCACGGTCTCGAGCGGGAGGCGCGGGTGTACGGTCAGCGGCGTGTGGTCTACGTATCGTGAGAAATCGACAACTGCGGCACCAACGCTGTCCTGGATACTGTCGAAGGTCTCGGCGGTCCGCGACTGGGAGACGGATGCTCGTCGGGCGACGGCTGCTTCGGCTGCTTCTTTGGTGAAGACACACCGTGCGCGTGGTGAGACGAGTCCGTCGCTGCGTGCACGATCAATAGCGTATCGTAGCTCGGTACGGCCAATATAGCCGACCAATGTCTTGGTATTCCGGTCCTCGACGATCGGGAAACCCTGGAACTTGTTGTCGCTCAGCAGGTGCTCTGCCTCGCGTACTGGGAAGTCCGAGGCAGGCAGGGTGAGCGGGTCCGTGGTCATTGCGTGCGAGACTGGGACGTTGAAGACATGCTCTTCCTTATTGTCCAAGAATGGGAAACCGTTGAACCAGATCATTCGATCCGCGATGCCGCCATTGCCGAAGCGGTCTCCAACGGCTTTGGTTACGCCAACAACGATCTAGGGAGCTCAAGTTAGCTGATTTAAGCCGATGCCAAGCGCTTGAGAGACATACCATGGTCGGGAGAATATAGGTTAGGGCTCCTGTCAGCTCGAACATGATAACTGTCACGGAAATGGTGAGGTGCATGATTCCACTGAGGGCTGCGCCAGCGCCCAGGAAGGCGTATGTGCCTGGAGTGATGCAGGGAACATCCGGCTTGCATGACGCAAAGAATGCGGCATTGGGGAAGGATTCATGTAGTGCCTGCACCATGATTCCTACCATGCGGCCGAATGATGCACCAATAGCCATCGATGGGACGAAAATGCCGGCTGGAACTTTGCACCCGTAGGAGATAATGACCAGCCCAGTGCGCAGAATGGTAGCAATAGCTAGCGAAAATACCACCGACCAGCGATTTTTGGCTCTGTAAATAACAACGTCAGTTATCTGATAGTCTAGGGGTGTGGGGATGTTCATACTCGCAGAGCCCGTCATAGTCGTGTCCGCCTCCACATTCGCGGAAGAGAATCTCCATCATCTCCGTCATGTTGATCCTCAAGAACATATTCGGATAACACAGGACTGCAGTAAGGGCAGCAAGAACCACAGACTCGGTGATAGGCCATTGAGACAGGTACTTCTTGCGGAACGCGGCCATTCGAAGATTCCATTTTATCACGAATGCACCGTAAAGACCGCCAAATACACCCAGTAATGCAAAAAAGAGCAGCTCAAAAAAATGCCATGTGCGATCATATTGGACTTGGAACATAACCAGCTGGCCAGTCCTAAATGGGTTCAAACCCTGCAGAAAATCAGTATAATTCTTCGAGAAAAAAAGTGATGAGAAAACTCACAGCTAGCACACCGGTCGCAACCAGGGCACAGAAGTAGCTACGCCAGAGAGTCTTGAGTGGGAAATAATTGGCCATTTCCTGTTGCCATCAGCATCTGCTTGTCCTAGACATATTCTCGAACGTACCTCTAATGAGAAAAGCACACCACCAATTGGGCTGCCAAAAGCAACAGCCACACCCGCTGCCGCCGAGGCAGTCAGGATTTCCCTCGTCTTCGACGCACTCTGCTTGTATTTGCCGAAGAATCGAGAGATCACATTGCCCGTGCAAACAGCGAAATGAACACTAGGCCCTTCTTTACCAACGGATAGGCCAGAAGCAATAGCCAATGGTAAAGCAATCGACTTGATGAGAAGGGTCCAGGCTCCTAAGAAGCCCTTCATGACGAACCCCGCAATGATACATTTGATCTCTGAGATACCAGAGCCTGCGGCATATGGTGCAAAAGAATTGACAAGAATCGCTGCAACGAAAGAAAGTAACACCTAGTTGAGTGTCAGCCCGCAAAAGCTTCAGGTGCGCGCGGAATGGAGCCTTACGGCGAAAAAGAAGTAAACCACGTAGTTGACCGGCCAGAAGCCGGTCCAGTGTTTCCACTCGGGGCATCCTGTCAAGTAATATCAGCCGTGTTCAAACCTTGCCCAATGCAGCCTGCATACCTCCTTCAGCACCCCAGCAGCAAAACTGTTCGTTCAGATAGAATGCAGTGGTACAGTGGCCCAGCTTGATATCGGACAACCACTCAGTGATGATATTTAAAAGAGCCGAGTTGAGTCCAATTGCCATTCCGACAAGTGTGACCACCAGCCAGGCCTGTCCGGCATCGTAAGACTCTCGCATTTTGCGTCGCCAACCAAAGACACCTTCTTGATCCCAGAATCCCCCGCCACCCCGTCGCTTGGCGCGGCGAGCGCTCTGTTCATATACCGCATCCTGCACCCAATCTATGGTAGTGAAATCCTCATAGCGCTTGATTTCGCTGATTTCCTCTGTGATTGCGGTGGGTTGGACATCGGGAGCCGGCTCGGGATCGATGGGAGAGGACACAGAGCGACCGGACAATCTGCGGAAATTACGACGCTCGTTTAGGATCGAAGGCGACCGCAAGGTCGAAGAGGGGCGATTCGAGGTCATAACATCGACCGGTACGATGGAACCAGCATAGTCGAACTCGAGCTATGTCGAGGCTGTTCCACCGCGACTAGGAGGTCGCAGAAGCGCTGCTGGAGAATATACAGCTCAGACTGGAAAGCCTTGACTGCACTCGATTCAGCGCTCAAATGGATTCCCGGCTCGCACAACACAGTTGGGCGTAGTCGAGCAATTTCGATAGAAACGGAGGTCGAGGTTTCGACGAGTCCGCGCCAAGTATCGATAACGGGAGCTGCTGAGATAACCTTGGAACGCGGCGCACGCGCGTGGTCCTACCCTCTACACTTTACACGCCACACTCGCCCCCTTCTGCTGCAGATATAAACGCTCGCCACTGCGAAAGGGGACCATTGTTTCTTCTAATCGTCTTCAACTTCACGGACAATTCACAGACATCCCACCATGGCGTCGAAGAACACGGGCGACCCCGATGAGATCACCGGCCAGAGCGCCCTTCCCAGTGCGTATAGGACCCCAAAGAGACGAGACGAGAGACTGACAGGCTCCTAGTTTCTCGAATCAAGAAGATCATTCAACTCGACGAAGATATCGTACAATGCTCCAACAATTCGACTTTTGTCATCGCTATGGCTACTGTGCGCAACCCCCTCAGCCACCAACCATGTCTCCCGGGCACTTACTGATGCCTTTCTCAGGAAATGTTCATTCAGCACCTCGCCGAACAAGCTCACAACGTGGTTAAATCAGAACGGAAGCCGCGAAAGACCGTCCAATACAAGGATCTGGGTGAGTAGTGACTAGCAACACGACATGAGCGACGCGCTAACGTACAATAGCTACGGCGGTTTCGCACATTGATAATCTCGAGTTCCTCGCTGATGTGATCCCCAAGACTACGACATACAAACAATTCAAAGAGAAGAAGGCAAAGGACGCCGCCAAGTCGGCCGAGATGGAAAAGGGCCAGCGCACGCTGAATGGAACTGGTGCGCCTGCTGGCAATACGAACGGTGCTCCAGCTGAAACGACACCCCGGGCGGAAGAGCCAACGACATCGTCACCATCGGTTCCTCGCACACCCGTGGTGCCCGTGAGTGCGCTGATCACAGACCGGACGGTCGAGCCCTCGGTCCGCCACGACCCGGATGTTGAAATGCAGGGTTAGGTGTGGGAGTTATGACTGTTCTTCGTTTTTCATTTTGCATTTGGAGTTTCATGGGATTCCGGGGTTGCTTCTTGGCCAGTGGTTTATTGTCCGCATCGGGCACGGGGGAGGGGACACAGTCCAACTTAGATACCAATGGCATATATTGTCACAAATTAAAATAGAGGCCAATTGAATCGTACAGAATGACAACGCATGAGAATATAATAAAAAAAGATACGAGTTTATAAGTGAAGTTCAAGGTATACCGCCCGGGACCCGCTCAGCCAATGACAGGCCCCGTGATTCCGATCGCTAGCGAAAGCTCTGGCTCCGACTTCGACTTCCGACTTCATCCACCTCCCTCCCTCACTCCCTTCCTCCCCACGCAATTGCGGTCAACAACCCCGTCCGTGTGGTCAATCGCCTCACCATGTCGCTCTCCGCCGCTTCCAGCACTCTGCTGCGCACTTGCGCCCGCCAGCAGCTGCCAACCGCCCGCGCCGCCGTCACCTCCTGCCAGCAGACGAGGGGAGTCGCCGATGCTAAGGCCTCCTTCGAGAGCCCCTTCGCCACTGCCAACGAGCGTGGCTCGACCTTGAAGATCCCCGACTTCAGCAAATACCAGTCCAACAAGTCGCCTCGGTCCAACCAGGTCTTCTCCTACTTCATGGCCGGCACCATGGGTCTGGCTACCGCTGTCGGTGCCAAGGCTACGGTCCAGGGTACGTTCTCTGATTATGATTCCTTTGTCCTTTTGAGATTATATGGGGGGTTACCCGGTGAAATTGGATGAATCCGGACAGTTATAGCACGCGACAAGGATTACCGAGACTGACCGTGCGATTTCCCCTACAGACTTCCTGGTCAACATGTCCGCCTCCGCCGACGTCCTGGCCCAGGCCAAGGTTGAGATTGCTCTCGGTGCCATCCCTGAGGGCAAGAACGTACGTGAATCCGCCCTCGTTTCCCCCCGGAGTACCCTAACACATCCCGAAACAGGTCATTATCAAGTGGCGTGGCAAGCCCGTCTTCATCCGTCACCGTACCCAGGATGAGATCACCGAGGCCCGCGACACAAAGTGGGAGAGCCTGCGTGACCCCCAGTCCGACGACGAGCGTGTTCAGAAGCCCGAGTGGCTGGTCATGCTGGGTGTCTGCACTCACCTGGGTTGTGTGCCCATCGGCGAGGCCGGTGACTACGGCGGCTGGTTCTGCCCTTGCCACGGTTCTCACTACGATATTTCCGGCCGTATCCGCAAGGGTCCCGCTCCTCTGAACCTCGAGGTTCCTGAGTACCAGTTCCCCGAGGAAGAGGTCCTCGTCATCGGTTAAGCGATCCCTCAAAATATCCCATACACTTTTCGACCGGGTTAGTCCTGCCGTACGCGGGGCTTTGTTTCGTTTAGACCGAGGGTTAAGAGGGTTGAGGGGACGTGTCCGTGTATGTGTTTGTGTGATCTTTTTCCGTTTTAGACAGAGCGGCTGTGTGTCTTGCCAAGATTAAGAGACCGTGTTTTAATATGGACAAAAAATGAGCCTCTTTTTTTACCCCTTTTTGTGTCCTCGGTCTCGAGTCGCTGCTCGGTGGATGTTCAGTCTCTTCTGGTTCTTGGTTTGACTGTTCAACCTGCACAGCGTCTCCTTGAGTACATACTTGTGTTCTATATTGCCAGTGTATTGCCTAGTCATGAAATTTCCTTTGTTATACATTGCGTCTTTCCTTGAAGATCGAATTTCAAGTCTACGTATGTAAGTTGTTTTGGTACAGATATACTCGGCCGTCATGCATCTCTTTATGAGTTCGTAGGAAACTTTCAATATATTGGTACAAGGGTCCGAAACTCAACTATGTCTATTCATCTGTACAGGTATGGTCACCAAGGACTAATGTATGAGACAAATCTGGCAAAACAAAGGGATCAGACGTAGGAAAATATGAACACCGTCTTCTGTGCATAACCAAGCCAGAGCTCTTTACCGAGGCTTTATCAAAGCAATCAAGAGACCCATAAAGGCCGCACCGGCTGCGGCGCTCTGAACGGCGACCACAGTGAGATCGTGTTGAGAAATAGTAATGCTGCGCAGGCTGAGAAGCTCCCCGGAGACCTGCCGCCAATATTCGAGAGATAGTGGTGAAGTGGAGATGTCAGATAGGCGGGAATATAGAGATGGGGTAACGCTGGCGCTGGTGGTGGCTGAAGGCGAAGTAGAATTCCCCTCTGCAACAGGGACTACAGCAGGGACTGTAGCAGGGACATCAACATTGCCAGCAGATTCAGTGGAAGAAGTCTCGAGCGTCGAATCAATGACCTCGGGAGGAATCGGGGCCAAGACAGCTGCAGGAACATTGCCCTGGAGAGCAATTTGGTTCAAAGCCTTCTCCTTCTCCAAGGCCTCGACGACCTTATCCTCGAATCCCTTGACCAACCGGCGCCGGCGCCAGGGCTCAACAGCAATCTGGAAGACCAGGAAGAGGAGGACGTTCACGCCCATCAGGCCCCAAGTACCCCAAGTAGACATGCGGCGGATCTTGTCCGACCACACCTGCTCTTCGTGGTAGCGCGAGAGAATGCTCTTGCTCAGCGATGCAGCCGCTTCCTCAGCCTCACGTTCAGCCCGGGACAATGCCTCCTGAGTCTCTACCTCGGCGACCTCATTGGTATGGTCGTTACGGTAGAGCAGCGTGAACCGCTCCAGGTCGGTTGGAGACCAGGCGTGTTTGCGCTGCAGGAGCTCGTTCACTTCGCGCTGTGACGTCGAGCGGCGATTGATCGCGGCTGTGTATTCTTCCTTGGCTTGTCGTACGTGTGCGCGAGCTATGCGGAGTCGGTCCTCTGGGTAGGTCGAAAATCAGTATCAAGTCTGGGTGTGCTAGCAGGATGGACGTACCTTGGATGTGGATCTCTTTCTTCAGAGCCTCGATCCCAGAGTATCCCGTAAGATCATTTAGGCGTTGACCAGCCACAAAAACATTGGACTGCAAATTGTCCATCATCGTGCTGAATTGCTTCGACATTTGAGACCGCCGGCTCTCCAGGTACGACGGCAGGCCTCCGCGCCGTGCGCCCTCGGCGTTGGCGCTCTGCTCCTCTCTCCATGCCTGCTCTTCCTGATTCAGCGGTTCCTTCTCGCTTGCATCCTGTTGCGACTCCCGGTTCACCCTATCCGTCTCCGTAGTACCTTCAGCCCGAGCAGCCCCCGCATCCACCTCCGGAATAACGATCGCCTCTGGCGCCTCCCGAACGGCCTTGATCAGTCTTTCTGCATCGTTGCTAGCCTTGTCTTTATCATCGGGCAGGTACGTGTATGGTTGCCTGCGGAATTGGCATTGGAGGCAGACTGAGAAGGTCCGCGAGGGCCGAACGGGAGAGGCACTCGGAGTTGTTGGGCGGAATGCAGCTTGCACCGGTCTGGAGGTGGTTCGTGTGATGTGTATGCTGGACCGAAGCGATTGCCGGAACAACAATGGCATGGACTGCATGGCCGGGTCGAGAGCCTGGCGCCGGAGGGAGTGCCCAGGTGGTGGTTGGGTGCGAGAACGCCGGCTCGGAAGAGGATTATCTCGGAGCGGGTTCGGTCTACCGCTTATCAGATGTGTATGCGCTGTGTACGACTTGAGGTGCTGCACACAACGCGACCTTTTTTTTACAAGCATTCTTCTATATAAACTACTAGGCCGATTCTATACTTTGCATGGATACAAATCTGGCGTCTATGCGGTTTTTGGCTTCTAAGGTCGTATCTTGGGTATCTTGCCGCTCTCGTTCTCGATATATAATGAAGCTCGGAACCATTTTATGACTCCCATGAACACAAAATGGAAATTCTGGACAAATACATAAATCCCTACCCTGCAAAGGAGGAAATAAGCTACACACCCTACATTTTAAGGGGCATCTTGAGCAAATTGTGTTGCATTCTCAGAACAGACTCAATGAGCGTGGGAGGAAACCACCTCTCTATACACCGAGCAAGCGACTGGGTACGTGGCCGTCTATCATGCTATGCTTGAGGAGACTCGCTCATATTCTACCATCGCAACGGGGACTGTTACTGAGCCAGCATTTACCTTGACGATTGTGGCTACGTAGGGTTATATGGTCTCGGCCTGTTCTTTGTCCTCTGTTTTCTCAACGGTTTAAACCTGGAGTGTTGACGTTCACTCTAATAAAATCTCAATACTAACCTGTAGATTGAATATCCTTCAAACCTTACCGTCTAATCCACCGTGGGACGATAGACTATAAATTATAAATTCCACTGGTATTATTCGATTGAAGAATCCAAGTTGCCCTCCAGCTCAGTGAGACGGCTAAAGCACCATCGCCTACAAAGCAGTGGGCGTGATTCTCGCGATATCAGAATTATTTCGTATATCCAAGGCGCAAAGCACAAGACAAAAGTCCGAAAGGAAGGAAGCGAACCACGGAGAGGCGCATTGATAACACAGTGAGTCAAAACTACAAAAAAGCATTTCCTTCGTCAACGTCATAAGAGGCTTGTGTGCAAAATGCATCTACGGTAGGCTCATGTAAATGAGCATGGCAGACAAGGTCGAGTGACAGACACAGTGAAGTCCGTAACCCTTCTCAATCTTGGGTCTGCACCTTGTTGTCACCCCTCACAGCCTCGGCGTAAGTTGGTGGCGCGTGGCTGCTGCCACCAGTACCTTCCGGATGGCTGGGTGCATCCGGCCGAGCAGATGGTTGCTGATTGACGGTGCCATATCCGCGCTGGGTAGGGTTCTGAGGAGGCTGGTGTGAAACATAGTAGTAGGTTACGCGACCATTCTCCAGGTCGCGACGCTGGCTGGAGCCGCCGGGGATAGGCTCGTAGGCCACATCTTCATAGTCGACGTCCGGATATTTGAGGATGATGTACCACGCGTGGATCAGACCGGGAATGTAGCCGAGTAGAGAGAGGGCGATGTTTATGATGGAGTCAGCAGAGCAGATTCCTGCTTTGATCCAGACTGTGTGCAGAATTGATTAGCGGTTTGATCACTTGGAATTGTCATGCTACCGTATGTAAACAGATAGCGGCGGAGTGAGGGTTACCGGCGATGGGCGGGAAGAAGACGGCCAGCACGGCCAGGAAGATATCGGAGCTGCACATGGCTCCAGGGAGGGAGAGTGTGCTCTATCACTTGGGAAGACGCGAGGACTGGATCAAGGACGAAATCAGAGATCAAAGTGAAAGCTTATCGCGGGCGGGATGTAGACGTGCAGAAGATGGCTTGGATGAGTCTCACATTCCATGCCCGCGATGGGAGCCTGGGATCAGATGACGTTGATCACATGACCCGCGACCCGTGGATCGCGCACCTGAAACATCTATGCTTTTATCCCAACGGCATAATTAAAATAATCGACATGCAGACTGGGCTCGACCACAGGTACTGCAGATTTGCATGTTCTTGTGTGAGATGATCGACTATCCGTGCCAGGGTTCTGGCCGGCACCAAGCGGGGGGTGGGCTCCCCAGCAGGGGTCCTCACGCAGTTTCTTACACTCCACCCTCGATATCTATTGCACTGCCCACCTGGGGGAGTCCCTCACAGAAGATAGCTCACATACAGAACTGTGTACGCAGTACGGCGTATGTACAACACTTGCATAATGCAAGGCCGGAAGATTACGACTCGAGAAAATTTGCGAAACGGGCGGGTGATAGCGATCGCCGGTGATGGGTCCGCAGCTCGCGCGATGAGTGGAGGAAGAGTCACGCCAGGAACAGGTCGGGAATAGACCGTTTGGCCAGGAACGGCACACCCCGAGCTATGCGATTCAAGCCCAATCAGGGCCTGCCTGGCCGTTGTCATTCAGGAAGCTCCGGCCCAAAATAGGATACGCAGGGTGTGCAGTAAACAGTAAACGAGCGATACGATGGGCCTGCGCCCCTTATTGTTGTGTACAGTACCTTTGTCGACCGAGGTCGAACGCGTTACGAAGAAACCCCAATATTCAGGCTTTCACCCTTCGGCAGTTCCAGCCTTCATCTTACTGTACGCTAAGACCCCCGTTTCAGTCCAGTTCGTTCCCCCCTAAATCCCAAGTCCCAGACGCTCGCGCCCAGACCACCTTTCTCATCTCTCAAATCGACTCGTCTCCTCTTCTCCTCTTTTGCTCGATTGGTCATCGCTTGCCCATTCCTTCGATTTCGATTCTCTCGAGAGCGCCTTCGGGGCCTTGATCTTTCCTTCCCTGCGGGTCCACGGCCTTTGTCCGCCCCAGTCACTCGTTTATTATCTTCTGCAACTTTCTTTCCACAACACAAGCCTGAGGCACTTTTGGTGTGACCTGGGGTCAACCTTCCTTCTCGACATTGAAAACTGCTGGAGAAACTGCGCAGTGATGCGTTTCGTGTAATTCCGAAAGCTTCTTGATCTCAGTTGTGACACACCCCGCGGCAAACATTCCTCGGAGATATCTCGAGGGACTGCCGAAAATTCCATCTCGAGATGTCCAACTCATGCCTCTCTCTGTCGGGCTCCAGCGCCTGCCCCGCGTGGAGTAGCGCCTCAGTATCGATCAATTCAAGTCAATACGGGAACTTGTGAGTGGCACTCGGCATAGGACGGGCGTGGGTGAAATTACTGACATGATCGGGCAGTCCGTGGCTGAAAAACGTTTCCAATCTCACATCATTTGACCAGTCCCTCCAAAACTACGTCCAGAACACCTATGTCACCACCAAGTAAGTTGCCGCAGCAATGGCGGTTACGCGTGGACAAACTGACCCGGACGCATAGATATGTCGACCTTTTGGGATGCGTGGGCTACAATTCCAGCGCACTGAGCGACTACTATGCCCAATACACCACCAGCGTTATTTGCAATGGCCTCATTCAGAGTTCCAAAAACTCGTGCGGCTTGTCCGACGACGACTCGGAGCCCCTATGTGCAGAGACGTGTGCGCTTTTCGCGACTAGTGAACAGGAGATCATGGTCAACAAAAATCTCTGCTCGAGCACCGACAACAAATACATGGACCAAATTAGGTCCGACTTCACGATCTGCTCCAACCCTACGGGATCGCTTGCTGCGGGATGTATCGATGGGTCCACCAACGAACCAAACAACTGTGGCTTCTCGTCCAACACAGTCGGTCTCTGCACCTACTGTGCATCCAGTTCACCCAACTCGACCGATACCTGCTGCGTGAGCTCCAACGCGGCCAGTCGCTGCAACGGCGTCAGTATCCCCGCCTCAACTGTAACTCTGCAGCCAATCGTGACGACCACCGCGGCTGCCGGCGCCGGCGCCGGTCATCACGGCTTGTCAGGGGGTGCAATTGCAGGTATTGTGATTGGATCTGTGGTCGGAGCTGCCATCTTGGCTGCCCTGGCCGTTCTACTCTTCCTCTGTGGTCGCAGACGCCGCCAGTCCCAGGCCGATGCAGGACTCAACCAACCGAACCCGCAGCGAAAAGGGGCTTCTCCACCTATGCAACAGATGGACAGCCCGTCGACACCCACTAATAATCTCAATATTGTTCCCGGTGGCCGCGTCGCACGAATGTCTGCCTTGCGCGAGATGCCCAGCTCGTCCCCGGCCTACTCGCGAACTTCGACTGCAATGTTTGGTGGGGCCAAGTATGCTAGTGACTCGTCTGATTCAGAAGCCATGGGTGCCAGCCCCGGAGCCATGTCCAAGAGGATACCTCCCGTGACCGGAAAGCGCCACGGCTCGCTTTCGAGTGGCTCTGCTCTGGCTGGACTGGAGAGTGACAGCTCACCCCTCTCGGGCGGTACCGCGAATCAATATTCCTCCCCAGAAGGATTCACCAGTGGCCAGTCGGAGCAGATGTCTTATTTCCGTGACTACTACTCCCAAGATGATATTCACCCCGGTGACAAGGTGGCTGCTCTCTGGGCTTATTCTCCCCGAGCGGGTGACGAGTTCGAGTTGGATCGCGGCGAGATGCTGAAGGTCATTGGTATTTGGGATGATGGCTGGGCCACGGGTGTCCGTCTCCACGAGCGGGCGGAGGACTACGATATTCGCCATCGGGAGCAGCGCGATAGTGGTGTCTCCAATGGCTCGCACAGACCTAGCCCGTCTCCCGTGCCTTCAGGCGAGATAAAAGCATTCCCGCTGGTCTGCATTTGTCTTCCCCAGCATTGGCGGAAGATTATCGACGGTGGAGTGCAAGAGGAAGATGAGATTTGAGCACTAGGGACAAATTCCCTTATTTCATGCGAATTGATGCCCTGACGACAGCTTGTGCAGCATTCTCTTTCGTCTTGCCAGTTTCGCGAGGAGTTCAACCTGTGCTTTTTCTTTTTACTCTTCGGCTGGCCACCCCTTGACAACCTTTTTGAGGTTCTCCTGATGTGTTCTCTTTTTTTTTTGCATTCTATATACCCCCATTACAAGGCGATCGACCATCCCGTCAGTTTCCTTTTATTTCTTCCACCCCTTTCATTTCTGTGAAACCGGACGCTGGCGCGACGGGTGCAGACGAGTGCAGACGAGCAAGCCATTCTCATCCGAAGTTGGCCTTGACTTCGTTCCATCTTGTTATATACACGGTATACCCAGTAGTTGAGCCCTCCGCGGTCTTGATGGGTTGCGCTCCTCGGGAGAATTTGTCTGTTTGAAGATATCGGACACATTTAATGCAAGCATTAATATATGTATATAACTAGACTCGAATCTTATTTTGCAGAAAAGTTGGCTTGCAGGGAGTTTCCCGTCGTTATGACCCGCTCGCTCCCCACCTCGTAGTAGTTTTTACCCGGGCTCGGCTTTAAGCTACAGAATCCCGGGGAACGATTTCGCCATATATTTTACTAATCCAACCCCTCCGCCGCATTCCGTGCTAGCATAGATAATGGCGTCTTCCCCTTCCCTCTCCGGCCTGATCCATTTCGAATTCCCTTCCTGACCAGAACAACCATGTCCCAGCCCAAGATCACACTCTACACCAACCGCGGCTGCCCATGGGCACACCGCGCCCACATCGCGCTCAAGGAATCCGGCCTGAACTACGAAGAAGTAACCATCGACCTGAACACTCCCCGCGAGCCCTGGTACTTGGAAGTCAACCCGGTAAGTAGCATTAACAAGTGTATCATCCCCGGTTACGAGCAGGTCGCTAACACCTACATCATACAGCGCGGCCTGGTTCCTAGTCTCTCGTATAACGGAAACATCATCACCGAGTCTGGCATCGTCGCCCAATTCATTGCTGATGCCCACCCATCCCACCTCCTGCCGCCGTCCGGTCCCGTTGAAAACGCTCTGTACAGAGCCCGACTCGCATTCTTCGTCGATGCCTTCTTCAGCAAGGTCGTCCCACACTTCTTCGCCAGTGTCAAATCAGCCTCGGAGGGGGAGCGCGATGCTGCCGCTGAGGCTTTGGCCGCCGCTGTCGTGAAGGAGGTCGAGCCTCTTCTGGCGGAGACTGAGGGCAAAGGCCCCTTCTTTGGGGGTAGTGAGAAGTTGACTCTGGCTGAGGTATGTCTCACGTTTTCCTTTCTCATGTTTTGTTTTAACGTGTGTTCTTGTATTGACTGGAACAGGTCCAATCGGGCTCTTTCTTGCTGCGTATACTTGGCTTCAGCAAGCCCGAGCATGGTCTGGTTAGCGCTAAGCTGCCTGCTCTGCTGGAGAAGGCTCCAAGATTCAAGCGTTGGGCGGAGGCTACTATTAATCATGAGAGTGTTAACTTTATTTGGGATGAGAAGCCGGTTGCGGACCGTATGAGGGCTAAGTGGGCGCCTAAACCTTAGATTAGTAAGTTTTCAATAGGAGGAGCTGTTTGCTGGATCAGATGCTCAATTTGAACGAGGACTTGGTATTTTGAATTGGAATTTATTTCTCAATTGCAATAAAAAGGGTATAAACAAAGATCAGGCATCAAACTCGTGGGCCTGACAAAACGGAGGGGCACTGACGTGTCGGCGGGCTGACAGTCCCATGGTTAAGGTCGAGTCCAAATATAGCTTGCAGGCGTCACTTTAGGTACCCGGGCATCCAGTTACTTGGGCATTCCCAGCAGCCCTGGAGCCTCAAAGCAAAGCCCGTAGGCTGCCGTACATGTCATGCAGGCCCCATTAATTCTATGCCGGCGGTGCGATCTCCAACAACCCTACCGTCGGTTCTGCGGAGTCGTGGTGGGCCAGGTCTGAGTATTTCTAGGCTACCAGCACCCCATATAGACGCCTCGAGAGAAAAAGGTGATATATAAGCCATTTAAGAAAGCACGCAAGTCAAGATAACCTATATAAAAACAACCGAGACAGTGTCAACCTGCATTGTTTACCACACATAGTGGCCCGGCATCACGTGCAGCACCCCCACCATCGCAACGCCTGGGCAACGACCCCTCCGCCTCCTCCCCATCACTTCTCATCATTGTCCCCTCTCCTGTGTACTTGCTTCTCTGTAAGTTGCCCACTGACCACCACTGTCGGAATTGCTCGGCAGAGACAATCGCGCTTCGTGGCCACCAGATTCTGCGAATTCCGCCACTGACAACGTGTGGCAGCCCAGGCGACCGGTCGTCCTTTTTTGATTTCTCTCATCTCCACAAGCAATCATGTCGGTAAGTATATAACGAATTCTTCCTATAAATTGTCGCTAAATACTAACTTCGTGGTTGAACAGCTCGCATCTGGGTACGACGGACCCCCCTGACCCCTCTTATCCCCTCCAGACTTCGGTGTTGATAGACGATATACAGTGTTCAGGTTCAGGATGAGTGCATCACTGCATTCAACGAGTTCCGTCTGAGCCACGGCAAAACCAAGTTCATTATCTACAAGATCTCCGACGACAAGAAGAGCGTCGTTGTCGACGAGGTTGGCCATGACCAGGACTACGAAGCCTTCCGCAGCAAGCTCGAGGCTGCCAAAAACGCCAACGGCTCCCCCATGCCCCGGTTCGCTGTCTACGACGTCGAGTACGACCTCGGTAGCGGTGAGGGCAAGCGGTGCGTGTTTCCCGGGCGCCTAGATCGCAGTGTCTAGGTATTCTCCCTGCCAGGATGTCTTCCCACTGACTTTCCTCGAAATTACAGAAGCAAGATCATCTTCATCTCCTGGGTTCCCAGCGAGACTCCCACTCTGGTATGTTTTGTATGGGACCCATGTTACGAGAGCGTCGCTAATCCATTTACAGTGGTCCATGATCTACGCTAGCACCCGCGAGCCCCTGAAGAGCGCCCTGAATGTCTCCACCTCCCTGCACGCCGACGACAAGTCCGACATCGAGTGGAAGCACGTTCTGAACGAGGCCAGCGGTGGCAAGGCTGGCAAATAGATTGACGGCGCCGGCTGGAACCGGGCCTCGCGATAAGAGGTTCGACCTCGAATGCGCCACGGCACGATCCTTCACCTTATCTCCGTTCTCCTCGTTTTTCTTCCTAGTTGCAATGCAAAACTGCTACGACTTGGCCGTTTTTCTCTCGTGTGATCAGTGGTATCATGACCTGCAGGCATTCGGGGTTGCCGGTACTGAATTTCTGCTGCCTACTGGATAGATTACGCGGCATGAAAAGAAATCTGATATTGAATGTTGTTCACTTTTTTCAGTAAAGTAAAAAGGCAGTACAGTGGATTCTTACCGTATATCTCGTGATGGTACAGAGCGGCTTTGGGGGTGTGAACGGGCGCACATGTGGGGTATGGGAGTAGTATTATTCACATGGGGTCAGAACAGATAAGTCAGGTCTCTATGCCGGTAGAAAATGAGCTGGATCGAGGCTACATATATGCATCGTATGACGCCTGAACCTGCTGAGAATGATGATGCATCTCACTGGCAGCCGACGGCCGGGTTGACCCGCACACAGCCAATCAGAGGACAGCCAAACCCAGTTCAGACGCTAGTCCGGATCCTCGACTTCCACCTCAAACCACAAGATTCACCTCTTTCTCCATCACGTCCTACCCCCTCCACTCTCTCCTCCCCCAGACCGAGTCCGTCCGTGGTCCCAGACTCTACTGGCCCCGGTCATCCCATTTTTATACCCAATTGACTCGATTTCGACGTGGTGCTGCCACCTCCCTCCCGCCGCACAATGTTTCTTCGCTCCGTCGCTCGCGCTGTGCCTCGCACCCCGGCCGCCACCCGCGCTGGCCCCATTGCCTCTCTGAACGCCCTGCAGACTCGCTTTGCCTCCGACCATGCCATCTCGAACCCTACCCTCGCCGGTATCGAGAAGCGCTGGGAGGGCATGCCTCCTCAGGAGCAGGCCGAGCTGTGGATGCAGCTCCGCGATCGCATGAAGGTTGACTGGCACCAGATGACTCTCCACGAGAAGAAGGCCGGTACGTACTGTCCACATGGCAATGGGTCTCGTTGGCGGAGGTCGATTTCGTCGTACCCTGCGTCTTCCGAGGGTGAAATTTGAGCCATCTCAAAAAAATCCGACCCGGGACCTCAACTATTTCCCTTTTCGGTTTGCTAACGTCTTCTTTTCGCTCTACAGCCTACTGGATCGCCTTCGGCCCCCACGGCCCTCGTGCCCAGGCCCCCAAGGGTGAGGGCTGGAAGATCTTCTTCAAGGTGACCCAGCTCACCCTCGCCTCCGTCGCTGTCTTCTACGTTATCCACCTCTTCGGCAAGCCCATGCCCAAGACCATGTCCAAGGAATGGCAGGAGGCCTCCAACGAATATGCCAAGGTAAGCACACTCCTCAATTCGTGGCCGGGAGGTTTTGATATCGCTACGACCGCAACCGCGACCGCGACCGTCTATATATCGGGTGCTTACAAACTTTACTCCTGCAGGCCGAGAAGATTAACCCCATCCACGGCGTCAGCAAGCCCGACTACGAGGGCCAGGGCTTCGTCCAGAGCCCCTCCGCCGAGAAACAATAGATGGGCTAGATGCCCGGATGATGAACAGAGTGCAGATGTCGACGCCGGGCGGGGCTGGGATTCGATTGTCGCACGTCCATCAGAGAGCTCTGAAAATTTATACCTGGAGCATGGTTCTACTGACACGAGTGCTGTCTGCTCGCATGATGGACCCCCGGCCGGCGTGGATGTGAGCTGTTCACCGTTTCTGTCTTTTTGGTCGACAAGCATTCGAAAATGCGTGTATCCCGTACTGTGCTATAATCAATGTATCTCTTTTGTAGCCATAGAGAAATATGTTGTGTTCCATTCTTGTTGTCGTAGGTGGCCCATGTGTTTTGTGTCTGTGTCCTGCATATGGCGTGGAGTGTCCGGAGGGATTCGGAACCTGCAGCGCTGGTGCGGAGAACCCCTGTCCAGCTGAGCCGTGTCGACCGTGGCATCGCAACGTGGTAATTCCGGTCGACGATGTGTATGGGATATTATTTGTATATTTAGGTACATTTTTACAGGACTATAGAGCTCGTGGGAGGTGTGTGGGAGCTCCCAAACTTCCAGGGCGCCCATGCCAGACCGTGGATGGGCGGCTTGGGGGCTCCCGAGCAACACGTCAGAGATTTCCGCCGGGGGCAGCTCAGGTCCCCTGCAGCTTGGAAGAAGCACCACACCTTCTATCAGAGGTCAATGGCCGTAACAAATGACTACGAGTATGTTTCGAAGACAATGGACACGATTTAGTCTTTTTCGAAGTATGCTCTGTCGAGGTATTGAGTTAGCCTGCATCCGGGCGCCAAGCGGGCCGGTGAGGGCGTGCGAATGTCCCTAGCAACGGGGGGCAACGGCACCAGGCCGCCACCACGACGAGATGGGGGTCATCAGTAAGGGCAAAACGGGTAGAATGTAATGAGAAATCGACCTGGAAGAGAGAAATCATCGATGGAAAGTGAACATTGTTCACGAAAACACCGGTCGGTTCATCACGGGACCATCGGCAAAACCGCCCCGGAAAGGCTAAGTCCGCCCAGTTTCCGTGCAAAGAGTCCACCAACCTCTTCTTCCTCCTTCTTCCCTCTTTTCCTCCCCCCATCCAAAACCCTTGTCCCCTACCACCTCGCTCTTCAACACCTTCATCATGTTCAAGAGGTATGCCCCATATTACTGACCCCCCTATCTCATCCTTTTTCCTTTTTTTATCTAGGCCTCACCTCTGACTCGTTTTTCCCACAGCGGTCTCGCCCGGACCTTCGGGAGGGCTGCTTTTGCCCGGCCGACCCCCGTCGCCCGCGCTTTCCAGCCTCTCCGCTCCAATGCCCTGCCTGCCCTGTCTGCCCGTCTCGCCAGCACCGATGCCCTTCAGTCTGGCAAGGTTCACCAGGTCATTGGTGCCGTCGTTGACGGTACGTGTTTCGATCACCTCCCTGGCGACGGATACTCGGGGACGCGAAAATCTTTTTCCTGGACCCCAATCCATCTCCAAACCCATCGCAATCGATCTCAATCCTATCTCCTGAACGATATCTGACTTGCTATTCGCCGCATTATAGTGAAGTTCGAAGGCGACAAGCTCCCTGCCATTCTGAACGCCGTTGTGACCGAGAACAACGGCCAGAAGCTCGTGCTCGAGGTTGCCGTACGTGCTCTCTGATTGGACGCCCCAGCTTTACCAGACCTGGCCAAGCTAACCCGACCCTTTTAGCAACATCTGGGTGAGAATGTCATCCGTACTATTGCCATGGACGGTAAGCTACCTTCCCCTGTTGTGTTGTTGAGCCACCGTGTCGTCGTCTCCCTTTCGGTGAAAGGGGGACCCACACCTCGTTCGGCCCGACAACCTCACCACCTCTCCACCTCATCACCTTGCTAACATTGTTGCTTTCATAGGTACCGAGGGTCTGTCCCGTGGTGTTGCCGCTCACGACACCGGTGCCCCCATCAAGGTCCCCGTCGGTGCCGGCACCCTGGGCCGTATCATCAACGTCACTGGTGACCCCATTGACGAGCGTGGCCCCATCAAGGCTACTCAGTTCAAGCCCATCCACGCTGAGCCCCCTCTCTTCGTTGAACAGTCCACCGAGGCCGAGATTCTCGTCACCGGTATCAAGGTCGTCGACCTGCTCGCCCCCTACGCCCGTGGTGGTAAGATTGGTCTGTTCGGTGGTGCCGGTGTCGGTAAGACCGTGTTCATTCAGGAGTTGATTGTGAGTTTCTTTCCACCGGTCGTTGTCGAATCACTCAACTAACTTGAATCTCTAGAACAACATTGCCAAGGCCCACGGTGGTTACTCCGTTTTCTGTGGTGTCGGTGAGCGTACCCGTGAGGGTAACGATCTTTACCACGAGATGCAGGAGACTGGTGTCATCCAGCTTGACGGCGACTCCAAGGTGTCTCTGGTCTTCGGTCAGATGAACGAGCCCCCGGGTGCCCGTGCCCGTGTCGCTCTGACCGGTCTGACCATCGCCGAGTACTTCCGTGACGACGAGGGTCAGGATGTGCTGCTCTTCATTGACAACATTTTCCGTTTCACCCAGGCCGGTTCCGAGGTGTCTGCCCTGCTGGGTCGTATCCCCTCCGCTGTCGGTTACCAGCCCACTCTGGCCGTCGACATGGGTGGTATGCAGGAGCGTATTACCACCACCCAGAAGGGTTCCATTACCTCCGTCCAGGCCGTTTACGTGCCCGCTGACGATCTGACTGATCCTGCCCCCGCCACCACCTTCGCTCACTTGGACGCCACCACTGTCCTGTCCCGTGGTATCTCCGAGTTGGGTATCTACCCCGCCGTCGACCCCCTGGACTCCAAGTCCCGTATGCTCGACCCCCGTATCATCGGTGACGATCACTACAACACCGCCACCCGTGTCCAGCAGATGCTCCAGGAGTACAAGTCTCTCCAGGATATCATTGCCATTCTGGGTATGGATGAGCTGTCCGAGGCTGACAAGCTCACCGTCGAGCGTGCCCGTAAGCTCCAGCGTTTCCTGTCCCAGCCCTTCGCTGTCGCCCAGGTCTTCACTGGTATCGAGGGTCGCCTTGTCGACTTGAAGGACACCATCCGCTCCTTCAAGGCCATCATCAACGGTGAGGGCGACGACCTTCCCGAGAACGCCTTCTACATGGTTGGCGACATCGAGTCTGCTCGCGCCAAGGGTGAGAAGATCCTGGCTGAGCTCGAGGGATCGGCCTAGATGTAATTTTGTCATTTGCTAGCTAGCGGCGTCCCCTCTGTTTCAACTATTTCACGCCCACGACTTCTCTCTCCCCCCTCATATTTGTCGTTACTTTTCTTGTGGTCTGGAATATTTTCCTTTGTTCGAACTTGGGTCCTGGGCTGTACCCCACTCCCGACGTCACTTTTCCCTTTCCGATTGTGTGTATAGTACTCGATCTCGAAGAGAAAAGAGAAGGGATTTTGATTGTCATGTCTTGTTTCCTGACGTCTTGTGTGGGGCGGTGTACGCTCGATTCACGTTCGATCTAGGCTTCTTTCTGGAAACAGAGTGAGAGGCCGACGGCTGACTGGACTAACGAGAGCAGGAGGACCGATCTGGGGGTGAGAGGAGGTTATGGGAGAAATGGTGAAGGAGAAGGGGATGAACCATGTCTAACTGAGCGAGTTGATGAGATTTCTTGGTCTTTTTAAAGCCCGGCTGGACACCCCTGGCTGGCGCGTGTTTCATTATTGTGTATTTAGAGTTGAAAACCCATAGCCCTGAAGGCAACCCTAAATATCCTGGTCAAATCGGATTTCCTTTGTATTCATCTTCAAGTCTTTTACATGTCCTACGGTAGATTCTAGTTTTGAATTGCAGCGTCATGTTTTGGGTGGACTACAACCGTTGGGGCATGTCCTCATATCTGGTTGTACGTCTACTTTTAGCTAGCTGCCAGGTATCTCAACCGGGGCATTTGATTAACAAGGTAGAATGGGATGAATGGCCTATATCAACATCCAGTCTACGTCGACGCAGGCAGATCTCAATAGAAGTATAGTAGGATTATCAGTACTGGCTAAACGCAATCTGGATCAAACTGTGCAGCGTTCGTGTATTGTTGAATCACGAAGCCCGGAAATCCATCCCATAAGAGCCTTTACAGAGTCTGCTCCAGAGCGAGGACCTAAGTCGACCGGGTTAGCCGTATTCCGGATTCACAAGGAAACCAAACTCACCAAAGCAGTCCTCGTGGGAAGATAAACCTGCACAAAGTTACCCCGTCCGTTCCACGGCATATCAGTCGTGAAGAACCTCGTTTCCTTGACGTTACGCCCGAGGCCTCCAAACGCCGGGTCATCCGAATCAAGGACGATCCGGTAAGTGCCGGGGACATCAACACCGACACGATAATCCGTGAAGCTGTTGGTGGGATGGAAATTGAAGATCCACAACAATCCCGCGCGCTCAAAGGCGACGACCTTGTCGACTTCATGCTTGAGACTGATATAGGCCTGGGGCGCGTGCAGCCAGCCGTACTTCTGTTCCGTCAGCTGCATGGCGCGGTCGAAGTCGTTCAGGAAATGGTAGCGGAGCAGGTTGTCGTCGGTGAGGTTGAGCTGGCGTCTAGCGTACCAGAATGAGTTGCCGTTGCCTTCGCGGGGGAAGTCTAGCCATTCCGGATGCCCGAATTCGTTGCCTTCGAAGTTCAGGTAGCCTTCGCCTCCTAGGCCGTGGGTTATCAGGCGGATCATTTTGTGCATTGCCATGCCGCGCTCGATGACCGGTGTGAATTCGGTGAGCACGGACATGTGTGTGTACATTTCCTTGTCGCAGAGCCACATCATTAGGGTCTTGTCGCCCACCAATCTGTCGGGAAGGTTAGAGGTGTTGGATCATCGGGGGAAGATTGGACTTACGCTTGGTCGTGGCTCTCGGCATAGGCAATAGTCTTTTCGCCGTGACGTCGGTTCGTCAGCGTGTGGGTTAGGCTGCCCATGTCCCATTCGCCGTCGGACTTCTCTTTCAAAAGCTTGATATACATGTCTGGGACGGCCATGGCGAGGCGGTAGTCGAAGCCGATGCCACCCAGGGCATGGGGGATGCACAGGGCTGGCATTCCCGATACATCTTCTGCTACCGTGATGCAGTCGGGGTAGAGCTTGTGCAGCATTTCGTTGGCGAGGGTCAAGTATGTGACGCCCTCTTCGTCGACACCAGGCCCAAAGTACTCATGGTATCCACCGGAGAAGCCACTATATGGAATGGTTAATAGGGAAAGAAGCGATGACGGGGAGAATATCAACGTACGTTCCAATACCATGGTGAGTGTAGAGCATGCTGGTGACACCGTCAAAGCGGAAGCCATCAAACTGGTACTCCTCCATCCAGAATCGAAGGTTACTCAGGAGGAAGCGCAGGACTTCATGGCTGCCATAGTTGAACAGCCGACTGTCCCACAGTTCATGGCGACCCTTGCCACCCTCATGGAAATAGAGGTGGTCGGAGCCATCGAACATGTTAATTCCGTCCAGCACGTTCTTCGAAGCATGGCTGTGCACGACGTCCAGCAGAACCACCAAGCCCAGGCTATGGGCAGTGTCGATGAGCTCTTTCAGATCCTCGGGTGATCCGTAGCGACTGCTGGCAGCGAAAAAGTTATTCACCTGGTAGCCGAAACTGGCATAGTAAGCATGCTCCATGATGGCCATGAGCTGAATAGCATTGTAGCCCAGATACTTGATGCGAGGCAGCATGTTCTTTGTGAACTCCTTGTAGGTCGCGACTCTCGTCTCGGGAGATGAGATACCAACGTGAGCCTCGTAGATTCGCAGACTCTCGGGCTTCTTGGGCCGCGAATGCTGGAACTGGTATCGTTCGTTGGCGGGCGGGTTCCAGAAAACCGCGTCGTATATGGGCGAGACACTGAGGTCCTGAACGACACGCTTGATCCATGCGGGGATGCGATAGATGCGCTCGGTGTTGGGGAGAACCATTGTGATCTGTTGCCAAATTAGTACTTGAAACCGTATTGCAGGCCACGGGTGTCTTTACCTTGATCTTGCTATCGTGCGGAATCGCCGGGGCGCCGTTTTGCGCAGGGACCGTGACTTCCCACACGCCGAACGGATTCTTCTTCATTTGATTTGCATTGACATCCCAGTTGTCTGCCAGTCTCAGTGATGCCAATCTCGGCCTGTTGGGATGGGACGGCACATACTAAAGTCGCCGACCAGCGACGCTTCCACGGCATTAGGTGCCCATTCACGGTAGGTGATATCGCCGTTGGGCTGGGCAATCAGACCGAAGGATTCATAGCCCTGTGAGAGTGATGTTAATTAGGATCTCTTCGCCA
The DNA here is from genome assembly GCA_037042055.1 of Penicillium sp. S103-07. Lineage (NCBI taxonomy): Eukaryota > Fungi > Ascomycota > Eurotiomycetes > Eurotiales > Aspergillaceae > Penicillium > Penicillium sp. S103-07. Next base: position 278,954 of record JAXQJQ010000010.1, on the reverse strand, counting down.
CCCGGGTGGGTAGGTACCCGCGATAGCTTGGGAGCTTGGAAATAGATCCTACCTTGCTGAACTTGTCCAGTCCACCCTCCGACTCGCTGATGGCATTGGCCCATTTCTTGACCAAGCTGTAGCGATGCTTCAGCACATCTCGATGAGGTTCCAGCCACGGGTCGAGCTTGAGGACACCTGGGTTGCATTAGTAGAGCTCTCGCCGCAGCGGTTAGATCATACCTGTGCCATCCGCGGGACTAGAATCGATCGCTTCTTGAATGGAAGCCATTTTGGAAATAGATGAAGAGAAGAGAAGGGGCAACCCCTCTCGAAACCTTTATCGCGGGCAGACTCAGATCCCGGAGTGATTGGCTTAAGCTGTGATGGCGAGGTGGGGATGCGGGGAGCTCGGGCCTCCACGTTCTGGACTTCCCTGTTTTTGGCCTGCGAGCTCAACGGATTCTCGTCCATTCCATGAATGGATTCTATCTCGGTCTCCAGGGCTATTCGAAGACTGTCCCGGTGCTATCCCGGTGTCGCACCTGGCTATGTGCCTGGGCGATGGCATGTTCTGAAAACGTCGACTCGAGTCTCGCCGTTCCTGGCCTGGCGTACCACCTCGATTCAGTCAACGGGCCGCCTCACAGACCCTCACTATGCTACTTGCATCTCGGTGAAAACTCAATTCGTCGTCTTCGCTGAGAGTATCAGGGTAACTCTATAAATATACAGATCTCATCAATGTATCCAAACGCGACTAGCGGGGATTCTATGCTGCCACCTAATCGACGCCGTCGTGTTGCCCAGGTGTTTTGTTTGATACACAGACGTAAGAAAATATACAAGGAATGAAGAAAGCTGCAGCTTCTACTCCGATGCAGGACTCGGCGGCAGCTCGCCGCTTGTCCAATTGACAGCGGTTGGCCCCAGCTCAAACTCAAGCGTTCCTCCCTTCGCAAAGACGTCATCCCAAGTCAGCCAGTTGCGCTCCCACGCCTGGCCGTTGACCTTGAGCCTTTGCACGTAGATGTTCCCATCACCATTGCCATCGCCTCCGGTGGATGTGATATGCAGTGTTTTGTCATCGCCCAGGTCAATGGTCATCGATTCGAACCAAGGCGAATGGATGAGGAATGTCGTCTGGCCGGTGATCGGATACAGACCGATCATATTCCAAAGCAGCCAGGTCTGCATGGCTCCGGCATCACTGTTACCCGGTAGACCGGTCACCCCGGTTGAATAGTCGCTCTTGGCGACTTTACGGGACTGCGACACCGACAGGTCTTGTCGGTCGATGAAGTGGTACAGATAAGGGAGATTGAACATTCTGTCATGCATGTCAGCAAAGCCCAGCGTATAAGGCGAGATAAACTCACGGCTCGTTGGTGGGATCGAAGATAGTTCCGCTCGATCCACTCGCGCCCTCGGTGAACATGGTATTCAGCCGGTTCAGAACCGTTTCAGGGCCTCCCATCATCTTGATCATCTCCTGCATATCATGCACATCCGCAAATGAATAGGCCCAGGCACTGGCCTCGTAGTAAGGGTCCGTCCAGTAGCCCCCGGCATTCAAGGTATCCACGTTGATGAAGCCCGTGCTGTTGCGAGGTACCACAAATCCGGAGAACCCAAGCGAAGTTTGGTTCGGGTTCCAATGGTTGCGCCAGTTGCGCGAGCGGTTGAGGTATTTCCGTGCATCGTCATCTTTTCCCAGTCCTGAAGCAACTTGGTACAACCCGAAGTCATTGTATGCATACTCAACGGCCCGACTAACTGCGCGGCTAAACGTCGGTGTGATGTAGCCCAGGCTGAGCCAGTCAGGGAGGGCTCCTCGACCTTCGTGAGTTGAAGAGTCTGGCGCCATCGGGTCAACAGGGTAGTTGGCGGGTGTCACTTCTGCGTCTTTGACCATGGCTTTGTATCCGTCTTCCCAATTGACGGCGCCGCGAACGCCCTTGACGTAGGCGTCTGCGAGGACGTTGTCGGCATTGGAGCCGCCCTGCGTGCGGCCGTTGTAGTTTGATGACCGCGCATCAGGCAGGTAGCCGTCGAATCTCCAAATGTCGATTAGTGACCGGATCTGCTCTTCATAAGCTGTCGGTTGTAGGACCTGCATGAGAGAAGTAGAGCAGCGGAACAAGTCCTGTATGGAATTAGTATTTGAGGACTGAAGACGGTTGGCAAGACTTACCCAGAAAGTGAAGATGTCCTGATAGTAGGGCTCGGATGATGTCCAGCCCGGGTTTTCACCGGTCTGATTGGTTGGAATCAGATGCATAAAGTACAGCGAGGTATACAATAGACTCAGGCTGGTGTCGTTGGTGTTGGTCGTGAGGATCTTAGACAAAACCTTGGTGTTCCAGTCCGAGACAGCATCGTCAACGACAGATTCAAAGCCAGTACCAGTTGGGATCTCGCTATTCACATTGTCGCAGGCCTGCTTCGTGGAGATCCAGGAAATTCCTACACGAGAAATGACTTCACTGTGGTTAAACGAGAAGAGCCCGCCCACTCGAGTGGAACCGGATGAAGATGACACAAAACCGCTGGGCTGCTCAACACTCTTGGCTGGACCGGTTGCAGTGTACGTCTTGTTGCTTGTTGCAGATGAATCGAAGTACCCGCCTGGCTGAGTGTTAGAGACTGCATCATTTGGCTGGACAAGGGACTTACAGAAATAAATTGTCCAATCTGGGGCTTCATTCCATCCATTGTCATAAACCCCGGAGCCTTCATAGTGCCCGTCCGCAAGGATCGAAAAGTTGCCGCCCATGTAGTTTTGACCAAGGCCCTGGCCACGGAACGAAGGTAATACATGCGAGACATCCACCAGCACGTTACCCTGGGACCCCGACGGGAAAGTGTACCGATAGATACCAGCTCGAGCCGAAGCACTCAGCTCGACTTCAACACCGTCCCCCGTCTGGGCTTTGTAGTACCCAACTGAGCCTTCATCGGCCACTTTTCGAGACACGGTGATATTGGACAAGGGATCACTGATGTTGCCGACCAGCGGCAGCTGCGAGACGGTGCCATACTTGGGCGCTCCGCCGGTGCCTTGTTCATGCATCATACTGAAGCCGGAGAAGGCTCCGTTGGAAAGATAGCCTGAATAAGAATCCGTGCCGGACTGCAGCAGATCAGGGCCCAGCTTGACCATTCCGAAGGGCCTTGCGACCCCGGGGAAATCGTTGCCCCCGTTCTGGGTTCCCATGCTTGACGATATCAGTATCGTCTTTCATACGGAATTTAAGAGAACTTACAAGACATCGACATGCTTGGTCAAATCATCTGCGGCGGACACTACCAGCAGAGACAGGCCTGTCAACGTTCTCGAGTACCTCATAGTGAGCGTTGCTCAACGGCCATTCAGGAAAATGACCCAAATCTCAATACGGGGGAACTGTCGGAGGTAAAACAGCCGTTCGCACTAGTACTAATAATCAGGTTACATTTCTTCGCTTGCTGTAGGCCTCGTAACTAGAATTAGTTAGGATCGACAACGCTACCAGCCTCCAATATGTAATACAGAGTGTACGGTTAATCTACAAGACCCGTGCTGCACTACCATTTAATCTGGGGGCCCGGGCCCAAATACGCAATCGATGGAAGGTCAGATCCCGAAAATCCATGCGCTCGATGCACATAGACATGATTCGGTGTAAAAGGCACCGAAAGTTTTCGATACGCCAAGTCGCGTCCATCAAAAACAAGCAAGTTTTTCTACAACCCCATATCTTAACCGAAATCACGTTCCCTACTGGACGTTAGTGGAATGTCACTCTAAGGGGGAAATGCATGGAATGCTCTTGTGGCCAAATCAGGAGTTCCCCTGGATTTACACGGGACGAGCAGGCGCCGGTCCACGTGCGGTCCTGGTTGGTCAATGCTTCAGATGGTATGCCATGCTATGAAGCATGCCATAAGGGGAACTATTCCAAGATAATCTACCACTTATGTAAGGTCAGGGGGCATATCAAGATTAGATGAGCTGGTGAGAAAATAATGTGACTCGGGCGTTGGGCGGGCGAATCGGTTCAACTAGCGGTGAGTTGATCTTCATAACAGTAGTTCCATTTGTGTTTCATTTTGTACTGAACACTTGAACAATTTCAAGACGACTGAGCGAGATGCCTCACATTTCTGACAGTCTCATGGAAAATGAGGATTGCAACTATACATCGTTGAAGCCGGACTCTAGCGGTGCCCTGATAGTCAGGCACCGAAATGCCGAATCAGGAATAGCGGCCATATCGGCGATCCTCACTTTACCCCGAGATTCTCAAGCGGAACAAAACATTTGAGTTCCAACCATGCCATGAGCCTCGAGGCCGACCAAGCTCACTAGCAGGATGGTGCGGCCCCGACAAAAGCCCCATATAACCTGGTGGATGCGAGTCCGTCGATTCTTCTACGATCTCGAATCACCTCTTCGACTCCGAACCAGCCTTATCCGTCTTGGCCATCGACACAAGTACCCTGTCTTCGCCCTGCTCCGCCTCTTCTGGCCATTCCCAACATGGCACTTCCCTGTTCCTGACCAGGTACCTTTGAAGGCCATGGTGAACAACATCCCGCTTCTGGACGCCCGTGCAGCCTCTACAGACCTGGCCAACATGAGTTCCGTCCCTCTTTGGCGCGCCAGAGATACCCCACTTCGAGCTTTATACCGCATATACGAGGCAATGGTTGCACGCGAGCCCTATGCCATCGGCCCACAGGTGGAATACTTCTTCTACCAGAACCAGAAGTCATGGAAAGTCAGCCGCATCCCGGACCCGTGCGATTGCGATCCCGTGCGATATGCGATTCTCGCCTGTGTCGCCGAGGAACTAGCGAGGGCATTCAACTGGCGCATGAGCGTGGGAATGAGGCGGGACAAGCGCAAGCATATTTATCGCAAGACCTTTGAGGATCCGCTCCCGCCATTCGTGGCGGAAACCGCACCCGCATGGACCTGGCGCGTGCCTGCATTCGACGTTGAGACAATTGCAGACCTGCCGGGCAATATGCGAGATGTACAGGGAAGACTTGTACTCGAAGATGGTGGGGAAAATCCTTCATTTGCAGAGAGGAATATTGTGACCAACACTGGCCACTTTTACACAGTGTGAATGAGCAAATGCTCCCATGCGCAGATCTAGTTAAACACCTCTTCGCCATGCTGCTCCCGATATGCCGCAGCGATCTCATTCATCGTTGTATTATCCGGCGGCATCTCGAAAGAACAGATATTCAGCGTCCGGATGTGTTCCCTGCTCAACGGGCTTTCATTCTGCGTCCTCAAATGCTTCAAAATCGCGACCACGTCGACGATATCCGATCCGCGCTTGACGTGTCTCCTGCTATTATGAATGCGCCTCAGCTTCCGTTCCAGGGCATATTCCAGCGGAACGGCAAGCACCCGTAGATTGGTCCCTTTCCAGAGAACGATATTCTGCTCCTCTGCCATCTCGAATAAGTCTTCCCTGGACTGTTCGGGGATGAAAAACGCCATGTCATCGTTGACCCAGTCTTCGGTAAACCCGAGCCGATTCGCCGTACGTACCATCGCATTCTGCAGCGGCCGCTTGACATCGTTATCGCTCGCCCACTGGGGTTCGAGAAGATAGTCCAGATCGCTCGTACTGTCTCGGTTGTGAAAGTAGTTGGTCGCGAGGAACCCTCCCGTGGAGATTAGTGTGATGGGCGCAAAGGCGATTAGCCAGTCATCCTTGCCCATCTCCTCGTCCAGAACCTCGAGCCCTGGTGAGAAGTCGCTTGTTAGCGCTCACACAAACCACCTCAGAGGGGGGTTTATCTCGGTACCTCGCTTGAAATCATCAGCACTGAAGCGCCTTTTCACCCGTTCCATGCCTCTGCGGCTCTGTAACGGGGTTTGGATGGACGAGGGAATTACGGCGGGGGATTTTGACGATAAAAGCGTCGGAAACTGATAGAAACCAACGGAATCATCCTACATCATCCGATGTGTTGAAATACAAGTTGAAAGTCCCGTCAGCAGACGGGTTTCGGATGTTCTAGGCTTCTTCAGCTACAAGAGACTACCCCGCCCCATTTCTGTAATTCCTGCAACACGCTGGAATAAGCATTTCGTGGCTGACGGCATGTTACACTTATAATGGATAGGTGTGCTTCCTAGAGTGTTTACTTGCCATACACGTCAGGAAGAGTCGGACTTATTTCGGCCCCTGAACAGTCAAAAAGTTTCAATCAGATAGATTCAAGATATCGCACATGAAAGCCTTTGTATTTACTTCCATAAAGGGAGCGAATCTGTAACAAGAGACCCGGACCTGCTTCAGTAGTCTCGCGGTATTCCTAGCCAACGACGGGGCTTTTTCCGAGCCGACCTCGTTAATCTTCCAATTTAGAAACAGTTGGATCCCAAGCCACAGGACTATACTCATCCGTCTCCAGCCCCTTAACCTCGTCATCCGTCAACTTAAAATCGAACACATCAGCATTAGCTACAATGCGCGAGGGAGTAACACTCTTCGGCAACGGAATGAACCCCTTGTCCAAACTCCACCGAATAAGCACCTGCGCCTCCGTCTTGCCATACTTCTTCACCAACTTCTGAAGCTCAGGCTCATCCCAGCGATTGCCACGGACAATCGGACAGTAAGCTTGAACAGCGATTCCGCGCTGCGTGCACCAATCGACGATATCCTTGCGCGCCAGCCACGGGTGGAGCTCAACTTGTTGAACACTCACGACGCCGCCTTTACCCTTGCCGCGCTCGGCTTCGAGCTCGGCGATGTGGCGCTCGAGCTCGTTGAGGTGATGGACGCCGTAGTTGCTGATGCCGATTGAGCGGACTTTGCCGGCTTCGACGGCTTCCACTAGCTGCGGCACGATTAGCGAATCTCTTGCGGTGAATGAGTCGCCGGACTCACGGCTTTCCATGCACCCTTGCGATTCTCGGAACCGCCCATTGGCTTATGCAGGAGTATCAGGTCGATATAGTCCAGTTTGGACAGAGCCAAGCTCTTATCGACCTGTGTCTTGGCGGCGTCATAGCTGATGTCGAAGACTTTGGACGTGAAGAAGATCTGGCCTCGGGGAATTCCAGACGCGCGGATGGCGTTTCCGCAGCCTTCTTCGTTGTGGTACATCGCCGCGGAGTCGATCTGTGCTTGGTGTTAACGGAATCGGTCCCGCCTAACGGAGGAGTACATACATGGCGATACCCGGCCTTGAAAGCGTCGAGACAGCATCTCTCCGTCTCTTCTGGAGGACTGCGCGAGATTGTTAGATTCTAGTGGGCCTAGAACGGGGGATGTAGGCGGGGTCGTTACGTCTTGTAGACCTGGGGTTTTGTTAGCTCGGTGTCGATAATAGATATTGACGGTGAGTGCATACTCCAAAGCCCAAGCGGGGAATTTCGTAGCCGCTGGCAAGCTTAATCGTTGAGGTGATCGTGGTGGCCATTCTTCTCATGGTAGTGGTTGTTCCTGCGGAATGTCGGCGTGACTGATAGTTACCTTTTATAACGTAGCCGGCTTACACATCACGACTTTGATCGGCGATAACTGTGCTGCGTCCGTTTAAGTCCTTCTGTACCATTTCTGCATACATACCATCGGTCTTGAAATTGTAACTTTGTGGGGGATGTGGACCTGATTCCGGTCATTTCTAGAGGCCCCAAAACTTAGGCCTCGCGGACATCCCCTTTCGGTAAGTCCGAGCCGCCATTTTGTCTCCGAGTCTACTCGAAGAGGGTGCAATTGAGCTTTTTCCCGGGTGCGTGGTATGGATCAGTGTCCAGGCCCGACTGGAACGATTGCGATGGAATCATCGTCCAACAGGTCTTGGAATGGGATTTTGTCTAGTACGATAAAGTGCTGCTCGTCGGCATGTTCTGTAGACTCGGTCAATTTTTACCTTGCGTCCACTCCCTGTTTTTCGTGCATCAAGTGAGTTTCTACAAAGGTTAGTGCCGTTCTTGGTCATTCAATCGGTGAAGGGTTTGTCGGTAGCCATGGCAGATGGCAATTAGTCGCTATTGCGTCGTTAGAGCGAACCCAACATTCGACCGAAGCAGAGATTAATGAGCCCATACGCTCAGAAGTTGAAATCCTTGTCTCTCGAATGAGTCAAAGAACGTAAGAAAAAAGAAGTGAAAGTTTGCAATGACAAGTCTGAATTTAAGCCCAAGTCAATCACGAATATTGACCTGGAGACGTCAAAAGCCGTTCCGAACCATCTTCACCTCTCAAGGCTGGACCACGCGGCTCTACGCCTCCGTACCGCAGGCAGTTGGATCCAGCATGTAGTTACAGCCTTGTGCGTGCATCTAGAATACTATTAATAGTTTTGGGGGCCAATAAGCCGTGGTACCCAAAGCAGTATAGCTTGAGAATATCGCCTTCATTTCGTGGCTTTTCTCTGGGCTAGTCAAACTTTATCTGGGCCCAAGGATTATAAAAAACTCAGCCTTGCTTAAACCCTCAGGGCGGTACTAGCATCAGCCGCGCACCAGCATAACAGATCGTGGTTGGCGTGTGAATTAGATTAGACCAAAAGCCCTGTGGGTCCATAAGCTAAGGCTGAAGGGCTGAACGGGGTGCGATGCCCGGTTTCGTTAGGAGCAATAGCGAGGCGAGGGTCGAGCCCTGGAAATTAGCTGTTGGCTTTTCAATCGGTCAGCTTCGATTAGATTATTTAGCTTCACAATCAAGCCTGAAGCTATACCCTGTAATACAGTCTTGGCACGAACCGAGCCTAGTCAGTGCATGGGCTCCTCTCACGGACAGCTGTCCAACGAGGCTACGCCACGAGCTGGGGAAATAAGCAATGATGCTTGAATGAGAAGATGTCTCAGAATTGAAGATGAGCTGTAACATTGGAGGGTCAGCTTGAACGGCGCGTCGGGACCCACGCAGGGTCCGGAATACGAGATAGGGCAGTGCACGACTCTCAGATACCCCTGTACAGCTAGAGTTGAAGAGGCATCAGCCTTGGCGATCGATCGGGGGCCTTAGGAATAAAGTGCAGACTGCCCCATCTCGCGATCAAATTAAAATCTCACCCCCTCGCTTTCGCCCCAGAGTTTTCGCGACTTGCTCTTTGTTTACCTGTTACCCCCCCGGATTGCGAATACAAAACACTCACCATGGCCGAACACAACCAGATCAATAACCAGAACAATGTTCGCCCTCAAGACAGCGAAGGTGAGTCCCCGCAATTCTTCAGGTCTCCGAATTACCACCTCTAACTCAAACCTAGGTCTCATTCCTCTCGCAGCACCTCCATACCCGGGCACCAGCCCCGTGAGCCCCGTCACCGGCTCGGGAAGCATCCAGGCAGCTCCCTCCGAAGCCACGGGCGCTCACCCCGAGAAGCCTCCGATGCACGGCGACTATGATGCACCCACTCCCGTCCACGTCGCCGAACCTGCCCAGGCATACCAGGGACAGCCGCACCCCGGTCAGGTCAATGGACCCGGCGTTGGCCAGTATCCGGTGAACTCGCCGTCGGATGTCAAGGCGTACCCCGGTCAACCGACTCCCCAGCTTCAACAACAGCCGGTCATGTACTATACACCCCATGGCGCCCAGACCGGCTATGCCACGGCCACACCTTTGCACGCACTTTTATCAACCCCGTGTCCGGTGGATTGCCCATGCTGCGGAAAACGGGAAATGACGAGAGTTCAGGCGGTTAGTGGATCGACGACACAGTGAGTTGAAGCCCTAATTCTAATACAAAACGCGATCCGCCGGTCGATCAATTGAGACGTACGATGCTAATGTCTTCATAGTGCTTGGGCCGCTGTCCTCTGCTGCTGCTGCTGTCTCGGATGCGTTCCTTACTTGCTAGCCTCGCTCAAGGATGTTGACCACTACTGCGGCCAGTGTAATGCCAAGCTCGCGACTTGGCACAACAGCGGGCGTGTCGAGGTGCTGCAGAGCGGACAAAGGAGATAATTGCGTCATTGGGGAGGGGTTCTTTTTTTATTTTGTTTTTTTCGCATGTCTTGGCCTTTCCGGCCACAGTGTTTTGAAATGATACCACTTGGTTTTATGATCACGGCGTAGATCTGCTCCCGGGACGGGTTGTGCCCGCGCCTAATTTCATGTTTTTTACATAGTCATACTACGATCCACGGCTTGCAAATAATCAAAGTGCTATTCCAGAACCGATCATTTTCAAAAAGAAAGAACGGAATTTCAACTAGTATGATTAAGCTCGAAGCAGCAAATGAGATGTCAGGATAATCCTCGTATTTGGGTTTGGTTGCAGGTCCGATGATGCGGTCATTCACCCGCCGATTGTATCCGACCGCGACGACCTCCATCGACTTCCGAGAGCAAAGAAAAAAAAGAGGAAACAACCCAAGAACATCCATCACCATGTTCAGGCTCATCTTTACGGCAACGGCCGTCATCACCGGCTCTTCAGCCGTTTGCTTCTACATTTTCCACCAAAGGCTATCAACGCGCATCCAGCACCGATCGCACTGCGGGAAGCTCGCGGCATCACCCAAGCCGTGTGAAATCGAGTCAATCCCCGAAAAGGTATACACAGACCAATACTTTGCACTCTATGACCGGTCCTCGAAACCGATTCCGCGATATCTGCTGCCCGGATGCATCCCGACAGATGTCCTCTTCACCAAACTGATTCGCCGCAATATGACGGCTTTTACGCATTTCCCGCAGGCGCTGATGATCCGAATGGTCTGCAAGACTGCGGAAGAGCTACAAAGCTTCAAGGCGTCGCATATCTCAGCCTTGGATTTCAATAAGGGGGATCTTGTCTGTGGTGTGTATCGTGTCGTTGCGCGTAGCAAGAACAAGGTGGAGTTCGAGATGACGATGAAGAATATGGATTTTGTGAATGGGAGACTTGCTATTAGCTTCCGGGAGAGAGGTGGGGATATGGTTCTTTCCAGTGAGACGGTTATGTGGCGAAAGGCTGATGAAACGAGGACTATGCCGCTTGAGAAGAAGGTGGTGCGTTGGGTGCATGAGACTGCGGCTTGGTGGTTGATAGATTCGGGTACGAAGTATTTGATGGATCTGGAGGCTTAATAAGGGTAGTTTCTTTTTCTTTGTGTTCCGAAATCGCCTCTCTTGTCGACTTGGCTGGATTCTTTGTTAATCATCACTTGATCAAATTACAAAGGGATATTCATGTAGCTGGAGACTTCGTCGAAAGTTGTTCTGCCCGTCATTGTTCCCATCATATCACCACAAAAGGGGAGAAGAATGCCAAAGAACTTACACAATGGTCCTTTATAATGCCTTTGAGATATCCTTTGATATTAATCTCCCTCCTTCTTGATAGCGCGTTTATCACATCATAAACTCACTTATTTAAACTGTCAGAGAATCCATAATTACAGAGCCATGATCACTTCCCATCTCCACCATGTGTAAGTACACCTACCACCACTACCCGTTCTGCGGGCACATCTCCAACTGGACCGTGGTCAGCTGCCTCGAATTCACGAGCGAACTCCGTGCACTTGCTTTTACAGGCCAGGTCCTGTCTTGCGATAAGACCAAGATCAAACACGTTATCAGCCGAAAAGCAGAGCAGGATCTCTGTCGCCAGTGTGATATCGAATGGTGCGACGCCGTGACTAGCAACGACATGGACGCCTTGCTGGACAAGGAGTACCGCGATATCGAGGGCCTAGACGCAGCCAGACCCGTTCTTGAATTTGCCGTCCGCATGAACGCTGATATAAACAGCAACAAAGCTGAGTCTTCCTCACCCAGCGTTGCCATTATCGGTACCAGTGAGCAGTTTGAAATGTTTACAGATATCACCCATGATTCAAAGCCCCCTGCCTCCTCCTGCCACCACTCAGGAAATGGCATGAGTACCCGTGGATCTGCCTCCTCATCTCTGAGCATTGAAAGTGGTGGTTTCACTCTTTCTATAACCGACGAGAGCACAGATACGGAGCCTCGTGGTGGCAATTCGGAGTCTCAGCCGTGTTCCGATTCGCAGCGACATAGACATATACGCATTCAATACCGAAAGCCGAAAGTTGATTGCGTTAAGCCCCGGGAGTCTTCTTCTTCAGAGTACTCTCGTCGGGTGTACTTGGTTTACCCGCCTGCCCGAGCGCCAGGTAGCAGGTCGAGCAGTATTGCAGATTACTCGGTAAAGAGCTCCATACTTGGATCCGAGAGTAGCCTCAGAAGTCTCTTCAATTCTGATCATGAAGGAGGCCATTCAGAGAACTCCCCGTTTTCAGCTGGTTCGGACACGAGCGCTTCTTTGGGGCGTGTTTAATTAACAAAGGGACGTGCTGGGGCGCCGTTTTGACGCGAGGGTCTTGAACGCGGCATCGCCTCATTGCTTTTGCTTCGGAAGATGAGACCTGCGACCTCGGTCTTCGGTGCCCCTCCGCGTTAGCAATTTTGTTTATCTTTTTGATCCTAGATTGTTAAATTTTCCTGCATTGAGTTAGACCGCGATATTATTCTTCCTGTTTCCTTATTCATTTAGACGTTTCTTGATAAAAAATAATTGAAGCCGATTCCTTGAGACTGCTATATTGTTTCCCATTCCATTACAGACTTCGCAAGCGGATAATATCATCCACGTCGGCACATACTCCAGGAAGCACGTCAATTTAGCCGAAAGTCAACTGAAGCGACGCTCGGCCCGGGAGACCCAGCTCGGGGAGTCGGACTTGGCCCGAACATCATTTCCCCAGATAAGCCCCTCCGACCCCCACGTTCGCTGTAATTCCGTTCTCCAACTTGTACATATTCCTGCTTTTTTGCTCGTCGATATCCCCAGTTCTGTTCATTCAATCGTCTATCATCATGTCCAAACCGTCCGTCGGCTTCGTCGGCCTCGGAGCCATGGGCTTCGGCATGGCCACCCATCTTGTGAAGGAGGGATACCCCGTCCACGGCTTCGATGTCTTCCCCGCCTCGGTCGACCGATTTAAGGCTGCTGGTGGTATTCCGGCTTCATCGCTGAAGGACTCTGCCAGCGGAAAGCAGTATTATGTCTGCATGGTGGCATCCGCCCCCCAGGCGCAGTCCGTTCTTTTCGGCGAGGACGGCATTGTTTCTGGTAAGTTCCAGTTAACTCAGACTTTTAAAGACATTGATCTAATCCGATCGTAGTCCTTCCCCAAAACGCAACCCTCCTCCTCTGCTCCACCGTTCCTGCTTCCTACGCTCAGTCCGTAGCCGCAGAGCTGCAATCGCGTGGTCGCGGCGATATCCAATTCATCGATGCCCCCGTCTCCGGCGGCGCCAAGCGCGCTGCTGATGGTACATTGTCTATCATGGCCGGCGCACCTGGAGCTGCGCTGGAGAGCGGCCGATTCCTGCTCGAGGCCATGTCCGACTCGAACAAGCTTTACCTGGTGCCCGGTGGAATTGGTGCTGGTAGCAATATGAAGATGGTGCATCAGGTTTTGGCTGGTATTCACATTCTGGGTGCTAGCGAGGCAATGGGCTTCGCTGCACAGCTGGGTTTGGATGCGAACAAGACAGCCGAGGCTATCAAGTCTTCAGATGCGTGGTCGTGGATGCATGAGAACCGTCTGCAGCGTATGCTGGAAGAGGATTGGCATCCCGGTGCTAGTGCTTTGACCATTATCTTGAAGGATGTGGTGAGTAAAAGAGGGGAGCCTTTGATACAGGACGGATTCGCTAATAAGAATGTATAGGGAATCATCACTACCTCTGCCCGTCAGAACCAGTTCCCGACTCCTCTGTGCTCGACAGCTGAGCAGGTGTACCTGTCCGCTCTGCTGCAAGGATACGGTGCCGTCGACGACTCCTCGATGGTCCGCCAGTACTACCCGGAGGCTATTACAAAGGTCTCAAACACCAAGTCCGCCGAGGAGACCGCTGAAGCACAACAGCTAGTCCTGGACCTGATGCAGTTAACAAACCTCGTTGCTGCCGCCGAAGCTATCGCTTTCGCCGGTTACCTCAAGGTCGATCTGAAGCAATTCTTCACTCTTGTCAGCGATGCCGCCGGTGCAAGTCGCCAGTTCATGACCAAGGGACAGGAGATGATCGAGGGCCGCATCGGCAAGAACTCAGAGTCTGTTAACGATGTAATTACTCGCTTGGAGAAGGCCGTGCAGAAGGCGCGGGACTTGCACTGCCCATTGCATCTGGGCAATGCGGCGATGAATGTGTTGTTCTTGGCGAAGAAGGCTGGATTCGGTGCCGAGGGAAGCACCAGTGTCATTAAAGTGTTTGGAAACTAGTCTACATATCAAATAGTCCTGCATAATTTCATTGTTGATTCGTGATTTCTATCAGTCTGCCTATACACACTTACTCTCAATTCGATGTTACCATTCTCAAATATTCTGTCCTTAGGCGCCATGATTGGTTCGCGCAATGCTTTGCAGAGGACTACAAGATAAGTTAGCTCAATTTCCAACGTTACGGTCCGAGAGTATGTCGACTCCTGCCCCGCGGGGGTCAACTTCCCGCCGGAAGTCAATTAACGTCATTGGACCCTCTCGGGCCATCTCCGAAGACTCGGACAACATGCGACCTGATCGCAACACTCGGACAAGACAGCTCGCACCTATTTAACAGCGCAGGAAGAATAAAAGCCTTCAACCCCGCAGTATCCTACCTCTCAATCACCTGTCTATTTTTTAAACACTAAAAAAACACCATAATGTCACTCAAAGACAACCGCGCCCTGCGCATCCTCGACCATGCCGCCGAGAACCACTACGGCGTGCCCGCCATGTGCTGCTACAACGTGGAGGGCATCCTAGCCACCGTCCGCGCAGCCGAAGCCAAGCGCTCACCCGCCATGATCCTCCTCTTTCCCTGGGCCGTACACTACGCAGACGGAATCCTAGTGCACGCTGCCGCGGAAGCCGCCCGCAACGCCTCGGTGCCCGTAACCGTGCACATGGACCACGCGCAAACGCCCGAGATCATCCGGCGCGCCGCGGACCTGGGCGGTTTCGACAGTATCATGGTCGACATGTCGCACTACGAGAAGGCGGAGAACCTTACGCTGACGCGCGAGCTGGTGGAATACTGCCACGCGCGGGGTATCGCCACGGAAGCGGAGCCCGGGCGCATCGAGGGCGGAGAGGATGGAGTTGCGGACACGGCTGATTTGGAGGGGTTATTGACGACCCCGGAGGAGAGTCAGGAGTTTGTTGATACGGGGATTGACTGGTTGGCGCCCGCTTTTGGAAACGTGCACGGCGAGTACGGGCCGAGAGGTATTCAACTTGAGTATGAGAGGCTGCAGTCGATTAACGAGACGGTTGGGGGCAAGGTGCGACTTGTGCTGCATGGTGCTGATCCCTTTACGAAGGAGATTTTCCAGAAGTGCATTGACTGTGGCGTGTCGAAGATCAATATCAACAAGGTGCTGAATAA
This sequence comes from Penicillium sp. S103-07, assembly GCA_037042055.1. Classification (NCBI taxonomy): domain Eukaryota; kingdom Fungi; phylum Ascomycota; class Eurotiomycetes; order Eurotiales; family Aspergillaceae; genus Penicillium; species Penicillium sp. S103-07. The sequence continues at coordinate 263,616 of JAXQJQ010000010.1, read as the reverse complement.
TGAGTATATCAAGGTGCAGCAGGAGAAGGCGGGTAAGGTCCCGCTTACTACTTTGCTGGAGGAGGCGACGAATGCCATGCAGAAGGCTGTGGAGGGGTGCATGGATCGGTTGAACTCTACTGGAAGATACCCGTGAAGGATTTGACGTGACGCTTGTATTTGTGAGACTCTTTAAGCTGGGTACGTTCAATGATAGATTCGAAAGACAGTAGTCCAAACCCCAACGCCGTTTCAATTAAAAAGATTTCTTGGATATCAATGAGGCCCAAAGAAAAAGCAATTGTTCCAAACCCAACCCCTTGCTGAGTATACTGTACTGTATAGATGTTCAATTGATGATCGACGTGTTGGTTGTGACTGATTTGAAATATCTAGCCGCCGAGCATGCCGAGCAGGCCACCAACAAAGGGCAAACCTTTAACTAGGTCGCCCAGACCACCGAGGCTTGAGGAATCGGAGGATGGAGTGGCGCTGGCAGAGGGAGTAGCAGAGCTCGAGGGCGTAGCGTGAAACTTGCTGGAGGAGAGATGACCCTCGTGAACACCCACAGAGTGCATGGGGCGATGAGTAGGCTTGGGAGAGGCCTTGGAAGCGAAGCTACTCATCGTCGAAGTAGGAGTCGGACGAGCGTGGGAGCTCGATGCAGCCTTGGAACTGGAGGAGGCCTTAGAGCTTGAAGCAGCCTTTGAACTGGAAGAGGGCATAGCGATGTGGGAAGCAGGTGCAGGAGTCACAGTCACGGGAGCCTGGTTCATGGCTTCAGCGACAGCGGAAGACGCAAAGTCGGGCTTAGCCTGGTGAGAGGACTTGGGCGCAGGAGCGACAGGAGCGGCCGGGATGGCAGGAACGGGGTCCTTGGGCACCGGGTCATTGGCAACAGGGTCCGGCAAAGGAGCGGTCTCCTCCACCTTAGGCTTGGCCAGGACCTTGGGAGCATGCTCCTTCGGCTTTTGGACAGGAGGCTGTGGCTTAGGAGCCGGAGGAGCCTGTTGCATTTGAGGGGCCTGCTGCATCTGAGGCACATGGCTGGTAGGCTGAGGTGTGTTATAAGCACCGGCCTGGGCAGACTGGACGGCATCCATGGCAGCCATATAGGCCGGAACCGGGTTGCTCATGCCATCATCATCTTCGGTACTAGAACTGCCCGAAGGGATGAATGGGAAGCTGCCAGCGAAAGGATCGCTGTTGGGCTTGGGGAACGAGGGTGCGGCAGCTGCGGTGAGGGCGAACACCGCCAAAGAAAGATACGAGATATGCATCGTGTACTGGCCTCTGTGCAAATGAAAGTAACGGGTCGGAAACAGACTTTGAAATGGCGTCGGGGTAAAGGGGTATGTGGGCTTTTTATGTAGAGAATACTGGGGTTACTGATCTACACTCTGTTGTGGTGTCGATACCGCGCCCTCCATGCCACACGCGCGGATGAGGATCGGCGTTGGAGCGGATGACGAGGTTGCATAGCATAAGGGGGTGTGCCCTATGCCGTGGTATGGGGGATACGGCCAGGACACATAGTTGGATTCCCTTACTATGTCCGCAAATCACGGTTGGCTCCTGTGGAATGATCGTCGTCAAATATACCCAGGAAAGCCTTCGGGGGGTTGGAACAAGCGTTCTAAGCATCGTTTATTGTTTCGTGGGTAAAAGCACGCAACGGTGACTGCTCACACTTTATCCTTCAATTGCGACGTAAGAAAATGCATAAAGCTTGGTTAGACTTGGCTTTTGGTTGCTGCATGAATACTGCAGGTCAAAACTATCTCTCAAACTTGTGCCTCGTGGGGATCCTGTTCATTGCTGTATTTAGGGCTTTTTTTTTCTATGAAACGTGCTTGGGTTTAGGGTTGTGCCTTTCACGTCCCTTGAGGGGAACACCCTTTCTACTCCCTTTGGTCATAGCTTACTATAGCTTCTCCAAACATTTTATTCCATGTAGGGGCATTCAGGAACGCAGTAGCTCATTCCCCTGGCAACCCTGACTATCCCTTGCGGATCAAACACCCGAGCGGTCGACCCGCCATCAATCACATTTTGAGCTTTGGCTACCCCGATAATTTCACACGTCCTGTATCCAAACATAAGCTTTTATCCTTTGATCGGCAAGCTAAATTACTTCACATTGTTGTTTTGTTCTCCTCCAGGTGCGATTGGATGTAACAGCCCAGCCACCCTTGATTTGATCAAATCAAGTTGATAGACTGCCTGATGCATACCAGGAGCACTTTCAAACTTTTCTTGGCTGATTATTGATATTAGTAGCTACAAATTCGGTCGAGTATGATGTTTCAAGTGCTCTGGGACCAAACACAACTGCCCGAGTGGTCCGCAGACAACGGTGTTAGTTTGACTGTAGTTCTTCAAGCCCCGAGATAGCTGAATCCGGTAAAGCGTATCGATATAGTTAACTAATGATTAGTCTAATTACTAATCGTTTGAGATTGGGTTTATTTTTGTCGGGGTAGACTTTGGAAATACGTGCTTCCCTCTTGCCGATAGGACTGGGTTGACTTTCAGGATTATACCATGGTAGATACTACCCATGGACATCAAGTGGAATAGTTGTCGTAAACACTCATTTTCAAATATAAACCTGTAATGAGAGAGCACTTATGAAGTTCGTGAAATAAAGAAATTATTGTTTGGATTTTGTGGCACATTTGGATATCCCGGAAGGGAAGGATGTCGTCTTATATATATCCACTCGTGTCGACATTCTTACTTCGAATGTCGGAAGGTCCCAAGCTTATATATTTACCCCAGGAACACTTCTTTCATTTACCTAGGCATACTGGTGTTCAAAACGGTTTTCTTCTTAACATTTTGCCCCTGTATCATAATTGTCACTTCCTTAATATCTGCTTGCTTCACTTAGAGGATACTGCTCTTATTCGTACTTGAAAAATATTAAGTATTTGAAGAGAAGACTAGAATTACATTCACCTGGCTTCTAGGAAGGCGTGTGTACGGATACTGGCAACCTTTTTCAAAGTGTGAAAACAGCCTTCAAGCCTTGACAGATCATTCATCGGTGATGCCAAGAGATGCTGGGCTAGTTGACTTTCCGCGACACTCGACGACACCATCCTTCTCCGTTAGAAAGCCGAAACTTTAAGTAGTCGATCGTAGGTGCGCCACATCCCAGGCCACGTCTAACCTCATCGCATCGATACAGCAGGGCCAAAATATTGGTAACTAACTCCATAGGTGTAAGGCCCTCTAAGAAGACAAAGAGGGTGACTAGAGCCGTAAAGGACGGAACGTAGATATACTTCAATTAGGAAGACCTTCTTGATCTTACATAAGCCCTCCCTTTAAACACGCCTGATATAACTAACTCTGATTAAATAAAATGATGACATCAAGGCGGAAATACATAAGCTCAAGAAGGTCTTTCTGAATGAAGCATATTTCCTATTCTTACCCACGCAGCAATCTGCTAGTACATAAGCTTTACCTCTTATTCTATTATCCCCTGTCATCTACCGTAAGTATCAAGGTCACACGCTAACCTATTTACTCTTCTTATCTTCAGCCAGGTGAGCAAATGACCAGCTTACGTTAATCTTTCCCTCCTCCGTCACCATTACCTCCGACATGGTGTCGCTCTCATACCTGACCTTCTCGAACGCAGAAATGCGGCGGTTATACTCTTTTAAGGCATGTAAACGCAAAAGGTCTTGGCTATTAACTCTAAGCTCTTTTGGTAAGCATCCTTGCAGTAAAGAGTCGCAATGCTAAGCCGCATTTTGGCGCAATAAGTCAACGGGAGCGTAATATAATTGTTTGGCATCGTGGCTTCAATCCCCGACTGCACCTAGTGCAAGGCCAACCCACGGCCAATAACTTGTAACCCATCCTCGATAAAGCATGACACCTTGATGACGCGTACTCCTGACAATGGAAGCAGCGTTAACTGCGATATTGAGGTCGGGAGGTGGGGTAAACTCACATTCCAGAAGTGGGCGGTTGAACTCTACGCGCGCGACCACCCTAGACATACCGTGATCTTCTCCACTTGGACATTTTGTGCGTATGTAGATGTTGGAAGTAATCAAATTGAAAATTCATCGCAAATAGAAACGCGTCGGGTATCTCATGACATACGCACTCCACTTCCCACATGCACCTAGATCCAGATAGCTAAGAACGTCCTTTTAGACTTGACTAGAGAGCAAAGCACCACGGGTCATTCCTTCACAATGGCCTCCACCTTAGCCTTCACATTGAAGTAGCCTTCCTTCGGGTAGCCGATTCCCAGCTCTCGGTAGACAGCGATGTTGTCAATGGTGGTCTCGTAAAGAACGAAGTCAAAGCGACGCATGATGTGGGCCAGGCACATGTATATCTCGGCGTAGGCGAGGCTGGGATCCATTAGTACAAGGGTTGAGATATCCAATGCGAAAAGATATCTCGCGTTTGTTAACAAAGCCGCAACCCAGGCATACATCCAACATGGATAAGAAATGCACTCACTTCATTCCCAGACACTGTCTACTGCCCTTGGTAAACGCGACGATGAATCGACCGAGGTACTCGCCGTTTTCCGCGGCGCGGACCCATCGCTCGGGGTCGAATGTCTCTGGCTCAGGGAACAAGGTCGAGTCCATGTGCACAAAGTAGTTTGACTGGCTGATCGGAGTCTGGAGGGAGTTAGCATTGCAAATATCCCGAACCATATTTTTAGTAGCAATCGGCAAGGAATGTATAATTACACCAGCTGGGATGACCCAATTCTTGTAGCGCATTGGCTCGTTGGGCGAAACGCGACCTAGACGTGCGGTCATGCCGTGACTCAAGCGAAGGCCCTCGTTGACGACTCCCGTCTATGACTCGAGGTAGTATTAGAAAGTGGCTTTCCCGACAAGAAAATTGAGAGCTTCATTGAAACTTACAAGATAAGGAAGCTTCTCAAGTTGAGTCCACGAGGCCTTGGAGGTAGGCGTCTCCAGAATAGTCCGCAGCTCCGCGCGCAACTTAGTTGCGATGTCCTTGTTGTTAATGAGATGGAACATAGACATAGATATGGCGCGTGCAGTAGTCTCCGTGCCAGCCCCCAGAAACAAAGCGGACTCATCCTCCAAACGATTCAGAGTCTTTTCCTCGGGCGGAACATGAGGACTAACCAGAGCATCGAAGACGGAACCCATTTCCTTGAAGTCCATATCCGTTTGCCTCTTCTGCAGGGTTTCACTGGCCTGCTGACGAAGCTTGGCCTTGAAGCTAAACAAGTCCGCCATACTCGGCTGCAACCAGCCCACCAAGGCCGGCGGGGCCGCACGGAGGATAGTGATCAGAATCGGGAAGAAGCGATTGATGTGGAACATGCACATCAGCCCATTCACAGCATCGACGAGGTCATTGCTACTCGCGCTCTTCGTGTCGTCCAGGTATCCGTAGCTCCAGCCGTAGCAATAGTGCGTGATCACATCCGTAGTCAGGGCAGCAAAGTCCATCAGTAGATTGAGGACCGTATCATGGTGGTAGGCATTTTCAAAGCGGGCGATTAGCTTGTCGACCTTTGCGTTTATCATGGGGGTGAGATCCATAACGGAGCGTTTGGAGAAGTAATTGGCAACGACGTTGCGGCGCAGGCGGTGGTGGTCATGGTTGACGGTTCCGACGAGGGAGTAGGGAGCGCCGAAGGCCATGGCGTATTTTCGATCTTTGGCGCGTTTACGGGAACCTGGGGCGTGGATCTCTTCGTAGTAGTAGGGATCTTTGATGTGGAGTTCCCTGGGACTGATGCGCACTATGGGACCTACAGGGTTGTTAGTAGAGGCATTGGCTTCCGGGAATTTGGACCGGGCTCTGGGTGAAGTATGCTCACCGTACTTCTCGTGCATGCGCTCGACTTCCCAGATATACATTCCACTCTTGATGACGTCGTAGTAGAATTCATAGAGGAAAGTAGCAGCGGCGAGCCTCGGACCGGGGAATCCGGCCAACGGATGAGCGTACAAGCGATAGATTACTACACGCAGGCCGAAGAACACGAAAAGCAGGACTGCCAGAGCAGCATAAAGTAGAATAGATTCCATTGTGAGAATAGGATACAGCGCGGGAATCAAATCGAGCTCATATCACGATAAAGGAGTTCAGTAAAGAAAAGAAAGCACGAGAAAAACAAGAGACGAGAGGGGCAAGCAAAGCAGTATTTGAGAAATGGGCAGCTGGAGACCAGGGTTCTCAAAGCTGCGGCCGAACATCCTCCGTGAATGGGTTAAATGGCATTGCCAGGGCTGACCTGCTATAGAACCAGCAACTATATTGTTTCCCACCAGCTTTCATGCATGGCGCCAACCGCACTCGGACAGAGATCCCGAAGCTACCTCTTAACGACACTCGCTGAACCAGTGGAAGTTTTCCCCGGATGGGGCCCCGGGGGGTTTGTTGAATGCCACCCATGGTCCGAGGACGTGATAACTAAGGACGATGTACAGCGTGCATCCGATCCGATCCACAGACAAGCACGTCCGTGCTTATCCCGTGACAAATCATCATGCAGCCCGTGGTTGTTGGCGGTTTATGGGCGACTTGGAAATCCGATGCATAGAAAAAGCAAATACCGACCAAGGGCTCTGGTGTCATGGACTATCATGAGATCTCGTAAAGTTGTATTAGTTAGTCGATGCTGGCGCCGATGACCGATGATGTAAGCGTGAACGGTCCATTTTGGTGATTGAGTCGAGTTGGGGAAAACAAATAGCCGAGACTTGATCCGCATATTCTAATGTCCGCACAACGGGTGAAGGTTTTGGAGTGATTGAAGTGAATTCGGTCAATATGATCAAGGTATGATCAAACAATTCATAGAAAAGCCCTGGGAACTCCAACATATGTCACCTGGCGTGGAAGATGGAGACACTTCTCCCCTAATAGCGAGGCATATAGCCGAATAAGTTTCAGATTCCAGTTTGAACATTTCAATCAATTGGACCACCAGTACATTCCTGTAGAGAAACAAATGTCCACAATTTACACCTATGAAAACATCCGTGATAGGGTCGGAAAAAAAAGTAAAGTTAAAAGAACAGAGGAAAAGCGGCTGGCAAGACATTGGAAAGGAAAAAAACATCCCAACTCCGTTTTTATATCCCCATTTATGCGGCCAGCATCTTCTTGGTCTCGGCGATGGCGCGACCGGGGTTCAGACCCTTGGGGCAGGTCCGTGTGCAGTTGAGAATGGTGTGGCAGCGGTAGACGCTCATGCTGTTGTCGAGAGCGGCCTTGCGCTCGGCGGTGCGCTCGTCACGCGAGTCGGCCAACCAGCGGTACGACTGGAGGAGGACGGCGGGTCCCAGGTACTCCTCGCTGTTCCACCAGTATGAAGGGCAGGAGGTTGAGCAGCAGGCGCAGAGAATGCACTCGTACAAGCCGTCGAGCTTCTTGCGGTCCTCGGGACTTTGGCGGTTCTCAAGACCCTAGAAGATGTTAGACTGGGCGCATATGTATTAGACATGGCAGAGGGACTCACGTCTTCTGTTTTGGTATCACGCTGGAGGTAGGGCTTGATTGACTTGTATTGCTTGTAGAAGAGGGTCAAATCGGGGACGAGGTCCTTGACGACGTAGGTGTGAGGCAGGGGGTAGATGCGAGACTCCTTGGCGGTGTCGGTGGGGATACGGCCTGGGCCGAGTCAGTACAATGTTCGTAGATGCATTTTGCGGGGTGGCGAGGGGACATACACAAGCAGGCCAGGGTGTTGACACCGTCAATGTTCATGGCGCAGGAACCGCAAATACCCTCACGGCAGGATCGGCGGAAGGTCAGGGTCGGGTCAATCTCGTTCTTTATCCGGATAAGAGCGTCCAGCATCATGGGGCCGGTCTTGTTGAGGTCCAGCTGGTAGCTCTCCATGTTGGGCTTCTCAGTCGGCTTGTCCGGGTTCCAGCGGTAGACCTTGAAAGTCTTCATGTTGGGCGTTTCGGAGGGGATAGGGTCGACATTCTTGGGAGTCGACTCGACAGTCGCATAGGAGCGAGCAAAGGTGGCAGGGCGGAACAGGGGCCGCGACGCAGCGAACAATCGCGACGTGGAGCGGAGTGAGGCCATGGCGTATTAGAGGCGAATTAAAAAAATCCGGGGTTGGCGACAAAATTGAGATGAAGGCTAAACGGACAGCAAGATAGGAGAGAGGAGATGGACCAGAAAGGTAGAGAGACTGTCAAGACAAGCCTGAGCACCACAAGCACAGATGGCGACAAAATGAAGTCAAGGAGCAACTGCAACTTGCTAACCTCGGGTTTGAGCGTCGGCAACCTGCTGAGTCAGGAGTTACCCGCCAATCACAGCCGTGTTAATTCGGCTCCGATTGTCAGCATCGGGCGGACACGGCCTGCCTCAGAGGGTCGACTGCCGTTCAAATGCCGTTGCTGCCCCCCAGAGTTCACTATGGATAGAGACTGTGGTACGAAAACCATCGGAAATACATTCGATATTGGGTTGTGATATCTCAAACCGTCACACTGCACCCAAAACTGGCGATAGACGAACAATGGCGATGCTCGCCTCAGGCTGCAAGGCACCCACTTCCGAATCGGTTGCCGAGACCACGGCTCCGCTGCGCCGACCCAGTGGCCTCGGTGCTGTTGACAGCTTACACCGCACTCACATGCAACAAATGAAACACCCGCTATTAACAAATGCCAATAACTAATCGCGATTGATATAGCTCTGGTGCCACTCATAGTCTCCATTCCTCCTCAAAAATCCCCGGATCGCCTCCCGGGGCGTCACCGGCTCCTTGCCCAGCACCTCGGCCGCCTCGGCATTACCCCGGGCAATTGCCTCGTAGCACGACAGGAATTTGTGAAAGAACAATGCCTCCGGTTTCCCTCCTTTGTCACTAGCGCCCTCCAATTGCACGAATTCGTCAGGAGAAATGAGCTTGACCTGCACTTCTAGGCCCATGGACTCCTTCATAACATCCGCGATCTCGGCAGTCTCCTTTGCGGCCAGAAGAACCATTTCCTTGTTATGTCCACTGCAGATAATCAGTCGAGCCTTTGCCTCGCCTAGCTCTGCACGCAAAGTGAAGGCTATGGGCTCATCAGATGCTCAATATAAGGTGGAAGTGCTCAGGTCCTTTCCAGAGTATATGCCTTCACAAATGGATGCGAAATTGCGGATGGAATGAGGGTTGTTACAGTGATATTCGAAATCAGTTTTACCTCTAATCTCTCTCTTTCTATTTCCGAAGGCCGTACCGCAAACGCACTTAGTCCGTATTGGAATGCCTATCCGCCAGCTTTAATTTGGCAATGTATCTTCAATGAGTCAGCGTAAAATACACCAACACCTAACATAAGTGGGACCCCTCACGCCCGAGACCGACTTCTCATGACTTGGTAAACATCGAAGGTTTGTCAGCCAACACTCTGAGTGCTTTCAAGGCCGTGATCATCTCCATCAGCAACTCTCCATTATAGCATAACCTTATCGATACTCGATAGCTCCAAACAAGAAAATGTCTACTGACAAATCCCAACCCTACCTACCCCTGGCCGGCGGCGCAGATGACGGTTGGTCTAAAGAGCACCAAGCGACAGCTACATGCTACTGCGGCGCCGTACAACTTGCCTTCGTGAGTATAGTATATACATTAACACCATGAATCGCACACCTCTAATACCAACGACAAAATACAGCCAACCCAAGGTACCGGCCTAGTCGACACATTCCTCTGCCACTGTACAGACTGCCGCAAAATCACTGCCTCAATGTTCGCCTCCAATTTCATAATTGCAGACTCCCATCTGAAACACCTGCGCGGCCGCGAGAATCTCAAAACCTACAGTCAGTCTCGAACTATCGCTTCCGGCAAAAGAATGACCAACTTCTTCTGTTCAACATGTGGTTCACTTATGTACCGCGTCGGCGAGGCATACCCGGGACATAGTATTCTTCGTGTTGGGACTGTGGATGATTTCAATTTACATGAGACTAAGTTGAGGCCGAGGATCGAGCAGTATGCGAAGGATCGGGTTGGGTGGTTAAGTAGTGTGGAGGGTGTGGGGCAGGCTAGAGAGTCAGCTTTCAGTCCGAGAAGAAGAGGAACTAAGAGTTCGCTTTGAATTGGGTAAACGAGTCGTGTCTATCAATCCCTCTGCAGTGGTGGTAACCTTGTGAATATATCATGCGGAGCTCTGTCGTTGATCAGAAATTATCTTCCAAGCTTTCTTGCAGGAAGTAGACTACTAAAACCGCTACTCTAGGGAGTGCTTCGGGTGTGAGGGATAATCTCAGGGAGAAGAGGAGATCTGTAATTGAAGACGGCACGGTAGAGGAAAAGGAAAAAGGAATAATCGCAAAACTAGCGCCCAATGTTCGGAAGACACTTTAAACAGGGGACTAACTATAGGAAATTGGTAATCCGACCCCCCAGCCCCCCTCCTATACCTGATTTCGAGTAGCTCTTGGAGCTCCTCCTCACTGCAGTGGCGTATCTTCTCAATAAGAGCGGATACAGCACGGCGGCTTTATTGTACTTCCTATTGTAGATGCTGGAGTTGATCGCTGGACACTTTGTCCTTGTCGGCCACGGTCGTTCTATCTTCAATAGTGAAATCAGGTAAAATTGAGCAAATAGTGGCATAGTATAGATCAGCAATAACTGCTGGTTTATTTATAGATAAAATTGTGATTCAACTGTGTACGAAAGTATGGCACCTCGTAAGTTACTGTGGCGGATGCCCTGAACACTTGGTATGCTCTATGTTTACCGTCGCAGCATCTCGGTCAGCAAATGAGCCTGGCTCTAGCCATTCGAAATGGGGAACTTTATCTTCAATGCCATAGGTTAAGTTTAAGCGGGAATAGCAACGTTGAAAATAATCATGTCAGATTTTGATAGTCAAGTTTGCCTGTATGTGTTACGTGTCGCACCCATGTAAAGGACGAGATGAAGAGGTTGCACTAAACAGTCCGAAATGCACGGCTGGTCAGCTAAATCTGACTGGACTTGACATAAGCGTCACCAGCAACCCCCACGATGATGTCTCCTTATAACTCTCTCAAGACCTTTATATCATTATATCCTAACGCATCTATCATAACAAAAATCTAAATAGCTCGCGAAGAAGGCCGTGACGAGCTCTCCAGCGAAGGTGTCCTCCCGTCCACCCTCGAAATATTAACCTCATTTGTCACCTTAATACCGGGCACCGTAGACGAAACAATCGACCCATTCGCATTCCTCGTCACAGAGACCTCGGAAGGCATCATCTCGTAATCATCGTGGCCGCGCTTAGACCAGTGTAACAGTCGCTTGTCGTCGCGAGCATTCGAGCCCAAAGCGCTCGCCGGCTTGGAATGGCTGCGCAACTTTCCTGCAGATCGTGATCGCGTGTGGCTGGAGGTGTACTCCGTCAGATGGGAGAAGAGGTTTCCGAAGACGGGTTTCAGGGCCGGGACGGAGAGTGCGATCAAGGTTCCTGCGATCTCGGCATTTTCGATGCATAGCATTGGGTTGTAGGCCCAGCTGCCGTCGGAGGCCCATTGGCCCTGTACGACGAGCCAGACGCGGATGGCGGAGATGATGATCACGCTTGTGGGTGTTAGTTTGGCTCGGAAGGAGGGGGAAGTCAGACTTACAATACACCGGGGAACATGACCAGCGAGAGCTTGATCTTCTTTTCCATGGAGACGTGAAGCTGCCTGATGAGGATGGAGGGGATGATGAACATCATCACGTCACAAGCAAGGGAAAGGCCCGAGTTGACGGAATAGACCAAGCCCCACGAAAGACAAGTATAAGTAATGGGTTCGCTCTGCCATTCATATGGCCACAGACCGGTAACAGGTTTACAGTGGAAGATCAAAAGGAAAAGCTGCGGAAGATAGGCGGCGAAGAGAAACGGAGCGGCGGCTAGGATGGCGATGTGGAGCTTGCCGGCGCGTGCTGTGAGTCGGAAGTAAAAGGCGAGACCGGAAAGTCGACAAAAGAAAAGGGCCGTTGTGTAGAGAACGTGCGCGACGAAATCGAGGACTTCAGTTTCGCGCACGGTTGGTAGGGATAGGACGTATTGGATGTATTCGATGTGACGGCCACTTCCGAGGTCGATGAGGACGATGGACAGGGCGACGAATGTAATATAGATCAGCTATCGTTCATGATTAGCTCGATCCCGAGTATAGAGATGTCTTCCAAGATTTATAGCATATTGCTTTTCATGCTCGGAGGAATTTATCAGGACATACCATTGTCAAGATGGCCAATGCATCATCAATGCCAACCTTTTTGACAAGGAATAACCGTGCATAGAGACGAACGATCATCACCACGCCCGTCAAACAGACCAGAAACAAAATGCCCACAATGGCCGAATGGTCGCGGGACTGAGCAAGGTACGACAGCGAGACATCTCCGGGAATTCTCCCCGCTGCCTCTGCAGCGAGGATATCGTCGGGAATCGTCATAGAAGGTCGATTAAAAGAAAGGAATGATACTCAAGAAAACATGGCGAGTCTAGTCAAAATGCACACAACGGGCGCAGAGCGAGAGACTTTGGCTATAACGAATGAACACCGGCGACGGACGAGCATAATCCTCCGAGAAAAAAGTGGACGCAGAAGCGGGTCATGATGCTCAATAAATCCAAGTCATATCCATTCTAGCCAACGAAAACCGTGTACTGCCGACAATCACCCGGTCCCAGGGTGGTGAAACGAACAGTGGAGTCCCCATTGACTTTTCGTACGAAAACTCAATATTTCCAAATGCGGAAATTCTCACCTATGCTGAGGCGATGTTTCATGGTTCCGAAGCAAAGATCTGTCGGCGGCAAGTCCACGAGTGTTGATATCATCGTTCCGGAGTGGAAAATGACAAATACGGTCTATTCTAGACATGCGACGATACTTTCTCGGCGACCGCGCTGTGGCAGAAAGTTTGTCGAATATCTTGGCAACTCGTGTATAGAGCCGCTCCATCAACGTACAGGGCCTATCAAGGGTTTCCAATGCGTAAATGTGGGTCCGCTAGTGTTACGAACGTCGCCAAGATAAAGGACCTCGAACGTTTAAGGAATGAAATTGGCCACTCGACGTGAAGCGGTGGGCCTAGATCGATACTAACCAATCGTGGAAAACCGGACGAGATCCGCGAACTCTACAGATCCCGAAGGATTCTTCGTGCTCTTTAGGCAGGAGATTAACTTTTTCGCGCTTCTGGTTGCCATATTCATTCGATTGATAATTGACTCGGAGTCGAAGATTCGCTCCCCCTGGCGTTGAATGAAGCTTCTGAAAGTAGAGAGATGTTTGCGGGCGCATTTTCGCAAGTGCGTTCACCGTGGCCTCCCGAGTCTTCCGCTCATGTTAGCGTACTGCGACTGTTGGCATTTTTTCTGTGATTAGGGCGATGGCGGACCTGCAAATTCCTTGCTTAGTCAGGGGTATTTATGGCCCCATAGCCCCATATTTTGTCTTAGGTGCAGGTATATGATATCCTGGCGTTCCCTGAAAGATCGTCTCTGCCACATGGTTTTCTGGTGGGGTTCATTTTGATCTCGCGTTTCACGTCATGTCGCCCTTGTTGCAGACCATCGTGAGTGGCTTGGCTCTGGCTGCTTCGGCCATTGCCTCTGGCCATGGCCAGGAAGTCGATACTCTCGTTGCTTCCCAGGTCCTCAACGATCCTTATGCCTTTGACTTCCCCCGTCTGGGCGCCCCGGGCGCGTCGCTGTTCCCCATGCGTGATTGCCACGGTTTCAAGCTGGAGGAGGCCGGTGTCGACGAAATCCAGGAGCGCTTGAGCAATGGCTCTTTGAACAGCGTTAAGCTGCTGGAGTGCTACCTTGACCGCATCCACCAAACCCAGCCTTATCTCAAGTAAGCTCCAAATTGACCGAAATCATGCCGTTCGCCTGCTGACTGGGGTTTAGTGCCATCCTGCAATTCAACCCCGATGCTTTCACTATTGCCCAGAAGCTGGATGAGGAGCGTGCACAGGGTAAGGTTCGTGGTCCTCTCCATGGTATTCCCTTCATTGTCAAGGACAATATTGCCAGCAAGGACCGCATGGAGACTACTGCCGGCTGCTGGGCTTTGCTGGGTAACGTTGTGCCTCGCGATTCTCACGTCGTGCACGGTCTGCGAAAGGCTGGAGCTTTGCTCCTAGGCAAGGGTGCTCTGAGTGAGTGGGCCGACATGCGCTCGAACAACTACTCCGAGGGCTTCACCGGCCGTGGTGGTCAGTGCCGCAGCGCTTACAACTTCACCGTGAACCCCGGTGGTAGCAGCACTGGTCCCGGTGTCGCCGTCGGTGCTAACTTGATCCCCATTGCCATTGGTACCGAGACCGACGGCAGCGTTATCAATCCTGCCCAGAGAAACGCGATCGTTGGAATTAAACCTACTGTTGGCCTGACCTCTCGTTCCGGCGTCATCCCCGAATCTCTGCACCAGGACACCATTGGCACCTTCGGCAAGACCGTCCGCGATGCCGTTTACACGCTCGATGCCATCTATGGCGTGGACCCCCGCGACAATTACACCCTTGCTCAGGAGGGTCACACCCCCAAGGGTGGTTACGCCCAGTTCCTCACCAACAAGGACGCTCTCAAGGGTGCCGTGTTCGGTCTGCCCTGGGAGTCATTCTGGGCTCTTGGTGACGCCGACCAGATTGCTCAGCTGCAGGAGCTTCTGACTTTGATCAAGTCTGCCGGCGCTACCATCATCAACGGAACCGAGCTTCCTCATTACAAGACAATTGTCTCTCCCGACGGGTGGAACTGGGACTACGGCACCACCCGCGGCTACACCAACGAATCGGAGTACTCCTACATCAAGGTCGACTTCTACAACAACCTGCGCGACTACCTCGCCGAGGTCAACAACACCAACATCAAGACCGTCGAAGACCTTGTGCAGTACAACATCGACAACTTCGGCTCGGAGGGTGGTCTCCCTGGCATTCACCCCGCCTTCGGGTCCGGCCAGGACGGCCTCATTGCCTCCATGGAGAGCAAGGGTATCATGAACGAGACCTACTTCTCGGCTCTGGAGTTCTGCCAGCGCACTACCCGCGAGGAAGGCATTGACGCCGCTCTGAAGTACAAGAACCGCACTCTGGACGGTCTCCTCGTGCCTCCGGACGTTGCCCAGAGCATTCAGATCGCCGCCCAGGCCGGCTACCCCGTTGTCACCGTGCCGGCCGGTACCAGCGATGTGTCTGGTATGCCGTATGGCCTTGCGATTATGAACACTGCCTTCTCTGAGCCCGCTCTCATCAAATACGCCAGCGCTATCGAGGATCTCCAGAAGACTTCCGGTACCAAGTGGCAGCGTACTCTTCCCGAGTGGCGTGGCTACCTGGAGCGCAACCTCCCCGTGATCATGTAAAATGGACCGAGAGGTGCATTCAAAAGTGGCGACAGTTTGTATCTAGCTGTACAACATGCATCATATAGTAGATAGAGCCATCCCATGGGATGTTACTAATAGATTATACCTATTGTGAGCATTCGCAACGTGCCATCGTACCGTTGTCTTTGTTATTTGTTTTTCTTGTCTGCTATCGGTTCCACAACAATAAATGGATACTGCGCACTATATCATAACGCTTGTTGGGAAATTTTCGGTCTGGACTCCTGCCATGTGAACCTCACCGTCGATGTCTAATATGTGACAAGCCTCAGCATGGCTGACTGCCGTATCTGGTCATGCTATACCGAATATCAACTTGCCACACTGAGTGACCGAGGCCGAGAACGGAAGAAAAGGAGCTTCCAAAAAAGACACTCTACTGCGAGGCTGCGGAGGCCGACGAAAATTGAAGTCCAACAATTCAGACACCTCACTATAGCGCCAGATAACGAAGCCGTTGGCCCTTACAAGCACTAACGTTAAATGGGCAGGCCTCACGGCGATCATTGATCATCCGAAAGAGCACCAAACCGTGGTCAAGGAAGGTTTGAGATCATTGATGCAAAAATTGCTGACTGGTGATCTGCAAACTCTACTTGAGAATTTCTCCGATGTTTTGACTGCATACAACCCCGTGCCAAGACGGAAGATTTCTTTCCCATCACACCTGGCACATCAGACACTCCAGTCACTTTGAAGCAAATGAATAAAAGGATCCGGGGACACTTCGGTGAAAATAACACGGCACCGTTTTCGAAATTAAAGTGAGAACCTGACTTCGGAACACGCCTCATCCGAGTAAAGCGCCGGGCAATAAAGGACCATATGGACCACGCTACTAACTGCAGTATTGTGGGGCGCAGGTACGAAGATGAAACGTATTCGACTACCGGATTGATCCTCCAACCTCCGAGCCACGTCCACGGCCCTGCACCTTAATCAATTTTTAGTTTGTGGAATAATTCGCCCACGCGGTCAATACGAGACTCTTTGTGGCTGGCCCAATTCTACCTTTGGCATGTCCTAGATCCCCCTTTACTCCACACGCACTATGGACATGCTTCTTTACCCCCGGGGTGGGGTACCGACGATAGCTCCAAAGACGGCGGTATCACCATGGCGCCGCGGTGGCAGCTGGGATTCGAAACGGCAGACTCCGAATCTGTTCAAAGGGCCGGAGCCAAGAACATTTCTATTATGCTCGACTGTGAGCCTTATCATGTCATATAAGATGTCAATCGTGCCCGTTACTGGATCTTTCACACTCTCCTCCTCGTACTCTCCCGGTATCTTCTACTCGTTATGAAGTATACCGCTCTTTTCGCGGCTTTCGCTGCCCACGCTGCTGCCGTCAGCGTCTCCGGTGCCGCTGAGGGTTTCGCCAAGGGCGTTACTGGCGGTGGCTCTGCTACTGCTGTCTACCCCAGCACCAACGACGAGCTGGTCTCGTACCTTGGTGATAACGAGGCTCGTGTGATTGTCCTGTCCAAGACCTTCGACTTCCGCGGCACTGAGGGTACTGCCACCTCCAAAGGTTGCGCTCCTTGGGGTACCGCCTCTGGTTGTCAGGTCGCCATCAACCAGAATGACTGGTGCACCAACTACGAGCCGCAAGCGCCCTCCGTCTCCGTTACCTAGTGCGTATTGTACTAAGTCATACAAAAGAACCCAAATTGACCGTCGACAGTGACAAAGCCGGTATCTTGGGTATCACCGTGGCCTCTGATAAGACTATCATCGGAGAGGGCTCCAAGGGTATAATCCTGGGCAAGGGTCTTCGTATCGTCAGCGGTGCCAGCAACATTATCATCCAGTATGCTTGCAACGACCAACTGATGTATAGGTCCCCCTAACATCACCACAGAAACATTGCCATCACCGACATCAACCCCGAATACGTCTGGGGTGGCGACGCCATCACCATTGACAACTCCGACATGGTCTGGATTGACCACGTTACCGTATGAAATCCCCATCTTACCCATCGACCACGGACTTTCCTCACACTACACCCCAGACTGCTCGCATCGGTCGTCAGCACATCGTCCTGGGCACCGAGGCCTCGAAGCGCGTGACCATCTCGAACAGCTACATCAACGGCTACTCCACTTGGTCCGCCACATGCAACACCTACCACTACTGGGCCATCTACCTCGACGGCTCCAACGACCTGGTCACCCTCAAGGGCAACTACATTTACCACACCAGCGGCCGCAACCCCAAGGTCCAGGGTAACACCGTCCTGCACGCCGTAAGGCCCCACGTCTTCCATTTCCAGAGAATCACAATACCTAATTGATACTAGGTCAATAATTACTGGTACGACAACAAGGGTCATGCCTTTGAGATCGGCAGTGGCGGCTATGTCCTGGCCGAGGGCAACGTCTTCCAGAATATCGACACCATCGTCGAGGCCCCTATCGATGGCTCCCTCTTCACTGCGCCCTCCGCCAACGAGAACAAGGTGTGCAGCACCTACCTCGGCCGTGTCTGCCAGGTCAACGGATTCGGTAGCTCTGGTACCTTTTCGAAGAGCGATACGGGCTTCCTGGCTAACTTTGAGGGCAAGAACATTGCCACTGCTGCTGCTTACACTTCCGTCGTCTCGAGTGTTAACGCCGGTGCTGGACAGGGTAAAATATAAGCGTTGTTCACGGAAGCGAAAGTGCTGAAGAGGTATCTTCATATAGTGTAGGATTACGGGTTTGATTGATTAGTCAGGATATGCTAATTGTATTTTCTGACGCATTGTTCCATTTAGTAATTCGTAGCTTGCAATCGTAAGTCTTCATTGGTAAGAATATAAGTAGGTACTTTGTGCCTGTTTCATTAAAGTCATCACTGAATCGCATCTAGAAATAGGATGTCGCGATTCCAACGGCAGTCTTGGGAAAGTTTAGTTAACGATAATGAGTCCAGGTCCCGCGAGGGTCCATTCGGCCACGGTACTTGCGTCCCCAAAGGGTCCGTCACTCTTCGTAACAGCCGCAATCGTGAATCCGTTCATCTCATTTTCATCGTAAGGGAAGAGGGCCTCGGCCTGGATTTGATCACCATCCCGCGAGACAACACGCAGAGGCTCGACAATCGGCAGATTCTGTTGGTTGATATAAGTCATCCACAACTGATCGCCAGACTCATTGCCGGTATCCATAAACGAAAAAGTGACGTTCTCGCTTCGAGGGCCCGGGGGTGTGACAATATTCAAAGTCTCAAAAGTGCGCAGCGGGATCTCGAAGATGTTGGGGCAAGTGCCGGGGACAGTGAAGCCCTGAACCGCAGTAAAGGCGAAGTTGATGTCGCTGGTTGTCAGGAACGGTAGCTCGCTGGGGACTTTGCCCTGCGTGACTCGGAACCATCCCTGTTGTTCGCCTTCTTGGCCGATGACGGAGGCGATCTCCCGCGCGAGATCCACGTCTCTGCCCAGCGCGAATCTTTCGACGACATCTTGTAAGGTGCCCAGGACGAGGTCGGTGAAGGTTGCGGCGAGTGCGATGGAGGCGTTGAAATCTTGGACGGGGAATTTGTATTGGCAGGGTTCGACAGGCCTCACGCCGAAGTGGCTCAGCGCGTCGTTGGCTCGGATCGCATGGAGTTCCTCTTGCTAGAGAACGAAGACGGAGTAAGTGTCTGAAAAAGAAAACCACCATGATCCACAAAACTTACAGCGAGAATGACTTTCAACCAGGAGAGAGTTTTGGTGCGATCATCGTCATCGGCGAACCGATATCCATCCACGTTATCGGTGATATTGGAGATGAGCTCGTTGAAGAAAGCCACCTCGAAGAGTTCATTGAATGCAATCAACTTGAGATTGAGGATACCTCCGTTGCTTATCACGGGGGGAGGTGGGCCGTTAGGCAGGGTTCCGTGAGCATTTTGCTCGATCACCTTGAGTTCACTGGGACTTGGAGATGGCAGTCCGTCAGGCAGCCCCTGGTTTGCATCTGGAGCCTTTGCTGTTGGAGCAGCGATGAGAGTTGGGACCACGCCCAAGAGAGCGGCGATGGATAAGAGGAAGCGCATGTTTGGAGTAGCAAATCTTGCAACTGTTGTAGTAAAGCTGGTGTGGAAGGAGAGAAGTTGGTACCAATGGAATGAATTTAAATATTGGGAGTGAGACGGTGAAGGATCAGAGACAATGAGTTGAAACCGTCAGAGGATCAACACAGCCCCGGAAGCGCAGGCATGAAGCTTGACGGGGAAGGTGCGACTCATTTGTTTGCGTGTTTACCAAGTCGGGAAAAAGGTAGCGGGGTCGGGATGGTTGGAAGTGTACTACATTAGGAATAAGGGCTAAATTTAGTCCGACTTAGGCAAGGCTTAGCTGGTCGGAAAAGTGGGACTTCTAAATTACAAGCGTGCATGACGGGCGCTTGAAGTACGCAGCTCGTGATGTTCGTCTAGAGCGCGGCAGTGCAACTGTTTACCTTCAAGCCTCAATCATCTAGCGTAGATGAGAAGAAGAAGAGCCCAAACACTACGAAAGAATATGAGAACCGAGGTGAGTCTGAGTAAGATACTGTGGCTGTGGCTGTGGTGCCCAGTAAGAGACGGGAACATCATTTGATTGAGAGCTACCACATCAGCACTAGAGTGATATACAAACCCAAAAGTTCCCTCCAATAAGCCTTGAAAATTGGCAGTCTACTTAGATACAAGTCCTTGTGTTCTCCGTGGGACCTTTAACGTCAACATGGATCTCCCTTTCCACTTTGTGCAGATCCCCGTGCGCAACGACGGCGCTATCGCCGTCAAAGATCCTAGCCAGTTCCTCGAGAGTCGGGCCTCTGGTTTCCACGTAGAAGAAGTACACAAAGAGAAGCTCAATGAAGATCCAGATCTATTCGTACAAATACATTAGCATATAGAACGAACAATATACCTTTGCAGACATTGCTTACCGTGTAGATCAGCGACAGATTCCAGTGATAGGGAAGATTTTCCCATGCAATAGGGTTGGTACAACTATTACCGTCAGTATAGAATCAGTCTAGTGTCCTGCATGTTGCGTACTTTCCAAGGACCAGGCAAGCCTGAACGGTCAAGTTCATGATCATAATGCCCTTGGCGCGCAGCCTGTACGGGAGAATTTCGAGCGAATAGGCGATCAGGAGTCCAGACCATGCGATCGCATAAAAGGTGGAGAAAAGCCAGACAAATACGACCTGAGGATGGCCCGAAGTCTTCACGTCTTGGGTTCTCTCGTATATCGAGGAGATTACGGTCCATGCTAAGAACATGAGCACCATTCCTACGAGGGGGTCAGTATTTGACAAGAGTCACTCTACAAAGTTGTAGAACTTACCAACAGTTGAGATCAAGAAAAGAGGTCTTCTTCCCACGCGATCAACGAAGAACGCACTGGTGACACTGACGACCAGACTCAGAAGCGTTTGTCCGCCATTAAGCTAAGACCAGTCAGTATAGAGAGAGAGAGAGAGAGAGAGAGAGAGAGAGAGAGAGAGAGAGGAGAGTCCATGGAGAGGAAGGGACTGACTGGAATCTTCTTATTTTGCTCCGTAATACCCATACTGTTATAGATCAAGCTGGTATAGTTGCTGAAAAGGGCATTGCCACTGTACTGCGAGATGATGCCCAACGAAACCAAAATTGCCAGTCGGTACCGATTGCCCGGAGTTTTCATGAAGTCGAGGTAACTGCTGTTCTCCTGGTGCTGCATTTCCAGGCGGATGGTCTCCTTGATCTCGCGATACTCGAATTGGACGGTCGCGTTGTGCTCGTCCCCATTTCCGTGGTAGTAGGCGAGCGTGCTCAGAGCATCGGTGTATCGTTCTTTCGACACAAGCCAACGGGGAGATTCCGGGACCCCTTGAGTACTGTTAGATAGAAAGGATTGGGTATGGTAGAGGACATTGGAAATTTACCCCAGATGAGAGTGATCTGGATCACGGCCGGGACAACCTGGAGAAGAGTCAAGCTCCTCCATGACCAGTCACTGTGAATGTACATGGTGCCCCAGGCAACCCATGCAACAACTGGTCTTGTCAGTGCCGAATCGATACATCGTATCCGAATGACTCACCCAATGCACCCAAATGCCACAGGCAGTTGTAGATGGCGGTAACCTTGCCGCGGTGTTGAGGGTGGCAGATCTCGGTGAGCAGGACAGGAGAGGCCATCTGAGCCAGACTGCCGCCAAAGCCAAGGAAGAGGCGACCGGCCACATACACTAGAGCGGGAACAAGTTTAGAAGTTTCTTGTCATTTGAGGTGGACAGTCATACTTCCGTAGCTCTTGCAGAATGCACCAAGGAAACCACCGAAGATCATAACGAGGCACCCAATAATAATGGGAATCTTTCGACCCCATCGATCAGCCATGAATGGGCTATTCGTATTGTATTAGCAAAGCCCTCCCAATTGGATCGCTATTCACTTACACGAACGGAAAGCTGATGAGACTGCCAATTTGGTAGATGGCATTCATCAGACCCAGCTCTGAGCCGGTTGGGGCTCCGAAATACGTCTGCCATGCATCCATATTCTGAGAGGTATTGAGCATCATTCTAATTTCAAATGTCAATATCGATAATTAGGCTTCTCGCCTTTGGATACTCACCCATCGTAACCGGTGGTCGCAGATGCGACACAAAGGACGGATGCCCAGAAGTAGAGCCGTCGCAGTCCGGGTTCGCGCCACCATTTGACCTCCTCCAACTGGGGAGTCTCATCTTGGGCAACCTCCACCTCCGACTTGAAAATCGCCGTTCCGACAGTAAGAGGCATGTTGTTTGCGTGGTATATCAAAAGTGAGCCACAATCTCGCGGAAGAAAGTACTGTCTTGAACGTATATGCTCTAATGTCCAAGAACATGGAATGCTGGAAAGGAGGCCACCCCCGAGGGAGATAACCGATTTTAAGCAACTAAGGAATGGTATTAACCGGCTAAATACCGCGTGGCATTCGAGGCAGGGGTGGTTCTACCGTAGTTTTGGTTCGAGACCACAAAGGAATTTGAAGATCTCATGAGAGATACTTGGGAGTAAAAAGTACTTCAATATCGTGGTTTGACACAGCGATTGGCGCATATATGAACTAGTTTAGCGAACTGTCATTCCTAGTCCAGCCTTGCCCCATGGGATCTGGTTAGCGTGCACCAGACGAGCCCCGTGCCTGGAATTCCATGCCAAGGCCTGGGCCTGGCCTTTAATCGATTCCTCTGCTTCATTATTTGCAAAGAGGGAACTGCGCTAAACTGTCATGGAGTTTGCCCTCTGCCCGACGGGTCTGGTCCCTCGGTGCCGTGAATACCAGTCCTCCCCCAACACTTCATTCTGGCCAGTTGTGCGGGCCGCAACCCACAGTACAATCAAACTGGAACCTTGACGGACGAGTCCCGTTTTCTTCTTGGTTGAGTAAGTTAAACTTGCCCATAGATGATGGGTAGTTCGTGTTGGATGTTCGTGTCGGATGAAAGCTTGGGTTATTGGACTTGCCTGAAAGCGAAACCTCCAATCTCTATCCGGAGGATGATCCGTTCTCAAATAAAAAACGCCCAGCTGTGAATTAACCCGTGTTAGATGAACGGCAGGTACCAAGACAAGTCGTGCTTTGCGGAGAGCGGCAGCGGGCCTTTCCTTCCCTGTGAATAACGTGAATTAGTCGGAATACCAACCTGGCGGCCTGAATGGTTCTCGCATCATTTTCATTTTCATCAACCCTTGATCTTGGTTTGCCTCGATCGTTCAGCCCCTTATAGTTAGATCGTGAACTAGTGGGGTTTTTGTCAGCTCGATCCGCGGGACGTCGTTAACCTGTGGGTCCCGGTTGTTGCTCTAGTTTACATATTCCCAATCCTCAGACCAGATGGCGCACCAAGACTACAAGCTCACGCAGGAGCAGATCGACCACTTCATGCGCCATGGATTCGTCCGACTAACCGACTGTTTCTCTCGGGCAAAAGCAGCCGAGTGGACCGCCGACGTGTGGACGCGACTCGGCTACTCGCCTACAGACAAGTCAACATGGGCTACCGAACGCATTCACATGCCCGACCACAAGGAAGAACCTGTCAGGACTTTTGCTCCCAAAGCGTGGGCCGCAACATGCGAACTTCTCGGTGGCGAGGACCGCTTGGTGGCCCACTCGGCTACCTGGAACGACGCATTCGTCGTTAATCTCGGCACGGTCGAGTCGGAGGGCAAAGTGCCCAAGCCGACCGAACTGGACGGGTGGCATGTTGACGGCGACTTTTTTATCCATTTCCTTGATTCGCCTGAGCAGGGGTTGCTGGTCATCCCTCTGTTTACTGACATCCAGGATCACGCGGGTGGCACCATGGTTTGCTCGGACGCGATCAAAGTGATGGCTCGGTACCTTGTGAGTGAGCTCGGTATTTCATTTTACGTGCTGTGTCTAATTCCATGGATAGTACGATCATCCCGAGGGTGTGTCACCGTACATGGTTCCCCGAGGCAGCAACCTGGACCCCAATAAGCTTGACTTCTACGATTCCGTCGTGCAGAACTGTCATGAGTTCCACGAGATGACCGGCAATGTGGGAGATGTAATCCTTCTTCATCCACTCATGTTACACTCGGCTTCCGTAAACAGTTTGAGAATTCCGCGCATCATTACGAACCCACCTGTTTCACTGAACGAACCTTTCAACCTTGATCGCAATGATCCGAGCCAGTACAGCATTGTCGAAAGGAAGACGCTTCACGATCTCGGCAAAGACCGGTTGAATGGGTGGAAGATCAAGGGTGCAAGAGAATTCGTGAAGCCCGACCGGTTGAAGACTCAAGAGGAAATGAAAGAGCAAGAACTGAACCGGTTGAAGACCCCCCGAGCAAGCCTGAGCCTGATAAGCGGATGAGACGCCGAGATCAGTGCTCTCTGAATTGAGCCTTGGACCCTGAGACTGTTCTTTTCTAGCCTTGGTACCCCGTGTTGTCCTACGACACTTTCTTATTTTTATTTCTGGCTGGCCAGGGGCTGTGTCCTTTCCCTTTCCATTCGCTTATGTTGTCTTATCCACGGAAATATCGAACTGTCCGCTACGAAGCTGTTGGGATGGTCAAGAAAAACAAAATCCATTTCATTATATTTGATCGTGTCTTATTGCCTTTTCCTCCATAAAAAGGCAGACGAAAGGCCACCTATAGCTGCGACGCCCGTGATGACCTCCCACACGACTGATAAGGCCAGTGCGGAAGCATCTTGAACGGCTTCTCTCTGGTCTTCCGCCATTCTCACCTGATCCATTAGGATCACATACCCTCTGGCGGTGTTGATGAGATCGTAATTGAGACCAATACTCTGAAGTTCATAGCCGAAGCGGTTCAGAAAGACGACTCCACCAACTGGAATGGCGAGCGCCATTCCCCATGCACGCATAAAGTTTGAGATGGTGGTCGGGTTGGTTGGCAAAGTAGTACCTTCGGCCTTGGGGATATTTTGAATGCGAATATTGTAGCTTGACAACAAAAGGCCGTGGGCCAGTCCAACCGAGAGGAATAAGAAGACCCATCCAGCGGTTGGAGTCGTACTGTTGAGGAGAATAGAGCAACCTGATGCAAGAACCATAAGAAGCCAGCCTCCAGAGATGATCCACTTGGTGCACTGGGACTCCCGCGCCAGGATAATGCCAACCAGCCCGGCCGGGACGATGGCGAGACCGGCGATGGCGAATAAAGAGAGGCCGGAGAGGGTAGTGCTGAAGTACTTGGTGGACATGAAGTAGAAGGTGAAGAACTGTAGCTGGCAGAAGAGCTAGAAAGAAGATTAGCGTATTCCCTTCTGGTCAATATCATCATCCAACTCACCACAAAGCCATGGAGGAAACACCCCACGTATGTCACCACTGCAGCCCGAGTCCGAAACACGCGCAAGCCAAACTGCGGATGCAAAGCCCAAGTCGACTCATAAAATACCATCGCAATAATAATCGCAACCCCAACAACAATCGGCGTCAGCGTCTGCCATTCACTCCATCGATATACACTCCCACCCCAGTTCAAACCGACAAGGATAGTTGCCGGACCCAGGAAAGCCATCGCAGCACCAGACCAATCAAGTATCCGCAACTTTCGAAGCGGAATATTCTTCGACACTCGCAGATCAACAGCAAAGGGAATAACAAGCAAACTCAACGCACAGAAAATAAAGTTGAAATAAAACGCCCACGTCCAATGTGCGAAGTCAACAAACAGTCCACCAACGATCGGTCCAACGATCGTCCCGATCAGCCTCGTAAGTAAGATATAGCATGAATACCGCGAGTGGATAGACTCGGGCGCTGATTCCGCCATGATCACAAAACAGAGACTCATGGCGCCGCCTCCGCCGATACCTTGGATCAAGCGACCGATGATTAGTTCAGTCAGAGTCATTGACCCGCTGCATATGCCCGTGCCGATCGTGGTGAATACGACGGCGATGATCCAAACGGGACCGTGGCTGAAGACTTCGCACATCATTGTGAAGAAGAGTTGGCTTCCGGCGCTGAGGACCAGGTAGGCGGTGTTTACCCAGAGGGTGCTGGCTAGTGGTTTGTCGAATATGTTTGCCAGTTCCTGCATACAGTGTTAGGGTTTGCACCGCGGGATTCGTGTGATATGTTCGGCGACATACAGGAAGGACGGGTATCAAAACAGCGGCGTCGAATGCATCCATCATCGCCAGGATGACGATACAGATGAAAACCAACCAGCCGCGTACACCGGGCCGCCATTGCTGTTCATGGGGAGATGGCTCGCTGTCGAAAAGCTGGATTGTACTTTCTTGTGCTGGGTTCGGGGTTCCATCGTCGACGCTGTAGACGCTCGTTCGCGGGTCGAGGGATGATTTGGGCTCGATGGCGAATGTGTCTGAGAATACTGCTGAGCGCCCCATTTGAGGTTGTGAGCTTTACTGCCCGAATTTGTGAGGGTGTCGCGTATATAGGTTATCGTTGAGTGTCTGTACAGATTCGTGCGGGCGTTAGGTTGAGTGTTGGGAGTGGGAAATCATGAACGAATGCCTGGATATATGCCCTTGAAGGTCCACATCCTATCGGGGTTTGGTAAGGTCTCTTCATTATTGCTCTCGGGAAGGGAGCGTGTGAACCTTGAAGGAGTATGTGCTTTGCTGAATTCCACAGGGCCAAGGGATACCCGTTATATCAAGGGGCCCCCTCAACCTTGGAACAAGGGATTAGGGTACTACAAGGGCTGAATATTGCGATTCATTAGACTGGATTTAACCTGTCAAATGATTTGGTTTTTAAGAAACAAATTATCGAAATAATGATCTGGAGGCATAGCTTACCCTTCAACGCAGGTTCATGTGTACATTCTTTGGTCACGGCCCCCTGATTCCACAGGGATACTTCGACATAGAGCCTCAGCACGACAATCTCCAGGCTGTCACGACAAGCCCTTACATTCTCACTCCTTTTACCGACCGAATCTTCCATATCCAATTGGCTCGATATTTGACAGCGTTCATGAGCCCACTATACTGGAAAAGCGACCAGCAAGGCCCGACAGTCGTGTAGAAATTCGCACAGCGCTTCCATCAAGTCATCGTCCACAATTACCTGCTCCATTCACTGTTGAGAGTCCCGATAATTCCTAGGATGCTGTGGAATCTGCGCTTATTCCGAAGAGAAAAATTCCCAGTTTTTTCATATATACCACCATGGCGTCGCTATATAGATCTTTCATGAACCCTTGCAAGAGCCTCCACCGGGACCGGAGTGTACGATCAAAGCACGGATCTGACCTGCTCGCACTTTCTCGTCGCCGGGCTCTGATGGATACGACATGCAAGATGCTTTCGTGTATTGCCACGGGAAGCGAATGAGCGTCTGCCGAGAGGTTGTTCTTGCTGATGATTTCTCTCGTTGGCGCCCTGGCCAGTTTCGGTGTTTGTATAATGTCTATCCAGGCAGATGAGAAGAAATTTTCAATGGAAGGAATGCAGACCATCGCTGACTTGGACCTGCAACGTAGCTACTAAACTTTCTTCAATGCTTTCGGTCTCTTCTATCGACAGACTCCACATTACAGTTCTAGAGGCTCTACATGGAACTCTACGCGATGGTTTGATTCGAACTGTTTTGTTCGAGACGAGTCCCGCCGGCACAGCCATGAGGGACTTTTCTCGAGTGGTCAAACGCACCCGACCGGATATTTCCATTTTGAACAGGTGCTTATGTCTTTACATGCGAATGGTGATGGTAGTGGTGGTGAGATTCGGGGTTGCACCATTTTTGCACTTCCTGAATGGCTGCCATCATTTCTCAAGTCGCCAGCGCGAACCTGTTATTCCAAGGCCAGGCCGTTTTCAGGGATATATCGGCTTAAACCATGGAACCCGGGCGTCTTCATTTCAGATAAGAGAGAAAGTCGGAACTGTACATTACGGTGGATCAGTCATCGCAATTGGCGGATGTAATGATCATGGATGAAAATAGAAACAAACATGCCATGTGCCTCATGATCGGTAGATCATTCTGATAACCCAACCCTATGATGGTGCTGGCTAAACGCACGGTGGACGGATTGGCCCGCCAACCTGCCACACTCGGCTTTTGGGGCGATGCAGGTGAGACGGGCGTGTCGATCTCCTGCTCTTCTGGGGAAGCACGGCAGTTGCCTGGAGACGTTTTCTTGGCTCGCATCACCCTGCTTGGTGAGCCCGGTAGTTCCGGGACATATAACAGGGCTTTTAATGATTGAGATTGATAGACAAAAAAACAGCACTCTTTTCTTTTCCTTTTTTTTTTTTTTTTTTTTTTTGCTTGGGGGCTGCTGTTAACTGGGTAAGTTGACCACTTAACTAATTTAGAGTGGGTGCCGCACGCCTGATTCCCGAGGCCAGCGGTCCCGGGATCCTTGAAAATCGACGAGGCAAAATCTGGATAAAGGGAACATTTCCTGTTTTTCCCCGCACGAAATATAAAAACGTACCTATGTACCTAGTACGGCATATGCGTAGTTATCCAATGATCACAAAGATAAGAGAATAAAGTTCTGAACGCGACGCTTTCAGTCGATACCTTTGCGCGTCAGGTAGGTCATCGACGTCATTCGGGCCGAGCGGTAAAAAAGAGTGAAACCTTCACTTGTCTCAAGCCTTATCGCATTTCCTTGGATCGACCCCCTCCATGAATTTTGCTTTTTATGTCCTGTGTCCGTGCTGAGTGTGAGTGAGAGGTGCATTTGGCCTTCCTTTTCCTCTTTCCCCCTCTTCATTGCTGCGTGTCGGCGCGCCTTCCCTGAGACTTGACCCTGAATCCAAAACATTGACCTGGAAACCTCACACCCCACCCCTCCATGGCATTCACGCTGCCATTGCTACTTCTCGAACCTCAGCAAAGCCGTCGCTTGACCTCCGCCATCAATAACCGGCATTGACCGGCGTGCGCGGAC
Organism: Penicillium sp. S103-07; assembly: GCA_037042055.1. NCBI lineage: Eukaryota > Fungi > Ascomycota > Eurotiomycetes > Eurotiales > Aspergillaceae > Penicillium > Penicillium sp. S103-07. The sequence continues at coordinate 234,868 of JAXQJQ010000010.1, read as the reverse complement.
GATGCACCCTGGGCTGGCTAAACCGGGCGCGCTCCCACTCCTGGCCCTGATTGTGTTCTCGCTGCTCACTCTGGTGCCATCACTGTCGAGTATATACAACATTAAGTTCGCGGACTTTGCGTTCTACACCAACGGAGCTCGTCGTATGTCTATTGGCTCGATCCTCGAGGAATGTTGGAATTTTGAGCTAACACATGGCCCCCTTTTCAGAAGTCCCTCTCATCCAGAATAGCGCTGCCGACCTTGTCCCGGAAACACATCCAGTCGATCCTCGCAAGCCATGGATCCCGGCTGCGCAGTATCGGCCTCGTGGGAACCGCCCGTCGCGGTCGTCACGAGTGGGCCACGGCGCGCCGACCTTTGCCAGCGAGATTTCCCCTGTCGAAAATGAAAGTCGCGTTTCGCGCAGTGCCGAGTCCTCATTCATGTTCAGTCGAAGAGCTCGCGCATTTCGAACGTATTTCATTCAGCAATTAGACGACTATCAATTGCTCACCCCCTTTACCAACCGGAGCTACGCCACCGCAAACGCGAACCTCCCCCCTACTCTTGCGCCGTCGAACATTACTTCCTCACCAACCTCGACCCACGACAAAAACTTCGAACACACACCACAATTCAGTAATGGATCGACCGCGTCAAAAGACCATTCGGGACTACGTCTCCCTTCCTTGCGCAACATGTGGCAGCAGGCCTGCCGTTCCGCAATTGGCCTTTGGGAAGCCTCAAAAGTATCGCCGTATAATCCCGCCCTCCATCCACTGATCCGAAGTGGATCAAACCATCTTGGATCGATGTTCTCGGGCAACGCGTCTGCGAATTCCGCAACACTACAAACTGACAAGGATCGCGCGCTCCCAGCCCCTGCACAAATATCAGAAAAAGTCCCAGATGGCCAGGCCACGGACGCGGCCAGCCATCATTCGCCGGAGCTACAAGGTAGCTGCATGGCTGTGGTGATAGGGCTGGTTGTAGGTATCATGTGGTTCTAGATGTTTCACTCATCCGGTGTATGATCTTGGGGTCTCGGGTTTTGGCCGCTTGGTGCCGTGGACGGCTTGTTCATGGCACCGGCACATGCCGTTTATGTCATCTGATGTCTGTAATGAAGTTTCTTATTGTCTCGTCTTGACATGTGTGGATGGACCTCGTATGGATGGCGCGGGTTAGCCTCCAGTGGATTCTTAATAATGACATTTACTTACTACATGGCCTCCCTTGTAAATCTTGCCGGGCACCCTGCGAATATTCAATAAAAGACCTTATGCAATAGATACCCTATGAGATCGACATCTGCCGTGATGGATCAGAATCCGGGGGCTTCGTATGATAGATTTGCGTGTATCATAATGTATCTGCATTCGATCCTTTTTGTGCTCGAGTAGAGTTCCGTCACTGAACCCAGTCCGCAAGCATACGATTGCCATTGAGAATATTAATTATAAAAATCATTGCATGATACCATTCATGTCTTCACCTCCCGCCAATTATACCCGATAAGCTCCGCCACTTCAACAGCAACAGACCTCCCCAACCGACGCGCAACGTAGTGCAATGCGCCGTCAATCCCATTCGTAACCGCGCCGGTGGTGATGACTCTCACCCCAAACTCATTTATCCCAGCATCGCAATACGGAACTTGGACAGATGGGTTCTCGGGAAGAATCTTTGTACCTTTAGCATCCGGTGTCCTTGTAGTATACTCCTCGCACGCCGTTTTAAGACCCTGGGTCGCAAGGCGATGTGTTGTTGCCGTGAGACCGTCCAGGATACCCGCGGCCGCGAGAAGGTATCCCCCTATACAGACAGACATGATCGTCCGCTCTTTGGCGGGTGGATTTTGTGGTTTGGCGAAGTCTGCGACGAGCTCGAGGAGCTCCAATAGTTGTGGATTCTCCGGTTGGATGTAAGGGAGGATATTTCGGGATCTTGAGCCGGGGACTATGAGGATGTCGTAATCTGAGAGGTATTTGTGTGCTTCCGAGAATGATATTGTTCGCTTGACGACTATGTTTTCTTGGGATGTCGTAAATTCTTCCTTGGCTGCGATCGTGATTGAAAAGTCGCTGTTGGAAAGGACTGATATCGGTCCGGAGGTGTCGAGTGTATTGAACGCCGGGAAGATCGCCACGAGCGCTGACCCACCCATTTCGGAGTTGAGCGTACTTTTGTTCGTGGTTGATTTTGGGAGAAAATGACAGGCAACATTGTAAGTTTAGGACCACGTTAAGATACGGGTGGTGATGTCATCAAGGGATGCTATGGCAGCGTCTTTCCTGGAATCTCGTCTATGATCCTGCAAAGCAGGGAGCGATAACCCGTTCTTAACCCCTCTCGGCTTCGTGGCCGCTGCGACGATAGACTTCGTGCACCGAGATCCTGTTTTGGGTCCGAATTTATGAAGCAGAACAACGCCGCTTCATTACCGTGCCTGAATACTGCCAAGAGCATGGGTCAACATATTGTTAAACCGTAAATAGGATAGAGTGCTTTAAAGTAGGGTTCGGGAAAGAATCAAACGAAGTGTTGAATCTAATTTTGGTCTATCCTGTAGTGAAATACATACAGTTTAGTGGGTTGAATCCAATTCACCCCGAATCACCAATCATATAGTATTGACTGTGACTGCACGAAAAGCGTAAACATTAAGGTCATTACCCGACGCGTTACTACCATGGATAGGAAATTTGTTTGAAAATTCATAATTGATTGGAGATATCAATCTTCGTAAGTTAACTTGGATACAGGGTCATCGCATATTCATGTCCTCAACCGGCATTTTTCTTTACAGACGGGGAGCAGGGCGGCCGACGACGCAAGAGTAAGTCACGTCGAAGCGGTCGAGGTTCATCACCTTGTCCCAGGCAGCGACAAAGTCGCGAACGAACTTCGACTGGCCATCGGAGCTACCGTAAAGCTCAGCAAGAGCACGCAGCTCGGAGTGGTGGCCGAAGATCAGATCCACGCGGGACGCAGACCACTTCTTGGCGCCGGTCTTGTGGTCGACACCCTCGAAGTACTCGTTGCTGGCATCGGTGGGCTTCCAGTCGGTGTTCATGTCCAAAAGGTTAACGAAGAAGTCGTTGGTCAACTGGCCGGGGCGCTTGGTCAGGACACCGAGGTTGGAGTGGTCCCAGTTGGCGTTCAGGGCGCGCAGACCACCAACCAGGACGGTCATCTCGGGAGCGGAAAGAGTCAGCAGCTGAGCGCGGTCAACCAAGTACTGCTCGCTGCGGACACGCTTGCTGGACTTGCCGTAGTTGCGGAAGCCGTCAGCGTAGGGCTCCAGGTGGCTGAAAGACTCGATGTCGGTCTGCTCCTGGGTGGCGTCGGTGCGGCCGGGGGTGAAGGGGACGGGGACACCGGCGGCCTTCTCCAGGGCGGCGCAACCGGCCAGAACGATGAGGTCGGCGAGCGACACACGCTTGTTGCCGGTCTGGGAGCTGTTGTACCGGCGCTGGACATCCTCCAGGACGATCAGGACCTCGCGGAGCTGAGGGGGGTTGTTGACCTCCCACTTGCTCTGGGGCAGAAGGCGGATGCGAGCGCCGTTGGCGCCACCACGCTTGTCACCACCACGGAAGGTAGAGGCCGAAGCCCAGGCAGTGGCAATGAACTTGGAGGGCTCAACGCCGGAAGCCAAAATGTCGCGCTTCAGCTCAGTAGCATCCTCATGGTTGATCAGAGGGTGGCTGAGAGCTGGAACGGGGTCCTCCCACAGAAGGACCTCCTTGGGAACCTCGGGACCAATCCAGCGGACGCGAGGACCCATGTCACGGTGCAGCAGCTTGAACCAAGCACGAGAGAAAGCGTCGGCGAGCTGGTCGGGGTTGGCGAGGAAGCGGCGGGCGATCTTCTCGTAGGTGGGGTCGAAGCGCAGAGAAAGGTCGGTAGTCAGCATACGAGGCTTTTGCTTCTTGCTGGAGTCGTGGGCATCGGGGATGATATCGTCGGCATTCTTAGCGGTCCACTGGTTGGCACCGGCGGGAGACTTGGTGAGCTCCCAGTCATACTTGAAGAGATACTCGAGGAATTGGTTGCTCCACTTGGTGGGAGTCTTGGTCCAAGTAACCTCCAGGCCGGATGTAATGGCGTGGGGGCCCTTGCCAGACTCGTGCGCGTTGGTCCAGCCAAGACCCTGCTGGTGAATGGCAGCGCCCTCAGGCTCAGCACCGACGTTCGAGGCGGGGGCAGCACCGTGAGTCTTGCCGAAGGTGTGACCACCGGCAATCAAAGCGACGGTCTCTTCGTCGTTCATGGCCATGCGGCCGAAAGTGATACGGATATCACGGGCAGCAGCAACGGGGTCAGGCACGCCGTTGGGGCCCTCGGGGTTGACATAGATCAAACCCATGACGACGGCTGCCAGGGGGTCCTCCAGATCGCGAGTCTTGATATCGCTCTGCTTGGCCTCGTGCTCCTTGCTCTCGGGCAAGTAACGAACATTGTTACCGAACCACTCGGTCTCTCCACCCCAGTAGACCGACTCGTCGGCCTCCCAGGTGTCAGGGCGACCACCGGCAAAGCCGAAGGTCTTGAAACCCATGGACTCGAGGGCAACATTACCGGTCAGGAGGAGCAGATCAGCCCAAGAGATCTTGTCACCGTACTTCTGCTTGATGGGCCACAACAGGCGGCGAGCCTTGTCGAGACTGACATTGTCGGGCCAGCTGTTGAGGGGTGCAAATCGCTGCTGACCCTGGCCACCGCCGCCACGGCCATCGTAGACGCGGTAAGTACCCGCACTGTGCCACGCCATACGGATAAACAGACCACCGTAGTGGCCGAAATCAGCGGGCCACCAGTCCTGAGAGTCGGTCATCAGGTTGTGCAGGTCCTTCTTGAGAGCATAGTAGTCAAGGCTCTTGAAGGCAGAGGCATAGTCGAAGTCCTTGCTCATGGGATTCGTAGCCTCGGTATGTTGGCGCAAAATGTTCAACTTGAGGCCGTTGGGCCACCAGTCGCGGTTGCGAGTACCACCACCGGCCACATTGGCCGAGGTGTTGTGAACGGGACATCCACTCATGATTGCTATGGATGGGAGGAATGGGAGGGGAGAGGAAGAAATTTGGAGGGCCGAAAAAGGGTTGGAGGGCACCCCGCACTTTTAAAGGGACGAATGGCGGGAAACGAATTACCTAGGGACGAAGCTCCTCGGGAAATGCCAGTTTGTCATCCCTAAGTGGCTAGACCTATTGAGCCCAGTGATGATTCCTAAGCTACGCCGTTCTATTGGGCCAGACCGCCGTCACGGAATGTGGAGAGGCGGGGGATTTAGAAACCAAATGCAGATGCGGGGACGTTGCGAATCAGCGTTGTCGGCGACCCCCGTGTCTCGCATCCGAGATTGCTCTTACTTGTGAAAAACTTCTTTCCATCCGTACTATCCCGATATTCCACGGTGATTAACAGTGCTCGAGCACCTCACTTCAGCTAGAGCGAATAGAAACACGGGGAACCCACTGGAACCGCGCTATGATGCTGTTCGAGAGCTCTGGGCTCTATTCGAGGGTTCAAGCTTCACGAAGCCAATTACATACCACGCTTTTTTCCGATTCTAACAAGCGTACGTAGTGTGGCTGATCATACTTATGAATGCAGCCATTATCAATCTATGCCATTATTTAACGGTCATATGACTGAGCATGGTTTTGTCAGTTCCAAGGTCCGGACAACGGACCTCGCCGCTAAGTGGTGGTGCCATGGGTGTATGACGTCGGCTTCTTGAATCGACCGATCGGAGAATATCGAAGCATATCTATCGAGTTGTCGCGCTCGATCAGTCCTAAAGATGTTCCGAATTTGATCTTTAAGAATCCCATATTTGCCCAGTCTGGCATTCCATGGTCGTGTTGCAGTTCCAAGCTCCAATTTCGGTCTCCACTGGAACCTTTCTGTAAATCCTTCACATTTTAGGCAGTCCGTTCCGACGGCCTACGTGACGGACCGGTCACGTGATCTCCACATCCCCAACATTTTACGATCTATGAACTAGCTCACTGAATCTTTCGGTTTTGATCGGCACCGCGGCACCGCGGGACCTCGTTTGCTTCTAAATTGACGTTTAATTGCTGCCGGTAGCCAAATTGGGCGAACAAGAAACCGAACACGGACGTGTGCAATTGTCAATTTGAAAAGAATACATTGTGAAAGCTTTGCCCTGAGCATGGGAAAATCATGCCGTGGATGATCGTCAAAAACTAATCAGTCTCGTCTTCTTTCTCCTTTCCTTTGGGATTCGATTCGACCAGGAATCCACAAACCAATGCCACACATGCAAATGCTACCGCTGACCAAAACGCTCCATGCAAAGCACTCAAATAGCAATCATCCGTCAGCTCACAGCTAGAGCCACTTTTCCGTTCGAACTTGTTCAGTTCACCGTGGAAAATGGCACTTGCAACAGATAGTCCAACCGTCGCACCGACCGACCGAAAGGCATATAGGGCTGAGGTACCCGTGGCGTGTGAATGGTGCGGCACGGCATGTAGCATAGCAAGAATCAACACGGTCAGTGCGCCACCGATTCCAACACCCTTACAGAGAAGATACAGCTCTGGAACGATCCAAGGAGTATCTGTCTCGATGAAAGCAAATCCGAGAGTTGCAATCACCATGGACATCGGGGTGATAAACCGGAATGTTCCGTATTTTCCGGTTACTCGAATGATGAGGCCGATCAGGAATGATCCCACCCCGGATCCTATCGAGTACGGTAGAATCCGGAGCCCGACCTCACTGGGGGTGTGGCCCAGCATCTGAAAGTATAGCGGCACGTAGTAAAGGAGAATGTAAAGCGACGATGACATGAACCACGCAGTTAGACATGTGGCAACGACGGTGCGTCGACGGAATAGCGATAGAGGAATGATAGGCTCTTTCGCCCAATGCCACTCGATCAAAAGAAAGAGTGCAAAGAAGACGACCCCGAGAGGGATGGTGATGAAAAATTGAAGAGTCACAATCTGATCGCCCTCGTGGTTCAATCCGATCAGAAGCAGCACCAAAGACGTGACCAGGGTGACACAGCCGGCAAAATCAACCCGACTCAGCATCTGAAGAAAACCGTGTTCCCTTTCCACGCCGTTCGGGAGAAATATGGCAACCAGTACGCACGACACGAGGGAGATCGGAGCGATTCCAATAAAGGCCCACCGCCAGCCAAACGCGTCATTGACAGCACCCCCAATCACTGCACCTAGACCGATTCCGAGCGTATACATCACTGCAGATGTTCCCTGCCAAACGCCGCGGCGCTTGAGGGGGATATGATCCGAGGCAATGAAGGTAGCGATGGAAATGCAGCCACCTCCTCCAATACCGGCGAGAACCCTAGCCAAAATGAGAAGAGCCTTGGAGCGAGCGAAGCCGCAGATGAGGTTCCCGATCGTAAACATGCACGTCGCGAAGCAAAAGCTGACCTTTCGGCCGAAAATGTCACTCAATTTTCCGCTGAGTGGCTGCGTGGCCGTGAGGCCGATCAAGTACCCGGAACCAAGCCATGAGATGATCGCAAGGGATTCGAACTCGTCAGCAATTGTCGAAGAAAGAGTCGCAGTGATGGTTGTATCTGCCGCCGCGAGGAACGTGGCGATCCAAGTGGAAACGATACCGGCTACGACATTCGACTTGATAGAAACATCCGGTCGGTTAAGAAGAGGAGTCTCTTCTGTGTCCATGACGGGATGGCCACGGGATAGCCAGCGATTGAATGTGTTTAAGGTCGCACATGGGCACGGGGCAAGCCTTTCGAACTTTAAGGGAGCTGAAGCTGGGATGATCTGCGTAAGGGGCGACGAACCATGATCAGCGATTCATCACATTGCGTAGTAACACAGCTGGTCTCGGCCAATAGCCACTCATCCTTCGTGCTCTTTTCCTTACTTTGCTTTTTCATAAGCAATGGTATGCAGAAGATCTCCGCTCACTACGGAATACTCTGCACTTGATACATTGCTTTTTCCCCGATCGCAACCGATCTGCTGAGCAGCGGCTGAAGATGCCAAGACACTAGTTCGTGAAGTGAAGATCACCAACTCAGCTGAGAATGACGTACACGGAGATTAGAGTTGTTCATAAGAGCTAGCATTGAGGAACACGGCATCGCATACACGAGGCAAGGGTCGGATAGTCGTAGACTCTTTTCGTGGCCCTTCTGGATGCTGACATGAGGCTAACTTGATTTGGCTAGCTTCGAGTCAATATGGAGCTCAGCGCGATACATGATTCGTTGAACCATCGTATCCAGCTAAAATTCTTCTAGAGATCTAAACAAGTGAACATTTACCACTCATGATGCGTGAGATGGCATGAGATGGGGGGAAAGGTTATCCAGCACAGACCGAGACAAGCAGATTCTTTGATTGTTTCTAGATGAGGGCATTGGGGATAGCCAGATGATTGACTGCCTAGCAATATTCCAGGGTCATGATTAAAGCCGACGGACCCGGCGATGACAAGGATCTAACCACCTTGGGAATTGCATCGTCTCTACGGAGCTAATGATGGTTCTTCCTACTTCCATCGGAGTTATGGCTTCTTTACTTCCATGAAACCAAGATCATTTCAACTATTAGAAAAGGTATAAAAGGGAGGATATCTTTTTGCCCTTTACTGCTTCGTCACAAGCCAACAAACCAATCCTTTCTACACTATTCTCTTCCTCGAACTTTCTGCAAAATGTCCATGCAAATTCTTCGCTCCGAGGTTGTCCTGGAGAAGTATGGCAAAGCCCTTGCCGGGAAGACAGGTATTCAGACACGACCCCACGATCCCCATTGAAGTCACCGAGCTAACACCTCAGAAGTATTGATCACAGGCGTGTCCGATGAATCCATCGCCGGCGAGCTCGCCGTCCAGATTTCCGCCGTCGACCCCAAGCTCCTCATCCTGAGTGCCCGAGCCGAGTCGAAGGTCACTCCGATCATCAACAAAATCAAAGAAAGCAAGCCTAATGTCGCCACCCGCTTCCTTAACATGGAGCTCGGTGATATGGCTGCCATCCGCAAAGCCGTTGAAAATGATCTCGCCGACATCCCGAAGATTGATCATGTGGTGTGCGTGGCTGCAGTGATGGCTTGCCCCTATGCAAAGACCAAGGACGGATTCGAGTCGCAGCTCGGTGTCAACTACCTTGCAAACTTCTTGCTAGTCAAGCTTCTTCTACCGAAGGTGGAAGCCGCCGGCCCTTCGTCTTCTATAATCATTGTGGCGAGCTCTGTTGTCCGGAGTGGGAAGTTGAATTTCGATGATATTGGCTTCAGTGTGAGTATTGCCAATCCCTCGACTCCGAGTACTCATCTGATGCCTCGCTAGGAAGGCGAAACTTACGAAGGCTGGGCCGCTTACGGCCAGTCCAACGTTGCGAGAGTTATGTTTGCCAAAAAGCTCGGCGAGAAGCTCAAGAGCAAGGGCATTCGCGTCTTCAGCATCGATCCTGGCGGTATGGGGTTTCCAGTGCTCCCTTGGATGAACTAAGCTGACTTTGACGCCCTAGCTGTGATGACTGGCCTGCAAAAGCACGTCTCATCTGATTTCCTAACACAAGTTGACGAGTGGAGGAAGACTGGTGGAGGTACTTGTGGTTACTTTTTCTCCTGGCTGAACTGTTACTCACGTTTAAACAGCTATGACCGATGTGGATGGAAACAAGTATGATATTCCTCCATGGACCAGCCGCTCCGAGGGCGCAGCCACTATTATTACCGGAATGACCGATCCCACCATTGCCGGTGAGTATCTCTTCTTTGAAACCGGTCAGGATTCTATACTGACACCCCTATCTAAGACTTTACCGGATCATACTTGAAGCAAAACGCCGTGGCGAACGAAGAGCTGCACAGCCAAATTCGTGACGAACAGAATTGGACTAGACTTTGGGAATTGAGTGAAGCTTTTATTGGCGAGAAGTATCCGCTATGATATTATCGAAAAATGGTCGTGTCCAAGCCCTGCCCGTGATCAATCCTCGATTTCTTCAACACAGGAATCTCTCAGACCCGGCAATCTCAATCGCTTCTCTCCTCTTTTCCTCCTCCAATAATTTGTAGACCTCAAAACCTCGGGGCAGTCTCTTAAAATCCCGCCCCACTTGTTGAACACTCGTTCTGAAACTTCGTAGGCCGACGGATCCCATGCCTCGCCCCATACTAATAGACCGACCTCCGGCGAAGGTCCACATATCCCGTATAAGTCACCGCAGAGTTGATCTTCATCATAGTTATCCATCTGTAGCAACAGCGCATCGCGTAGCGAGGGGATGGGTATTAGATCAATCCACGGGTGGTGGAAGATGTTCCTCTGCGTGTCGCTCGGCTCCAGGCTCGGTGGTAACCGTAATGTGACTGGCCCGGCGATGTTGAAATACGACGCGATATCTTCAGTGAGGATATCCCATGACAAGCCCATGCTTGTGGCATTTTCAAAAGTTGCGCGCATGATGTTGAACTGGGCCACCGGTAAGAGAAGATCTGGCGATTGAACCTTGTTGGCGGCTGCTTCGGCGACTTTCGCTTTTAATTGAGCCCAGTATTTCTCGCGTATCATTTTATTGGGGCCAGACTTATAAGCATGGCCATAGTTGTGTAGCGGGGTTGGTTGTTCAAGTTGTGTTGAATTTGCCACAGCCGTGCCTTTATTCTCAGGGGAGGCACTGGCGGCTTCAGTGTAGATGACCCAACGCCTTTCTTGGTTTCTTCCCTGCTTTTCAGCTTGAAGGGCTTTTCTTTTTCCTGAGCGCTCAAGGTTAATACTTGATTCCGAGGGCGTGGCTGAATGGGAAAGTGCCGCTTACGACTAGCCCGTTGGTTGAGGCGATTTTGAAGTCTCCGTCTTGATGCGGCGTCTTGTTTAGAAAAGTCCATCGCTCTCCTTGCATCATCATCATCTGACTGTTGATTCATGGTTTCGGGGTCCATTAAGGGAATTCCAGGGTCAATGGACGAGAGTGCGATAGTCAAGGTGGAAAGTCGCGGTAGAGATAGGATTCGGAATTAAGGCACTAAACACCGGCTCGCGCAATCCACGGTTTGGCGCCCCGTACGAGAGAATTGAAAAAGGTGATCAAGTGCTTAATTTCTAATGCTTACTACGTCTGCATCTCTACCTAGCTTAATCACGTATGACCAACACTCCGTCAGATTATTTTGACGATTCATAAACTTCATTCATAATTTTCCCGTTTCTGAGGGACTGGATTATTTCGTCACTGCGGGATTTGACTGGGTTCGCGAGCAATATGAAGAGAGGAATAGAGAGCAGAGCCCTGCATAATGCGGAAGTGCTCATGTATCGGGTTTAGCCGCTCTCCTCTTCCTCCAGCTGCAACTTCCACGATTCCTCAATAAATGAACATTCGTCTTTCAAGGTGACCAACGTAGAGCTTTTCATCGCATAGACGCGGCGTGTCTCATGGGATGGAGCACACGCGATGCCCCTGCCTTGCTGGAGTCATGCTAGCCAAGACTTTCAACGGGCACCCAAAGTGTGTTGTCGACCCAAATATCTGATGTAGGGAGATAGGTTCGCAGTCCGTTCTCCTAGTTGAACCGTAATCTGGTGGAACTGGCTGGTATGGCCACACACGGCTTATTTCTCTGCCTCGTCCACCAATTGCTCGACCTCCTGCTCAGTCATCCGGTGAAAGAGCTTCCTAGCATCGGAGAGGGTGGCCTCCTTGGGGAGACCACCGTTCACGGACTGAACATGAAGTACAGGCACATCGAAATCGTAAACGTCCTTCCATTGCTTGTTCCCAGCATCATCAATGTTCTTCTCGACGTATTCAAAGGGTCGGCGTTTGTTTAATTGGACGACGGTGTGCTTGGCGGTATCGCATAGGCCGCAGCCAGCGCGAGTAAAAAGAGTCAAGCGAGCTTGACCGAACAGGACACGCATTGGGAACATGGCAATCGACCGTTGGACGTTGGATATTGAACGTTGAACAGTTGACAGTTGACGGGAGAAAGCTCGGGATCAGTACAGCGGTCAGACCGACTTCTCCGCGATGGAACCTTCGAGCTTCCCATCGGCTAAACCGCGTTAGGTAACCTGGGCCAGCTCAATCGTGACTCTCTTCTCCCCGCGATTTTCAGTTATACTTTGCTCGTTATACACCATGGCCGACAAATGTGTTCACAAGGGATGTGGTAAGACCTTCTCGGACCCGGAGGAAGAGTGCGTGTATCATCCGGGTCCCCCAGTGTTCCACGAAGGCCAGAAAGGTAAGTACCTTGGTTGCTGGAGCTATTCCCTATCCGTTTCCTTTCTCGATCTCTGCATTTCTGCATTCTACCGTATATTGCTGCGATAGCTGCAATAGTCACTACGCCTGATCCGAGGCTAACTGCCCCAGGCTGGAAATGCTGCAAGCCCCGCGTCTTGACCTTTGAGGAATTCCTCGCCATCCCACCATGCACCACCGGCAAGCACTCGACCGTCGACGACACGCCTGCTCCCGAGCCGCCCAAGGTCGAAGAGCCTACTCCTGAGCCTGCGCCCGTTCAGACCGAGTTGCCCGAGCGCACTGCCATCTCCCCCGCCATCGCGCCTCCTACACCCCCCGTGGCCCCGCCACCGGAGCCCGATTCGGATGATCCTGAACTGGAGATCCCTGCCAATGCGACATGTCGTCGAAAGGGATGCGGTGCTACTTATACTGGATCGACCGCGCGGGATGAGGAGAAGTGCACGCACCATCCAGGCCACCCAGTGTTCCACGAGGGGAGCAAAGGATGGTCCTGCTGCAAGCGACGAGTGCTCGAGTTTGACCAGTTCTTGAAGATCCCCGGTTGCACAGAGAAGACAAGGCACATGTTTGTAGGCAAGGCCAAGGCACCGGGCGAGGAGAAGGTTGATTCGGTCAGGTAGGTCGACAGGCAAGGCCCTGCCCTTTGGACATCGAAAGCTGACATGGACGTCCTCTCCAGGAATGATTTCTACCAAACTACGTCCTCCGTGAACGTTTCTCTCTACCTGAAGAAGATCGACAAGGAGCGAGCTCGCGTGGATCTTTCCTCCAATTCGATCACCTTTGACCTTCCCACCTCCGACAACAAGCGCTTCCAGGACACCTACAAGCTCTTCGCCCCGATCGACGCGGATAAGTCGTCGTTCCGCGTGCTGGGCACTAAACTGGAGCTGACCCTGGTCAAGGCGGACGGCACCAGCTGGCCGGTTTTGCGCAGCGATGACAAGTGGTCTGGCGAGCGCATCCAGATTGGAAATGCTGGACGGGCATGATTGGGCACATAGAAGAGAGAGGAAAGCATAAAAACCAGGTTGCGTGATGTGAATTTTGATCGCTGTTATGATTACCACGAAAAGGTAGCCAGCTACCTGAGACGAGACAGACGTTTTTGCAATGCAAAAAGTGAATCCACGATTGAGTCCGAAAGCGACGTTTCTCAGACCCCAAAACACACCTCAAGTATAGGATCCGCGAAGCTTATTTACTCGTAGGGCATGAATTAGCCGTATACTTGCTTCTCAGGCAGGCAAGTCGACATAGATTGAAGCCCATTACGAATACTCGAACCGGTCACGCAGACCGGGCCACAGAAAGCCCAATCCACACAATTGAGGTTGGAAAAAGGAATATACCGCCCCCTCCACAGCTAGAGCGCATGGAGCTCCCGTGAGGGAACCCTAGCACAGCCATATTTGGAAGGGAAAAAGAGAGACGTTTTTTTCTCCGGAGCCGGGAACGGAAGAAAACCCATAGAGGAATAACCCTGGATAACCCTCAGCAAGCCATAAATATGGAGCCCCGTGATAAAAATTTACATATGGTATGTAAACCTCTACTGATGATGAAGAAAAGAAAAGAAAGATTGGGATTTCGCGGCCCGTATTTATGCCAAAAAAAATCGACCAGCGCTAGGTCTGATTGGGTGCGGAAGAACCAATTGGCCGACACGTGTTTACACGTGACTTAGCGTGACTAAGACCATCCGGAAACGGTAATAGGGCAAGCCGCAGGGCAAGTGGAACCATGTGATACATTGTCTCACATGTGAACGCCCCGCGTGTGGAGACGGGGTTGAAAGAAAGTCCAAAGTCGCAGCGGTGAAGGTCCGTACGTTAGTACTGTACTACTTAGACTACCGCGGACGTACTACTCAATCGATCTACACCGTACCGTTACTATATAGAGCCGAGAACAGACTCCACGTACTATATCTATTGTTTCCGATTTTCCATTGTCCGCAGGGTAGTACCCGTGGTAACAATGCTCGCGAACGGTACCCCTGGGTGGCGTTTTCCAATCGGGGAGCGGGAGCACGAGACCATTTGGCTTCCACCCCTCTTTGTCTCATTCTTTCTTTAGCCTTCGCCTTCTCGAGCCTGCAATTTTACACCTTTGGCCCCATGCGACCACTTGCCCCATAGGCGCCTTGTCCCTGGTCCGTCCCGCCGTATTTCTTTCCCCTGTGCCCCCTCTCGTTACCCTGCAGATCTCCCGAAATTCTCCAGGCTCCAAGAATTTTTGTTGAGGCTCGAATTAACTGTCTCAAATACCAGACTAGCATTGCTTAAACCCCAACGCCCCCTAAATTTAAAACTCTCCGAGTCCGCCTTTTCCGCATTGTCACAACCCTTTTCCTTCTCCTATTCTTCCCATCATGGGTTCCTACGAGACCGCGAACGGCACCAACGCCCTGCGACACATCCCGCTCTCCTACAGCCCGGCCGACTCTCAGTCGACTGCTCTCCGCCTCATTCTGAGCCTTTTCCCGGACTGGGAGGGCGCTGGCAACAAGATCGAGTTCGTCCGCTTCACCGACGGCATTACCAATACGGTTCGTCCGCCCACCTGCGCGGTCACTGCCACTGAGCTGCCAGCCCCTCTTCAGAACTGTCGACTAACGTGCCTGCACAGCTCCTGAAGATTATCAACCGCAAGCCCGGCTTGACGGAGGAACAAATAGATAATGAGGCCGTACTCATGCGCGCGTACGGGAATGGCACTGAGATCCTCATAGACCGTGAAAGTACGAAGACCCGGGACCTTTTTCTGGCCCTCGAACCCCTCCCACCGGCCCATATTCATCAGGGACCGTCTTGCCTTGACTGTCGATTGCGACGTTTGCTAAAATAGACCCGCACCATTATAGGAGAAACTACGTCCCACGCCCTCCTCGCCGCCCGCGGCCTCGCTCCTCCTCTCCTCGCTCGTTTCAACAATGGCCTTCTCTACCGGTTTATTCGCGGTAAGCCCTGTGGGCACCAGGATCTGGTTACACCACCTATTTTCCGCGGGGTTGCCCGCAAGTTGGCTCAGTGGCACGCCGTCCTTCCCAGCAACGGCAGCAGCTCTACACCCTCTGAGGAGGCTTCGATTGTAGCCAACGGGACAAACTCGGAGAAGTACGACCTCGACGTCATCCAACCGCGTCGCGGAGGCCCCTCCATGTGGGCAGTGCTTCAGAAATGGATTCTGGCACTGCCAGTGGCCACACCGGAGCAGCGCTCTCGGCGACTAAGCCTGCAGCAGGAACTGCAGTGGGTCGTGGGCCAGCTCGACGATGGGAAAGGCATCGGTGAAGACGGGGTACGCCACCAATCCCATACCCACTGGATAACCTGATTAACGTTTTGCGTCAGCTTGTTTTCTCGCACTGCGATCTCCTGTGCGCCAATGTGATCGTCCTCCCTGATGACGGCAAGCCCTCGGGTGAAATTGCGCCGGTCAATTTCATCGACTACGAGTATGCAGTCCCCGCCCCGGCGGCGTTCGACATCGCCAATCATTTGGCTGAGTGGATCGGCTACGACTGCGACTACAACATGACACCCACGCAATCGGTGCGCCGCCAGTTCTTGACCGAATATACCAAGAGCTACGTCCAGCACCGCGGGTTGGATTCGTCGTCAGAGTCCGAGATCGTCGACCGATTATATCACGATGTCGATCGTTTCCGCGGTATCCCCGGTCTATACTGGTGAGTTTTGCCGTTATTTACAATTACCCGCCTACCAAACACAGAATGGCTAACGTGATGCAATTGCAGGGGTGTGTGGGCACTCATTCAAGCCCAAATTTCCCAAATCGACTTCGACTACGCCAGCTACGCCGAGCTGCGTTTGGGCGAGTACTGGGCCTGGAAGCGTGAAGTCGACGGCAGCCGGCAAAGGTCCGGCGAGGAGAAGCCTCTTCGCGAGCAGCGCTGGTCTCAAGAGGCATGAAAATACCCCTAAAGGAGCTCCACTCCAGCATTCGAATTCGCATCTTGACGCATTTTCATTCTCGCTCTTGCCTGGACCAGCGTCACAAGGCCCACATGGTCTCTTCCCGACGCTTGCGCTGAGCGGGTCTGAAAGGGGCGGGTCTGAAGCGCACGGGTATTTGCAACTGGGCCACCCCGGACATTTGCAGCTGGGCCGGCAATTCAACAGTCTCGGATCAAGTTGAATTTGAAAGGCGAAGCACGTGCGTGGAGTGGAGCCGATGAACTTTAGGCCCCTCGTGCATAGTCGACGTCATCTTTTCATTGGGTATCTTCAACAGGTGTTTGGATCAAAATGTGGCTTTAATTCATTCGCTTCTGGCATGCACATATTTTTTGGAGGATGCAATTCTTTCCCCGATATTTATTCAGCAATTCCATCGGCCACCGGCTAGCTACTTAATTCAAAATTCGTTTTGCATATCATGTGGAGTCTGTATGTATACTGGTGTAGTGTCCGTGCCCAGGTACAGGGCTGGTCTAAGGTCGATCGATTCCCGAGACGTATTGTAATTCTTGGCTGACCCATGCAGCCCACACCTAGGCAGTCCACGCCCCGCATGCACTATGATCCGAACACGATAATCAACCCGCCGATCATTACGGAAATCAATATTCTAAGGCGATTCCCCTCGGATACCCAGGCACGGGACTCAACAATTCGTCCAACCGCCTTCGCGTAAAAGAACATGGAAATATGATAGGAGTACACGGGAGGCATTGCAAAGAATCCGTCTATCGTATCTGTTGAATCAACCTCGCGGCCAATCTTGTCAGGCATACCCCGCCGACTACTGATGTCTGCACTAGGTATGCCCGAGCCGATCGTTTCTGGATTGCGTGGATCCACGCCCGTGTCGTTGGCGGCGCAGATCTCGGGAGTTGTGGGCTCGGTGAGCCGGAACCGCAGTCTGTGAAGGAGACTTGCGTAGTGGGAAGCTACGTGGTTTTCGTCGACGGCGGCGATTGAGTTTCACCGCGTGGGTCCGTAAGGAGATGTGTCTCTCGACGGCGATGGCTTGATGTACCTAGAAGGTTCAACAGATAATGGACAGAAGGCGAAGAATAATTCGCGAGGGACCCATATAAATTGTCTGATGAGAAGTGCGTGGGTGCTTTCAATAAGAACATGCGTGACGGGTGGTTTCTTGAGTCGTGAGACCGTGGCATAAGGAAAGAGAGCGCATTACAAATGACTCAATTGCTGAGTATGAGGCTGGGGACGCTATCTTCCATAGTCCGTGGATGGTGCATGCCAGCTGCAAGAATATGAATGGTAATAGCAAGATTCGACTAGCAATGTATTTCCGGCTTGTGGATCTTGACAAAGTGTACGACCCATTTTAAGCGTTGTCTGATTATTGGCTAACTTCCTCAACCGATGAAAGTATGAGGCCACCTAGATGGCCTCCGGTGATGTGCATGATGTCCTTGAAGTGGACAGAGGTTATTGTATTAAGATAGTTGAAATTGTTTAGTATGTGTTTAAGGACTAACTTCACATGCCAACACTCGCATTCGATCAGACCCCTCAATTTCCAGACGTCCATTATGGATGGGTATCAGGAGGCGGAAGAATTCGAATACTGACCGTGTTTTATTTTCCTCTTTAATTTCCCATAAATGTTCATCCGTCTCTCTAACTTCCGTAAACGTGTAGCCAGACGAGTAAAATACTTGCCTATTACTGCCATCGGTCTTACTGAGACCGCTTTCACCCGATTCAGAGGCTTGCACTCGATGAAGGCGCTGATCTATGAACCATAATGTTCGACCAGAGTCATCATGCAGCACCTTTATCATATCGACGAGAGTTGACGGGATAAACCCAAGCCATCGATGGTCGAATGTGATTGCAATGTCTAAACCAAGAAAGCTTGGATAGGGCTCATCTCGAGCCCTGTAGTTTATAAGAAACCTATCACCAGCATAATGGTAGAACCACTCCACGGATTCTGGATCCAGCCCCACGAGATGAACGAGATCTTTGTCCGGGCATATCGTGACATGATGAGCTTTCCCATCGCCGTCGATGTAGGAAGCCGTATGCGAGACTCCCGACTCGCCGGTATAGTCGCCGCGGCCCGCCACTCGAGTAGGGCACTCTGGATTCGGAAGGTCTGACCACCATTCATTCTTGCGGTAGTACCGTTCCAGAGCTAGTCGTGACTGCTCACAGGCCATCCAAAGCCCGCTGTCCAGACTGTAGGCTGACATATTCGGGCCTCGGACTGGATCATTGCGGGGTACTGCTAGCCCGAAATTCTTTCCCAAATAGCCACCGGGGTCGAATCTCAAAAAGTCCGCACGGATTTTGTCTGCACCATTTGGCTTGTCGAAGTAGTGGTCGACAACAATAAATTCATGCACGTGCCGGTTGCCTGGAAGGGGGCGAATGGCGAGATGCCATACGTGATCTTGGATCTCCGCCGGTAGGTTCCGAAATAGGTGAAAGCTCATGCTTTCCGCTCCACTCGAGTTCAAATTGGACAAATTGGATATGACAGGTCGTCAGTAACGTGGTTGGAATTTGGCCTGCATGCTTAATGACATGTGTTTAAGCGAGCCTTGTGGCGAATCTGGGAATTAATGCAAACACCCCGCTAACAAACACAAGTTTTAATGGATGGCAGCAAATTGAACGTCTTTCATTTTAGATCTCTTGACGGT
Organism: Penicillium sp. S103-07; assembly: GCA_037042055.1. NCBI lineage: Eukaryota > Fungi > Ascomycota > Eurotiomycetes > Eurotiales > Aspergillaceae > Penicillium > Penicillium sp. S103-07. The sequence continues at coordinate 215,972 of JAXQJQ010000010.1, read as the reverse complement.
TATGAGCCATACTCTATACATATTTGTTATTTGAATTATTGAGAATCGACTTTAGAGCTCCTTGGATCTGGAAATTAAGATAGAATTGCTATCAAAGTTAGTAAACATTCTATGGCCCATAGGCTAACAATGATCCTTCCCGGTGAGGGTGGAAGGGAAGCTTTAGGTTGTTGTTATTCCTCGGTACTACTACAATACAAAATCTTTCTGTTCTGTATTCCGGTCTGAATTCTGGTCTGCGTAACTGAGCTCATACGTAAGGCTTAAACGACATGCGTGGTCCTGTAGACGCGCGGACCAAATGATTGACCGACCGTTAAAGTGATCTGGTAAATTTGAAAAGAGTAATGCTTTCGACAAATGATATGGCTCTGTGCCATGAATGCAAAGTGTCAACACACTGTCTATATCATCAAGATTCGTGAGACATAACGTATATACAGAACAATGTATAGACAGTAATTTCTTTCTTTCTTTCTTTCCTTCCATGTCTCTTTAGAGTCGGTGCTGTACAAGAGAGGGGGGTTCTGCAATGGACACAGTGCTCTTCGGGACTTGACCATCCCACTGCAAAACATGGCTCATCTTGTGATAAGACGCAATACCTCTGCGGGCATGATCGGCGGGGGTAAAAGGATCGGGATCCGCCAGGGTACGGCTGAAGAGCTCAAGTGAGACCCAGCCGCGGAAGCCGATGTCATCAAAGAAGACACGAGCAATATCCAAAATAGGTAGGTAGCCGCCACGGTTCTCTTCGAAGGGGAAGAGACGGGCATTCCGCGACCAACTCATACGGGCAGGCTGGCCCTCAACGTGGAAGGGGTGCTTCTCGTCAAGAGGAGCAGACAGACGCTCGCCATCAACGAGCTGGACGTAAAAGATCTTGGCGGGGTCGATTTTGGCATTCCGCAAGCGCTCCAGTGAGGCCGCAAGATCCGCAGCAGCATTTGGGGTACAACCCGAAGGCGATGCCGGGTCAGCATACACGCGACCAGCGATATTAAATGAGTCCAAGCAGAGACCAAAGTTGGGGCGGTCGACGTCCCGGACAATTTCCCATGATGCCTCCCAGGTGTCAACGTGGCAACCGAAGCAGAGAGCCTCATATACGAAACGGAAACCAGCACCAGCACCGAGATCAGCAAGGCGCTGGAGATCTTGCACGATGACGGTACGATCGCCCGTCGTGCGCGGAGCCCCGGTCTTGGGGTCTGCGCCCATGAAGTTCGATGGCACCTGGATGAGATCTGTGGCCAGCGCCCGCGCCAGCTTGAACCACTCGGGGAGTTTCTCGTTCAAGAGACGGTCGGATTCGTCCCGGTCGAGCAGTCCCTCGTACATGGAGAAGGGTTGCAAGCAGATGATGGTCATTCCAAGCCGCTCACACAGTCGTCGCACTTGTCTAGCGGCTTCCAAGTGGTCGCCATTAAATGTACGCTGGGCATAGCAGTCTAGGTCGTCGTAGAAGAGTTCGATGCCCTCGAACCCATGGGCTGCGGCCTGCATCAGTTTGCCAGGCAGGTCGTGAATCCATGGCCGGCCCAGAGACATGGACGCGATGCCAGGGCGGTTGGTAACCATTTTGGCGGATATATATTAAAACGTAAGATGTAGTATACTTTGAGGTAGAAAAGGGCCGGAGACGTTCCTTGAACAGTGGATTTGCCCGATGATATGGAACGTTGGAAGTGAAAAAGTGTAAGGCAAATGCAAAATGGTAAAGATACAGACTGAACAGAGAAGGGTAAGCCTGCTCACCCGGGATTAATTTTTTGAACGATGATAAGCCGCGAGAAAACATTATCCCCCAAAATGTTCCACGCTCTCTCGCCTTCAGTGACGAGGTGGGTCACCTGATCGGGTAAGCGTTTGGCTGCTCTTCGTTTACCCGGTCCACTTCCCCCACTCGATACATCTGCTTCACCAGCGGCGCTGAAGGATCCATTTCGGCGGCCCTTTCAACAGAATCATAATAACCGCGGGGACCCGGATATAATATTAATGATTTTGAATGTCATTGGGTCCTGCCAAGCCCTGAAGCCCGAGGAACCGGCCATGTCTTGCCAATTCAGGGTCCCCGGGGCCGACTCTCCCACTACTAAAACACGCCCACCGTGACCCCCCAGATATTCAAGCGAACTTTGCAACACCTTCAACTGCATCAACCTGGCAAACATACCTATACAGCCACTACGATGTCTCTCAAAATTGCCATTGTCGGCGCAGGACTCATCGGTCCCCGCCATGCCCGGTCCGTGATCTCTAATCCATCCACAGAGCTGGTAGGCCTCGTGGACCCGGCACCAACAGGCGAAGCCACAGCCGTTCAGCTCAACACCAGCTACTTCCCATCAGTGGCAGCTTTACTAGCCTCGTCAAACAAACCCGACGCAGCCATCGTGTGCACACCAAACCACACCCACGTCCCTGTCGCCAAAGAGCTCCTAGCCGGCGGAGTCCACGTTCTCCTCGAGAAACCAGTGAGCGATACCCTTGAAACAGGCCTCTCGTTATTGGAATTCTCCAAAGCCCCAGAACAAGCCCACCTCAAGCTACTAGTCGGCCACCACCGCCGCTTCAACCCCTACGTCCGGGCGACCAAATCCGTTCTAGACTCGGGATCCCTTGGCCGTCCAATTGCAGTCAACGGTCTCTGGACCCTATGCAAGCCGGACACATACTTTGCGCCGCCCGGCGATTGGCGCGCATCTCGGGCCCGCGGCGGCGGCGTTATCCCAATTAACCTTGTCCACGACGTCGACCTGATGCACCATCTCTTCGGCCCGATTGTGCGCGTGCAGGCCGAGCGCACGCTCCCCCAGCGTCCGAGCCCGCCCCACGATGCCGATGAAGGCGCCGCTCTTACACTGAGATTTGCCTCTGGCGTCGTCGGCACTTTCCTCGTCTGCGATGCCACACCTTCACCTCATAATTTCGAGGCTGGAACGGGCGAAAATCCCATGATTCCCCGCTCGCCCACCGGGGATGGATCGGACTTTTATCGTATTTTCGGCTCGGAAGCTTCGCTGAGTGTCCCGGATTTGACTCGCTGGAGTTATGATGGACGCCCGGAGAAGAGCTGGTCGCATCCCCTGACTGTGGATAAAATTGAACTACCTGACAAGTCTGCTCCTTTTGATCTGCAGCTGGCTCACTTCGTTGATGTTATTCGGGGAAACGCGACTCCCAGCTGTTCTGGCGAAGAGGGCCTGCGTGCCCTCGTTGTCTGTGAGGCTGTTCGGAAGGCTATGCAGACTGGTCAGCCTGTGGACATTGATGTTGATTTGTTGAAGCGGTAGGCAACTTTTTAAGTTGAACCTCTTCAATTTTTCGGACTGTGGAGTGGTTGAAAGAGGCTATACATAACTCACCTTAGCAGTTGCTTCAGCCATCGAATACGACACCTTTTACATTTCTCCCCGATGCTTGGTGTCCAACTAGGCTCTATCTACTAGGGAACTTGTTTGGAAAATTGTTAAATCGTGGACATTCAAGTCTATATCAGTTGCCGGGATATCTCCGGCCCATATTCAATCAGCAGACACGGCTCTACAGCACCGTGATCAAAACACAAGAGACAACATAAAAATCCTAAAAAACGATACATCATGCGTACTTGGCGGTATCCTCGACCTGCTCGGTATCAACCTTATTAGCCGCAAGGCCGGACTCCTCAATATCATGACGGAAGCGCTCCTCCTCCTCGCGCAGCTTTGCAACCATGGCGGGGTGTGCGCGCCAGACAGGCTTAATCTCGAAGAGCTGATCCATGCTTTCGAGTGGCAAACCCTTGGTCTCAGGGATGAGGAAATAGACGAAGAAGATTGAGCAGATCATCAACGACGCAAAGAAGAAATACACGCCGTATCCCATCGTCGTGAACATCTGAGGCGTGAACCTCGAGATGAGGAAGTTCCACAGCCAGTTTGAGGCGGCGGCGCAACCCTGCGCCAGAGAACGCATGTTGGGGTCGAACATTTCCTGTGAGGGTCGTTAGCCTTGCATTTTATTTATTGTTGCCTTTGACTGAGGCCAAAGAAGTGGCGCTGTAAACTCACCGAGTTGAGGACCCACGGGGTTCCGTTCCAGGTGGGGGTATAGAAGACGGTCCACAGGTAGAAGAAGAAAATGGCTGCGATACCGCCGCCATCCAAGGTGGACTTCGGGTTCTCGGAGGGCTTCGCGATCTTGATGTATGCTCCGACGATCCACAGGCAGACGGAGCCGCCTGCGGCACCGACGAGCAGCAAGTTTCGTCGTCCGACGTGGTCAATCAGCCACAGGAGCCATATGAAGGTGACGACGGTCTTGACTACGCCGAAAATACCGGTTGTCAGTAGACCAGTGTTGGAACCGGTGATACCAATGCTCTGTCGATGTCGTTAGCGCTTTGTCCCACCGAAGAAGACGACTGTTCCGATGACTCACCTTGAATACGGTTGGGGAGTAGTAGTTGATCGCATTGATGCCAGAGCCGTTCTGCCAGAAGAACAAAGCGCTACCTAGGAACAGGCGCCACATAACACGCTTGTTGGTGCCGGCGGCCTTGAATGGCTTCCAGAACCCGAGACCGATGGTCGCGCGCTGCTCTTCCAGTGCTTGGTCAATGGCTCCGATCTCCTCAATCATATAAATGTCGTTCTGGTCCAGCTGGCGCATCCAGCAGAGGTTCTTGATAGCCTCCTCACGGCGACCACGTCCGAACAACCAACGAGGCGACTCCTTGATGAAGATGCATCCGAAAATAAGCAAGCCAGCTGGGATCAGCTGGACTGCGAATGGGATCAACCATTGCTTGTGGCTCGGTGCCATAGTGGAATCGACACCGTACTGTAGCCAATGCGTTAGCATCATGAGTTATATAGGCTGCGAGGGTAGGGAACTTACGTTGATCCAAAAGCCAACAAGGCCCCCAATCTGCCAGCCGAGCTCGTATACGCCGACCAAACGGCCTCTGACGCTAGGCGGCGATAGTTCAGATATGTAGATGGGTGTCAGGTTAGAGCCCGCGCCAACACCCAGGCCGGCCAGGACACGACCGCCGTAGATCAAGCCCAGGCCTCGGTTCCCGTTGGCACCAAGCATGAGGCCGGCACCGAGGATAAAAACCAAAGCAGAAACCATCAAGCCGATCCTCCGGCCCCAGAAGTGACCGACCGGATACGCAAAGAAGGCACCGAAGAAGGCGCCGGCCTGATAGAGGGAGACGATGTTGGCGCTGAGCAGGTTCTTAGCAGCGGTGTCCAGCGTGTCGAAATGGAACTCGGTCTTGAAAGAGTCCAGAGCCAGGGTCGTGCCGATGAAGGCACTGTCATAACCGATCATGCAGGAGGTGCAGGAGGCCACAGCGGCCAGTAGATAGATCCTCCAGTTATAGACGGCCTTGGGCGTCGGCCGGTCCTCGACCAGTTTGAGGATAGACATGGTTGCGAGGATATAGAGAATAGAACAAAATTGAGAAGAGAACTACGCGATCGCACTCGACCTGCCACTTCCAATGCAAAGCAATGGACAGAGGTAGTCAGATCTTCCTCGAAGGGATTAGTCACCGCGGTGTGGCGTGCGCGCAAGGACGTTGGGCCTGGGGTAGAAGTAGATGAAGGGAGAAGGGAAGATCTCGCCACCGAGGATCCGGGGGCACACGCGGGATCTAAATAGTCGCGAACCCCAGACGAGATGGAGGTGGAGGATAAAAGAAGAATCCGGGGTCAAACCCCAGGGGGTGAGAGGGAAATCGTGGAGACGTGGGAGGCGGAGAAAAGTATAGCGCAGATTAAGCTTCGGGAAGGCAAAGAGCCAGCACCGGCAAAACGTTGAAGAATCTCGTCGGTTGCAAGGACTGTGCGCAAAGGATAAGTAAGACCTTGGCCCCAGGAAAAGGAAGGAAAGGCGAACTCTAATTCTTTTCACCCAGGACTTGGAGGCTTGGGCTCAGACTGGATGCTGAAAGAGAGGTGCTGGAAGACTCTGGTTGGACCAATTCAAGATTGTGGGGATAGCCGATGCCGCTGTGGAGAGAGGCGACAAGGGTGTCCCGGAGGCCAACCAGGTGCATATTCCCGTTCGCGGAGGTCTAGGTGGCGGGGAAAAGCGATTGCCCGGCTGGCATTGCTAAATTGCGCAGGCCTTCTGGTCACTCGCTAAGAATATCATTTCCTCTTGGCCATACTTCATCGGCCGTGGGTAACACCGAGTGTGTTATTGGTCACTGCGAACTCTGCTGCATGTAAAGTTTACTGCAAGTAAACGGAGTTTCCCCGTGGGGGAGAACAAGGCAGTGGCGGGTGGGTCGGGGAAAGCATTCTGCCCCGGTTAGATGGATGTTTGGTGTCCGGTGGTGTACGAACAGTAATAGCAGAACTTCAGGTGCTTATCAGAGACTCTTGGTATGATGCAATTAGGAACAGGTCGAGTGATAATGAGTGGGCTAACCGATAATAACGTTGAGCGCGGGTACAATCGTAGGGAGGGAAAAGCGCTGGGAGGAAAGCGTTTCTCCGCCCTGGCGGCTCTACGCTTACGACGTAAAAATCCTGAATATAGCTTCATAGGCTCCCACGAGTCCCCCTGGTCCTTTTCTCATATATCCTTTCTTCTCGGCGTGCTCTATTCAATCATTCACCATACAAAAATAAAAAGAGAATAGAATCATGGCCGCACCCCAAGTCACAACCGTCACCCCCACCCGGCCCGAGGAGCCCATCACCATCCCGGAACACCTCGACGGTGTGGCCTACCTCTACGGCCACCCGCTGCTGAACTCCCTCTCGCCGCCCCTCCACCAGACCGTCTTCAATGTATTGGGCCTCAACTGGACGCAAATCCCCTTGTCCAGCGTGACGGGCACATCGGCTACCTACCCGCCACCGTACACGCAGTCACCCCCGATTGAGAAGTACCTGGCCTCAATCCGGTCCAACCCCAAGTTTGTCGGCTCGTCCGTGACAATGCCACACAAGGTCGCCATCATGCCCCACCTGGATGACCTGACCGAGCACGCCAGGCAAGCGGGCGCCTGCAACACCATCTTCCTGCGCAAGAACCCCACTACCGGCGAAACCCAGTACGTCGGGACCAACACCGACTGCGACGGCATCCGCGAGGCCCTGACACAAAACGCTCCGGACCCGTCGCGCTTCCGCGGCCGGCCCGCGCTCATTATCGGCGGTGGTGGCACCGCCCGCACTGCCATCTACGTGATGCGCCGCTGGCTCGGCTCTAGTCGTATCTACATCGTCAACCGTGACGCCAGTGAAGTCGCTACCATCATGCAAGAAGACCATCGCCGTAACCCGGATCCCACTGCCCAGGCTCCCCTGATCCACGTCACTGACCCCGAGGAGGCTGCCCGTCTCGAGACCCCTGCTGCCATTGTCTCCGGCATCCCCAATTACCCGCCCAAGACCCCCGAAGAGCTCAATTCCCGCGTCATCATCCAGACGTTCCTCGGCACTGCGGCTGATGCGCCTAAGCAGCAGGGTGTCATCCTGGAAATGTGCTACCACCCCGTCCCCTGGACCGAGATCGCTCAGCTGGCCTCGAACGGCGGCTGGAAGGTCATTCTGGGTTCGGAAGCGCTGATCTGGCAGGGTCTTGAACAGGCGCGCTTGTGGACTGGCAGGGACGTTGTCAACACACCCGGTGTTGTGCAGCAGGTTAAGGACATTGTGTCGAAGTCGATTGCCGAGCGGTCGTCCAACAAGTCCAGCCTGTGATTGCATTTTCTTCCGTGTTTTATTTTAACGATTGTAACAGGGTTTACATTCTTGCATTAGATGGTTGGCGTCGGTTGTGGAATACACTATTATCTACGGGGATGTCTGACTGCATATGATGATTATATTTCCAAAATGCTTTCCTAGGCTCTTTACATGTAGACCCAAATCCCATAAGATTATACGCATTCTACGCGCCGGGTCGCGAGTATTCCAGCTGGCGGACCCGCCGCCAGACTTCACGGACCGTGCGTTCCTGCGACTCACGGCCAGTCTCGGTTGCCGAAGGCCCAGCAGGTCTATATTCGAGTCAATTGGGATAATCCCGGAAGTATGCAAACGTAAACTTACCTAATAGCCAGATACAAGCGGCTTCCAATACGGACATCATTAATTTCAGCGGTATCAATGTTCTCGGGCGGATTAGCAGTAGTCACGAGTCCGCCAGCCTCAAGAAGAATAGCGACACCCGCAGCAACATCCCTATAAATGCGTCAGCAACATAAACTCCCACAGTCAAAAAGACACCTACCACTCCCAGCAACCACCCTCCCACCAAATATCAAATGATCCCATAGCCGTATATGCCAGGTCCAGCGTCGCACTCCCCAAGCTCCGCACACCATGCACCATACCACCCTTTCCGCCACGTGAGCCCAATTCCGAAGCCAGATTCACAAAACTTTCAATCTTGCGCGACAGATTCCCATCAGGAATATCCCTGCGGTCCTTTCCCCACTCGCATGAAAAGATGCATTGCGCAGGCGCATTAGGCGGCATGGGCGGGATAGACGGGTTGCGAATAAGCGGGAGCTGACGCGACTCATTGAGCCAGGCACCACGGCCGCTGCAGGCAGAGAAGAGCTGGTCTTGGAACGGTTGGTAGATGACGCCGATAACTGGGCGGTGCTGCACGATGAAGCCAATGGAGACGCAGAACATTGGGAAGAGGTGCGTATAATTGACCGTTCCTGGAAGGTATTAGGAAAGTGTGTACGGGGGTTAGGGGTGAACTTACCGTCCAGTGGATCGATGCACCATGTTGGTTGCTCGTCGATTAGATAGTCGCGTGATTGGCCCTTTGCGTAGGTCTCTTCACCGAGGAATCTGAGCTTGTCAGCGGGGTGATCGTTCCCTAGGGAGGGGTCGGACGAACTTGTGCGTCGGGTATTTCTTCTTAAGGGCGTTCGAAATGAGTTGTTCAACATCTGGTGGATATTCGGTCAGCGTCTGGATAGATCATGTCTGGTCTGCTCCTCGCTGCTTACCCTCGTCTGTCTGGGTCACAATGTCCACCGAGTTGTCCTTCTCCTCGAACTTCTGAGAGTGGCCCTCGCTGCCCGAGATACGCTGATCCACGCGCTCCATCAAGAACTTCCCCGCTTTGCGACCGAGATCCACGGCGAAGGCGTAGATCTCATCGAGCTCTTCTTGCGAGAGGTGTCCCGCTGCCATCGTGAGTGATGTAGAGGTGGCGGTTTTGGCGGAATGCAGGCGCTGTGAGGGTACGGGGAGACTATGTGAGGTTCGTCGGGAGTAGGTTTGAGAGCTTCTAGAAAAGCTGGGATGTTGACTGGGTGTTTGAGTCACTTGTCCGGTGAAAAAAGGTCGATGGCACCGCCGCTAACCGATTTGCCTTATCGGGCTTCCCCACTTGCGGTGGAGCCGAACCTGGATATGCACGACGCTCCATTATACATTGTCATTGACGGTGAGTCTAATGGGTTTCATGCAGTGTAGATGCAGGTGTATTCCATAGGTGTTATTGGAAACCCCTTTGGAAAGAACGGGGGTGGTACAGCCTTGGAAATCAGATATCACCCAATGCGCAATACTCCATCCCACATGCGGCGCCACGACCATACACTACGACATAACTAAGGCTTCACATCACTCACTCTGTTCAAGGGAAACCTGACGAACAAAATCCAGGTAATACGAGATAATCAAGCGAAATTGTATTGGCAAAAAGCGTCCAGTATCCTACTATCCGTCATACCCAGGACTCCGCAACCACTCGGCAAAGCGCTCAGCCGCCGAGGGGCAAAAATGCGGAGAGAAGAGCGCGCGAATCACAACACCGATATTTCCTCGTAGTGACTATACATTTCATACCTCGTTTTAAAGGATTCAATCCAACACACATTCCTATCCCAATCAACCCCAAAACAAAAATCAAAATGGGCAAATCAATCCTCCTCATCAATGGCCCCAACCTCAACCTCCTGGGCACCCGCGAACCCCACATCTACGGCAGCACAACCCTCTCCGACGTCGAAACCAACTGCCGCGCCGTGGCCGCAAGCCACGACTGCTCTTTCGATGCCTTCCAGTCAAACCACGAGGGCGCAATCGTCGACCGCATCCAGGCCGCGCGCGGCCGCGTCGACGGCATCGTGATCAACCCCGGCGCCTACACGCACACCTCCGTGGCTATCCGCGATGCGCTGCTGGGCGTTGGCATTCCGTTTATCGAGCTGCACGTGAGCAATGTTCATGCTCGAGAGCCTTGGAGACACCACTCGTATTTCAGTGATAAGGCGGCAGGTATTATTGTTGGTCTTGGTGTGCATGGGTATAAGGTTGCCGTTGAGCATGTGGCTTTGAATTTTAAGGAGTTGGAGAAAGACACCAAGGCTACTTTGTAAGCCCTCTAATCCTTCATAAGTTGGAACGGGGGTTGCTGGCATGGAAGATGAAGCTGCTTCTTGTATATACTTCGTGCATGCTTACTAGCATTGGAAAGGAATTGATTAGCATTTGCATTAAACCCAAAAACCGGAGCTGCGAGCGGTTTTTCTGCAAAAATTAAAAAAATTAAAAAAATAAGGGTGATTACTTATTTCTGATTATTTTCTTCGTCGTTTTGTAAAAATCAAGGGGTTTTCAAAAATTAAGAACAAAGCGGTATGAGGTCCTGCCCGGGTTCGAACCGGGGCTTTCGGAAGGTGTGACCCGATAAGGGATGTCAAAATCCGACTTCCTGACCACTAGAACACAGGACCAAAGATTGGTTTTCGTGGGCTAAAACACTTTTGCTATCACCTAATCTGCTCGCCAAAATTGGAAACTATGCCTTCGCTACGGGTACGTTTTAGACTGTCTTTGACTTCAAGCACTTGAGCACCCTACCTTAGTTCACATATTAACCTGCTGAGGAAATACCCGACCACGAAGCCTCAAATGCTCACGGATGGTATTTCCTAAGGTCCCTTTTCTCCAGTCATAACCCTTAGCTGAAAGGGGCACCTGGAAATTGGGCATCAATATATTACACATACAGGTAGGCTTCTGCGAACTTTGCCCAACTCGGTAGCATAAATGGAGACGTTCCTTGATGGCCCTGATTCAACCCAATTATGAAGAATGTCATTGGGGGAATTGAAGGTGACCAGGATGTGCACGCTAGTTGGATCATCCCTGTACAAAAGAGGGGGTGAAAGCCTAGAATCATTCGAGGGACAAAAGGTTAGCATCCTGTCTCAGGCCTTAGAAGTAATGTTCAGTATTCATCTTTTAGACGATGCACGGTATCTGAATTTAGGTTTTTATCGTATCGGGGTCCTCGAATAGGCCGGAATGAAATACTGGTCATAGATATATCTCACCCACCGGACAATTTGCTTTCGGATGCATGCGCCACTTACTAGTGAAACAGTGAAAATAAAGAAAAGGTCCAAGTCCACCAATCCGGCTAAAGCGTGGTATAATTCCCATTTCATTTTCAACCCGTCTTAATCTCTGCCAACTGAAGTTCCGGATCATTATTGCCCGGTTCCCTCCCCCTCCCCCGGTGGTTGGTGTGTGAGAATCAGCTTACCTCTCCATCCATTTGGCAGCTTTCGCTCCTGAACCCTTGTCCTATGTTCTGGTTTTATTGCTATTTATCGAAATCATCTCAATAATAGAGGAGGTTTTCCGGTACTTTAACCAGGGTATATGTTCGAAGCTGCTTGCTTCTCAATACGCCCGAACAGCAGCTCTCTTGCTCCCCTAAGACCACTCCATCAGCTTGTTCCCTTTTCTTTTCCCATTCATTGATGATGCTTTCCCCGGCGTTCATTGTTCTGGGTCTGGGAGCTGCCTTGCCAGTGGCTGCTGCCACTGGCTTGCCGGACGTACTTTACCGAGATGTCGTGGTTATCGGCGGAGGTGCTTCTGGTGCCTACGCTGCCGTTCGCCTGCGCGATGACTATAATAAGAGCATCGCTTTAATTGAGAAGCGGGATATCCTGGTATGTCCATACAAGTTAATTCCACGGGCTCCTCATTTGATTATAAGCTTCAAGCCAGAACCTTACTGGCAGCAGGTGCTAACGTAATCTCGACATGCAGGGTGGTATGGTCAACACCTATGTTGACGAGAAGACTGGCGCCATCTATGACTATGGTGTACAGAGCTTCCTCAACGTTAGCAAAGCTACGGACTTCTTCGCTCGATTCAATATCTCAATTGGCAGCGGCCCAAGTAGCCCCTCCCTAACCACTGAGTACATTGACTTCAACACAGGCAAGAAGGTTGGTTTTACGGCCCCTTCGTCGTCGAAGCAGCTTGCTGCCATCGCCAAGTTCCTCAAAGTGATCGAGCCGTGGGAGTCGATGCTGAGCCCCGGCTACTGGAACTTCCCCAAAGCCAGCAACATTCCCGAGGACTTCCTTATTCCTTTTGGGGAATTCTTGACCAAGCATGGCCTCGAAGACGGCGCGCCTCTTATCTACTCAACCACAGGCCTTGGAGTGGGTAACATGAGTGAAGTTGCCACCATGTTCGCGCTACAGAGCTTCGGCTGGGATATGGCGCGCGGCATTACAGGCAAAATGGGCTTGTTTACGCCTACCTCTGGTGGCAATCAGGCTCTCTACAACGCCATTGCCAAGGACTTTGGTGACGACGTCTTGTATTCGAGTACGGTCCTTAGCAGCCACCGCACTGAATCCGGTGTCTCCCTTACCGTCCGCAATCACAAGACCAGTAAGGTCACTCATATCATCGCTCGCCGGCTCTTAGTTGCCATCGAGCCCACTGAGGCCAACACAAAGTCCTTGGATCTGAGCCGCTCTGAGTGGAACACCCTGTCCAAGTTTACATACTCCAACGAATTCACCGGTCTGGTCGACAACGCCGTCTTTAACACAAGCTATTACTACTTCAACCTGCCGCCCACCGCCGCTCCAAACCACTACCTCATCTTCCAAGACGAACCAATGGTAGCAAGCTTCCAATACACCGGCCTCGAGCACTTGTTCCGCGTGATGATTATCGGTAATACCACTTCCACCGCAGACGAAGCCAAGGTCCTGGCTCAGAACAGCTTCAACAACTTGTTGAAGTCTGGTCGGTTGTCCAAGCCCACCCGAGACCAGAAGCTTAGCTGGGCCGCCTTCTCTACGCATGGCCCTATGCATGCCCGGGTGTCTGTCGACCAAGTTAAAAGCGGCTTCTTCCAGGATCTGTACAAGCTGCAGGGTGCTCGCTCCACGTGGTGGACAGGTGGTGCTTTTTCGGCGAACTTTCAGACCCAGCTATGGCAGTTTGACGATGGCCTGATTCCTAAGATCCTCGAGGGTCTTTGAACGAATATTGGCCTTTTTGAACCGGGTGTATTAGAAGGCGATAAGGAAAATCCGTGGGTTTTGGTCTCTAGTTTCCAATTCGATTATGCAACCCAACTTTGAGCATTTTATTTTATATATGAACTTTATTGATCATTAGATCTGTTTAGTCCAGTTTTGTTTAGTCCACTGTCTCGTAGGGACCAAGGACAAAATAGAATGATATATTGCACTTGAGTTCGAAAAATATTTGAACCGGAAAATCAGACTCAACTGTTTAAAGTAAACCCGGCTAGGTTGGAGATGTCTTAAGCCGGGCCTTGAAGGTCGAGACCACCTCTACGGTACGATAAAATGAATTTAGTCAACAACATGAACCTTGATATTTGTCGGTTTGTCCAATGCTAACCGTTTTTCACGTACGTTATGTGGAGTGAATACATTATGATATCAATAGTAGTGGCCTTTTTAGGAACTAGTTATGGCACCACATGATGTGATATCCATGAGTGCCGGAGCGTGTCCCAGTCACCACCCATCCGGGCATAAGATATAAGCCTCAAGCCTCGGTGAGAGGTACCGACCCGCGGCTAACAAACCCACCAAAAATAGGCTCAAGCGATTGTACAGCAATATTCAACTGCTGGTCTCATCGCTTCGGCGTCCCTGATATAACATGCGACTGCGACTCTCTCCGCCCGGCAGGAGGGTTCTCAGGCATTTGTTGAGATTGTGCGAGAAGGAAGGGTTCGATTTGACTCGAGAAGGAGTATACTTCCGGAATACCCGAGTCAGAGACAAAGCCGAGGTTCTGCATAAACTCGGATGAGTTGTCGGCCCTAGAAATTCGGATTAAAATGATGAAATCGACAAAGGGGGAAGATGTACTCACTTTTCAGCACCATCCAACGATGCCAGCTCGTCGAACAAAGCATCCAGGTCCGGGGCGATCCGCTGGTGCCGCCGCGGTGGTCCATAACCGTCCATGTCGACGAATGTACGGAGGCCGAGAGAAGGGTCTTGATATGTCGCGTGATATTGCCCACCAGGAAAGGAGGAAGTGAGGTCGGGAAGCAAGCCAGGCGCGGTGTGGGATTTAGAGGGGGCGGATATTGATTGATGGAGACCGCTTGGGAGACCGTTATCTAGTTGCCCTGGCTGTGCTGTGACTTCCGAGGCACCGCCTATGGTGGTCAGGGATGGTGTGGGTGTTTGTAATAAGGAAGAGCCATCTTCAATGTTGGGAGCGGCTCTGAGCCAAGGCGTGGAAAGGAAAGAGTCGGATGCTGAGGGGTGCGAGGTATTCGGAGCATTTCCTTCTGGCAGAGGTCGTGAATCCGCTGTTTCCGGCAGGAAATGGTGCATTGTTGGATCTTCAGGTGCGGTCATATTCGGCGGGTGTAATGATACCTGAGGCGCGGTTGCTCCGATGTTACTTTGGAGCGTAGCTTGTGATGTATGTGGTCGATCCGGCATGGACCAAAGCTGCCCAAGATGAGATGAGAACGACTGGATCTTGTTCAGGATGCCCAGCTCAATGTCTGATATAGAATCTCGGGGTGTTAACCGTGGTAGACAATATTTCAGTATCATCCCAAATATCGGAACAGTTGCGGAAAAGCTATAAGTCTCCATGTAGGTCTGAAGAAGCTGCAAGAGGCGTTTTGAGCTTTCAATGGCGCGTGTCTTGTGTGGCATTTCGGGGATATTCCGGTCATTTTCGCGGGCTGCAATCTGCAGACTTAACGTAGAGGCAATGCCTTGATACGTCATCTCAAGTCCAAAAATATGGGGTGAGCCTAGCTTGACAGGACGGCTTTGGAAGTCGACCCGATAGCTCTTTGGAAGGGCAGAGGCCCAGCGTTGTAACTGTAGCTCCAATGACTCCAGCTGCGACCGAGAAACAGTTGGATTTTGCTTGAGGAAGCAGAGATCGTTCAAAATGGAAACCAGGGCCACAAGACGGTTGAAGGTACTAAGCGCATGGAGCGGCCCACGTTGCATGGAAGCGCGGGATGATTGCGTTGCCCGTAACCCAGTCTGGTCTTCCCACGGATGCCACTCCTCCAGCCCATCTTCATTGATGGACCCCACCCTGGACAAATCATCCTTTCGAAGAGATGGGCATTGTGAGGTCTGCTCAGCAATGAGAGTTTCAAGGACAAAGCATCCCAAGAAGACATGCTTGGCTCGTCCCGACTGTTTGTCTTGCTCAGGGGACCTCGATGACGTCGTCGAGAAAGACGGTTGGTCAAGGCCCAGGGTTAAAGCAACCCGCACAGCATGGCCGACAAGCATCCAAGCCGCGGTCCATTCTTGCTGACCAAATTTAATCAGAGACAGGATCAACAAAGCTTGGACATGTCCGATCTCATACGGGCCAATCTCTGAGGGAATTAGATTCCGAGCGGTATTGTATAGTTGTAACGGGTTCACCCGGTTAGACTGGCCGTCCATGCACCCAGCGGAGGTGATGGAAGCATCTTGGAGAGAGGCGAGGGTCAAGGCAGCCCACAAGGCGGCGTGGTCCCCAGAACCGTGTGCGCTGCGAGACATATACACGTCGCCCTCGGTGTACTGAAATGCTGTTCGGAGTATATCATGTTTCTCGAGGATGGGAAACCAACATTGCGTATACGAGAAATAGATGTCGAGAAGGGGCCATGCGTTATATGGGAGTTGAAGGGGAGAGCTGGTTGAGATCATTCCCGGGTCGTCGGGGTTGAAGGCAATGGCGAGGGAGGAGGACTCAAGGTCGTCCGAGGTTGACGTCTGAACACCGCATTCTTTGGTGCGGTACCCGGAGGGCCTTGAAGCATAGCCGATCATCGATGCACGGGATGGTGATACGCCCGCCGTTAGGGGCGTATCACGCTGCTCCAGTCCTTCGGGGATTTGCCATCCCAGGGCTTCAGACGAAGCAAGAATGCCATCGATATCAAGTGGTGTATCACTGTCACTATATGCTTGGAAAAGACGGTCCCTCTCCTCCTCGGGCTGCTCTAGCACTACCAAAATCCGCTCGATATCTCTCAAGACCGTGCTGTTTTTGAAGGAAGACAGCAGTGTATCCGATCCTTCGGCTTCCTTGCCCATCGTGGCCAGGTGACTCGGGAGATTGATAGATCTGATCAAGGCACGCATCACGTCTTCGCTACCTTGAATCTTCTGGAAGACAAGCCCCCACAGCAATTCGAGCGATCGAATGTAGCCCGTCGGGAGGCCGCGCTTCTTGGGGTTGGCCTTGTATGTACAGGGTCGGCGCAGTGATGCACATGTCGAGCACACCGGTTGGACCCCGTCGCACTTGTCTTTCTTGGAGCGGCAGCTGTCGCAGGCTCGGGACACGCGCTGTCGCTTGGGCTGGGCCGCCAGATCGTCCGGTGGATTGGACCTGCCATCGTCGTCCGGATCGATCCATCGACGCTTCGATTTTCCGCCTGCCCCGGGGCCTTGGCGAGACTCTGAGCTCATGTTGTTTCAATCGATGATCCACTTGGCGGTTCGACGCGCATGTTCCTGCAACGCGGTCATATGACGGGAGTTGAATCTTTTGCCGACAGCGGCAGCGCAGGTACGAGCGGCGTTCTACGCCATGAATGTCCACCCCCACTGCAGGGAAGGACCGTGCGAGCGATAGATGAGATGAATAGGGTGTCAGGTGAGAAAAGAAATGCGAAGGCTGCGCAACCGAGATCGCCAGGTTGCTAGGTCGTTAAGCGGACAGGATTCTCGTTTCGGGGACAGGATACCGGATACCCGCCAGCGGTGAGCCATTCGCCATAAGGCAAAATATAATACGGGGTAGACGGCGAACACACCACAACGGCCCAATTGATGGATAATTAGGCTCAAAGGAACTTATCGCGTGATATTTCTGAGATCTCGAGTATAAATTATTCTTACTTCTTGCTCACACGTGCGAGTTGACGGGCGACTGCATAGGCGCATTGTTACCCCGCGGGGAAAACCGCATTGCCGGCTGAGCGCTTGCCCGCCCTTGTAACGTTACGGTTACGTGTCTGACAGAAACTTTTGCCGCCTCCCCGCAGATCTGAGATCCCTCCGCCTTCGTTAGCTTCTTTTGAGCCGAACCCTGTTTCGAGATCTCAAATCCCACACCCCCATTTCGGCCTGATCTTGTGGCTATGGGATTTCAGTCCACGTCCTTCTAGCCTTTACGACACCATGTCCGTCCTGGTGCGGCCGCCCAAGCGCAAATTGGACGCCGAAGCCGACGAGGGGTCCCGGAAGCATAGCACCGGTACGTCGTGGTCCCCCGGACTTCGCTCACACTCCGTTCCGGGCCGGTCCAGTGAGCAGAGGGAAGCAGGAGACTCACATATCTCGTCAACATCATTGCGGGACCTGCACTCCAACCGCGCATCACCGGTCCTTTACGACAACGGACCTTTACACACTTCGCGCAAGTTCAGCCCCAAGGCGTCTGTTGTCCTCATCGGAATTCGAGGAACTGGAAAGTCTAGTTTGGCAGTGATTCTGGCCGCGACGTCGGGCCGGCGTCTCATCGATGCTGATCGGTACTTCCATCAAATGACCGGCTGTTCGCGTGCCGCTTTCAAGAAGGACAATGACCATGCCGTGTACCGGCAACAGGAGGCGCGAATCTTCGAGTCCATGCTTTCTGACCACCAGGAAGAATGTGTGATTGCGTGCGGTGCTGGCTCAATGGAGCGCAGTGGCCAGCAACTACTGCGGGAATTCGCGCAGACGCATCCCGTTATCCACGTCACCCGAGATCCCGAGAGCATTCAGTCATACCTCAAAGCTTGGGATACGCAAAAGGTGCGCCATTTTCTAGAGCTATCCGGACCCATCTATCGAAGCTGTTCGAACCTGGAATTCTTTAACCTCTCCGAGGCCGCCAACCGTGAATTCATTTACAAAGATGGCCATGAGCCGTCGCCCGGGCCCAAGGACCAGAGAGCTCAAACCCCCACACCTTTCCTGACACTGAAGCGAGTCCAGCGAGATTTCCTGAGGTTCATTGCTTTTGTGATCGGCGATAGTACCGAACTGAGCCGTCAACATGCTTCATTTCCATTATCGTTACTGCCGGTGGAAACTAGACGATATACGTCGGCGATATCGGTCCCATTCTCGGTACTTTGTGAAAGAGAGCTTGATATCGAGGAGCTCGAGTTTACTGTCGATGCGTTCGAATTGAGGATTGATGTGAACAGCCCTCCAGATATGGATGCTGACTCCTCACTGGTGGATCGCATCAGCGAGGTCGTGTCCATTCTTCGGCGCAACATCATTGTGCCTTTGATGTACCATGTCGAAAGTTACATCATACCTCGAGGGTCTCGCTCACCTGCTCAAGCCTCTCGGATTCCTGACGAATCCTACTTGAACCTGATCCAACACGGATTGCGATTTGCCCCGAATTTCCTCACCGTGGATCTGTCCCGTGACGACAGTGTATTATCTCAAGTGGTCAGTGCCAGAGGTACAACCAAGATTGTTGGCCATTTTGAAGCATTCCATTCCCTGCCTGGCGGCTGGGACGGAGACGAGTACATGAAGCTATACGAGCGTGCAAAGAGGCTCGGATGTAATGTGGTGCGATTCTGCCAGCCTGCCGAGACACTGGAGGATAACATGGCGGTGCAACGGTTCCGACACCGCATCGAAAGTCTTCCAGCTCCTCAATTGCCTCTGATCGCCTACAACACCGGGCCTCTCGGACGCATGTCGCGCTGCCTCAACCCTATCTTGACTCCTGTCACACACCCTTCCCTTATCACCGAAAGCTCAACCCAATTAGTCCCATCCATCACTGCCCGTGATGCCCAAAAAGCCCTTTACAGCACCTTTGCTTTGGACCCGATGCAGTTCTTTGTATTCGGTGCCAATGTCACCCACAGTATGTCGCCTGCAATGCACAACACTGCTTTCAAGCTATGCGGGATGCCCCACCATTACTCCATACACGAATCACCTACCCTCCGTGGCCTAAATGACCTTGTCGAAAACCAGTTCTTCGGCGGGTCCAGTGTCAGTCTTCCCTACAAGACCGAAGTCATCCCTCTTCTCCACTCCATGTCTCCTCACGCCCGGGCGATTGGTGCCGTCAACACTCTAATTCCCGTCCGGAACAACGAGGATTCCGATGATCCCCGTCTCTCCCAACAATCATCCGTCTTCCTCCAAAAGAGCCGGGCCGGGCCGATCAAGGGTATTCACGGTGACAACACTGATTGGATTGGGATCTGCAATTGTATTCGCAGGGGCCTGTCGCCCGCAAACGCCGTCCGCCCTTCAACCACAGGCCTCGTCATCGGTTCTGGCGGTATGGCTCGTGCCGCCGTCTACTCGATGATTCACCTGGGTGTGCAAAACGTCTTCGTCTACAATAGAACCCTGGCAAACGCCGAAAAGCTGGCCCACCATTACAACCGGCAAGACTTCTTCGCCAACGAACGAATGGGGGCCGATGCACGCCCGAAAGTTAGCACTCTGAGCTCCCTGGATGAGCCATGGCCGGCGGAGTACAAGCAACCGACCATCATAGTATCGGGTATTCCAGCTCACAGTATTGGCGGTGCCCCGGCGCCCAATTTCCACATGCCTACGCAGTGGCTGGAAAGCCCAACGGGAGGCGTAGTTGTCGATGTAAGTTCTTGGCAGTCGATACAAGTCAGCTTCTTTAGCTAACATACCTTCCAGCTTGAATACAAACCTCTCAACACACCCCTCATGAAACAAATCCGTGCCTTATCCCACCGGGGCTGGGTCGCTCTCGACGGCCTGGACGTTCTACCCGAGCAAGGATTTGCTCAGTTCGAACTCTTCACAGGCCGCCGCGCCCCACGTCGCCTCATGAGGAAGATCGTTCTCCAGGAATATGAGGATGACGAGGGACACGACAGCAGTGGCATTCGCGACAGGTTGCAGAATCTGGATGGTCAACCTACTTGAGCGCAACGTTGGAACATGTCATTACAGCGTTTCAGGCTACGGTTGTGGGCCCCGTTAAGAGATCTGCAGCCAAGCTCAGGCCCCGCGAATAGTGCGGGATGGGCTCCCATCGAGGGCTATTTTAGGAGCGGATGGCCCGTGAAATTTCACACTGAACTGCAATCCCCGCGTCCAGTTTTTGGGATATGATTCAGTTATACGAATAAGCTCCCCTTGCGAAACCGGAATCCTTCCGCGGCCCATAACATGAAAGATCGCAGGAATAGTTGCCGGAGAGCGCGCTCAGCTCTACATGTTTTAGAAGTGTAGATATTTACGAATTGAACGTCCGATGTCAGTCTCTGCATCGTAAGCATCCGGTAGCCCCGAACAAAATCCAAATCTCGATATCCTGTGCGGCTCCAGTGTCGCGTGTCGAGTCCTCACAAAGTCCCATCCGAAACATTCGAGCTTGTAGCCCACGACCTGATAATCTTATGAGTCAAACTCCTAAATACTGCGATAGCTTCTGAATTCAAATACATTGCCCGCACTGAAATAGGGTGGGTTTCAAAGCACCGACCCTGGAATCAGCGTGACGGGGGTGGCCTGTTCAGTCGAAGATCTACGCTTTATCTTCGGGCAGAGCCATGAAACAAGGCTCCATAACGGAACGGGACATCTTTGTCTCTATCTTCGGGTATCTGGCCGAGTCGCTCGACGCAAAGACCGGACCAGGTTCTTGGCTGCAGCCTCCATGGAAGGTTCTGGAGCTGGGATGTGCATTGAAACCTAGGCGGGGCGCGTCAGGGGTATGTACATGGAGCTAGAGGAGCATTCAAGGGTAAATACGAGGAGGATATGATCAAGCGTTCCTGGGTTGATTCGGTGGTCGATGAACCTCGAGTGGGTTCCGATCTGGAGATCTCAACAACGTACCGGGGTCATGTACACCAAAGCACCAGGGATGGCTTCTAGACCAGAGACACCGGCTCCACGTGATACGACAGGCGTTTCAGGATGCTGAAACAACGCGGCCTGAGCCGAGTTGGCTTCCAGGGGTCGTATTGTATGTGCATCTCTTTGGCCGACGCAGGTTAAAGCAGGTCAGAGCAACCTAGAGCAAACCAGAGCAGTAGCGGGGGGTCCGAACTCCCGCGATCTTCAGTAAGCTGGGTAACGACTGACCAGTGCTGACCACGACCAAATGCCATTTTCAGGGGGAGGGGGAGGCTATTGCAGCCTCAGCGAATGACGAACGGGTCTTGAGCCACTGTTTGAGACAGACGAGCCGTTCCATGGACGCCGATGGGGCCCGGCATTCTTCGTTTCGCAACATAGACTAGGAGTTAAAGTGCCGTGGCCTTCACGTCCTCGCGCGAATTGTAAAGGCATTGTTCACACTCCACAGATAATCCCAGGGATCGTCCGTCGTAATTGAAACAACCCAAGGGGCTGTGAAGATCTGATTGGGCCCACCGTGCTCATGGGCAGCAATACGGCCCGCATGTTCTGGGCGTCAGGTCGGAGTATCCACGTAGACTGAAAGATCAAAGTGGGTGAAAATGTGTGATGAGAAAAAGAGAAAGTAAATGAAGGGTAAATCGCATGTCGAAAGTCGAAAAGTGTAGTGACTTTCCCGTTCCAGACTTGGCTGCCACTTCATCTCGGCCTCCTTTCCTCCTCCCCTCCACCCCCCTACCTCACAACACCTCATTTCTTTTTTTTAGTTCTTCTTCTTCATTTCTTTCTTTTCGCATCGTTCGACTTCACGATCACTTCTATCTACATTCCCAACAATTTTAAATTTCTTCTCGATCATCTCCAAAGCGTCCCTCCAAACAATCGCCCGCGAGGGGCAAGCCCCCCAATTTACTCGCCTGGAGCGCTTGTCACAACACCCGCGCCTATCTACCTGAAACATCGTGTAGCACTGTGAGCTGGAGCAATCTGGTATGTGGCACTGCTTTCTACTGTGAGACTACGCTCTCCGACCATTTCAGCCTGAACCGCGCTCCTACCATTAAGCCCTCCGCTCAGCTCAGCTGTCCGTGGCTTAGGACACCAGGGGCTTGTCTCACGCTTAAACCAAATGGTGATTCCTTGTGTTGGCTAACGCCCCAGCAGTCCTGCTTCAGCCACTTTCGTCTTTCTTTCTGCCCCCCTTGTCGCATCCCCTCTCTGATCCCGCACAACCATCCACGGCTCTGCCGCAACCTGGTGTCGCTCTGTCTCGACTGAATCGTGGACGTATGTCCGCGCAACGCGTGTACTCCTTCTTGCGACTTTGACTCGCCTACAACTTTTCTGATTTGCGGAGCGCGCTTGCTTCCCCGCGGCTCGACGGATACCGTGACGACTAGGTGATCTAGTTGAGGTTTCACAATGGAGTCCCCGGCTCTACACCCGGAGTCTCCAATGGAGCAGGAGGATATCCCCTACCCGTGTATGGGTTGTGGGGAGATCCTGGAGGAAGGGAAAGCCTTCGAGCTCTGTAAGTTCCCCACACTGGTAACGGTGTATCCGTGCTAACCCCTCGAAAGCTGGACAGAGATGGCATATCGACTGTTTCCGATGCAGCACTTGCAATTGTCTCTTAGACTCCGATGCGCACCTCCTACTGCTCGGCGACGGCTCCCTGATTTGCAGTTCATGCACCTACAGCTGCAACTCGTGCGGCAACAAGATCGAGGACTTGGCCATTTTGACCGGTGACCAGGCGTTCTGTGCACAGTGCTTCCGGTGTCGAAACTGCAAGAGAAAAATCGAGAATCTACGCTATGCGCGCACGTCGCAGGGAATATTCTGTATGGACTGTCATGAGTCCTTAATGCAAAGACGACGGAAGAAAAAGGCAACTGCTGCGGCCCGAAGGCCGGGGGCAAAACTAGACAAATCACTGCCGTCGTTGCCCCCTAGCATGGAGGAAACCCAGTCTATCGAAGAGGCTCCAAGTGAGGCGTACATGGAGGCCGCCGATATCCAGATAGCTGGGCCGGATGGTTCTGCAGATCGGTCGGAAAGCTCTCCCTCACGACAGCCCGCCGCAGGTAAGGAAGTCGCGACCCATTCACGTAATTAGAGACTGACGATGACTGCCAGACAATCTTCTTCTTCCTTCTAGTACCTACCGAAGCAGTCGTCATATGGGTTCACAACGTGACATGAGCAGCAACAAAAACAACAATGAAGCTGATGGGGGTGGGGAATTCTTGATTCCTCTCGCCTTCGATCCTTCTGAAAGCCAGCGATCGTCCTCGCACCGGCAATCGCAAGTCATCCAGGAACTCCCTCGCGAGTACTTCAACCAGGCCCGTTCTGGCGATTCCTCACTGCGAACCTCTCGTGACGGCCGCGATTATTCCATGGAACCTCCGTCTCGTACTTCGTCCGAGAATCCCTCCCCTCACATTGCATACCAAGAGAAAGGATACGAACGTGGTGACGCGGACTCTTACCGGCGTGATGTGGACGGCAACGGACCGACCAAGCCATTCGCGTCTGGCGTTGAGTCCAGACTTGGAAAGACCGAATCAGCCCGCAGTTCTAGGTCTGATCTGCCATTGGCAACGAGGGAAACAAGCACAAGCGCCTTCTCGGGTGCGACCAGTCCTGAAAGCAGTAGGTCCAAGGAAACTGCCAACGATACCACACGATCGATGCCGCTGGAGAGTGTCACATCGGTTCCTACACGCCCTTCAAACGACCTGCACAGACTTCACGAGCATGGCTCTGTGGACTCGTCACGTTCTCAGCAGTCTTCCTACCCACCAAAGCGAGGTGACTCGCTCGAGAGCAAGCTCCATTCGATTCCACGAAAAGAGATTGGCTCATCACCTAGTTCCTCCGCCTACGGAGGCTCCCCTAGGCTGCTCGACGCTGGTTTCGAACAACCGAAGCAGCATCTCACCTCTCTCGATACACGAGATCGCGCAAACTCACCGTCCATCCCGCAGTACAAGGGTGGTAGTGAGTTCTCTGCCGATGAGGATTTGGCTCGTCTTATGAGTGATGATGGCCAGGCTAGCGAATCGTTCTTGCGCCGAATGTCAAGCTCCGTACGCCATGGTCGAAGCCACAGCGAGAAAAGTATTCGGACTGGAAAAGAAAGCAAGAACCCCAGATCTCCTGGAAGCATCACTGGGACGGAGATTGCCAGTCCCACCGCCAGTACATCTCAAGCCGAGGAGATTGCTTGGCTCCGCGCTGAACTGCGCAAGGAACGCCAGCGTACGGCAGAAATGGAAGGTACTCTTCGTGCCACAATGGATGTTAAGCAGGTCAACACCGAGCTTTCCGAGAAACGTTCTACCATGGTTGTACTCGATGCGCAGAGAGAGATTGTTTTACGAGAGCTCACCGTGCTCACCGAGCACCTGGAGGCAGAGAAGCGTGGTGCAGCTGGTGGACCCCTGGATCTCGCAAAGCTTTCCAATCATGTGTTGCGAGAGCTTGCGGAATCTATTCACAAACTGAAGGAGTCCTATGCGCCTCAAATTGAGGAGCTCATGCAGCAGCGCAATGACCTGTCCGAGGAGCTTGCTACCATGACCCATCAGAAGGAGAAGATGTTCCAGGAATTCGAACAATTGTCATCTAAGAATGCCCAGTTGGCCGAGTTGAACAACCAATTGGTGCACCAGATCCAGGAACTGTATAAGGCCAGCTCGGATGGCCAGCGCGGTTCAAATGGCCTTGGAATTGTTCAGAACAAGGAGAAGTTGCCATCTGTGGAGACCTTGAAATCTTCATCCCACGACTTCCCGTCGTCGATCTCCCACGCTCACATCGCGGACGATGCCGAAACTACCACAGCCACGGCTACCGTTGTTCCCGGCCCTCAGGTTGTCAGTATCCGCAAGGGGCAGCCTCGCAAATTCAACTGGAAGAAGGGTGGCCAGAACGTCGCAAAGGGTGTAAAGGGTCTCAAGGGGGCCTTCATGTCTAGCGAAAACGAGGTCGCCGGTGGCCTGCCCCGTTCGCAAACTCAAGACCCAAGTCGCCAGGGCTTCGGGTTCTTTGGAAACCAGAGGAACAAGCAGGGAGGCAAGATGTCGCAGGCCGACAGCGTGCCGGCACTGGCTGAAGCTGCAGGCGGTGGTAAGTCTTCAATTTATAATGCTCGCCCTGATCGCAACCAACTGACCATTCCATTAGGACTATTTGGTACCGATCTCGAGGCCCGTATGGAACACGAGAAGAGTATTATCCCAGCCATCGTCACCCGGTGTATCCAAGAAGTCGAACTTCGCGGCATGGATATGGAAGGTATCTATCGCAAGTCCGGTGCCGCCTCGGCGATCCAGGGTATTCGGGACGGCTTCGAGCGCTCACCGTTCGATTATGACATTTCGGATCCCGACCTCGATATTCACGCTGTCACTTCAGCTCTGAAGCAGTATTTCCGCAAGCTTCCTACTCCTTTAATTACTTTCGAAGTCTACGAGACGATCATCGATTCTGCGGAAGTCCCCAGCGTGTCGGCGCGGGTGGAGCTTCTTCAGAAGAAACTGGGTGAATTACCACGCGTGCATCGCGATGTCCTTGAATTCCTCATTTTCCACCTCAAGCGCGTTGTTGAGCGTCAGGACGAGAACCTGATGACTAGCCAAAACGTTGCAGTCGTGTTCGCTCCGACCATCATGCGGCCTGAGAGCTTGGCCCGCGAGATGACCGACGTGCAGAAAAAGAATGACGTCCTCAAGTTCCTTGTTGAGAACTGTCAGGATATTTTCATGGGCATGCAAAGCTAGACTCAGCCTCGATACGGCAGTTCATCCTTCCTATTTTCTACTATCTATTTTTAACCTACCTGTTCGGCGCTCCACTTGTACAGATACCAACCCTTCTCTTTGGTCATTTGTCCTGCGTTCTTCCCTTTTTCCCATGTTCTCTCTACCCTCTTTTCACGATCAGCTCTGCAAGCTCGATACAGATACCCTGTCATGTCGTCATTCCCCCCTTTGTCGCTGATTCCTTCTACATATTCCGCAGGTTCGAAGCTAGTCATTCCCTCGGACCCTGCGGTCTCGCTCACCAGCGCCTTGCCGGTGTCCAGTGGGGATCAAAATATTTCTTTTCTGTATGGATGGCTGTTTGTTTGTTGTTTGAGTTTCTGTGTTGAGCGAGCGTTGGATCGAGTCTCTAGCGTTATGCATCTTCATCACGGTCGAGTAACGGCCTGTGTAGAATGAGTGCGCTTCTTTCCGATACGTTAGATTATGATAACATTCAATTTCTACAGCCCTAGTGTGACAATAGTCGACCGTAATGTACTTCGTCGTAGTTCCAGTTCTAGACGTGCATTGCCAAGGTCCCGCACCAATCATCGCCGACCGCCTACGACATCGTCTCAGCTCCCGAGCTCCGCTTAATTGACCACCTCACGTCTGCCCGCCTCCAGGGCTCCTTGTCATACATCATGTCCAAGCCAAGTCAATACCTCCTCCTCTCCCTACCCACCTCCATCGTCCCCTCGCACCACCGCGACGACGCCCTCGAGGCCGTATCCGCCACAGTCTCCCCCGACAATGGCTCCGTGGCCTCCTTCCCGATCCCCGAGTTCAAGATCGGCACACTAGATGCGCTCGTCCAGCAGGCTGACGAGCTGGCCAAGCTCGAAGGCCAGTGCCAGGCTGTCGTTGGCAAGGTCGGCGATGCGTTGAAGAATATCCTCGAGGGAGACGAAGCGCAGATTGAGCGCATGAAGGTCGTCAACGATAGTATGCTTCCCCATTACGGTCAGTCGAGATGGGACGTGTGTTCTGACGCTCTGCAGAGCCGGTTGATCAGTATCTCCGCACCTTTCAGTGGAATAAGGTCAAATACCGCGCGGATAAGTCACTCTCGGAGTTGATTGATCTTCTGCAGAAGGTGGGTTTCTCATCAGACGTCGTAATGAATTGCTAGAGGGGGGATTCCTGACGGCTTTAATAGGAGGGTGCCAGTATCGACAATGATATCCGTTTCAAATACTCGCAATATAACCAGGTTAAGAACACGCTGGCGACCCTGCAACGGAAACAAACGTGCGTATCCCTCCTACTTCGCGAATCCTTCCTACTCCACGAAACAAAACCAACTAACACCGTACAGGGGAAATCTCTCTACAAAATCGCTCGCTTCAATCGTAGATCCCCGCTCCGTCGTCCAAAACTCCGAGTTCATCGAAACACACCTCGTCGCCGTCCCGTCGCAGCAAGTAAAGGACTTCCTCAAGAGCTATGAGACCGTCGCGCCGATGGTAGTCCCCCGCTCCGCCCAATTGATCGCCGAGGACAGCGAATTCTCACTGTACGCCGTGACGACGTTCAAGAAGCACAGCGTGGAGTTCGTGCACAAGGCCCGCGAGCAGAAGTGGATCCCGCGCGACTTCAAGTACGTTGAGGGTGGTAAGGAAGAGGAAGCGAAGGAGGTTGAGCGTGTTGGTGGCGATGAGCGTAAGCTTTGGGGTGAGACGCTACGCCTGGGTCGGACGGCTTGGAGTGAGGCTGTCATGGTCTGGATTCACGTTCTGGTCTTGCGCGTGTTTGTTGAGACGGTGCTGCGTTATGGGTTGCCTTTGGACTTTGTCTGTGGCTTGATTCGGGTACGTTTCGTCTTATGGAGAATTGCGTTGTGTTTCTAACCGGTTTGTTGCAGGCTCCCACTTCCAAGCAAGCGGACCGCGCGAAGAAGAACCTCGAGGACAAGTACTCCTACCTGGCCGGTAATGCCTTTGGTCGGGACAAGAAGGGTCGTGTCAAGCGGGACGACCCTAGTGAAATGCACGCTGGTGGTGAGGGGAGTGCGGAGTACACAGCGTACGTGTTCTACGAATTCGAGTTCAACTAAGACGTTGCTGGGGTAATTTGCAGGACTCTGCGTACATATATACTAAGCCCAGGGTACATCGAGCACAAACTAGCATTGGATTTTATTGAATAACGTTTCTTGCCCGTATGGTGTCTACTGGATACAATCTGTTTTTCGGCTCATACTCAGAAAAGGTGCCCAATATCAAAGCGATCTATATTTATCCAGATATATACAGCGCCTTGTCTGCAGGTAATCAAGACACAAAACTCATCTTCAGATCTACACCGCTATACAACGACATTTTCCATTTCACATCAAAGCCATGAACTCTTTACTCCTGCTTAGCAGGCAGGTAGCCCTGGGAGTCAAGATAAGCAATAATCTGCTTAACGGCATCCTGGATAGGCAGATCCACGTTCTTAAGGTAGACCTCGGGCTTCTCGGGCGCCTCGTAGGGAGCCGAGATACCAGTGAACTCCTTAATGATACCCTCACGAGCCTTCTTGTACAGACCCTTGGGATCACGCTGCTCGGCAATCTCAACGGGGACATCAATGTGCACCTCAACGAAGGGGAGACCGGTGCTCTCGCCGGGCGGGGGAACCTCGTGCAGCTTGCGGGCAGTGTCACGGTCCTTGCGGTACGGCGAGATGAAAGAGGTAATGGCGATGGAGCATGAGTCGGCGAACAGCTTGGCAACCTCTGCGATGCGGCGGATGTTCTCGTTGCGGTCGGCTTCGCTGAAGCCAAGGTCCTTGTTCAGGCCGAAGCGGATGTTGTCGCCGTCCAGACGGTAGGCGTGCACGCCGCGCTCGTGGAGCAGCTGGCGCTCCAGCTCGACGGCAATGGTGGACTTGCCGGAGGCGGAGAGACCGGTCAGCCAGATCGTCAGACCCTGCTGGTTGCGCAGGGTGCTGCGCTCGGTCTTGGTCAGGGCGGGGGCGTGGAAGGTGATGTTGCTGTCGCGGGGTTAGTCATTGTGTCTTTCTTGGGTCTTCTCGGCCGTTCTCATGCAACCAGGAGAAATGTGAGGGCTCAATTGGACATACGTGGCCATTGTGACGGTGTGTGTGGTGAGGAGATGGAAAAGGTGCAGGAAGGAGGGGCAAAGAGACGGTGAAATGGGCCGCGTAAGAGCGGAAACGAGCGCTGATCGCGGGGTCTGCGTTTCTTGGCGGTCCGTTCGTATAGCGGTTTCACCTTAATTCTATACGAGGCTACTCTACCACTCTAGCGTCAAACCGAGTATGGAGAACACAGGAAATGCAGTTGGAGCTATGTCTATGCTATTACAAAAACCGAGGAAATGTACATCCCGTCTAAATAGAAAAAAAAAAATCCCCATTCGCCAGGAACCAGGAACCAGGAACGTAAGAGATTTTCACTCCGTCACGCCACGGTACAAGTTCGACAGAGCCTGGAAAACTCAGTTAGCCGCGTTGCCACCTGCAAACCAGAACACATTAGGATCACTTACGGCAGCCTGCCTGGGCTCGATAAACAAGGCCTTAGCCTCAACCAGCACCACGGGCTCCTTACCCTCCTCCGGGAGAGTCTCGATACGCCCCTCGACCCACGCCTTCCGACCCTCCACCTTGACGGTCTCGGCCCGGAGAGCCACGTAGGAGTCCGCCATAGCCGGGGAGCGATAATCAATATTCAAGTTGGCGGTAACGCCGACCTTATTCGGCAGCGCCGGGAAACAGCAGCGCGCCAGGCCCTCATCCAGCAATGTAGCCAGCAAACCCCCGTGGATGATACCAATGTGGCCGCACATATCAGAGCCCAGGTACATGAGCGAGACCATGCTCTTACCACCCTTCTCGCTGAAGACCAGCGGCGGCACGACAATCTTGTTAGGTCCCGACAATGTACCCGCCGTCAGACTGCGCGGGCGCAGAGTCTCGGGGATCTTGAGGTGCGGGCGGGCTTCCTTGAAGTCCGGGTCGGCACGCAGCTTCTCGGCTTCGGGGTGGTTGCGGAGGTGTTGCTCGATCTCCGCGGCCCGCGCGTCTTCGGGCATGTATGCGGAGAGGGTCTCCTCGTCGGTTAAAACCGCGGCGGACATGATTCGAGAGACGGTGCGCTGGGTTTGGTAGACAAGGCCTAGGGTAAATGCGAGGACTGCGATTGAGGTGAAGCCTGCGATACGGCGGAGGCGCGAACGCGGAGGGGGAGGCGGGTGAACGGATGGGTTCGGTTCTGCGATTGCCGACGCGTTAGATGCGGCGCTTACTTCGGGATGGATGCCGAGGGCTGAGAGGTGTCGGGGACTGAGAAGTGGTCCATGGCTTACCGGTAGAGTAGAGTCGGGGAGTTCGCCGGTGTTGAATGACAGGAGACCCTGATCGGGGAGCGCGTGAAAGAAGTCGTAAAGGAGTGGGATTGAGACGCGGAGTGAGGTCGGAAACGAGTGAAAAAGTCGGTCGGAGCATTGTCCAAGACGGAGACCGAACTCCGCGAGTCTCGAAGGCGAACTGTTGGGAAGGCAAGTGGTTGAAGAGTGGATGCTCTGAGTCAAAAGGGAAGTTACCTCGGCCCGTATCCACATCTAATAATCACCGACTACCAACGCTCGATCATCGAGGCGATTTTAACTGTCGACTAGGAGGCTGTGTTGGTTGGCGGCAAGACCGTGCTTGTCGGCCACGCAGATGCAGCTGAGGTTGGCCAATTAATCAATCGATCTGTCGACCAAATCCCGATCTCATCTTTCCCGATCAACTCCGCGGAATCCGAGTACTGCATGATCAACCACACCATCAACACCATCACTAGGAACCCGAGCCAGTCCCACTCCAACCTCTCATTGAAAACCTCGGGCAATTTGTTGCCGAAGGTTTCGATGTCGATGACTCGGCAGTACTGGAAATAGGTTTGCCATCCACGACCTTTGTCGCGTAGACTCCGATCTGAGGCGGGAATCGCAGAGGCTTTGTCTTCCTTTTTACCCTTAGCCGCCTGACTCTTGAATTATTTCTTGCTGGAAAAGTGTAAGGAAATACCACGTTGCTTTCGTGGGCAAGGCGAGTCTCGGGCAAATGAAGTAAATTGACGAGGGCTCCAGCTATCGAAGAGAGGGAGTTTCCCCATTGCGTCCTGTAGTTTGTAACTGCCTTGATTCAAACTTCCTTGAGACTCTTGACGGCTTTTCTCACTAGGGTTTTGTTAGACGCCTTGGTTGACTTGGTCATCTTAGCCTTTTTCTTGTGTACCACAGATGACTTCTTAACTGAAGTTACCTCAAGGTCTGGCTGCTTTGGTGTCATTCCGGGAAGAGGACAAGTCAACTTGGTTTTCTTAGGTGAAAAAAAAATTGTGGATGAGAAAGTGCGTGCTTGCATCTTTAGTAAGTTGTTTGTAGACAAAGACTCATGAGGTGGACGATGCGAACTTCTCGTTGCCAATTTAGCCCAGAGGATGTCTCTTCACATTTTTCTGGTAAAGGGAAAAACTTTTTCCTGTGTCCGTAATTATCTATGCATTCTACTCTTCAGCCTTGGAATTTATGTGAGGGCGAGGCTTTTGGCGGGGAATGTCAAAGACCAATTCTCCCAGGTTTGCCTGGCTCTGAAGAAGCACTCCGGAACCGTATTCTAAAATACACATACACTTGAACCTTGGACAATAAAGCCTAAGGTTACCAAAAGTTAATTTGAGCAATCACGGATTAAGTATGTAGCTGACGAGACATTTCTCTCCCGAGGTCTGCATGAATATAGTTGGCCATCAGTGACGGTTCATGTACGCTGATAGCACTGAATCAAACCATCCCTCTAATTTAGACATACAGAGGACACGAGGCTGCTCAGTATAGCTCAGTTACCTTTGGATCTAATGTCATTGAGGAGAACATCAGAGAGTGAGTATCCTAAATCCAACTAAATTTAACGCCGGTCTCTCATAACACAAATATTTCCCAGTCACGTTGAACTGACTATACGCATACGACGACTTTCAAGTAGAAGGGTACAACGAAAACCCAGATATGAGACAGTGGCTTGGTATTGCAGGATGCGTGTACGCTGCAATGAAGGGATATTTGTACCGACTCGGGAATAGTGCTCAATCCTGTCAGCAACCCCTCCCATTCAACTCCCTGGTTTCATCGAAATTGCACGCATTGCCATAGATCATTGCGGATCCCCTTTATCGGGCAAATACTTTCTGAAATGGACCGAGTGGTCATGATTAAGCCTTCGGCACCAAAGGCCCGAGCAAATTGGCCCGGATATGCATGCACGACCCCTCGACCATGCGACCTCTGCTGCAGTCACCCTATCACACGAGGCTGGACTATCGAACGTTGCAAATTGCAAAAGCCCAGCCGCACTAGCAGTCTTTATGAGCACGCGATGCAACGCAGCGACGCGGGGTGAAGATCGACAGGGGCAAATGGACGCATGCCGGACCGGGCAGGCACGACGCGCCCGCAGGGGCCGGGGAATCTAAATACCAGACTGGCTCCCGATTCTCTCGCGATGGTTTCTCTTCATACCCTGCGATCATGTTAAGCCATTTGCTTCTGCCGCTCGTTCTCGCCAGTAGTCGCGCGCTGGTTTATGGCGCCCTACCCGCGCCGCCGGAGGACTACGATGTGCTGCAGTATATAGACCCGCTGATCGGCAGTGCCAACGGAGGTATGGAGAACCCCACGCCGACCGACCATCAACGTTGACTCCGATTACAGGCAATGTCTTCTCGGGTGCGTCTCTGCCGTATGGCATGGCCAAGGCTGTTGCCGATACCGATTCCGAGAACAACCAGGGCGGCTTCGCCTATGATGGTAGTAATGTTACTGGCTTCTCGAGCATGCACGATTCTGGCACTGGTGGAAGTCCCTCACTCGGCAATTTCCCTCTCTTTCCATATGCGCAGTGCGCCGACGATGATGTGAATGGTTGTGTTTACCCGAAGAAGGCGCGGAAGACGAAGTATAAGCCTGATTCCGTCGAGTCCAGCCCGGGCTACTTTGCTCTGACGCTGGCTTCCGGTGTACACGTTGATATGACTGCTGCCCAGCACACTTCGCTTTTCCGCTTCCAATTTCCCCCTGACAGCAACCCGCTGATTCTGTTGGATCTCTCGGATCTATCCGATTCGCGGCAAGATAATGCGACGATCTCGATCGATGAGTCTAATGGGCGCATGATGGGTAGTGCCAAGTTTTTGCCTAGCTTTGGCAGTGGAGAATATGGCCTTCACTTTTGCGCCGACTTCCATAGCTCTGCCGGGTTGCGTGACTCCGGTATCTTTGTTGATGCTCGGGCTAGTGTTGGTGTTCACGACTTGAAGATCTCACGCAGCATCAATGGCTATCCCTTGCCGGTGAGTAACGTCAGGTCCCTCATTGACACTTTATTTACAAGCTAACTGGTATAGGGCGGTGGTTTTGTCCGCTTCAAAGCTCCCGCAGATGGTGTTGTCCAGGCCCGTGTTGGTTTGAGCTTCATCAGCCCCGAGCAGGCTTGTTCCAATGCTGAGTCGGAGATTGCCGACTTTGATTTTGAATCCACCCGCAAGACTGCAGTCGCGCAATGGACCGAGAAAATGCGTCCGATCCGTGTCTCACGTAACGGTGTCAAGCAATCTGTTCTCACCAACTTCTACAGTGGTATCTACCGGACAATGGTCAACCCCCAGAACTACACTGGCGAGAACCCGCTGTGGACTAGCTCCGAGCCGTACTTTGATTCTTTCTACTGGTTTGTCTCGAGCTTGCTGGGCATTACGGATTCTTGCTGATCATCGCCAGTATCTGGGACTTATTCCGTTCGCAATTTCCCTTCTTGGTTATCTTCGACCCTAGCTCGGTGGCTCAGATGGTACGCTCTCTAATTGACACTCAGCGTCACCTTGGGTGGCTGCCTGACTGCCGCATGTCACTGTGCAAAGGTGCGAAATTCTTCCTTATCACCAATGGAAATGAACCTCCCCAACTAATTGCCTTCCAATCAGGTTACACGCAAGGTGGATCGAACGCTGACAACGTCCTTGCTGATGCCTACGTCAAAGGCATCAAGGAGGGTATTGACTGGGACGCAGGTTACGCAGCCGTCCAGAAAGATGCCGACGAAGAGCCTTTTGACTGGTCTAATGAGGGCCGTGGCGGCATGCAAAGCTGGAAGACACTCAACTATATCCCAGTTGAAGACTTTGACCATATCGGCTTCGGAACTATGACTCGCAGTATCTCGCGCACTCTCGAATACGCCTACAACGACTTTGCTATTGCCCAAATGGCTTACGGGATGAACAAAACTGCCGATGCTGCGCGATATGAAAAGGAGTCGCGGTACTGGAAAAATCTGTTCCGAAAAGACCAGGAATCATATATGAATGGAACTGACACCGGGTTCACTGGATTCTTCCAGCCCAAGTACCTCAATGGGACCTGGGGGTATCAGGATCCTCTCAAGTGCTCGAACATTGATAACAGCGGAAGTATCTGCTCCCTTCAAAACACCGCAGCCGAGACTTTCGAGTCGAGTATCTGGGAGTATCAATTGTATGTTGTCTGAAATTCCCTGCGTTATTCATACACTAATACCTTCTTTGTAGCTTCGTACCCCACGACATGGCCGCTCTCATCCCCCTTCTCGGAGGGCCTTCCAACTTTGTCAGACGCCTCGACTATCTCCACGATCAGAAGATCACCTACATTGGTAATGAGCCCGCCTTCCTAACGGTCTACCAATACCATTACGCCGGCCGCCCAGCCAAATCCACCGCTCGGGCTCGCACTTACATCCCCGATTACTTCGCTCCAACCCCCGCAGGTCTACCCGGCAACGACGACTCCGGCGCAATGGGCTCTTTTGTCGCCATGTCAATGATGGGTCTCTTCCCCAACCCAGGCCAAAGCGTCTATCTCATCACCGTGCCTTTCTTCGAGTCCGTCAGCATCGTTTCACCCCTCACCGGCAAGACAGCCACTCTGCGCGTGATCAACTGGGACAAGTTCAACTCACTCAACAACACCGGTGGCACTGGCTTCATCCAGTCCGCAACCTTGAACGGCCAGCCGTACACAAAGAACTGGGTGTCTCACGATTTCTTCACTGAGGGTCAGGATCTGGTTCTGGTGCTTGGCACGCACGAGAGTGCCTGGGGTACTAAGCCTGAGGATCTACCGCCTTCTCTGTCCGATTCCTCTGATATCCTGGCCCGTGGAATGGACGATGATTTGGTGGACCTAGAACAGCCTGCTCCTCTGGTCGCGGGCGCTCGGCACCACATTAGAAATGGGAGAAGCGCGGGTCATCATGCTCACTTTGCGAAGCAGTCTCACTGGCAGAAGGGTTGGTAATATTACCATTTCTATCTAGGCAGAAATGGTGCTTCCTTATTGAATTAGTAGCTGGAAAAGAATGCATGTAATTAATGCACCAAATTTCTAACCTTTATATACCATGCACCTTGTACACAAAAGATATAGTTATACAACCTTTTATTAATATTGATAACGGACGAGCCCTATAATGGCTAAGGATATCGACTTACGGTTGGGGAGTTTTCCTACTGGTGATTCTGGTACCCTGTTGCTGCTTTCGCTCGAGGCGTGCCCAGGCAAAAGTGACAAGGCCCAACTCGAGAGTTTACTGCTTCATACATGGCTACTTAGGCGCTGATACCGTTGAACTTTGGCGAATGTGGAATTGCTTTTCGCTCTATACTACCTGCTGAAGTAAAAACAATCATAAGGAAACATGCCAGGTCGCAAAAAAATAATTTATGTACAGGGCAACCGACGTAAATCACATCACACCATGGAAAGACCAGACAAAACCGCAAAGAGACACGGGTCCAGCCTAAGAAGGACGGTGGAACTTGCTCTCAACCCAAGGCATACCAACAACACTGGCCTTGAGGACCTTCTTGCGCACTTGCACTCCAAGCTCAGTACCCTTCTTGTGCAGCCCGTTCTTCACATACGCCATGGCGATGTTCTGGCCGCCGAGCGAAGGGCTAGGGAGACCGGAGGTGACGACGCCGACTTGGACGGGGTTAGCCGGGTCGGCTAGGTCGACGACGACTGCACCCTCACGGGCAGGCGGGCCCTTCTCTACGGAGAGGCCGACGCGGCGCTGAGTGAGTGTCTTGGGGCTGGCGAGCTGGGGGAGGATGGCGGAGGCGCCGTTGAAGTTGGCGGTCGCGGCGTCACGGCGGTCACGGCCGACGACCCAGCCCAGAGCGGCGGCGGGGGGAGTCTGGGCGGTTGAGATGTCGTGCCCGTAGAGACACATGCCGGCTTCGAGGCGGAGAGAGTCGCGAGCGGCGAGACCGGCGAGGCGGACGGTGTTCTTGTCGGATAGGAAAAGGTTGACGACCTGCTCGGGCAAGTTGGGGGTGCCGGAGGTCGGGATGGAGATCTCGAAGCCGTCTTCACCGGTGTAGCCGGTTCGTGAGATAAGGAGGGGATGGGGAGTGGCGCTGCCGTCGGGCAGGGTGAGGTAGAGCTCGCGGCAGTTGCCGAAGTAGAGGGTGCTCAGGTCGGTGGAGGCGGTTGAGGAGGCGTTGATGAGAGGCTGCAGGACGGAGGCGGCCTTGGGACCCTGCAGCGCGACCAGCGCGCGGTCCTCAAGGATGTCCCACTTGATGCTGTCGGCGCCGTGCTCGGCGCGGTAGGCTTCGATCTCGGCTTGCAGGAAGGCCAGGTCCTCGGTGCGGCGGCCGGCGTTGGTCACGAAGTAGAAGCTGTCTTCGCCGCGGCGGGTGATGACGGTGTCGTCGACGATGCCGCCGGTGCCAACTTCCAGGAGGCAGGACAGGGTAGATGTGTTGGGGG
Source organism: Penicillium sp. S103-07 (assembly GCA_037042055.1). Classification (NCBI taxonomy): domain Eukaryota; kingdom Fungi; phylum Ascomycota; class Eurotiomycetes; order Eurotiales; family Aspergillaceae; genus Penicillium; species Penicillium sp. S103-07. The sequence goes on along the minus strand of JAXQJQ010000010.1, from coordinate 179,195 downwards.
CAAGCTTGTCCAGCGAGGAGGGAGTGACCTTCATCAACAGATTCATGGCGCCAGGCCCGCTCAGGTGGTGCTGCACCCTGTATAGAACTGCATTAGCTTCCTGTGGTTTCAATTGGAAGCCTAAAGAGGAATTGAACTTACATATGGCTCACATCGAACAGACTGGCCTTCTCACGAGTCCACATGTGGCTTTCCACATGGCTCAGGTCGGCATACTGCAGCGGCATAGAGTACCCGGCAAAAGGCACCATCTTAGCGCCGTGCGCCTCGTGCAGGTCATACAACTGTGTTTTGGCCAGGGGCTCACTGGAGCTCGAGGCATAACGCACAGCCTGGGTCTTGACCTGAGGAACTGCCGTACGCGCGGTCAGTCTGGCGCTGGGAGTCCGGGGAGCTGCCCGCACGGCGGAGGAGAGCTCCCGCCGCAGCAGTGTGGAGCCGATAGAAGCGCGGGGAGCGTGCAGAGCGGAAGCCCTAGCAGCGACGAGGTCGACACCTTTTCGGAAAGTACGAGCACTGGCCATGACGGTTCAACAATATGGGAATCTAATTGACAAGTGAAGAAGCGAGGGAAGAAGAAGAAAAAGGCCGCGAGAAGTTGCGTCTACTCCGCCGTCGGGGAAGCGTAGCGGAAAAGTCACGTGATGATAGGGTGACCTCGGCGGGGAAAGTCAATTCCCCATTTACGCAGGTTACTCTACGAGGGAAAGGTGCAAAAAAGATTGGTGGCTGTAATGACAGCATGCGAGGGCATCAAAGTACCCCGCCAATCATCCGGATCCAATTTGACGCCGCGGATATGTGCACGGCATGCTGGAGCGGCGCGGAAAAGAGCAAGTCCCCAACATCCCCGTCCCCGCAAAAGTATACAAAACATGAACACGGTGGTATCCCAGAGCAAATATCCAACAAAGAAAACCACTGCAGAATATCACGCGAATCCAACAACGACAGTAACTGGCCGCCTGTCTCTGTCATCACGTCGTGAAATCACTCCACAGCCGGTATTTACCGGCGGTCAAAGTGACCAAATATAGTATGTGAAAAGGAGATGCAAAAGGTAAAAAAAGGGGAAAAAAAAAGGACAGCGTGCAGCGTTTACAGCGCATTACTGGCACAGGTGAAGACACCGCCGACGGTACCCTCATGGTACATTTCAATGACGGACATGACCGAGGCCTGCAGATTGTAAGTAAAAGAACGGAAAGACAAGAGGGAGAAGATCAAACTCACGTAGGTACCAGGACCCAAGAAGAAAAGACCCATAAAGATCAAGCTGACGTTGAAGATGAAACCCAACCAGCCACGAATGCCACGCTTCATGAAAAAGTAAGGCCCGTGGTCGGCCGAGCGCATGCGGATATAAGCAACACCCCAGAAAATGAAACCAAAGAAGGAATCAAAGAGGGAGCTCATAATCGACAGCAGACTCGAGAAGAAGGGAATCACTTCGGCAATGATCCAGGCACAAATCCACAAACAGGCCAGGATTCCGGCCCAGGCGGCCCAGCCGACGACGGTGTTGTTGCCCTTGTGGCGGGTTCCCTCGAACAGGCGGAAGAAGATGAAGCGGGCCGAGACGGAAGAATACAGGACTCCGAGGAAGATGATTGTCGGGATCATGAAGGAGAACGACACTTTCTTGAATAGCTCGTCGGACATGTCGGCAAACGCGGGCGAGGAGCTCATGTACTCATTGCCGGTGTATACGTAGATAATAGAGCCGACCAGGCCGAAGACGATGACTTCGGCAATGGTAACAACGGTCACAGACTTCCAGAAGTCGCGTGGCTCTCTCATCTCGGCAATGAAACTGGGCAGGGTAATCTGGCCGATGAACGTGTAGCTGATGTTCAGGAAGGCATTGAGTCCCGAGACGAACGTCGTGCCGGGAAGAGGGAGCGCGCGGAAAGTCGGCTCGCCTTTGCTAGGGTATTTGGCCGGGTGGGCCTCAATGCCGACGAAGACGGTCGCCATAATGACGGAAACAAAGGTGAAGAAGGCCGAAAGACTGGCGATCTTGGCCAGAGTGCTGAACGTGCGCGGGAGAGAGCAGAGGAAGGAAACGATCGCAATGATAAGAGAAAAGACAATTGTGCAGACTGCACCGTTCGACATGGTGTTGAGATACTCGGAGCCGACCACACAGTGCAGGCCCTGAATGAAGGTGTTGTTCAACAGGAACATGACGGCGGTAGCCCACCAAGCGATTTTGGAGTCCCAGAACAGATATTGGCCGATATCACACACATCGCGGACCTCGGGATGTCGCAGACAGAACCGCCTATCACCGAATTAGCGCGATCGTCGACGAGTCGGAAAAAGACATACCAGATAGTCAAGGAAGTGTAAAGCACCACACCGGCCACGAAACAGGTCAGAATCAGACCGGGAACGAGACCCAGCACGGAATACGACCAGGGGAATGACATGATAGCCAGACAAATGTACTCGGAGAAAAGCAGAGCTGCGGTCTATGCAACAACGATTAGTCCCAACCCAATTCGAAGTACAGGGGGGAGGTATCTACCTTTTGCCAACTGCAAGTGCGATACTTGATAGTATTTTCCGATTCCATTTCGATCTGGCGACCGATACTCTCGGACGTCGAGGACGAGTCGACAGCCGTGACATGGTGATGGGACAGACGGCGGCCCTGGCCCTCGGCATCGTAGTCCTTGAGCTTGGGGTCCTCCAGCTTATCACTCTTGTCACTGAGGTCGCTCATATCGGCGGTGCGATCGTGGTCCCAGGTGCCAGCAGCAAGTGCTGCGTTGTCAGACCGAGCCATTTTAATCTTAAGGAACGGGCGAGCCGTGCTTGACGGTACTCGGTGGAGTCGAACGAGGCGTTGGTGACCTTCGAATACATAAAACTGCGGATATGGGGCGATAATTCCATACAACCGGGGGCTGCTGGGCTCGGGGCAATCGAATCGAGATTATCGATTTCTTTTTTTTGTCGCGGGAATTCTTGCTTGGTCGCTGGGTGTTCTGGTACAAGGCGAAGCTGCGGGCGATTAGGGCACGGGATCTACGACGAAGATCCGGGGCAGCGAGCTCCCAGTAGAGTTGGCGCAGAGGGTTGCGAAAGTGTTGAAAGGAAGAGGAAAAGAGAACCGAGAAAAAAAGGAAACCGGTTCAGAGAAAAGAAAAGCGAAAAAAAGAGGGCCAAGGGACGATGGTATAATAGGTATCCTAAATGGTATACAGGATACCAGCGGCGACGGGGGTCCACTACGATCGCAGCGTTGACGATCGAAAGCGCTGTAATTATGGTTCTGCGCAGGTTATGCGGATTCCCCACTCTCTCGCCCTGGGTCCAAATGGAAAAAAAACCTGTCGATCTCATCATTGGAGTCTATACGTAGGTGGCATGACGTGACGAGATGCCGCCGAAACGGGGGTATCCACGACGCTTCCAGGGCGTTCGGGAGAGGCGCTATGCCCGCCCTGAAGGCGTCCTTTGCCCTGATCCTGGGTTCGGGGTTGAGCTACGGAGTACGGAATACCGTCCATGCACTTGCCAATGCATACAATAAGAAGCGGTGACTCCGAAATTACCTGGACACGAACATCTTACCACACCTCATCGGGGCGAGTCAGTGAACTGGACAGAATCCCGCATCTCCATGAGGCTACGACTTGCCGGATGTGGACCCGCCAGGGCCCCGCAAGCGGCCGGTGGCTAATCAGTGGGCGTGGAGGATTGGAACCCATGCATCAGCCACCCCCGAAAACATGGATGGCTGCACGCCGTGCATTTTCCATTGCCCTGATTTGACCGCTACCAGTCCCTAGCCGAATGCGGTGGCCACTACGGGGCCCGGGGGAGCATCTGAGGGTCGTAATGTGCTCCGTGGCTTGGACAGGGGCTTGTGCTCTGTAACTTATCTTTGGACCAGTGCGTAAGCTCTGATTTGTGTTCCGATGAACAGAGTTCGCATTAACTCGAAGATGCGAGATTAGCCAGTTTCGGTTGAATCATGAAATCTTGTAACTCGGTAACGCGAATACCTGCGCGGGCCACGTGTTGCTGAGTCATCATCTGCGTTCAGCAGGTGCTGCCGAATCGGTCGCCCTCCACGGTATTCTGGCAGTATTCTAGCGGTTTTCTTCGGTATTTTATGTATTCAATGGATTTGGGGAATTCTAGAATCCAATATATAATCATCGATTCGAATCAATAAACAAGAAGATCCCACGGCGATACTACGTGACGGTATTTGTCGCGGACGGTTCAGTGTCCACCGGCGGCCGAGCCTCCCGCTCTTGCGTGCTCCTCCTCCACGATGGTCTCATGCGGGAACCACTTACTTTCTCGATTCCTTCTGCCCTACCCGGCAGTCAACGGCCCAGAACGCCTCTGAATACTTTATTTCTTCGTCAAAGAGTGATTGCGTGATGGCCTCTTTGTTCTAGAATCGGTCTCTGCGCCCGGTTGCTCTATTGTTGCAGGATGGCCGGTTGCTCTGTTGTTGCGCGACGGCCGATTGCCCTGTACGACGGTTATCGGCTAGACCCCCCGTGTTGAGATTGCGCTTTCGAGTAACACATGGGATTGGCTTGATGCCGCTTTTGATATGTGACAATAATACACGGGGATACTTTCGTCCGAACTCCTGCAACAATACCAAAGTGTATGTCCAGACATGGAATAGAAATAGAAACAATACAAGAAAACTCCCCCTACATGCCTTCGTCCTCGTCGCCCAACAGCGCCGCGTAATCGTCCGCAGAGGCAAATGTCGGCAGGTGCTTGAGCTTGCGGCGCTTCTTGCGCTCCGAAGCCGACGCCGATGGCGCCGTCTCGGCCGGAGGCAACTCCACGCCACCCAGCTCCATGTCCGACGGCAGGTCGTCATCGCTGTCGAGGAAGGCCTCGTCGTCCGAGACGTCCATGTCGAAGGCGTCCTCGTCATCCTCAGGCTCTTCCTTCTTGGCGGACTTCTTGCCCTTCTTCGCGGGAGCAGGTGCAGCCTCCTCGTCGTCGAATCCGTCAAAGTCGGCCTCCTCCATCTCTTCGTCGGATGGCACATCGGACTCGTCGTTGAAGATGACTTCATCGTCACCCGCCGCCTCGCCTTCACCATCCTCCTCATCGGAGTAAGCAGAGTCCAAATCGTCCAGATCCAGGTCATCGTCGCTCTCGTCGTCGGCCTCGAGATCTGGCCGAGAGTCGACGAGCGCCTTCCAGATCTGATCCTCGTCCTCGCTGAGACCATCGATATCATCGATATCCTCCTCATCGCGTTCAACGGGGTCAACGGCACCCTTGCCCTTCTTGGCTTTGACCTTGTCCTTGTTAACCCGGTTAAAGTACTGGTGGAAGAAGACATCCTCCGCGGCCACATCCTCGGCCTTCTTCTTCCAGAAGTTCTCCGAGTTAAGAGGCACGGCATGCGCTGCCGACTTGTTGGCTTCCACTAGTCGATCGGCAACATCGCCACCGGCCAGAGGCTGCATGATCGAGGCTCCGCGAGAAGCAGCGCCAGCCTTGGGGGTGCGATACACGAAGCGGTCCAGGAAGTGAGTGAGCGTGTGGATAGTCAGGTCGGGCTTGCCACTCATGGGCTGGTGCTCCAGCAGATTCGCGGCATTGACGGAGACGGAGGGATGGAAGTGAGAAGTGTAAGGAAGCAATTCCCAGAGACAGGTCTTGTCGGCATTGCTGTGCTCCGGGTCGCGCTTGCGGGGATCGTACCCATTGTTCTGCTTCTTGGCCGCTACCGGTGATGGCTGCGGCTGCTCGTCGTCATCCTCATCGGGAACATCTCGGAAGACCTCTTCACCATCGCTCTCGTTATCCTCGGGCTGATCGAACAAAGACGAAAGGCCAGTAAAGGTTTTCTCGAGCTCACGAATCAGGTAGAAAACACCGCAAATGAAAGATGGCTGGTGCATTCCGAGCATCTGGACAATGCGCTTGACGAATGCTTTCACCCGGCGGATGTTCAAGTCGTTCTTGAGAGCCTTGAACAGGAGGTTCAGGTAGAGTGACTGCTTTGAGGAGGTAGCAACGCGAGGGTCCAGAAGGGACTCGTACAGAGTCCGGTAGAAGCGGTCGCTGGCAATCTGGTGCGAGGCAGTAAGCTGCTGGATCAGCATCAGAGCCTGAATGCTGGTGTTGAAGTTTGACGAGTGCGTAATGTGGAAAAGCGTGTCGATGTGCTTCGTGAGGCTATGATGCAAGTTAGTAGATTACATAGTTGAATATAGTTGTAAGCACGTACCGGTCGGAGTCTGCGTCAGTGAAAGGATGAGCGCGGTTGACACCAGTCAAGACACCCGAAGTCAGCTTCTCGCGCATCTCGTCGGTTTGGGCCTCGCCCTTGGTCTCATCATTACCCTTGCCCTTGCCCTTGGGGCCCTTGCCATGCTTGGCCTTGGCCGCCTGCTTGGTGGGCTTCAAGAAGGTAACAAAGAGGGAGAAGTATATGTCCAGCAATTGATCAGCAACCTTAGGCTCCTTGGTACTGAGAACCGTCTGATTCAGAGTAATGATGGCGTAGTATTTGGCATGCTGGCTCTGGCCGGGACGGAACAGTAGCTCCTCAACACCCTTGATGATGAGGGGCTTCATGAGCGGGTGCTGTTGCTCCAGCTGCAACAACAGATACGAAGCCCGAGACGCAATTTTCTTGCCGGGGTCACCAAGCTTGTTCACAAGGAGACGTAGCAGATTGGCTTCTTGCTCGGGCTTCTCTTTGAGAAGCTCGTACACGTAACTGATGGCACGGGATCTGGAGAATTCAATCTCGTCATTGCACCAGATCTCCAGGATCTTAAGCATCTCGAAGAACTGTTCTTTCAAATAGTCCTCGAAGGCCCAGACCACCAGGTGGCTCTTCTGCAAGCCACCAGGAAGCGGGTCCCGCTCTGTCCATCGCCCACCAGCGCCTTGGAATGCCGCAACGAGACCAGGCTGGTTGGCAAACGACTTCAGTCGCCGATCGCTGGGCAGCAGAGTACCCTGCGCAAACATATCCTTTAGAGAACGCAAGACCTCAACCGCCTGCGCACGGCTACGCTTCTTTCCGAGACCAATAAGGTTCTGCAGAGAGAGCGTGTTGTGCAGGGGCGATTCTTGCACGGCAAGAGTCAGAGCCGAGATCTTATCGCTCAGCGTACCGGAGGCCATGATGGTCGTATAGAACTTGTGTGACGAGGAGGCAGAGGCCTGCTGGGCTTCCGCATACTGGTCTGTCTCTTCTTGGAGGAATGTGTTGGCGACTTCGTGGATGCGCTCGACCAAGTGACGAGGGAGGGCGTTCATTTGCTTCGCGCTATTCAGCGGGGGAAGAGGGATGTTATACCAGTCGGACCGGGGAAGGCAGGTCTGCGAAACTGGGTTAGCATGGAACTAGAACAGCAAAGATAGCATAAGGCTGGGACTCACGAGCTTCGCAAATTCCTTGGGCACGACCACTTCGGGTTCCTTCGTCTTGGTCGGTTTGACCTGAGGTGCTTCCTCAATATCGGACTCCTCGGGCTCGCTGGCTCCTTCACTGTCCGCCTCGCTGCCGTCGTCCGCCTGTTCAGTATCGTCCTCTTCCTCTTCTTCGATTTCGGCTTCAGCTTCCTCCTCCTCAGCTTCAATTTCATCGTCCTCTAGATCGTCGGGAACGACATGACCGGCAGCCTCTAGCATTTTTGAAAGCTCCTTCCGCAAGTCCTCGTCCCCTCCTTTCTTCCCTTTGGATGGCGCACCCTCGACCTCCGACTCCGAGTCGACACCATCGAGAAGATCTAGATCTTCCTCGGTGCCGCCCAGTGCCAAAATCTCCTCGCGCAGCTTATCGTTGTTGCTGCTTTTCTTGGTGCCCTCAGGTTTACCCTGCTTCTTCTTATCTCCCTTCTGCTCCTCTCGAGCAATCACTTCACCATTGCGATCCCGCTTCTTGCCTTGCGTAGAGCCCTGGTTCTTGCCAGGCTTGGGGCCAGCGTCCTTCTTGGGCGTTTCAATCGATGGCTGAGGCTTGTTGTCCTTCTTCGATTTTCCCTTACCAGAGCTCTGATTGTTCAACCGTTGCTCGATTTTCTGTCGTAGGCCAGCGAAGGCGCCGTCTTCGAACTGGGGGATTTCGACGGGCTGGGATTCCGTGGCGGAGGCACCTCCCTTCTGGAGGTCCTCCTTAGTGCCAGAGGAGAGCTTTCCTTTCCCTTTGGCCATTGTTGGCGTTGTTGGAAAGCAGGTATGTTTTTTGCGCGGAGAGAAAATTGGACGGAGAAATCTTTTGCGGCGGCGGGCCAGTTATCAGACGCTCGGACCAACGCGATAAGAAACATCCCAAGGGCGACCGCGACGATTTCTCGAGATTCGTATTCGGCGTCTGCCTTTAGCAATTCTTTTCTTTTTCTTTGTGGGAATTTCTCCTCGATGATCTCCGGGATGCGTCCAGTGTCTGGTCGCGTTTCGGGGAGGCGGCTGGTCCTGGGCCTTCGCATTCAGCGCTGCGGACTTCATGTACGCGAACCCGGAAAACTTGACATGAACTTCATTGCAGGTGCTGATTGATCGCAGTTTGATGGTCGAAGCCGAGTTTCAAATTTCTGGATACCAACTGCTGGTAAAGCTAAAAAGACAGGGGATAATGGTATGCCCGTTGCAATCGAGAACCTGACCAAACGCTAACAAGTACCAGAGGATGCCAATGACCTCCTGGTTCGAGGCGGATTCCTTCGCCAGGCTTACTCTGGGGTCTTTCATTTACTTCCTCTGGGACTGCGAGTGCAGGACAAGCTCGAGGGTCTTATTGACAAGCATATGCGTGGATTGGGTAAGATCGAACGTGCGAAAATATTCCCTTTATACAATCTAACGATTGCCCAGGCGCGTCAAAGGTCTCTCTGTCCTCAATATCATCACAGGAGCTTTGGGAGAAGTCCGGGCGACTCACCCAAGGCTCCGAAGTTTTTCGATTCCACGATCGTAAAGACACTCGTTTTCTTCTCGCTCCTACCCACGAAGAAGAAATTACTACACTGGTTGGAAGTCTCACGACGTCGTACAAGAGTCTTCCTTTGCGGGTGTATCAAATCAGTGAGTCAAATCAAGCCCGCTTTTCTATTCATCACTGACCATTTGCAGCTAGGAAGTATCGCGATGAGCCACGGCCGCGGCAAGGCCTTCTTCGTGGCCGAGAATTTGTCATGAAAGACCTCTATACGTTTGATTACAATGTCGAGGAAGCACTCAAGACCTACAAGGCCGTGAAACATGCCTACACGCAGCTGTTTGACGAGCTCAAGATCCCCTATCTTGTTGCCGCCGCAGATTCTGGAAACATGGGCGGTAGTCTCAGCCATGAGTTTCATTTCGTCAGCAACAAGGGCGAAGACCGCGTAGTAAGTTGTTCAAGTTGTGATCACGTGTACAACGAGGAGCTTGCAGATGGCAAGACACATATCTTCCACGAGTCTGCTGGCCCGAACGCTGCGCCTGGTTTCCACACAGAAGATGCGCCTGCAGAAGGGGGCGCAACAATATCAAATGGCATGTGGATGGCCATTTCACATGACGGCAGTACTCTTCTCCGGAGCTGGTACCCCAAGTATTCCATGCAGAATGGTGCAGCAGAGCCCGTCGAAAGGCAAGTCAATTCGCACGCCGTCAAGGCTATTGCCACCGCAGCTGGTGTGGACCTCGACTTGAGCGTTGAGAATCCATTGGCAAAGTGGACCGCACATGTCAAATCGGGTGCTTCTGCGCAAAAGCCCCGTGTTTTGGATCTCTACGACTCCCAAGTAAGGGTCTACCAGCGTCCGCCGCTGAGCGACTTGCTGGAGGAAGTTGGCTGCGCCGCTGCAGACATCGAGTATTCTATGATGGACCGGTTCCCTAGTACCGAGAACAAACTCAGCCTTGTACGCGTCCACGACGGAGACCGATGCTCAAACTGTGTGGATGGACATTTGACGAGTAACCCTGCTGTCGAGCTGGGACATACATTCCACTTGGGCACAAGGTACAGTGAGGTGCTCAATGCCTCCGTATCCGTCAGTCCGGCAGCGCTGAGCGGATCTTCTGCATCTGCCACACAATCTACGAAAGAGCAGATTGTGCCGATGCAAATGGGCTGCCATGGAATTGGCGTCTCCCGCTTGATCTCGGCTGTGGCCAACCGCTTAGCAGATGCTAGGGGATTGAACTGGCCTCGCGCAATTGCTCCCTATGAGGTGCTCGTTGTTGCTGGGAAGGGTCTGGACGGTGTTGCTGAACAGATCTATGACAACCTCACATCTAACTCAAAGCGCATGGACACTCTCTTAGATGACCGCGACAAGGGCATGGGCTGGAAACTAGGTGACGCAGATCTTATTGGGTACCCGGTCATTGTGGTTGTCGGCAATGGCTGGAAGAACAAGCAAACACTGGAAGTTCAGTGTCGACGTCTGGGCGTGTGCCAGGACGTGTCTTTGGATCAGTTACCTTCGTTTGTCGAAAGTCTTCTGTCGCAGCTGTGAGAGTGTAATTATCTGCACGTAACATCTAGCATAGTCGAGCCATGTACATTATTATTCCGTCTAAATATTTCCATAGTTCAGTTGCCGATGTTGTGGAGCGTAGAACATGAGTGCGTGTTCATACGGTTCTAGCACCGTCAATTGGCGCGACATTACACTATTCGCACAGCTGCCACGCCCTTCCACCCGACACTTGTGCAAGCTCAAACCACCCCACCTACGCCATATCGCGAGTCCCTGCAGACTCGACGTCAATCTACCTCTTAACCCTCCACCCGACGGTCCTCCATTCCCACAAGACATCAGAATGGCCGACTCCTCAAGCTCCGGCGGAGCTCCCCCGGGCACAGGTACGTTCCTCACCCCGCCAACAACGCAATCCCAACTAACTCATGAAATAACCAAGTCAATCTGGCCACGCTCTCCGTCCCTCAACTGCGCGCTCTCCAAACCCGCCTCACCACCGAGCTGGAGCACCTCACCACCTCACACGCCAAGCTGCGCGCGGCGCAGTCCAAGTTCCGCGACTGTGTGCGCTCGATCAACGACGGCGTGACTGGCTCCAAGGAGAAGGGTACCGAGGGCCGTGATGAGATCCTGGTACCCTTGACCAGCTCGCTGTATGTTAAGGGTCGGTTGACGGATCGGGAGAAGGTGCTTGTCGATGTGGGGACGGGATTTTATGTTGAGAAGGTATGTTAATGGCTGCATTAGAGTGGATGCGAGACCCGAATTCCATGGAAGGATGCTGATTTTCATACCGTGCAGACACATGACAAGGCTGTTGCTTTCTATAACGATAAGGTTAAGGGCTTGGATTCCAACTTGCAGGAGCTGGAGAAGGTGGTTTCGAGTAAGAGCTCGCAGTTGCGTGTTGTGGAGGAGGGTAAGTTGTTCATTTATCCCCTGCTTATTTCATGTGCTTTTTACTGAATTTCGCAGTCCTTAGACAGAAGATGCTTGCCGGCGAAGGTGCGCCGGCTCAGGCTGCTGCGGCAGGCTAAATACCGATACACTATTTACGAGGACATGGCTTTGAGAAGTCAGAAAATAAAAGAACTTTCTATTTGTGGATTTCGGAGCATATATTTTTGATCGATCAACGAAGTAAACTCGCGGGTAAGATGTCGGTAACGCGAGTGATAGCACAATTGTCTCTTTCTTCTCGCAACTACCCGTTTCCCATCTAAGCACCCTTCATTACCTTCACAATGCTGCGATCGTTGTGTTTTCAGAAAGGTGTAGGTGATTCGGTGCCATGTAGGGAAGATTTATCTCTGCTCTCTGGAAAAGCGTGCCGAGGTCGACGTTGACAAGCCCTTCCATATTCCTATTGACTCCGGCGTCCCGTATGAACCCAAACAATACAGAGAAGCAAAGGGGTACCCGGACGGCGTTCCCAAACCCCACCAGTTCGAGGAGATTATCAGCCTTGCTGCATCGGTCGAGGAGTTATTTCCAGTCCAGTCACAATCTAGTTAGAATCAGCAATTGGCGAGCTACGGCATCATAAGGAGCCAAACAACATACCGGGGAACTAGACGCCCTCGAGCCCGCTCATCGTGAAGCATCCCACTGACATTTTCAAGGCAAGTTGATGTCAGCCAATGTCATGCAACAAATCCGATAATATGCAACTGTCTCTGGCCTAGTGACGAACTGTACATTGAGTGAAGTTCTGCCAATAGCTGTGAATGTACTGTTGGCAGAGGATCTTCTTGTTGTATAACTAATGAGCTCCTCCATGGTATCTGGATTAAGATCTCCGGTCACGAGTAGAAGAAAGACGATAGAGGAAAGACGATAGAAGAAAGGAAAGTGCAAATAACTGGCGTACGGAATGTGACAAGAAAGAGCGCAAATACCTGCGTGCTTTCTAAAATAGCAGTCACGATTCGTCTGTCCTAGTGAGGGTGTTCAGACAGATACCCGACGTGCTTATACAGCTCGCTATTGAGGCACGTGCGCAGGAAGATGGCGTGTTATCGTGATTGATCACTCGAACAGCTATTTATTTGAAGCTTATCACCAATTACTGCTCGAAATCTTCAATCTACCCGTTGGATTGTTCATCTGTTTGTGAAGCTATAGAAATGCGGGACGTTGATTGGCATCTTTAAATCGGGCGCTAAACCCGAACTGGAGTAAAGTGGACAACGCGTGCCTGAATTCGCTGCGACGCGAACCCTTTCAACTTCGACAATTACCCTGCCAGACAGCTCCTAGCTATACAACAAGGCCATATACAAAATGGCTGCAGACTCCGATTCCGACTCCGATCCCAATCCTCAGCATACCCGCAATGTTCGAAAGCGCGCCCAGCAATGGATGACCAAAGGGGCTTTGGTCCGTGACGACTCCGACGACGAACTCGGTGACGAAGACCACCCGTGGGACTGGATCTATGCACCTGAGCCAGAGGTTACAGACGAAGCTGAGGCCAATGGTGCCAGCCCTACCAAGTCAAGCCGCCGCCGCCGCTCCTCTCGACCTGCCAGGAAAGGACCGACGATTGTGGGCGCCCGCATGGGCCCTTTCGAGTGCTATCTCGGCCAGGTAGTGCTCTTGAAATCGCCAGAACCGGGTAAGGACTGGGTTGGAATCATTACGGAGTTTGTGGAGGAAGAGGATGAAGATGAGGAAGACCAAATGATCAAGTCCGCCAACATCATGTGGTTCGCATCCCCGGATGAGTTCTTGTCGACTAGGAACAAGCGCAGGACAGATGCACTGCCAAATGAGCAGTATCTGACCGCGGACTTCAACACCAATCCTCTTACTTCCATCAATGGCAAGGGTGTCGTTATGTCCAAGGATGCCTTCTTTGCGAAATACCCGAACGGCACTCCTCCCAAGGACAAAACCGAACTGGCCGAGTACAACAAGTGCATCGTTTGTCGTCGAGGTGTGAGCCAGGCGCAGGGTAGATATACGGACGAATTTGTCTGGGAGGAGGTGTATCAGGAAGACAAAATTTTCGATCTTATCAACCTGATCAAAGACGGGCTCAAAGCAGCCAAGAAGCGCAAGGTCGCGGATGACGATGTGAGTGACACATTTGGTTAGCACCCCGTGAAGAAGACATACTAAACGCATCTGCCTTTTAGTACGTCGAGACAAAGGAGGAGAATGAGGCTCCGACCACTCCTAGAAAAAGGCAACGATTAGCCGGCAATGCAACACCCAAGTCACAGCGCAAGAAGCCCTTGACGACACCCACCCATAAAAGGTACGAAGCTGTAGGCCCCTGGGAGTTCTTTTATCCACGAATATGCTAATATGCCCTAGGATCGTGGTGAAGAAGCCTCTTGAATTTACGCCGCTTGGCACTCGTGTCCTCTCGCCAAATCACTTTGCCTCACCATATCGCCAAGCACGTAACCTACTGCATGTGTCAACGGTGCCGGATTCCCTTCCTTGTCGGAAAACCGAGTTCAATTCGGTCTACAATCATCTTAGTGCGGCTATCATGGAAGGCACTGGAGCCTGTATTTATATCTCAGGCACACCGGGTACCGGCAAGACCGCAACCGTGCGTGAAGTGGTGGCCCAGCTCAACGGTGCCGTTATGGCTGAGGAAATGGATGACTTCATTTTCGTTGAAATTAACGGCATGAAAGTCACTGATCCTCACCAATCCTACTCCCTGCTTTGGGAAGCCTTGAAAGGAGACCGAGTTTCCCCATCTCATGCCCTCGACCTCCTGGAGCGAGAGTTCTCCAACCCTTCGCCTCGTCGGGTCTCATGCGTCGTGCTCATGGATGAGTTGGACCAGCTGGTCACCAAGAACCAGTCCGTCATGTACAACTTCTTCAATTGGCCCGCCCTCCGACACTCACGCCTTATCGTCCTGGCCGTCGCCAACACTATGGATCTTCCCGAGCGAACACTTAGCAACAAGATCTCCAGCCGTCTCGGTTTGACTCGTATCACATTCCCTGGATACCGCCACAATGATCTGATGGAGATCATCAGCACACGTCTGGCCAACGTACCCGGCAATATCGTCGACCCAGATGCCATTCAGTTCGCGAGCCGCAAAGTCGCCGCCGTCAGTGGTGACGCCCGTCGTGCATTAGACATCTGTCGCCGCGCCGTTGAAATTGCCGAACAAGACGCAGACGAAGCTGCCAACACCACTCTGGCTGCAATTGATGAAATCGAGGAACCACCCACCCCAAGCAAAACACCTGCACGACGCAACAAAGTGCTCATCGACAAGGGACAAGGAGAGTCTCCTGCCCCGAAACCTCTAACAGGTAAAGGACAGTCTGGGCGAGTCACAATCGCTACCATCAAACAAGCCATCCAGGAGGCCACATCTACTCCTCTACAACAATCCCTCCGCTGCCTCCCTCTTTCAGGAAAACTCTTCCTGGCCGCTCTTCTCGCCCGCGTCAGCCGTACCGGTATCACCGAGTCAACATTCGGCGATGTCCTCGACGAGGCACGTCGCATCGCCGACGCAGCCGTCGCCCTTGCCGGGACCACTGGCGCCGGCGTCAAGGACTTTCTTCTTGGCGGCGGCGCGAGCGCAAGGGTGCGTGCATTGGGCTTTGCAGCCATGGAGCTGATGAACTCCGGCGTCCTGGCTCTGGAGCAGGGCTCCGGCTCGAAGAGCGTGCTAGGTGGTTCTACAATTCCTGTTCGGGGTGATCGCAGTAGCAAGGTTCGACTAAGAGTTGCTCCTGAGGATGTAAGGTCTGCTTTCCGAGAGGATGTTGAGGCTAAGGGCTTTGGTCTTGGTACTGAACAGTGAGTCCTTGCTGGCTGGCTGTGCATTTCCGGAGTTCCTTTTCTGCATTTTGTATTTTTAATCTGCATACATTGCATGTGATACCCTTTTGGTGGTTAGTTCTCTATATCACTGTAAGCGCGCTTTTTGCACTTTTAGAGCGCCGTAATGTCCGCGTAGCTACGAAATCATACTGGACTCTTGTAGTTGTACAGACGATGTGATTCTTTTCTAAAGAGATAGCCCTTTTTGTTCAGGAAATACCACTCTCCCAATACCCTTGAACTCTGAACTCCGTATGGTGCCACAAAAGATAATTAATCAAACAGGAAGAAGGGTATTGAAGACTCAGAACTAAAGACAGATATGCAAGGCCGCAGCCAATTCTCTAGTACCGCTGTCTACCCAGGGTAGGAGCCCAAGTAACAGGGTGAGTCTCAGGCGTGGCATCCTCATCCGGTTTCCACACCTTGATAGTCTTATCGGCCTCACCAGTGATCAGACGCAGACCAGTACGGTCGAAAGTTGAGGCCATGATGCCGGCCTCGGCCTCGAGGGAACCTGGTTGGGCCATGGTGTCGATGGACTGGAACTGATAGCCAGTCTTCCAGTCCCAGAACGACATGGAGCCGTTGTCACCACCTGAGAACAAGACGTTGTCCGAATTGACGGAAAGGGAGTTGATGACGGCATTCTGGCCGTCGAAGTTCTGCATGAAGTCGCCCTCGGGGCACTTCCACTGTTTGATGCTGCCCGTGCTGGCACTGGCGAAGGTGAATTCGCGCGGGTGGGTAGCGAGAGCACGCACGCCCTTCTTGTGGTGTGTCAGGACTCCCATGGACTTGCCAGCAGCCAAATCCCAGAGCCGCACTGTGGCATCCAAAGAACCGGAGATGACCTGCGGGTCGGCTTCCTGGCACTTGATGTCGGCAACGGTGCCCTTGTGTCCGGCCAGGACGTGAACGTTACTTCGCGTACGCATATCCCATACT
This sequence comes from Penicillium sp. S103-07, assembly GCA_037042055.1. Lineage (NCBI taxonomy): Eukaryota > Fungi > Ascomycota > Eurotiomycetes > Eurotiales > Aspergillaceae > Penicillium > Penicillium sp. S103-07. The sequence continues at coordinate 163,002 of JAXQJQ010000010.1, read as the reverse complement.
CGGCACACACCGTCACGACCACCGGTAACCAACAGATCGAGGTGAGGGTGCAAGGCCAGGGTGTATACACCACTCAAATGGCCGTGGTAGTGTCGAATAACCTTGTTCGTCTCCAAATCCCAGCACTTGACCATCTTGTCTTCTCCGCACGAAAACAGGTACGGATGCCTCGGCGAAACCGCGAGGCCACGTACGGTCGAAATATGGCCAGTAAGAGTAAGACGCAATCCGCCAGTCGCCATATCCCAGATCTTGATTGTCCGATCTCCCGCACCACTAGCAAACCACTTGTTATTTGGCTCGACAGCCAGAGCTCGCACCCAGCCCAAGTGGCCGGAAATCACACGCATTAGCTTCCATGGGGCGTGCCAATCAGGTCGCTGTTGCTTAGTCGCAGATGGTCTTTGGATCAAACTCTTAGGCTGGTCTTCGGCGGTCGCGCCTGAGTTCATACCCGCTGGCCTCTTGACCAGAGCCATAGACGCTCCGCTTCCGTCGCCAGAGGTCTGCGATTGCTGTGACTGAATCTTGGGCCGTTTTGTGCGCCCTGCGGCGGCCTTGGCCTGTTTTTCTGCCAGTACCGGGGGCAATTCTTTCACATGTTCGTATTCAGCTTTCCGTCGATAGGACACGCCGATCGAACCGTCTGCGAGAGTCGAGGGGGTGACCATCAAGTATTCAGCGCCGAAGAGTTCGGCAGTCCGCTTCGCGGACGTGCGAACCGCCTCGTCTGCGGTCAGTGATTGGGAGTAGTCCATCGCGATTGTATAATTGAAGGATACGGAGGAGGAGATGCGGCGTGGAGAGGGAGCTAGAAAGATTCAAAGACCGAAGCGTAACGGCGGAACCTCGACAGTCGTGTGCGCGGTAGAAAACCCTGCGCAGAGGGTCAGCGGTGAATATCGTGCCGTGCGGTGAGTTCAGCGCATCCGGTTTCGACCAGTCCTCTTAAAACAGAAAAGGCGACCCTGGCGTTGGTGAATGAAGAAGTGGTGGAGTCCCGAAGAACGAATCTCTGATGGAAGTTCAGTTGGAGGCCTGAGGTGTCCGCGTCAGGTGTCGACCGCCTACTTATCGCAGCTCTTATCGTTTATCTTCTCTTCGTATCGTCATTCTTGTCAACGCCATGGATCCCAACCAAAGCGCCAAATTCCCTCTTCATGAGGCTGCTCGTGAGGGCAGGAGTGAGTAAATATCAAAGATACGGATATCGAATTATGCTAAACATATATAATAGCTCAAATCGCAGACTCTCTTCTCAACGTGAGTGATATCTAGAGCTCCGAGCTGCCCCGCAAAACCCACCACGCATTCCCGTTGAGCCGGGGTCTCCGAGGAATGGCCAGATGGACTTGCAGAGACTAATCACGCTTGCAGGCCAATCCAAAGTCCGCCTTCGTCAAAGATGATGATGACCGCTTACCAATCCACTGGGCTGTGGCCTACAACAGATTACCTATTGTGGAGATGCTAGTCGGCATGAAGAATTTTGATCCCGATGTCGAAGTACGTGATGAATGTCATATATCATCTCATCTGGCTACTATCTATCGGATGTTGACTGAGGCGCGGAATTTAGGACGGGTCAAACTGGACACCGCTTATGATCGCGGCCAGCCTCAAAGCCGCCGAGGGTGATAAAATCATTGACCTACTTCTACGTAAAGGGGCCGATGTCAGTGTGAAGAGCTCGTCGGGGCAGGTACGTTTATTCGGCTACACACTGGAGCAATATCTCTCCAAGATACTGACAGCTTACTAGAACGCTTTGCACTTTGCAAGTTCCAAGGCCAATCTCTCCACGGTGCGATCTTTGCTCGCCAATAAATGCAGTGCCCGTGTGAAGGATATTCGCGGTCAGCTTCCACTTCACAGAGCTGCAGCAGTCGGCTCTGCCCCTATCATCAAGGTACTTCTAGAAGAAGGAAAAAGCCCCATCAATGCAACAGACAACGACGGCCTGACGGCGCTGCATCATGCTATTTCCGAGGGGCATGGTGATGCCGCCATCCTACTGCTCAAGTCCGGAGCGGATGCAGAAAAGAGGGACGCAGATGGAAGATTGGCGATAGCTCTGGTTCCAGATGACAAGGTCAGTGCATACTCGTGTTCTGATGTTGTGTGCGCGTTGCTAACTTTCAATCTTTATCTCCACAGGTCAAGCAGTATATCCTACAAACAGCGGAAAGAGAAGGAATTGAGCTTCCATAATTCGAGCTGTACATTATTATGCGCACGTGTTGTGTAGACTAAAAGCAGTGCGCATCATCTGGGCCTCGGCGGCCCGTTTTCCCCGCATCTTCACCTCCGCATTCCCGAACTTCAAGGCAATAACCGGAAATCCCCCTCGTGTCATACAGGCTTGATAATTGCGGGCTTTTACCTAGCTATTTTCGTTAATGCACCCAGCAGGCTTTAACGGCGAGAGGAAATATAAATTAGACCGGAAGATGTACAAACTATCTCAGGCCAAGACTGATATGTTTGTACACTCCCGCATATTTAGTGATCAAGCAATCCAACCTGCAGGTAGCGCCTCCTTCGTAGCAGAGAAATGAGGGGTCTCGGTAAAACATGGAGGGTTGGATTGCCATTTAAGCCGACGGTTGGAAGATAGAGTCGTTGGTCCACACCTGGGATACTTGCCTCTTTCACCTCCCGGTGCCTCAAATAATATTCTGACCCGCTATCTCTACTGGAAACAGAATGCCCGCTTCATACAGCACACGTCTTCCGGTGGGAAACAAGGACTTCACCAATGCGACGGTGGTCATCATTGGAGCTGGCATATCAGGCAAGTACCCAAGACGATGGTCATGTACAATCTAACGGCTAACTCAACATAAGGGATGTGTATGGCTATTGATTTAATTAAACAAAATAAATGCCGGAATTTCGTCATCCTGGAGAAGAGTAGCAGTGTGGGTGGAACGTGGAATGACAACAAATACCCCGGTTGTTGTTGCGATGGTATGTGCCCCATTCACTTCGTTCATCCGAGGCATTAACTGACGGAACCAAGTCTGGAGCACTCTGTACAGCTATTCCTTCGAGCAGAATCCAGGATGGTCACGAGAGTATCCTGGGCAGGAGGAGATCCATGTAAGATGAGAAACTCCCCGAGCACAGCCCGGACTAACACTTCCTGCTCAGGCCTATCTCATCCGCGTCGCACAGAAATGGGGACTCTACAACCATATCAGATTCAACTCAACGGTGGAAGAGGCACGTTGGGATGATACAGAGTCAAAATGGAAAGTCGGCGTGAAGGTATCAGGAGTCAAGGATAGCGAATATGGAGACTCTTACCTCATAAACTCGGACTTCTTGATCTCCGCCGTCGGACAGCTTAACCTGCCCCGTGAGCCGAATATCCCAGGACTGAAAAATTTCCAAGGCAAAATGATGCATTCGGCTCGATGGGACTGGAGCTACGACCTTGCAGGGAAGCGAATCGCAGTTGTCGGAAATGGTACGGATATCGAACAACGGGTCGAAACGACATACTAAAGTGAAATATAGGAGCAACGGCCGCGCAAATCATTCCAGAAATTGCGCCAGTGGCATCCCATCTGACCGTCTTCCAGCGCACTCCCAACTGGGTCATCCCCCGTAAAGATGCCCCAGTTTCCACGCTGCAAAAAGTTTTACTCACCTACGTCCCACCCCTCCGCTGGCGCAAACGTGCATTACAAATGGAATTCCGCGAGGCCTTCCACAGCGCCGTCTTCGACGGTAGCTCCGACTTTGCCCAAACGATCCGCGATTGGTGCACGGGCATGATGCAGAACCAACTACCGCATAAGCCTGAGCTATGGGATACCCTGACACCCAACTATTCTCCCGGATGCAAACGAGTCATCATTTGCGATGATTATTATCCTACTCTCGGACGTGAAAACGTCGATTTGGAAACGGGTCCCATCACCCGCATTACGGAGAAGGGAATTGAAATTGAAGGCAAAGGCGAACGGGAATATGACCTGATCGTGCTGGCGACCGGGTTCAAGACTGTCGACTTTATGTATCCTATCCAGGTCTATGGTGCAAATGGCCGGTCTCTGGGAGATATTTGGAAGACTGGTGCTCAAGCCTACCTCGGTATGACTATTGAGGATTTGCCTAACTTTGGGATGTTTTACGGACCCAATACCAATCTTGGTGGGATTGTTATCCTTTGACGCTACCGGTATAAGTTCCGCTAACCGATTAACAGGACACAACTCCATCATCCTCATGATCGAAGCCCAGTCCCGCTACCTCAACGCCATGGTCGGCGAAGTAATCCGCGCTCGGCAGCAAGGCAAGACACTGTCGCTCAAGCCAACACGGAGCGCCATGAAGGAATACAATGAGAGAATCCAGGCTCTGCTGAGGGATAGCAGCTTTGCGGATCCCAACTGCAACAGTTGGTACAAGACGGATGACGGTCTCATTACCAATAACTGGTCTGGAACCGTTCTCAGCTATCAGAGCGAGCTGTCGAAGGTGCAATGGCAGGATTATATTGCTGAGGGTTCTGGGAGCAATCTTGTGAAGAAAAAGCCTACACAGCTAGGGCGTGTTAGGGAAGAGATACTGATCAGTGATACTTCGCTTCTGGTTGGGACAATTGGGGTTCTTGCTGTTGCTGGGGGCTATTTTGCTCGATCTAGGCTGGTTAAGGCACATTGAGTATAATTCTGGAGAAGTGCCGTGTAAATCGTTTGGGACAACCTTGGAATACTATTTGCTATCTATAATTACCCTCGATCAAGTCCCGAATATCACAGCTCCAGCCGTTCGCCATATCCAGACCAGAGATTTGACTGGGGTTGTATCTCTTGAAGATGAGCGCGATAGGGCGTATCATCTTGGATCCGAACCGGTCTACTACTTCCCAGGCCACGGCCCTGAGCATCCAACGCCTCAACCCCAATTGAGAATCTCTCAATCGTTTTAGCTGATGTCCCAAGATTCTTTTCAAACCGTGTCTCAAAACCAGACCTAGTCTGTGCCCCAAGCGACACAGCAACGTTCTCGGCGTCATTATCAACAAGATAAAATAACCAGGTCCTGGTTTCCGTGTCTCCATTCCAAGACACCCAGACGGTTACTCTCCCCTCTCCATCACTGAGAGCCAGAACGGCAGGCTCTTCACTCGAAATCGCAGTCCAATTTGATCGGAATCCTCGATAACTCTGCACATACTTGTTTGGATACGAATCAAGATACGCATGGAACAACACAGTCCCATCTTCCGCAAACTCCGTCACAGCACCCGCCTGACCCCAGTTCACGAACTTGTTTCCATTGGACAGGAATTGGAAATTTCCTTGCGAATGTGCACTCAGTCCACCTGGAGCTGGGTAAGTGTGAATCTCCGTAGCTGTCCCAGCGGTATGGTTCAACTCGATATATCGAGCCCTTGAGAAGGGATTAATAGGATCGAGGGGTGAAGTAATTGCTGCATTATCGAAGAATGAGATCCTCTCAATAGATCCATCTGAGGACCGGTACCGGAATCGGGCATCGTGCTGATACGCGAACTGCACGCTGGACGGGATATCGAAATCGGATCCATGGGCACCGCCGAGCTGCCAGATGATCTCACCGTCCGTGCCGTTGATTTTGAAAATGGCGGCGTAGTGGCGGGCTGAGATTAGGTAGTTTCCTTCATCATCTTTGTCGACGCTGTTTATGTGGAAGTAGTTCCATGCGTCGACTGAGCTGCGACCGGAGAAGACGCCTTCTTTTTCAAGTGGGACTGCGCTGTCTGGAGTAAATGTGAGATGTTGCTTCTTCGAACTGGATGACTGAACTCACACTTTGGGGTGATGTGTTCGAGACTGTACCACTCAAAAATCAGCTCTCCGGTATGAATATCAAGTTCTATCTCAGGTCAGCTTTCAACGCCATGAAGAGGTCACGGCCGGACACCTGGGCAGGCTCACGACTCACCTTGAAACCCATTATTCACAATCCACTGCTGCCCCTCATCTCCTCCGTAAATGCTCAAATCCGCAGGGACCGACACCGGGGCCTCAATCAAAACCGTTTCCCCATCCACCACATTAAACTCATGCGTCGACACCAACCGATGCGACGCCGCCCGAACGACACTGACAGTCTGATACCTATCATTGAGAACGGCATGATCGCCATACATTCTTCCATGGAAAGCGTCAAGCGACCCTTGGAAAGCGCGCAGCACAGGCTTTCCATCAATCACAGTCGGGCCAAAGTCAGCCACGTAGCCGGCTAGATATCCGAGGCCAGACCAGACAAGCTCTCCATCGTCGCGAAAGATGTACGCTCCGGGCTGTTCGGGTCCTACACTCCCTTCAACGAACCCGGCAGTCGGCGCCACGAATACGTAGCCTGGTTCGGTGCGTGGTGAGGCTGGGACTGTGATGTTGAGTCGGGGCGGGGATAGGTCTGGACGAGACAGGTATTGCCAATCTGCTGATGTGCATTGTAGGATAGCACTTAGCCAGAGAATGTGCCTGGTTCTCATTGCAGTTTAATTAATTGAGCATGTGGGGGAGGAGATGGGAAAGAAAGGAAGGAAGTGAAATTTAACAGGTCTAAAGTGCCATGCGAATACGATAAAGGGCAAGTCCAGACAAATGGAGCCATAGGCGGGCTATCTTGCAACATCTGTATCTCAATCTGTCGTCCCTGAAATCGACATTTCCCCGGTCCGGTGTAGATCCGGAAGACGTGACGTACCCCTCAGTGACACCAGCCGCGCTATAATAACATCATAGCACCATCGGTTTGGACCATCCATCCTTTTATAACATTCAAAGTTCTTCAGACCGTTGTCATATTTTGTCCACGGGTCGCAAATATTTGTCTATTTGGTGTAATCTGCGGTAATGATGAGAGAACATCGAGACGCGAAGTAGATGCATTTCCACGTCTGTATCCCCGTGAAGTTCGTGGGCATCTTATCATTTACTTCTACTATGACAAACTTCATAATCTCTATTGTGATGATAATTGTATTCCAGAGCGCTTGTCATGTCGAACCCGTCCTCCCAGATGCTTGAAGACTCCGTGACCGATAAACAAGAAGAATGTGCTAAAATAACGCCGAGAATAAATGCATACAAATGCAACATGCATATGATCTAAAATTCCATCTCATCATCGTCCCAGCCGAGCTGTTCGTAGATCGACTTGGACTGCGACTTCTCCGGCGTCACGGGGATAACAGGGACAGGTCCCTTCACTGGACTTCTCTTAACTGGACTCTCCTTAACTGGAGTCCCCATAACAGCCGCCGGAGAGCGCGGCCTGGGCTGGTTGGTACCCAGGACCTGCACGTTCATGTCCCCTGGTACGGAACATGGGGCGGGCATGGAATCAACCCCACGCTGTCGTGGGGGTGTTTCCATGATTGATGCGCCGGCGCCTTGGAGAGATCTGTTGAGATCTTGCGAACAGCCATTGGTTGAAGATGGGACGATCTTCTGTCGTGATGATACTGGGGTAGATGGTGCCATCGGTTCGGTGGTGGGACCGGTGGTGGGACCGGTGGTAGAGCGAGGTGCAGGGAGGTTGGGGACTCGGAAGAGGCCTCTTCCTTTGCTCGACGAAGGCCGGCGGTCTTTCGATGCATCGGCACTTCGGTTTTCATCGAAAAATAGCTTGGAAGGCCGAGAAGGCGTTTCTTGGATCGATCCAAGGTCTGTTGGTGGCTCTTTTCGCTTCCTTGGGCTTGAGTTTGTGGGGCGACGGGAGCTGAACGGGTTGGAATCGGGGCCAGAGAAGGAAATCGTTCGCCGAATCGAAGATGAAGAAGGGATCATGACGGGTGATTCCGCAAGTGAACGGTCTTCCATCTCCCCAGCAAATGAACGTGAAGGAGCGAGACTGCGAGGGAGCGGTGGCATCCCGACAATGTCTTTTCTGCGATTGCCGCGGGGTGTAGCCATAACCTGCACGCCCTCGCCCATCGGGTTACGGACAGGATTCTTTGACTTTCGCGAGCTGCCTCCACCGGTAGACCGCTTGGCTGATTCATCGGCGATCTCATTGGAAACCAGCTCCCTATTTGGCTTCCGGAGAGCTTGAATAGCAGCATCAAGCTCTTTCTTCTGATCCACCAACATCTGCACTTTGCGCAGCTTGGTCTCGTGCTGTCTGGCAACCGCGTTTAGGTCAACCTCGCGGTTATCGACTCGTTTTGCTTGCTGGATACCTCCTCTGACACTACCACCAAAGACGGTGGGCAGCAAAGGCTCCGTGGAATCTCGTTTGATATCGTGCTTCGACGGTGCCGTGTTGGACCTATGGAGTGACGGATGCCGATTTTGAGACGCAGCAGCAGTCCTCTTCTCATCTGTCAGCACTCGCTGCAGCGAGCGTCGAGGCTTATGTGCTAGTGTTTGTCGCTTGACTTCTGTTCCAGGTTCCGGGCGGTCCTTTTTGCTTGAAGATTGGGTCCTCTTGGCAGCCGGTGAAATGCCACCAGAAACGCCGAATTTGCGGGTGATGAGCTTGCATTTGTCAGGAAGCCTTGCCGCGTAGAATGGGACAACCACTTCGGTGCAAAAGTCGCGCACCGCATCGCTCTCAGCCTTCTTTCCGGACATGTGGCTGTCGGTGAAAGACGAAGCCTTTGCCGAGTCAGCCGCAGAAGACTCTTCCAGACTGACGGCATGCCAGATGCATAATCTGTCTAGGTGGATTTCAAGAAGTACATTTAGATCTTGAGGCTTTTTGGTTCTGGGCTTCTTGGACGAATTCTTCTCTTCGGGGATTTTCTCGTTGGGTTCGTTTCTTCCCTCGGTCGAGGTCGATTCCAACGCGATGACCTCCAGGATCAAAAGGATTTGCATTTGAGTTTCACGCAATCGAAGATCCGAGATGTGCTTTTTGGTCTCCATTTCACGAGAGGTCTCCGGTGCAGATGAGTCCATGGTCCGATCCTTCCACCACTTGCGAATGAACTCATCTTCCTCGGGGTATAGACCATTCTTTCCAAGCTTCTTCTTTTTGCTCTTGCGTTTCTTTGTACCTTCCTCCCCATCAGAAGGAGTCAATAGTGCATCGCGGACAGATGCCGGGAGAGTTTCTCGGTATTTGAGGTCCATCTTCTTTGCAGCCAAGATGGCTTCTCTGTAGAATTCAATGAGCTCCGGTAGATTTTGGGATTGTTCAGGGCCAGCATTTTGAAAAGCTGTGCGGCAGCGTGTCAATGGGCCTTTGGCAAAGTAGGCCAGGGATGTCTGTAATCAGAGTTAGGGCAAGTTCCCGCCAAGAAAGCGCACCATCCTCACCTTTGATGCGTAGAGAGCTTGCAAATAATGCTCCCTCATCCCGTTGAGTAATTCTTCAGGCGACTGCTTCGTATTCACCGCGTTGGATTCGACGCCCTCAACATCCATAGCCTCTCCACCAACAGCCTGCGGGTCAGGCAGCCCGAATGTAGCCTCCGGGTCTCTTGCAGCCAGTGCAAGCGACTGACCACGATGCTCAAGGACATCCACAAACGTAGGCTCATCTTGGCCCTCATCCGCCTCCGACTGCCCAAATACGACGGCCACCTGCAAGCCTGCGAAGTCCTCGCCCAGCCCCAGATCAGAAGATGGCTCTTCAATATGCGCAGCCTGCCACCAGTTCAGAGCATCCGGAACAGTAAAAGTCTTCTCGTCGGCCCCAATATCCATCTTAACATCTTGAGGTGCGTGCCATCCCTTGGTGGCAACGACCACATCACCTTCATGCACCCATCTCGCAAGCCTGGACAGTGAGTAGATACCCCGCTTGACTCGTTCAATCACATACAGCCTACCATTGACAGCAAGCCGTACCGCCAGCACCATCGGCTCTGCACAAGCGCGCAAATCATTTTCCAAGGCAGGTATGTCTGCAGCGAATAAGCCACTCACTTGGGCGTCCGCGCGAGACCATGACGCATCCTCAAGCCATGAGAGTGGAAATCGAGAGCGGGGAAGTGCGGCGATGGGGTCGAGAACGAGCGGTTCGTCTGATAATGAAGCAGCGTGGGCCTGGAAGAGACGGCCGTGTTAGCCAGGGTTGGGTCGAGTCTGAGCCTGTAACAAGGCATAACGCACTCTGATGACAATCGATGTCATAGAAAGCTGGCCAGCAGCGGTGTCAGGCTCGAATTTGCGCTTCTTTGACAGCGGTGCCGCCTCGTGTAGTTTGTTTAGCGTGGATGAACTGACGGGATCGAGGGCGCTGGGAAGAGTTTGCGCGGTCATGGTCGTGTTTAGAAAGGCGGGTGCATCGTGGATCATGTATTAAAATAGGACAATATGAGAAACGAGCACAATCAGGGCAACGCTCATGCAATTGGAGTATGAAGGTGGGAGGAGATCGCGAGTCGGATGCTTGGCGAACCTGGCGTCACGCGTCGTGGTCCTTGCGCTCCGCTCCCCACTTTACCACTATACTGAACACTTCACGCTATTCACGAATTGTTTCTGGGCATTCCAACCCGTTTAACATTGTGTTACTCTATAAGAAACACTTGCCATGCTTACGCAATTAGGCTGGTATGCCACGTAAACTGTATTATTTCAGAATCGCTGGGACCGTGGACCACGACGGCATATGGTCAGAACGGGAAAACCCTCCTTCGATGGATAACCTCGGATTTTAGCAACCATCTATGAGAAGCGGAAGCCCGAAAATCTCGCCACGAAAACAAACAGCGTTCCGCAGAACGGTGCTTGGCAAATACCAATTTCGCCGACACTGCGCCGGGCCCGCAGGCCAGACGGAAATTAGATCGCCGAGTTAAGACACCGCTTCAACCATTCGATCAGATAAAGACTCCACTCTGTCGGGCCATGAGACGTTTTTGGCTGTGTTTTACTTGATTGAAGCAGTTGGAAGGACTTGGCATCGTGTGTCCCCCTCAGCTTAGGTTAGACTCTCCGGAAACTGTCCGTTATCTGATCCGTAGCTCCACTAATGTAGGGTTGAGCATGGTTTTGATCCTGCTTGTCTTGGTTTCCTTGGCCCTAGAATACGTGCGAAGTCTATCCCACGTGCCTAGCAATCATAAGAAGTCGTAGGATTCTCCTACTGCCTGCAAATCTTTTAATCCAAAGTTCCCACCTTATTTTGACGCCATGGCAACCAAGGATATTGTTTCCAAGTCTGCTCTTGAGGAGGTCTCAGAACCTGCAGAGGACAAGCAGAATTCCAACTTGGACGCAGCTTTGTCTAATTCCTATGATGACAAAACCCCACCTCCGTTGGCTGCGAAATTATTTGCCGTAGCTCTGATTGCTTGTATCAGTTTTGGATCGCATTGGAGTTCTGGTGTCACTGGTGCTATGAAGAGTACCATTAAAAAGGTAGCGTAGGCAATACATCAAATCAATACGCCGTTTTACTTACCATTGTGCAGAAAATGGACATCAACAACGTTCAATTCTCCCTCTTGGAAGCCAGCGAAGACTTCATGGCTACCGTCCTGATGCTGCCTAGTGGTTTGGTTACAGATCGCGTTGGGGGTGCCGGTACGCTCTATTTCCGTCTACCATCTGCGGGACAACGTCTGACAATCACGCAGAGATGATTGTCTATGGCAATATAGTTTATACCATCGGTTCAATCTTGGTCGCTGCCGCAACGACCGTGCGGTCATTCAATTTCATGATCGGAGGCAGAATCATTCTTGCATTCGGTGACATCGCTACGCAAATGGCCCAGTACAAGATGTTTTCCTCCTGGTTCGCCCCCAGCAATGGATTCGCATCTACACTAGCCTTTGAGCTGGCTATTGGCAAGGTATCGTATTCAAGATATGATGACTTGGAACATCGCTGATTGGGAAAAGGTCGGCGGCTTCATCGGCAAGTCCACAGCCAATATTATCGCCAAGGTTGGTGGCACTCAAGCTCTATGTAAACTAAATAATGACAGTCCCAGAATACCGGCAACTTCGCCTGGGTCTTTTGGACAGCCGTCTTCATGAACCTCTTCACCAATGCGGCCACGGCAATCTTCTGGTTCTTCAACAAATACTGCGATCGGCACTACAGTGGACGCCGCGACATCGCCACCAAGGAACAACTCACGGAGAAGAACAAGAAATTCGAATTCAAGAAGGTGTTCCAACTGCCGTGGACGTTTTGGGCGATTCTCGCCTTTTCTCTGTTCCAAACGAGCGCCGCTCTCACATTTAGTCAGAATGCGACGGAGCTCGCTGAGCAACGATTCAATGTTGATTCTATCACGGCGGGGTGGTATAGTTCTTTGTCGCAGTATACAGGTATGTCCTCCTGATTTCGAGTGCTCGTTCAATCATTGACCTTGACCTGTTAGGTTGTCTTCTGGTCCCCATCTTGGGTGTCTTTATCGATATTCTTGGACATCGGGCATCTGTTCTCTTCATCTGCGGTCTCGGTATGCTGTTGAGCATGGCTTTGGTCAACTTCGCCCCATCCAAGGGCGGAACGGGAGCATCCTTCGGTATCTATGCGGTTGCTTCGGCGCTGGGGCCGACTACGCTCATTGACGGTATCCGCACAACTCTTTGGGACCAGTCCGTCTTTGGATCTGCCTTTTCTTTGAAAATGACCATGAACAACGGGTGAGTAGATTCCCTACAAGACATGGAGTTTCCAATTAACCAAAGAAACAGAATGAGTATTATCATTCGCATCATTACGGGAGCCCTGCAAGATGCAGACGACAATTCATACCGCCGCGTGGTGCAGGTTTATCTCTTCCTGTCGGCGGCATCGACGGCCGTTGGGATAGCGATTTTGATCGGCACCTATGTGACACAGTACCTGGCGCCCTTGCAGTGGACTCGGCATAAACGATTGACGATTGGGGCAGATATCATTGCTGCTAACAAGGAGCGGAGTTTGTTGACGAATGCTCGGCGGACAAGGCAGATTTCGTCGGGATGCTTCGGGGCGCTGTTGCTATTGACTGTGGGCGCATGGGTGGCATATATCTGGGGCGCTGTCACTGGCCATAATTCATAGATCATTAGGCAGCCTTGGAGGTAAAAGGATTTCGGATCCGTCCGGCAACTATTCGTGAGTTTAAAGGACTGAGTTTGAAGATTGCGGGACAACTAGACTTAGGCATCTGCATCTCATTCTACACGACCACCACTACTTTCAACAAGAATTCACCAGTAAATCGTTGAAATGGTATTGTATTATTGTATTGCTAATGTTTAGATTAGCTGACCGGCGTAGCTTCGAGGGTCCGACACAGTCGAACTTCTCGTCAGCCCGCTTTCCCCTAGGACCCGAGCCGAAAAAAACACAGGCTGCGGGGGGTGGGTGAGGTGAAGGTGGTATGGTTGTTGAAGACTTTCGCTCCGCAAATAAACGCCAAAAGCATCCCGTTCCCAGCCGATGAAAGTGGTATCATGTTGAATTTTGTCTTCGCCGTTAGGCCCTCTTCGTGGGCGACCATGCAAGATAATGAAACAAAGAAGATTGACTCCAGAAGATCGGAAATCAACTTTCGTAGAAAAGATTTTTGCCGTTTTTTATATGTCTATGCACGTGCTTTGAGTTGTTGAAAACAAAGCATACTCATCACAGTCGTCAAAACGTCTCCGGGGTCATCGGACGGAGGGATCCGTTTAGAACTTGAGGGTCTTGGGCTTCTCCCAGGTGAAGCTCTGGTTGGTGAAGTGACCGTTCTTGGCAGTCTGGGCGTAGATGGGCTTGGCCAGGTCGAGGTCCTTAACGATCACACCGGGGCGGAGATCGAAGTTGTTGCGGATGATCTGCACCAGCTCGTCGGAGGTCTTGGAGGAAGTACCATAGGTCTCAACGAAGATGGACAGGGGCTCGGCAACACCGATGGCGTAAGACAGCTGGACGAGCGCACGGCGGGCCAGCTTGGCGTTAACCAGGGACTTGGCGATCCAGCGCGCAACGTAGGCGGCCGAGCGGTCGACCTTGGAGTAGTCCTTTCCGGAGAAAGCACCACCACCGTGAGCACCCCAGCCACCGTAGGTGTCGACGATGATCTTACGGCCGGTCAGACCGGCATCACCCTGAGGACCGCCGATGACGAAGCGGCCGGAGGGCTGCATGTGGTAGACGGTGCGGTCATCGAGCAGGTTGGCGGGGATGACCTTCTTGACGATCTTCTCCTTAAGGACGGCACGGACCTCCTCAGTGGAGACGTCGTCGGTGTGCTGGGCAGAGATGACGACGGTGTCGACGCGCAGAGGCTTGACGGCACCGTTGTCGTGGGCGTACTCAATGGTGACCTGAGTCTTGGTGTCGGGGAGCAACCAGGGGATGGAGCCGTCAACACGGGCAGCCTTCATGGTAGCGTTGAGCTTGTGGGAGAAGAGGATGGTGAGGGGGAGGAGCTCAGGGGTCTCGTCGGAGGCATAGCCGAACATGATACCCTGGTCACCGGCACCGAGCTTCTCGAGAGCCTCCTCGTAGTGGAGACCCTGAGCAATATCGGGCGACTGCTGCTCAATGGCAACGAGAATGTTACAGGTCTTGTAGTCGAAGCCCTTCTCGGAGGCATCGTAGCCGATGTCCTTGATGGCACCACGGATGATCTTCTGGTAGTCCAGGTTGGCCTTGGTGGTGATCTCACCGAAGACCATAATCATACCTGAGAGGACCTGTCAGATTTTGGCATGTGAGATGAGGCTCGGGGATCAACATACCGGTCTTGGTGGCGGTCTCACAAGCGACCTTGGAGAGGGGATCTTCAGCCAGACAGGCATCGAGAATGGCGTCGGACACCTGGTCACTTTGGGGGTCATCAGGAGGGTGCAAAGAATTTATCAGGGGAGGCGAAAAAAACTCACGCAATCTTATCGGGGTGACCCTCACCGACGGACTCGGAGGTGAAGAGGAAAGTGCCGGGTTGCGAACCGTTTGCGAGAGAACCCATTGTGAAGGATGTGTGGAATTGAAGACTTGAGAAAAAGTCAAGGAGATGGGAGGATAAAGAGGGAGGATGGAGGGGGGAAAAAGAAAAGGATAGGGAAGAGGGGAAATTTTGGTGGGGCTTCCAGCCGGTCCAATAATTCCTGCCACCGCAGGAACGCGGCACCCGCTTGCAAACTGCAGAGATGACTTTTGCTCTCCGATGGCGCCATCGGGGCGGTGGGCCGTGGCAGTACCGCGGCCCCGCCGGCAAGTGCAAATTCTCGTAGCCGACGATAAGCTACAGCTGATACTGGAGCTCGAGCTTTTCTAGGACTCAGCATTACTTCTCTGCAGCCATGTCCAAGTTCGGTCTTCTGGTCATGGGCCCCGCCGGGGCCGGAAAGACCACTTTCAGCAACTCTTTGATCCAGCATCTGCAGAATACTCGTCGCAGCTGCTTCTACGTCAATCTTGACCCTGCCGCCGAGCAGTTCGCCTATCAACCCGATCTCGATATCCGCGAGCTGATCACCCTGGAAGATGTCATGGAGGAGTTGGGTCTTGGCCCTAATGGGGGTTTGATCTACTGCTTCGAATTCCTGCTACAAAACCTCGAGTTCCTCTCCGAAGCTCTGGATCCATTGAGCGAAGAATACCTCATTATATTCGACATGCCCGGCCAGATCGAGCTTTACACACATATCCCACTACTTCCGTCATTAACACAATTCCTTTCCCGCCAGGGTCCCTTGAACATCAACCTATGCGCGGCCTACCTGCTCGAAAGTACTTTCGTTGTCGACAAGGCCAAATTTTTCGCTGGCACGCTCAGCGCCATGTCTGCCATGCTGATGCTGGAGATCCCACACGTGAATATCCTCAGTAAGATGGACCAAGTGCGTGATATGGTTACACGACGGGAACTCCGACGATTTGCGAATGTGGACGTTCAGTTGTTGCAAAACGACGAAGACGATCCCGAAGCGCGCGCCAACCCGATGGCGACGGATGCTCTGATGAGTGGTGGCTCTTTTAAGCAGCTCAATCGGGCCGTGGCACAGTTGATCGACGATTTCAGCATGGTCTCTTTCCTGCAACTGGATGTCCAGGATGAGGACAGCGTTTCTGCCATTCTGAGCCACATCGATGACGCTATCCAGTATCACGAAGCCCAGGAGCCACGGGAACCCAAGGATGAGCAGGAGGTGAACTACGAGGATTGAAGCAGACATTGCACCTGGCACCCGCTCAAAATCAACATCTACTCGGTCATCTACTAAACATCACCGACTCGCTATTCGCACCGCGGGCCCGGCCCTGCGACTCCCACGTCAAACGCCAACGACTTCATCAAATGCCGTGCCTCAATACATCGACTGCAATTTAGCACACCAAGAAAAGCGCGCTTATGGAACCAACTCCAGCTGTCGGTAATCTTACATGATCGACCATACTCAGCCGGGACGAAAAACTCCCGGAGGCCCGAGCATCGTATTGCAGAATGTCCGAGTCTCAACACGAAAGTCCGAGGGTCCGCAACAAAACTCCTGTGCATAAAAATTAACCCACTCCAATAATACACCCATGATTAATGACATTGCGCACAAATCCCTTTCCATACCCTAGTCCGTAAACCCAAAGAAACGCGCCCGCAGTATCACTTCGTAGTAAACCCAAGCAAACCCAGGCCCGGGCTTTTACCACCGATTATACCCTTTCTTCGCACCAGCACCACTCCATCCACTTCCACCCGCATTATTGGCAGCGCGCGCCTGGAAGTCCTCCACAAACCCCTGTACGACCCCCCAAGCCCAACCCAAATCTCTCCCCGCATTCTCGACCCCGACGCGATAAACATACAATCCCAGCCCGAGCAACGAGCCCCAGAAAACAAGTCTAAAGGCCAGCATGACCCAGAACATGATCACGCGACGCGCGTAGTCCAGCACCTTGAGCGAGATGAAGAGGATAATCGCTAAGATGAGGATTTGAACGAGGTCCGGCATTGCGGTCGTTGTCGTGGAGGTTAGGAGGGTGGAGAGGGGGGTGATTATGTAGGGCTGGATGTAGCTTTCTCGCAGGTTGGTCAGGTGGGTCGTTACTTGGTCCTGCGTTGTGGTGGTGATGTAGGCTATTGTCGGGTGGGCGAGGAGGTTTTGGAGGTTTTCTAGTAGGTTGAGGCGTTAGTAAGTGGTGGAAACGGGGTTGGGTTGGTGCGGTATTTACCTGGGAGCATGTCCATGGTTAAGATTTGAACTTTTGAGTCGACTGAGTGCTGGTTGGTTTGAGGAGAGACGGGTGGTCTGGTGCGCCAGGAGTTGTTTTGTAGGAGACTGGGTATCTTCAGGCTCGGGTTGGTTGAAAGCAGTTTTGTTTTGGAGCGAAGGTGGGAACCGCTAATAAATTTGCAGTCGCCTGCCTTTCAGGAAATGATATACGCAAGTAAGGAGTAGTCAAACGTGAATCAGCACTCGCGTGAAGGGAGTGCGACGAGGTGGAAGTGGCCGGCGCAAGATAAGAGGTGCAAAACAAACAAACAACGCGGGCGCGATCTCCGATTACGATCCGCTATGAAGCTTGATTCTATGTAGTTTGATCAATTCACGACTAGATGATGAATTCGTATTTTCGGAGTAGAATGACATCTTCATCAGAGGCCTCGTCAGAGGACTGTACAGTCGGTTATTTACCAATAAACAATAAGGTGGTCTATATACAGGCTGACCAGTGAAACACAACCGATCCTGCGCTCCATACGGCCAGCGCGATGCCACGCGGACAGGAATCCGGTCCAAAATATTCCTCAAAAATAAAACTCCAAGTCCAAACTCCAAGACAAACCCAGTACTCGTACAGAGTCGATGAGTCCTGATGCAGATGCAGATGCAGATGGCGGGGTGGTATATGTGAACAAAATCCAAAAAATTAACGCGACATTTTTAGAATTAGGCCATCAGGGATCGGAGCGTATCTCGCTCGGCCTGAATGTCCGCCTGAAGACGACGAGTTTCGCGAAGGGCTTCGTCTCTGTGAAAATTGGGTTAGTGTCCGTCTGAAACATGATCTGTCACTTCTTCTCGGAGAAAAACTTACCTATCAGATTGCAGTTGAGCTACATCAACCTGCGCGCGGTTCATCCGTCCCACACATTCTTCCATCTCCATGTCTGCGTCCCTGAGAAGCTTCTCCAGGTCCTTGACTCGCTTTTCCAGAACTTCGGCTTGGACGACGTCCGTCAGCGGTACGCCGTCTCCGCTGGTAGTCTTGTCGATCCGCGGCGAGCGGGAATCGAACGGTGTGTTCGCTGGCCGTGGGGAGAGGCCAACGGGTGTGCGCACCCCGTTCTTCATGCGCACCAGCTGGGCGTTGTGGCTTTCCTTCAGCTGGCGGATCTCCTCTTCGTGTTTGCCCATTTCTTCTTCGGAATGTTGCTGGGCGATCAGGAGAGAATCTTCCATCTCCTTCATTCGGTTTTGCAGCATGTTGATGCGCTCGATCGATATGCGCTGGTCCCTCTCGCCCTTGTCAATGGCGGTCGCGAGGCGACTACGCAGGGAGCTGTTCATGGACAGCTGTTGCTGCACGTTGCCACCTAGCATCTCTACCCGGCCGATGGAGTCGGCGAGGCCGTCTGATTGCCCAGCGCCTTCGGCCTGTTGCCGGTCTGCCAGCAGTTGGCGATAGGCCGACTCCAACGATGATGATGTGGCCATGACTTCGGCAAAGCTTTCTTGGTCTGCTTCCAGTCCCTCGGGGACGTTGGTGTCATGCTCCTGCAAAAGCACGCGGAGGGAGCTAGTCTCTTGCTCGGCACGGTCGAGATCCATCTTCAGACCTGCCAAGTTCTTCTCGCACTGCCACTTGCCATCCAATGCATCTTCTGCGCGCATGCGGAGATGGTTGACGTCGTCACGGAGGGCCCGGACCTCACGTTCATATCCAAGTTTCCGAGGAAGACCAGCCTCCTGGGCTCGCGCAAGCTCCATTTGCATAAGCCTAGCTCGCTTTTCAAACTCGCGTGCCTGGTATGCGTGGCGATCGAGGAGGCTTCTTAATGTCCGGTGGAGGGCATCTCGCTGAAGTTCAATATCCTTCACCTTGTCGACCAACGATTCGTGGCTCTCTCGTTTCTGTCCACCGGATACCGAGTTCGATCGAGATAGGCCACCGGCAGGCTTGCGGGCAAGGGAATTCGACCGTGAGAGACCAAATGCGGAGTTTCGCTTGACCGACCCGCCATCCTCCTCTGCGATGGAAGCGAAACGTCCACCCTGCAATTGGGCCAAAGAGGCATTCTCGATCTTGAGAGCTTCGATCTCTTCAATCAGACGCTGCGTTTCCGCTGGGGGTGTTTTCCCTTCCTTGAAAATGTCTCTTTCGTTCCGCAGCTGTTCTAATTCCACGCGCATGGCCGTGAGTAAATCTTCGAAATTATCTTTTGATTGCCGCTCCTCGAGCAGTTTTCGTCGGGTATCCTCGAGGGCAATTTCAAGCTCCCTGGTTTTGGACGAGAGATCGGACAAATCTACTCTATCGCGTCGAAGCTAATCAGGCAAATACGTCAGCAACTTCCCAACAGGTTATCGCGTCCAATCATCCTACCTGCTGGACCTGGTTCTCCAGGATTTGAACATGCGACTCGGACGCCGTTCTTTGCATGCGCTCTTCCTGCACCTTCTGCGACAATTCCACCTTTAACTGGGCGCGTTCTTGCTCGGCCGATCGTTTAATCTTCTCAATATCTTCTGCTCGACTTTCCGGGGCATATCGGACGGAACTCGTCCCTGAATCGGAGAAATAATCACTCGTCCGCCGGTTTGCATCGGGTCCTTCTTGCTGAAGACGCTCGATCAGGTCCTCGAGCTCCATCTCACGGCGGATGGAACCCGCCAATTCGGAGCTGATTTCTCGTAATTCATTTTCCAAGTCGGCCATCTTGGACGCAAATATAGTGTCATGTGCACTGGCTAATGAGGGGGTCCGCTGCGGGAGACCAGGGTTCCTTGTGTCATAAGGAGACGGGGGTTTTATAGGTACGTTGTGTAGGGGAGGCATTGGGGATGGCATAGGTGAACGGCCAGAATCAGAGATCTCGGTGCTTGAAGACTCGCCGCCAGGAGAAGTGGCCGTGTTTCCTGCGTTCCCTTTCCAACCGAAGAAAGAGCTGATCTTATTCCCAGGTGTTTTTGGTTGTCGAGGGTCGCTGCTCATCGACATCGACCGTTGATCAATGTCAATATGAAGGGGTGGTGGCCGGCTGACGGGAGGGTGCAAAGCCATACTCGTCGCACGCCGTTGGGCTGGGGGAGGGGATCTAAGGATCGGGATGAACGGCTCGCTCACTAGACGACTGTGCAGGGGGGTTCCGATTCCATGCGAAAACTGATGTTCGTAATCGTCGTCAAAATAGTCGGCACCCTCTTCGGAGTCGTCGTCGTCCTCAACCACGGACTTCAGGAACGCGGAGGAGGCGGCGGTATCGATGCGGAGAGGCTTCGCCGGGTCTCGACCGCGAGAATATCTGGGGAAGCGCGACACGGGTAAGCGACAATGGGACTTCCAGATGATGGGGAGGCGGGATAGCATGTGTAGGCCATATCAACAACCCTCCACCCGTTTGTTCAAAGACGGAGAGAGCAGAGACGCGCGCCGATCAGGGGGGCGGTGGAAGAGGGTCCTCCATGGAATGCGTACCTATTGGGATTCCTTGGCGCCGATATAAAGGAGTGTCCATCCACCGAAGGGGAGGGTGACGAGAGCGCAGGAGGGGGAATGGAAGCGTGTTTCTCACCCTCGTCAGAAAAGGGAGAAGGGGAATAGTAATCAGGGTCGACCGTCAGCGGGTTGGCACGCTGCGGCAGAGGTTTCCTTCGAAGTTGAGACGAGGGCGGGGAAGGACGATTGTAGTCGAGCGCGGGAGGACCGCCAGAAGGAGTAGAAGCCATGAGACACCCTGGTCGTATCAAATAATAGCCATCGATCGGCAGTCGCTCATTCCGCCGCGGGTAGAGGGATGGCACGCGCCAATTCGGAGGACCAAAGGGGAAAGGTTTAGGAGGTGAGTGACAATCGGGGACTCTGGTCAAAGGAAGAAAAGGAGAAGGTCAGGTACGACAGGCCCCGGGCGATTGGCGCAAAACCGCCCGTGGTTCCAGACACCACGCATTAGCGCCGTCCGGGACGAGTAAGCGTGATGGCACCGGTGGGGATGCGGGACCTGCAGGTGCTTGGATTCCATTGGCACTCCAATACAAAGTGTGAAGTTGATAGCGCCGCCAAGGAGCGCTCTGGCCCCGAGGTGATCGACATCGCGTTGAACGTGTGGACTCTTTGCTTTTCTGCGTTTCTGGTAACGAGGTACCTGAAGGAATTATCGAGCAGTCGAATAGTAGAATGACCGAGTTTCGTGGATAGGTAGGTACTTGACGACCGAAATAGAACAGTGTTTCAATAGTGCAGAGCAAAAGAAACCCCCCTTGAGTCGTGGATCGAGGTTTGGGTCCGACCCGCTAGCGCCTCGCTTTCAGGGGTTGGCGCCCCTTGTACCTGCAGGTATCTCTACATACACCGTTCTATGGCGCGGTACCCGATTTGACCGTTTCCTTCTAGGTTTGCTCATGCAAGGCCTGTCTTTAACTAAGAACGGAGATATATGCCATATGTCATCGGTACGCCTGCGCTTGCTATCTCTCCGTACACGTACCCTCGAGCGCTCGAGGCCTGTACGCACCATCGATTACTCAAGAATATTGGAATCGCCACACCTTGCTCAATCTCGCGTCCTTCGATTTTCCGTTGTAGATAAGGGGGTTCTCCATGCCGATCGAGTACTCCGTGGATCGACCGGTGGAGATCGCCCCCTTTTCCGCAGCTGCTCGACTCTGGCCCGTGCCGGATTCTGGACCTTCCCCCAGAGAACGTGCGTTGCTACATAAACTGCTAATGTGCAGTAGCTCCTCTGCCGTGCCGTGTCCAACGCCAATCACACTCGGACGTCTCGCCGAAATCTCGGGCCAACGCGTGGGCGGCGTGTGGTCCTTGCTTGGGCATGGCGCTTCCTGCTCACCTCTTCGTCGCATCTCGACGGCTCGGCACTGGCCAATGTGCTTGTACAGTGACACCCTGCCATATCTCTACCCTGGGGGCTGAACCTTATCGTGCCATTCGACATCGACAAACACGATCGGCGTAAGCGGCGAAAACCCATATTCTTCATCTGGAAACCCCGGCTCTGACCGATACCCCTGAACCAGAACCAAAGAACCGCGTTGCCAGGAACGATTAACTTCGGGCCCAGACTTTTGAGCTCCAGGAACCAAACACCCAAATTTAAGACATGGGGTATTACGTGCATACATCAAACAGCCGCGCCCGTGCATTAATTGAATGTCTCGGGAGCCGTGAGACCCGAGAACCCAATAACGTCCCAGTTTGGACCCGTAGACCGGCTCGACTTTTTTTTTTCTTCGCGATCGGGGGATCCACTTTGGCCTGACAGCTCCAGATCCGCTCTTGATACACCAGAATAGCAAAGACGACCGCGCTACACCCACATCCCGCTTTGTTTGAGGAATAAATAGCAGTCGTGGCATCAGGTGGCTTGGGCTATTGTCACACCAGGCGTATTATTGACGCCAGAATATCGAGGGCGCGTAGGGCTGCTCCATAGTGTCCACTCACGAAGGGGCCTGGTCACTCGGCACTCACCCTTGCAAGCTTCACTACAATGAGAAACTTAGAAGTGACACAGAAATACTCCGCGGTGCCGCAGAGATGTCTAGCTTTTCAACCCGGGCTTTTGGGACCTTCCCGTATGAAATTGGCTCTCCAGGCCTCGGGAGTGCGTGATAATAGGTATCTTGATTTGCTGGGGTCAAGTTTCAATTCATTTCCTTATGATCAAATCAAAAAGTGGTCATTGACCCTCAAAATCCCAAGGGCGTCGCAAAGAAAACCGCATAGATAGGACACAAGTCATCCGTAGTACATTCAGAGAGGTGTCTCAGAAAAAACTCAGTTCTTTAATTCCGACCGTTTTTCTTTCTTCCCTCCCTTCTTGGCTTCCTTCTTGTCCCTGGTGTCGTTTTTCTTTTCCTCCTTTCCCCTCGTTTTATTTTCCTTTCCCTTGTCCCGCAGCCTGGTCTGCCAACAGCCCATCTGAGATGGCTCAGGCTCAGGCTCAGGCTCAGGTTTGAACTTACCATCCCCTTTCAGAAACTGCAAGAGCAGACTGAGTTAGTCTCTCAGTTTCTCGGTGTGGGCTCATTGTTTCATACGTACAGACTTGCGTGGGGTCTGGCCAGACATCGTGGGTGACGTTGTTCACTTTCAAGAAAGAGATGGAACTTGGGTTGAGTGTAAACTGCACGATTCGCAGAGATGATGTAGATAACGTACTCGTTGATGCTTGAAGCAGCTGATTGATGGAGTCGGACGATCAAAGGATGTTCCGAGGAACGGAAGTCGGTTTGTGATGACTGCGCTGAATGGGAAGATATTGGCCTTTTATATGGCACGCCTGGAGAGTTCCAGGACATGTTTTATCACTGAATGACCTCACTTAGTACATCCTGCCTTGATGCTACCTTCTATCAAGTGGACTTTTCAGTTTGGATTCTGTCTGTTGCCTGGCCATCTGACTACCATCTTCTAGCTGGTCGGTTTGCTTGTCCCCCAACTTCTTTTCTTCAGCATTTTTCAAATTCCCAGGCTCCTTGCTCTCATCACAGAGACTCTTTCTCAGGCTAGACCGGCATCCTCGGTCTCGGAACTATTTCTCTCGCTCCTCTGCTTAGGATTAAAACTGCCACTTTCCAATTGTATCTCTGAGTTTTGATTTCCGTCTTTATTATATACCGTTTTGTGAAACAGCTAAATGAAAAACGTGCGCGTGTGAGAAACAGACCTGACATCTATCGGCCAACTCCTACCGGAAATCATAGTCAAGACACCACCTTAACGTGATTCGACCTATCTATGCAAGGCACCCTTGTTCCGTGAGTGGTGCCATCAGCGAAGACGCTTGTCCCCTCCAGTGGCCATGGAGAGCGGGACCTGGCAAATCTAAGGACTTTCTGAGTAGAGCGAGGGTAGGTCAAACACGGTCATTATTTGACGGTAAGACGCAAAATATAATATTACACCCCTATAATCTCCGAAATCAAGAGAGCTTCATGTATGAATTACCGGCCATTACATCATGCTTGCATTGTCAACTACCACATAGTTCCTCTATTCCAATCGGAGTCGTAGCCGGAGACCGTCCCAAATACATTAGTCGTTGTGTAATGGCCGTTAGTGCTTTGCGTTCTCGTGAAGCCCGCCATACAGCCGATGATGGTGTGGAAGAAGCCCGTGATGACGCCGTAGACGGCTCCGGCGGCAGCAGCGACGTTGTATGGGCAGACGTCGTGGCCTGTTGAAGATAGTAAGATGATTAGCGCCAGTGGAGTAAGAAAGAGCACCATGATCAATGACTCACCCATGTTGTGAGCCATGCGGGCAAAGACGTAGCCACCGAGGGCGTCGAGGCCCATGACGAAGATTTGTGCCCCGGCTCTGCCTCCAGCTAGACCTCCAGCCGCTATAGAAGTGCTGTCAGCAATTTTGTCCCATTTGACGACTTCCTCCATTCCGAGGTGTTTCATCGAAAACTCACACTGATATATCCCGATACACTCTCCGCCCAATGGGATAGCTGCGACGATAGCTGCGATGAGTAGACCACTTGGCGCTGCGAGACAATGTCAACACCCCCTCCAGTAACATCACGAAAGGCCGTGGGAAAATGGGCACAAATATAGGCCCCCATCAAGGATTGTACATACATTCGCCAAGCACCAAATTGCTGATCTCCGCCGTGATCAACACGCAGATCCCGAAGCTGCTTGCCATCAAAATCAACAGCATCCATGCGTACGTCGGAAGCCCTGCATATGCGAGGAACTCAACAAATGCCAGCACCCCGGCTTTTGTGACACCGGCTAGGGCACCAAGTTGCAGCATTCGCGCCGTTAAGACACCACCATTAACGTGGACGGCTGTCGCGACGGCGGCTGGTCCTGCAGCTGCGTTGGCTGCAATGTCGAGGGCGGCGAGGGCAAAAAACACCCATACTAGCGATTTCCTGTCAGCAGACGATCGGTGGACACGTCCCTTGCGAAGAACGGGTGAACAGCGGCGCTGAGCAAATGTTAACCTACCGTTGATGGGAGGCGACGGATGGTCGTCCATCGCTAGCTCTCCAGCAGCGTATTAAAAATGGTCAAATCTCTTCTTTCACTGTCTCATGAACAGTCGAAAATAACATGTTCGATGGCCATCCTAAAACAGTCATCACGGCAGATTATAAGCAACCGCAAACCCAGCTCACAAAATCCCAAGACCGCACCAAGACCGCCAAGACCAGCCCGCTCTCAAGGCTGCTAAGAGCGAGGCTGAAGGCCATATGTGGCTCACGGGGCCCGTATCTAGCAGTGAACTTCGTCATCGAAAACAAAGCCGCAGGCTGGCCGACGACGTACAGATCTCGATTGACCAATAACGGGCTGCGATTGGCGAGACTAGTGTCAGGGCACAGCTCGAGCCTAACCGCATGCAACTTGAACTGGGCTGCCACTCATGCAGTAAGAATTGGCCTGCGCCACGAGTACATGGTATCTCTAGCCGACCCAATCACGGGCCGGGGACGAGGGAGATGCTGTAGGGTTGACGGACGCTAATTGCGCCTTCTGCAGCTGGGCTCGTGATATAGCTGCCTTTTGCTGTGGCGCGGTACTTTGCTTATCCATTGCGCCCGGGTTTGAGGGTTTGGAAATACGGGTGCCGGGCAAGGCGAGGATGGTTGTGACGCATTCTCGGCTGAAGATATACAGGTAGCTGGAGCCCAGGTGTGTGGAGCGAATAGTTGTGAACTGTTGCGGTGAGCAGTCCTTCTCGTGTCAACATGAACTCGACAGTATGCGTTATCGAGGCGAATCCAGATGTCACTGGCGTCGGAGTATGTCATACATTCTTTGATCCTACCAAAGTATCGTGGACTAACTCCTCGTATACAGATCCGCGCATCCATCTATGCACTCTGCCTCGGCGGCACTGTCGTGAGCTATCTCCTCCGCGTGATTTCACCAGGAGAAGATGAGGCAGAGTTCTCGCGTGGCGTATCATCGGCACTGGGCATGCAGGGTCTAGCACTACTCTGCACAGCAATCTATCAAACTTTTCGCGCTGAGCTGACCCTCTTCCACGCAATCTGCGTGGTCCATCTACTCGCCCTCCTGGGCATGGACATCATCAGCAAAGGCCGCTACGCCGGGTTCGGCCCTTGGCGCCTGTGGTTCTTCGCTGTGCTCCAAATCATCGCTCTATCGGCTTTCATCGCCTTCAACGTCTACCTTTGGGTTACGGCGCCGAAATTCGGTGCCCAGCCGGCTTGTAACCCAGATACGGTGTATGTCGTTTTCGGTGTGAGCATCAAGGCTACCTCGCCCGTTTTCAGGTACATTATTCTCGGGACGCTCGGGATGAGCGCTGCGTCTTTCATTCTTGTCTTTACTTGTATGCTACCTTGTCTGTGCGGCGCGTGGGTTTATAACCGGCGAAGTCGACGAGATGATGATCGAGGGCAAAAGAGAAACTGTGCGAAGTGGTTCGTTCAGTCTAACAGGACTGACAACCAGATTTCTGAGGAGCACGAGCGGTTGCATGGGCAGGCTTTGCTCAATTTCACGCTGAATAGGTTGGCTTACTTTGGCTTCTGTATCTATTTGATTGTGTCGCTGGAGCAGACGATCAAACGAAATAACCTTAGCCCCGAGGAGAAGGGATGGACGTTCGGACAGGTCATTGCGATTTTCTTGTTGCTCGGTGTCGCGAACGAGCTGTTCAATGTCGTGCTGGCGAAATGGGACCGGAGAATTGCACTTGCACATGAGGACAACCAAGAGCTGGTGCAGCACAGGCCGCCATCGAGTGGAAACTCGGTGAATTCAGTGTGTTGACGTGTTTTAATTTACTTGATGATTTGTCTGAGATCAAAATATACAATATTCGGTTACACTATGTACTCCAGGATATCCTCCGTAACAGCGCCTGCAGCTTGATAAAACAAATGATATATAAAAAATGTCGGGCAAATATGGGCAAGTCAATCTTGGGAACGCCAATCATCACAAATCATGCATATCGAGTCTTTCGCTTCGAGGTCTAATAAGGGATGAAGTCAAATTTCATTCGATCTGTAAAAAAAGGTTAGCAACACGTTGGAAGAGTATAGAGAGACTGGTGAAATAAATACCAAGGAAATGACTCCAATCTTCTTCCTCGCTGAGCTGATTAGACCAATACTGCTCGAGGAATTTCAGGGACTGCAACACATTGGGTACCCGAATAGTGTCATGTAACGACGCCAGCAACCGTCGCACAGTGTCGCGGTCTTCTCCACGCGCCTCACAGCCCGCAATAAAGAGAGGCGTGGTCAGCATCACCCATGGGCTGAGGCCAGACGACGGCCCAATTTGTGCCGTACACTCTAGGATCCGTTGAACAGACTGCTGTACTTCATCCGACGTTGTCGGGATCTTGCGCAGACGTCTGTTAATCTGGATCAGAGCACTGTGTTGGAAAGCCTCGTTGCAGAGCGACAATTGCTGCACGCTCTCCGCTGGCAGACCTTCTGCGACGCCTGGGTATAGTGACGGCTCAGAACTAGCACCTCGGTCCATAAGCTGCCGAACTGAAGACTCTAATGTCGCCGCTTCATCTTCCACGTTACTTTCGATCTCACCCTCGATAAACCCCTGCGCATCTTTCTCAGCCTGGTGATTTCGCCAAGCAGCGGCACCAATCTGTCGGAAAACCGCAGCCAGATCAACTGTGAACCCCCAATAATCATCCAAATAATCAGGCAACCCCCGCGGACCCGCCAAGTCTGACGGCGCGAAGTCTGAGTTGTCACCGATAGGAGGCCCATTTCCCGTCAACGCCGTAAGCGACACAATAGACCAGTACCAGCGATCCAAATACCTGCGAAAACCACCCTCAGAACGAAGCGACTCCTCACCCGCCACATCCGAGCTCTTCATCAACGCCCTCGCTCCCTCGATATGTGCTCGCCATGAATTCGGATTGATCGCTCCCGAGTGGATCTCCGCCAGACAAAGTGTCCGTGCAGTCGCCACCAACGCCTCCGAGCCTTTCGATGATGGATTCTGGAGTTCCTGTCGGAAGTGTTCCAGACTTAGTGCCATCAGCCGTGCAATATCTGGTGCTGTTTTTACGCTCTCGGACTGGTTGTGTAGGGCCTGTATGTGAATTGCGGAGAGAGCGGTAGTGGCATATAACAAGGATGGAGTCTGTAGAGCCATGGGCACGAGCATGCGGCAGATATCTTGCTGCATGCCGGGGTGGCAGGCGGTGATCTGGGAGGCATCGTTGATGAAATGGTGTAGCAGGGCCTTTTGATCGTTGGAGAGCGACGAGAAGGGATCGACAGGCTGCGTTAAGATCAGGTCAGAACTGGACTGAGTCTGAGCGAGGGCCTGAGCCTGAGCCTGAGCCGCCTTGGACTTGGACTTGGTGGTGTAGATGAATTCGCCGGGTGAGTATTCTGATGGTGTCAGCGCAAGTCTGCAAGTCTCCTGGAACAATCCAGAGTGTCATACCCAGTCTCTGCATGTTCGAGCCCACGCAGGCCCCGAATCGCGATCGCGAAAACGCCCGCCCACCCCACTGCAGCTGCATCGCATATTTGCACTCCACGTTCGCGGTCTGGCAGCGCCCGCACGTCGGTCTCTGCTCGTCACATTTTTGGCGCCGCGCTTTACATCTTGTGCAGCCGGTAAAGGATCTCGACATGGGTGCTGGATGTGTTGGGCGTGGAGAGGTGAGTGTCCCGCAGAAATTATTCTCTGCGGGGAAAATCCACGATCTCCGACTTCCCGCGTGGCGAATGACTTGGCCGGGGTGCCGGGGAATGAGTTGGGATCGAGGGACTTTATCGACTGGCAGGAAAAAGGGGGGTTCGCAATGATTTTGAGTTTAAATCTGTTTTCCCCTTGTAACTATGGATATCAAGAGTTTTTGGATTGAGGACGCCGTAGGTTGCCTCGTTAGCGGCTCCTCTCTATGGATCCACCGATCGGCGGGTTTTATCAGTGCCGAATTCGACCCCAGTTGATGCTGTGTACTTGGTTTGTAGAGTCTCTAGATTATTCTGCTGATGCAACTGCCCCAAGAGAATACACAGATTCGCGTTATGGCAGAAATACACAAGTGCCAACGGAAGTATATGTTCATCCCGTAGGGAACCCTCAAAAATTCAAAAGCATGGAAACCCTCATTGGTCGAAGGTATATCGGAGCCACTCGCCCACGGCTCTCAAACTCTCCCATCGCACCGTCTCGTCCTTGTCAGCCATCAGCTCCATCACTCGCGTCTTCAGGCCGATCCGCTCTAGTTGCGTGCGCCGTTCTGGGAGTTCCTTCACGAGGTGCCCCACGTCGTTACAGGCAATGGCCAGAACCTGCTTGTCGTTGTCCCAGCTCTTCGACAAGATTTCTGCAAGCTTCTTGGGTAGCGCGCCGTTGGACTCATCCAAGATCCGGCGAGCATTGTCCTTCCAGAAGGTCGGGTTCTTGTGAGGGGGCGACCAGCGCAAATGGCCAGACTGGACCTCCGCGGCGTACTCGTCGAATGTTGTCTGGGTCTTGGTGTACTCTTCCAGCATGCTAGACAGGGCGTTCAGGTCTTCAAGAAGGTCGGGGTCGGTCAGGTGGCGACCAGCCAAGTTGGTCAAAAGTGCGGGCAGACGGACAAACACTGCCACGGGAAGCAAGGTTGTCCGGTTACTCGAAAAGAGGTTGTACAGGGTTGAGAGGAGCAGACGAGTGGTCTTCTCCTTCGGCGAGAGGCGGAGGAGCTGGGTGTAGAGTTGGATAATCTCATAGTTCCTAGACATGGTCAGCGGCGGGTGTTGGTGTTGACTAGGTGCATACAACTCACTCTTGCAGCTCTTCACCAACGAGTGCACTCTCAAATGTTAGCTGCCACACTACAAGAAGCACCCGGTAGAGCAGCTGAAGGCCAACGCCGCCGGCAAGCCCAGGCTCACTGCCACGTGTGCTGCTTCCTGATGTGCCACCATTGTCTTTAACTCCCGCGGCAGCACGGAGAGTATCGATCAAAGGGTCCACAGTTTCCTTGCGGTGGTTCCAGAAGATCTCGCGAGAGCGTGTCTTCCTGAGGAGCTCCGAGAATCCCTGAACTCCAATATCCTGAAGTCCACTGTCATGGTTCTTGGTCAGGGTGGAGAGGTACGTATACAGCTGTGGGAGGGCTTCATCGTCGCGAGGGGCGGGTTTGGAGGAGTAGACGAGACTGTGCGACACAAGTAGAGTGAGGAAAGTGGATGTGAGCAGCGGAATGGGGTCTTCGGCGTTCGTGGAGTGGTGCAGGAACGGCAGGAACGGCTTGTACGGTTCAGGGTGCGAAATGAGGGAATCGGCGAGAGAAGGAACATCTAGAAACGTTTGTTAATGACTGCAGAGCATAATGCGCTATGCAGGCAGCGAGACGCACCCTGAATCAAGTCCGATGCAAGTACCAGGATGTATTGCACGATATCGGTCCTCCGAGAGGCCGACTCCAAGACACTCTTTCCGTGCGAGCCACCAGCCAGCAGGCTTGTGTATCCCGGAAGGTCTGCTTCTATTGTCTGAATACGCTGCTCCTTGCGCACCTTGTCCACGGCCTTGATCTTCTTGAGGTGGTCATCGGTGATGTTGCCCGCGCGGACAGCGCCCTCCCACGGAATTGGCCGAGCGCGGATGTTGTTCTGCAGCGAGCTGAGGTAGGTTGGCGGCTCCAACGACATGGTGATCGGACAAGATCCCGGGCCAGAGAAACAGGATCCGTTGGAAGGTGGGAGGTCGAGAAGGGAGGAGGAGCCTATGAGCTTGGGGGATGACGGAAGCACCCGCCAAGCCCGGCGTTGGTTCCCTACGCAAGCAGTTTCATCTAAAGCCTCCGTCCTCGTCATTTCTCCCCTCTTCTCTTGTACGCTCTGTCGTGTCCTACGGGTATTTCCCTCACTGTGGTCTTCTCTCCTACGCTCCTTCAAGCCTTTTTTTTGTGCGACGTCCGTTTTGCTACGTGGTTGTTGCCTTCAAATACAACGTGAACGTCCAGTCCTACTGTCCTACAGTCCTTCGTTCCCGGTCTCTTTTCTGTCGCTCTCTCTTGTCTGGTGCGAAGTGAGCATCCATTAACTCAATCACACATTCTTCGAGTCGAACACAACCCAAGTCTTGTCCGAGCGCGGCCCCCACCGATCCCATGCAAACTTAACACCGGGCATTTGCTGCCTAGTCTCCGAGTCGCACTTTCAATCCAGCACATTCGTCACCATGGCGCAAAATTCGCAGGCGCAAAAGCCAAAATGGGGCATGGGCAACTTTTTCCAGCAAGCAGTGGCGGGTGTCGAATCGCGTCTAGACAATATTCTGTTGGATGAGGAGGAAAGACAGAAGGCGGCGAACGCGAAGCCTGGAGAGGCTGCGAGTACCGGAGCACCAATAACCAGGTCTCCTGCCGGCTGTATGCAAACTGTATCGAACAATTGCCGCCTTGGAAACTACTAACGCTATTTCTAGCAATTTCTCGCAGCGCATCAACGGCACGCAGAAATGACCGTCTCCAAGAACGCCTGGCGCGGGCCATGGTCAAACAGAACGCTTCGAATCGGAAATCGGAATCTTCGCCAAGTCGTGTTTCTTCCCCCGCGGCCAGCCCGCGACCAAGTAGTGATGCACGATCCAGCATGGATATCGATTCCAATATTGCATCCTCTACGCCCGTTACCGACGCCATTAAGTCTCCCCCGCTGCAAGAAGAAGACACTGCAACGGAGGCTACAGCACCAAGAACAAGCCAAGAATCTGATGTTTCCGCCAGGCAATCAGTTGATATAAGTGCCACAGAATCTATACCCAAGGCGTCCAGTGAAGTGAGTACGCGGTTTGTGGAGCCAGAGAATTCTAGCCAGGATCCCGCATATTTCCAACCAAATGAGGTGCACAGTGCTCGTACATCAGTTGAAAGCCCGCGGCCAAGTGTCGATGTACCTTCAGAGGCTCCAGAAGATGATGACAACGCGGCGGACTCTCAGCGGCAGGAGGAAATCCATGGATATATTGAACGGATCGATGCACTTCAGTCAAAGCTCAAGTATCTTGCCAAGGAGGCAGCTGAATCAGCCAAGAACGCCGCAGCTTCTGCTTCTCCGGGCAGTGCCAAAAAGCAACTGCTAGAAAAAGATGAGAAGATTGCACTGCTTCTTGAAGAGGGCCAGAAGCTGTCCAAGTCAGAGATGGACCATCGTACCGCTCTCAAGAAGCTTCGACAGCAACTTACCGAGAATATCAAGGCTCAGAATGAAATGAAGAAAAAGACCGAGAAGTTGGAAAGAGATCTACACAGCTCCGAGGCTAGAGCAAAACGAGCTGAAGCCGCAGAAAAACGAGCTAACGAATCCTTGTCTTCCCAGACAAAAGTGGCCAAGGACCTTGAGGCTGTGACGAACGAGCGCAACGCGCTCACTCAAACGGTGCAGGAAATGAAGGGTCAACTGAGCCGGGCTGTTGCACGTGCCGAAGCCGCCGAGTCCAAGGCTACGTCTGATGCATTGGAAAGGGAGAGAAGCAGAGCCAACGACTTGGAAGAAGAGCTTTCCACTCTCAAGATTGAGCGTGACATCAGCCAAGACAAGTCGAAGAAAGAGGTCAGCGAGTTGAAGGAGAAGATTGACCAGGAGAAAGAAAGGGCGCGGATGCTCGAAGCCGAACTGAAGGGTGAGCAGTCTGTTCTGGAAAGCAAGATGGAGAGCCTTCGTTCTCGTGCAGAAGAAGCTTCATCTGGAGCAACAGGGGAGACCCAGGCCAAACTTCTGCGGCAGATCGAGACCCTTCAGACCCAGTATTCTGTTGCCAGCGAGAACTGGCACGCCTTGGAGGGTTCTCTCCTTGCCCGCTTGGCCAACGTGGAGAAGGAACGAGATGATGTGAGCCGTAAAGAAGCTGATTTGCGCAAGAAGATTCGAGAGCTGGTGAGATTTTTGCAGCAACGCCTCCATTCGTGGAAGTCTTGACTAACACAGTTTCTATAGAACCTCAAAACCAAGAAATTGGAAGAAGATGTCGAGAATGCCAAAGAATCCGAGCGGGATATTGAGAGCAAACTCGAAGAGCGCATGCAAGAGCTGCAGAAGATGCAGCAGAAGGTCGACAAAGCAACCGACGACCTCACTGCGGCTCAAAAGGACGCGGTTGAGCAGAAGAAAATTGCCGACGCAACTTGGGCGCAAAAGCTGGAGGAAGAGCGGTCCAAATGGCGCGACCAGGTCAACAGCTTGCAACAACCCCGAGGCGTGTCACCCGTTCCGTCTACTCGCCGGTCGAGCAATCTCGACGCTATCCCATCTGGTCTCTTGGACTATCGTCCGAGCAGCCGTCGCTCATCCACCTTGCCCTCCGCTTCGCCTGATATTGGCACGCCGCCGCGCCAAAACTCCTACCCAGCCTCGATCAACCCGGGAACACTTTCTCCTCCCCCACTCAACACTGCAGCTCCATCAATGATTCTGGAAGCCCCTTCCATTACCTTTGAGCCTGATGATTTCGAACCTGGCACTCCCGCCACTCCATCCGCATACGGTGGCACCCAGGCTGCCGGATCTCGTGGTATCAACGACATCATCTCCGAGTCGACTGTCGGCGCAGGCCCGTCCGTGCAGCTAGTGGAGCGAATGAGTGCTACAGTCCGCCGATTGGAGAGTGAGCGCGCCGGGTCCAAGGATGAACTTGCACGCGTCACAAGCCAGCGCGATGAAGCTAGGCAACAGGTCGTTGACCTCATGCGCGAGCTCGAGGAAAAGAAAGCGTCTGATTCTCGTGTGCAGGAGCTTGAGGCTAGACTTACTGATATCGACCAGCGGTATCAAACAACTCTTGAGATGCTTGGTGAAAAGAGTGAACAAGTCGAGGAACTGCAGGCCGACATTGCTGATCTGAAGAAGATCTACCGCGAGCTGGTTGATAGCACGATGAAATAAGGTGGTGACGTAGTGCGTTGCTGTTCTAACTCTCAACGATCGGGAACTCTTTTAGATATTTGAAAGTTCGAACACCTGAACTTGTACATAGATAATTCATTTGCATAGGTAAATCAATTGCACTGGTTTTTTCATGGCTATACAGTCGTTCTCGGAAATCGCCTTAACCAATACACACACAGTAACTCTTTTCTGGCCCCACCGTCAAGGTCTTAGCGCAGATCATTTATTGAGCGGCTCACATTAAATTGAGGGCGTAGTACATAACGACAGGATTATTCATCGAGTCCCCCGTTCACTCTTTGCCTTTGTATGTTAAACGGGGAGTACTCGGAATAATAGCGTCGTAACACGCTAATGACGACTCCCGCGATCTGACCACGCTTCAACAGCGAGATCCGGTGAGAAAACACATCAATGCACCTCATACCAGTATCCGTCAATCCGACACGGTATCTAAGAGGATTATATACGGAATTCTGATGAAATTGGCTTCGTGATGGGCCTTGTACCTCTCATCTTCTACAACCACTAGATGTGGGTGTTTTTGGGCTGCTTAAACGCGCGTACGGAAAACTTGAGAGGATGATGACAACCGGCAACAACCATATTGATAAAGAAGACTTCCTACACCTATAGTTATCTGCACGTAAGAGGGGTTTTATCTATGAGAATATACTCAGGTGTATCGCAGGAGCAGGCCTAAAACTAGTCAATTAAGACCGACTTCTTGAAAAGATCACTTTTCAACTTTGCACATCAGCACCCCCGCTTATTAAAGTCGAAAGGTGAATCTCCTCTGCTTTTCAAACGCCTCAGAATCCCCATCAGCTTGAACGTAAAGTTTTCAGGGTATAGAGAAGAGTTCGAAAGAATAGGATCATTTCTAGCGGTCCAGTGTCTCATCTTCAACACCTTGAAAAGACTGCGCAGTTGGCAGTAACTGCAATCGTCCTTCTTCGGCGAGAAATCAAGACTATACGGGCTGAAAACCAGCCGGAAACAAGACAGAAAACAAGAAAGTGTGCTTGCCTTGGCAATAATATAGTTTTATTGTAGAAGAAGGTCAAAATTGTGTTCAGCAGCTCGATACGCAGCAAAATAAACAAGTCGACAAACCCACACCAAGGCCTCGCCAGCGAGCTCCACAACGCCGTAGTGGTTGTTGGACTATTGGGCATAGTATAAGAAGCTGTCCTGGTAAATAGCTAATCTTTGTCTTTTTTACTGTCTAGTTTGAATATATTGGTGGGTGAAAGCCTTAAAAGAATTACCATGGGCGTGTCAAAATCCGTCTCTCAGTGGTATCCGTCACTCGGGGGTAGATTACGTTACAAAGTCAGCGCTACCTAAATGTTCCACTTTTGTTTTGAAATTTCTCGTTTTATTGTGGAGACTAACTATACCGAAGGTCCAGTGCGTTTGGTTGTTTGGGGGCCAAACCCCTGGAGGACTAATATAACAATTTTGGCCCCATTTTGACCAAAACTGGTTAGCTTCCACTGTCATTACTTGCGGGGGCAAGCATTCGGATTCATTTTGAAATCGTGGTCTTTCTTTGATGCTTCAAGTGCTAATAAACGAACCAACGGCCATTCATCTGCAATTATTAAAACGATCGTCCCTCACAAACTCACAGTTGAGCGAGCCGGGATCGTCGCAAGATGATCGACACCCTTAGCACGGCACTACCGATCGATTCATGATTTTTGGCCCAGTATAATTTAAGAGCTTAGCGCTCTGAACCCGAGGCAGTCCCACATCACGATTGCTTCTCCTATTCCCGCAAGCGTCTCAAACTTTTTATCTTCAACAACCATCATGACAACTACCACTCCCTTAGCCCTTACCACTACTTTCTCACCACCAGCCGCGTGTACCACCGACACGTGGTACATTGAGTATGTACAAGGCACATACTACTACACCACTTCAATTGCAAACAGCCTCGAGGGCTGGTATTTAAGCCAGGGGCCCACGGATTGGAGCAGCTGTTTTCCCTCCGGATATGAAGCGACAACCGGCTTTTACTACTCGCCAGGTGTGTGTCCATCGGGCTATTCCATAGCCAGCTCGACGGTTCTTAGTATTGGAGCCAGTTCTGAGACCCGGGCGACCTGTTGTCCATCGTGAGTTCAATACATATAGCGATGTATGTCTTTTGAAAGTCTGCTTTTGTTGACTATTGTCGGAATCACTAGGAGTTTTACCGCCCAAACTGATGATGATATGGTGTGGTACTCGACCAACCGATGCTTTTCGGCTAATACCGATATGGACTACGTATGGACATTCACCAAAGGGGGAACGATAAGTAGCAAAACCACCTCTGGTGGACTGAATGCCAAGGCGGTTTTTGTTCGATGGCAAGAAACCGACTTTCAGACGCCAACCACGACCCCCGCAGACTCGACCACGACCAGCACTGGGTCAATCGCGAGAAACACAGGATTGAGCTCAGGACCATCGGCTACGGCATCAACCGCGGCCACAGCATCAACTGCGGCCACAGATCAGAGTAGCGATTCATCGCAAGGGCGGTCTTCAAAGGCATGGATTGCTGGACCCGTCATCGGAGTTGTGGTCGCGTGCGCCTTGATCGCGCTCGCCGCCACATGGTACAATCGACGCCGATGGCGTCAACAGAGCTCTACGGGAGTCTGTTCTTCGCCAAAACCCCGGAATCATATATCAGAACTTGTGGGCAACGAACCCAAAGTGTTTGAAGCCCCATCCGGAGCTCTTTACCCTGCTAGGGGGCCAGCGGAACTTCCTGCTATAAATCATGAATAATGGCGTTTTTCTCTTTGTTTTGTCGAGGGCCCATTTGCTTCAAATCTCGAAGAGGAAGTGGGAAAGTCCATGGAGGTGTTTTGTGACTGGTATCAAGTTTGCCTTGAAGCCCTCTGGGAGTGAAGTTTGCTTGGACGTGTAACCTAAATAATCGGACCCGGCGCACTGCAGTAATTAAGGATGTAGCGTATCTTACTTGAAATTATATATAATTTGAAAGGTTGCAAGAGTCCCTTAGCTGGTAACAGCCTCTTCTCGATTTATACATTTGGGTGAGTCATACTTCATTGTATACTCCCTGGGAGTATATGCATCCTGGAGCCATGGTCACGCAGTAGCTTGTTTCTTGCCGTAAAGTAAAACTGGAAAAATAAAAGTGGAGACACTTTGGGGGAAGTTTCCTGAGTAATTTAACTTCTTGAGGCCCTTCAAGGCTGTAAAGCCCACTTGTGATGAGATCATGAGAAGGATTCCGTAGCCATGCCAGCAATTTGGCGATTTATGTACCTTCGAATACACTGGACTTTTATGCTACTCATGTGCCATAGCCGCTGATACAAGTCAACCTCGTCCATCTCCGAGGGCGAACCTTGAAATGACGATAGTCGGGCTGCATGCCGTCGAAGCAGGCCAAGTGGGGCCAGGGTCGTAGCGCGTACTTTGGCAATCGATCGGCGTCGGGTCAAGAATCCACGATTACAAATGTTTGGCATCCCTCCGATAATGTTGAGCGGAATCAAGTATAGTTCTCATCCCCACTGGATGGAGTTGATCCGGGCAACGGAATAATGCACACCATGGCTCTTGATATGACACTCAAAACTCCCCTCGCTCACCTTTGGGAGTCTCTATTTCATAGTACTTAGGCAAGCGGAAGGCTGGTACTCACCGCCCTATACCATAAAAAAACCACTACCCTGGCGCAAGATAATTGGGCTCCACGTCATGATCAGGGGTTCGAAGTATTTGGCCTCTTGGACTTATTAATAATTAAGAATCCCTTCATATTCGGAAAAGATTGTTATCCAACTGCATGAGAGTCTCAAACAAAAAAAAGAAAAAAGTTATTGTAAAACGTTGGTGAAACCTTTGCCGTCCCGCATGCGGACGTGGGTCGGGCCTAAACTGCTAATTCGATGACGTCGTCACACCTATGCGCCCCGAGGCTTTTCCACCCGACTGAGGCTTAATTATCGAGCCAAGGCGGACTTTTACGCTCTCTAAAAAGTCTGGCTTATCAACACCCAAGAATTCCGTCAATCCAGAAGCCCTCAGGGGAAAACACACCCGGCCCTTCGTTCATCCAGGGCTTTGTTCAGGGGCTGACCTCATCTCGCAACACTGCTGTGACGCTGGCCGAGCGCCTGAGGCCCATCGGCCGGCCTGCCGATTCTCTCTTCCCTCCACCTCAGCCTGCTCTTTCGCATGCAAGCCTCTTCCTAGTCGCTCCGCAGTTTCAAGGTCGACTGCGCGCGATCGTATGCCGCCTAGCGCCCGTCGAATTCGACCGCGGCTTATGACATTGTTCCAGTCGTTACAAGACGCCATTATGGCCATCATCAAGACTCTTCGGACGGGGCCCTGGGGCCACCACAACTACCAGCTCCTTGAGGGAGCTCGAGAGAAATCATACTACTACTATAGCCTCACGACGAAGAGGACTCGGACCATCGCTTGTTGGGTAGCAGCGGTGATTTTCTTCCTCTGGTGTTTCCCGCCATTCCCGGCAACCTTCGACCGCGTTGCCAATGAGCGTTTGTGCGATCATCCCATCTCCATACTCGTGTCCGATGCCTCGCAAGCATTCAATGAAACCTTGACGCGCCAGTCCAAGTCATTGGTCGAGGCAGTCACGGAATACCGTCGACGGTATAACATGCCACCGCCTCCCCACTTCGATAAATGGTACGAGTTTGCGAAGCAGCGGAACACGGTGTTGATTGATGAATACGACACGATATACCATTCTTTGTTGCCTTTCTGGGGGCTTTCGCCGAGTACTATCCGTGCGCGCGTCAGGGAGGACCTGGGCTTCGATAACGTGGTAATGGGCATATCTGTTCGTAATGGGGAGCCTATTCACCTAGGCAATGGTCAGGGAAATTTCCAACGGGACGCCGCAATGAAGCAATTTAGCCAATTTGCTCAATGGCTGCCGGATATGGATATCGAGTTCAACGTTCACGATGAGCCGCGGGTCGTGGTTCCTCACGAGAGGTTACACAGACTGGTGACGAAAGGCCGTGCAGCTCAGGATAGCCTAAACGGCAACTCATCACTGGTGAATCAATTTTCCGACAATCATGTCCCTACGCAACCCATCCCAGCGATCTCCTCAACCAGGTTTATCAATCTCGAACTACAACAAACCTGGTCTTACTGCCGATTATCTTGCCCACCCGACAGCCCGGCTATGGACCTCGATGGAAATGCGCCAGACAATACCACTGCTTTCGCCATCGAGCCTTTAGGATTCGTGTTCAACCAATCCGCCTCTAGCGATATTTGCAACAGTCCCTCGCTACAGCATAGCATTGGGATTTTCCAGCGGCCCCATGCCTTCAAACTCACGGACGAGCTGGTTCCTATGTTCTCAATGTCACATCCGTCTTTGTTCCAAGATATCCCTTATCCCTCACCATGGTACTACGAGGATGTCGGAAAATATCTACCAGATCCCGCTATCCCATGGGAGTCAAGGAAAGGACAACTTTACTGGCGAGGAAGCACCACCGGAGGAGAAAGTCGTGGTGGGTCCTGGCGCAAGCTACAGCGACAGCGAGTGATTGGATCGCTGGAAGACGAGTCGGGACATCGAGTCTTGGAACGCAAGGAACAGTCCACTTGCAGTACCGGGGGTGAGGAAGCCTGGAAAGTTCGCAAGGCAAATCAAACAGAGCTCAACGAATACTTCAACGCCCATTTTGTTGATATTCTCGGTTGCGCTGAGGAGGACTGCTCTGAAGAGGAGAAATTCTTTAATGTCGTTGAGCCAGAGGATCAAACTGAGGCGTGGAACTATCGCTACTTATTGGATATGGATGGCCACGCTTACAGCGGGCGATTCTACGCTTTCATGCGTAGCAAGAGCGTCCCGTTCAAGCTGACCTTTTACCGCGAATGGCACGATAACGTGCTCGTCCCATGGGTCCACTACGTGCCGCTCAACCAGAACGTTAACGAAGTCCCTGAGATCATGCGCTTCTTCGAGCAGGATCCTGTCGGGCAGGAGATTGCTCGAACCATTGGAGAGGAAGGGCAGTCGTGGGCTGCTAAGACACTCCGGAATGATGACATGGATGTCTATATGTTCCGGCTCATGTTAGAGTATGTTCTCCCCTTCGAGGGTGTCTAGTGATTTGTTTTTTTCTTTTTTTTTTCTTTTTTAATGCTGACTATGCTATCTCAGATACGCCCGTGTGCAAGACGACCGACGAGAGAACTTGGGTTTCATTTCCCCAGGTCCATTGGCTGAAAGCCTTGCCCAGGAGTCCTACTAATTGGATATTTAACTATATAAATACTGCACTTCTTTGTTCGCCATATCTCATTGAATATACGTGCAATGTGCGAATGAATTTTCTCAGGCCCAAGAAAACCCCTACTGGAACACTCATATTACGCCTAGTGAACCTGTATCTATAATACTGGATCGTGACCTACAGAACTCCATAATAATACAACTGCCATACACATGCTACAAACCCGCGACTCAAATGAGTACTTTGTACCCATATAGCTTGATAGGCCACCTAGAAGCGGGGTGCTTTGGCGACTCAGCCGTGCGTTCGAGACTCGAACTGGATCCAATTGGCAATGAATACGTCAGATAAGAGAAGCCTTACAATTTTTATAGGACTTCATCGCTAATGCCGTCCTGTTCTTCCAGAACATTTATGGTGCCTAAAGGAAATTATGCATGATTGATTCCTTAAGCTTCTCGCCTTCGGGAGAAATCAAGGTGCCTGTGATGAAAGAGGCTACTTCATCCGCCAAAGAATCTTCAACAGGCCCAGATTGTTCTAGATGAAATAGATCCACCCAAGGGCAGCAACTACAGTAGCTCCGAAAGAGTCTACGTGATCCTGGAGGAGTGGCAGACGGTCACCACCTCTGGTGGTTTGGAGCAACGAACAACCCATCAAGCGTGAGACAAGACCTCTAACAATCTCAGGTCATCCGTGCATTTCGCTAAATAATCTAGCATGAAGACCCGATTATGATTCCTCTAAGTTCCCCAACATCGCCCTGGTCCTTCCATTGACGCCACAACCTCGGTAAATATAATCATGATCATCATGAAGTATGTACAATATGAAAAGGGTTCTATAATCACAACCCACTCAACCATTAGTCGCACAGATCATGCTTCGACCCCAATAGCCTCTTTGGCTTTCCAATATCCTTGCATCTCTCCTACACACCTAAGCGCATATTTCTCCCCGGGGCCGAAATTTCGCTCCCAAAACTTGGAATGAATGATGGCCATATGACCATGGAGGTCATTTTGGTTCGGCCAGTTAAGATACCATGAGTAGTGCAGCCTGGTCCATGGCATAGGCCCATCTAATCGGTGGATATAATTAAGAAGATCTTGCTCAGGCCATCCATGCCCAAACAAGTCAGGGTGGGTGAGAATCGCAAGATAGTAATCGTATATTTCTTTTGACGGCGAAAATAACATGCAGCCGCTGTTGAAATATGGTTTCTCGCGATTGGCGTCCAAATATGGATATTCATGGTTCCTATCGAAGGAT
This sequence comes from Penicillium sp. S103-07, assembly GCA_037042055.1. NCBI lineage: Eukaryota > Fungi > Ascomycota > Eurotiomycetes > Eurotiales > Aspergillaceae > Penicillium > Penicillium sp. S103-07. The sequence goes on along the minus strand of JAXQJQ010000010.1, from coordinate 121,504 downwards.
TCTGGTGTAGCGGCAAATGTAAAGTTTCGAGGGAGGGGAGAGATTTCTTTCTCGGCGTCGGTTCGAGTTGCATTCGGGTCAACCGTGTTCAAACGAGTACTCTCGTCGTCAAAGATTCCATCAAGAGGCCGCGTGATGACCATATCGGTATCCATCAAGAAGACTTTCTCGTACGGCATGAGCTCATAATCAAACACACGTAGTTTTGTAAGAACTTGAGCGTAGCGAGGTTCGCCGATCGCGAAGGCGTGTTCCACTTCTTTTATCTCGATCACAGTCGCCCCGTCCGCTTTGAGCCGCATTCGCTTGCTTTCCCGAACATCCTTTGTCACTAGAATCACTACCGGAATTGGCTTTTTAAGCTTGGTTGTAGGTGAGTGGAGGAGTTGATAAACAAGCGTTCGTGCGCCCACATAGTACCAATCGGCCTGGTCGCCGTCATCGTCCCCCGCATGGTAGTCTGCACCGAGGAATACAGCTATGGCATGGGGGCTTCGAGGAAGTGGGCTGTTATAAGGAGTTGCGATCGGAGGTAAAGTTGTAGTGGCGCTCGGCGAATCAATCAAAATGTTAGAATTGCTCGGCGGATCGATTGAAATATTGGAATGCGCGTGATGATAGATGATCACGGTGGAGGAAGGTGACCGGTAAATATTATTCAGCACAGTCAGAAAATAGACACTGAAGCTAGCGGCCAGCAGGAGAAGAAATAATTTCCTTTGCTGTGTCCGACTGAAGAATTCCATGGCATGCTCCATCCTGACTCTGGGATGAGAAGACCGCCGGGGCGTCGGTCGTGGGTGGCCATTGCTTTGTATTTTTCGTCCTTTTAAATTTCAGCCATCTGAGCTAAGGGAGCACGATCTCGCGCCAAGTGGGTGGAATCGGCCCCATCCGTCGCGGCGATGCTGATCTCAAGAATCATAAACACGGTGGTCAACCCAGACCTTCTATCCGCCAAGACCTCCCCCTTTCCGATGCACTAGTAAATAGACCTCAGTCTTAAACAAAAAAAAAAAAAAAAAAAAAAAAAAAAAAAAAAAACCGGAAAAAATATAAAAATAAAAATAAACAGAAAAATTTGGTTGAAAAGTGGCCCGGGGTGGNTTAAAAAAAAAAAAAAAAAAAAAAAAAAAAAAAAAAAAAAAAAAAAAAAAAAAAAAAAAAAAAAAAAAAAAAAAAAAGCCGGAAATTCTTGAAAAAGAGACATAAGAAGACAAAGTAGGTTGCAAACTGTCCCGGTGAGAGGGTGGGTGAGTTCCATCTGCCTTACGGTGTCAAAATTTGGCCCACCACCATTTTCTGCGAGTCAAAAGTAGCGTTTTCAAGCCTCCCAACCGTCCTCCGTACGGTGGGTAATGAGGTGGGGACGTTGGGGGCCAGGACCCGTAGGGGGCCGAAGTCTGCCGTCACGTTCCTAAAATACCCCTGACCCGTGGACTCTCTGTGATGTAATTACGATACGTTTTGTGGCATTTTGAGACCAGTATGTGTGCCAGATTCCGGCATTTCAATCCCCTCTCTTAGCTCGGTTGATAATGCAAAGCGTATCTTCATCCCAAACGAGATAGTCGGGAAGGAAATGACGATAGTCGGGCCGGTGCGATTCGCGTGGGGAGTCGGTGGGTTAAGTAACCACAACCGACATCGATCGACATCGGTTCGAGCTAGGGATCGGGGCAAGATGCTTGACTTCTCCACGTTTTTGAACAGATTTTTCCACTCTAACCTATTTCTTAACCGGGCCGCTAATGCATTTTAACGTGATTTTTCTGCCGCAAGCTACACGGACCTGTAATTTAGAAAACACGCACCTGAAAACTTGTATCTACAGTATGTATGTACATATTAAATTCTACATGCAATTTGGTTCCTCTTCCCTCAAAACAGCCAATTTTGCCTTATGAAAGCCCTGCCGACACGATCTTGTGCCTGGTTTACATAGATAGACTTGGCAAGCTTTGTACACGAACTGGGTTTGAGCTGGCTGCTTCTTCAGAAGTTCTGTATGTAGCCCTGTTTGATAGATTTCCTTTCGAAACCAATAGCATGTCTTCCTAGAAAGCGCCCGAACGACTTGGTGGTCATGGTTGTTGACTATATTGCCGATTGCCGGCACGGTATCGGCGGGCTTCAAATTTGACGATATCACCACTCACGATATCGTCATATCGTATTTTCCTTTACAATCATCTGGAGAGCGAGCGGACTTTCGTCGAACAACAGTGTTATTTGACATTCTATGAAAGCAGAATCGGAATATCGCGATGGCATAGTTTAACCAACCCCGACCCTTGGCAGCTACCATTTATACCCATCGCTAATCAACATCAGTATTCTTATGCTATCCTCTTTCAAATAATATCTCCGGATGTCTAGCACATCCCTCGATGTACTAATCACTCTCTCAGCCACAACTTCAGAAGCAGGAATCGCAATATAGTCCCTGGCTGCTGCTGCTATCCGCGGATACTCGCCCTTGGGCATCTTCTACTATTTACAGAGCCAGTTCTGGCCGGTGGTGTCTGCGATGCTGATCGGAGGCGTGTTGAAGTACTTATCAATATCTGAGAGCGGTGGATGTCGCACCTGCAGCTTCTTTGGTATTCTAGACTCTATATCACTATACTTCAGGGAAGACGACTGTAATGCAGCGGCATTAGGCTCCAGGTTATTAGCTGCGTATATCTAATAGGAATTAGTGCGAAGCGTATCCAGAATCATTGTCCCTGTAAAAGGTACATTGGTCGATGCAATGAGGTCGGAAATGCATCCCAATATGGACTATTTGTTTGCGCAGGGGAATAGAAATAACTTAAAAAAGGATTAGACTGTAAATTGAAGTACTCACCGCTTAGCAGCAGTGAGTACACCACACCCGCAACGAAACTGTAGTACCTTGCCGCGGATGTCATATTTGAAAAGGATGTCATATTTAATACAGTAGCACTCAGTCTTGGTACAACCACTAAAATCTTCCTTAGTCTCAATTCGACGCCTTCAGGCTGATTTAGTCAGGAGCCGACCGTTGACAAAGATGAAACTAACCTATCTCTATAGCTTCAAGAATGGTTTTTGTCCTTCCCTTCCTGGGTCTAGAGTCTTCATGTGACCAATAGGAAGATGCTAATTGGCTACCCTGCTAGGGCAGAGACAGTAGTTTTGGTTGCATAGCTGTTTTATTTTGACTGTTTTTTTTTTTTTTTTTTTTTTTTTTTTTTTTTTCATACAAATGCTATTGACTCTAAAGCTAATGGAGCATCATCCCGGATGAGGACCGCAATGAAATTATCACGCTGAATCGAACTGAACGCGTCGAAACCGCTGCAATATTCGAGCTATCCTTCGATTATTATGCCTCACTGCTCCATGTTCTGCTTTCCGAAGCTCCTGGTATATCTCCTCAGACGATACCTCAGCCCAGTGAAGTTCAATCCATTCAAGGAAGATTTGAACACATTCCACATAAACTATGAGCTCCGGGGTTCGCGTCGCCGCAAATGTCAAAGCAGTATCTCCATTTTCGTCCCGAAGAAAGGGGTCTGCACCCCTTTGCAGTAGGAAGTTCAGTCGATTGCCATAGTAAATAGTGATAGCGTCCCAGATACAGGTGCGCTGGTGTTCATCTCGAGCATTGATATCCACCCCACTTCTTAATAACGTATCAAGTAACATTTCAGTGGGGTTATCGGAGCTTTTGAGGCGGGCGGCATGGCTGATGCACTCCGGAAGCAGATTATCACGAGGGACTGTGAAGCCTCGATTCAAGAAAAAGATAGCAACAGGGACCGTTTCCCATCGAATTGCGTCACGCAGCACAAGTTGTATTTCGTTGTCTTCCACGGCTCCCAGATCAAATCCGTTTTGAAAAATGGTTTCGAGCATCGCCATACCTCCACGACTAGCGGATAACAAGATGGTCGTCTCTTTATCCCCTTGAATCGAGGGTGGAAATTCGAGCGGAAATCCTCGACGGAGTAACGCTTGGGCTAGTGATACACGTCCTGACTTGAGAATATATTCGATCAAATACTCTTCCTCTTCCATAACGTCAGTAGGATTAGCCCCGTAGTCCAGCAGGAGCTCGAAGCATGCATCGTGGTCTAATGCGGAAAATAAAAGCTCGTTAAACCAGCTTGTTTTCTGATAATCCTCCAAATATTTATCAAGTAGGACTTTGGTGACAAGCGAATGTCCATTTTGGATAGCACGTGCTATAGGCTTTCGACCATTTCCAATGATGCCGTACTGGAGTAGTGTCTTCACCACTGAGTCGTACCCTCCCTCAGCAGCCCATTCTAGTGGTCCTTGAGACCCTAGATGGTAACAGAGGACCCCCTCTGACCATGTAGGATCTGGATAGTAACCTTCCTGAAGTAGCTCTTGAACGAGCTCATTTCTACCTAGTGCAGCGGCAATCGTTAGGAGTGTCACTCGGTTGTCGTATCCTATCCGAAGCAAATTGAGATTCATATGATTGGCAATGAGTTTTGTCATAGCCATCTTATTTCTCATCCTTGAGCTCATTGCCGACCAGATAGGGAGCGCTTTGTGAGCTGGAGTGGGATTCACATCTGTGCCGCATGCAAGCAAAAGACGAACAATTTCGATATGACCTTCTTTGGCTGCAATCATAAGGGGCAAGCCCTCACGTTCGGTTTGAACATTAGGATTTGCTCCCTGTTCGAGCAAGAGCTCAGCAGCTTGTATCTGGCCTGAGCTGGCAGCGCAGGCTAATGGCGGATGGCCACTGTTAAGGTCGAAGCCTACCTCCTTTATAAGATACTTCATCATCGCAATATCTCCATTCCCCGCAGCAATTGATAGCAGCCCGCTATGTTTTGGAGAATAAAGGTCGTCCATTCCATACGCAGCCAGAACCCGTGCGACGGCTATACGCCCTTTCCTCACGGCGAACAAAAGCGGGCTCTCACCTTTGCGGCGTAGGGCAGTACAGCGATCTATTTCCTCCTCCTCATCGTGGATAGAAGTGATACCGTTCTTAATAAGAAGTTCAAGTATTTGATCATGTCCACGAATTATAGCTCTCCGCAGCGCTGTCGTGGTGATAGGCTTGTCCACGTATGCCAGGATATCTGCCTTGAGGCATTGTGCAAATGCATCGGCATTGCCTTTCTCCGCAATCCAGCTCAATACTGCATTGCTGCATTTAGGAAGTATTTGCTGGTAGAGGTATGTGTTGACGATACCTTGGAGTCGGCGATTGGCCTCGCCAAACGCCGTCGCATCCCAGCCATATTCCAGAAGTCGGGTGATTTCGAAGAGGAGTTCGTTGGGAAGATCGAGGAGACCCGTGACGGACCTGGCCATGGACATCTCAATGGTGCACTCGATAGGCGTGAGTAGGAGAAAGCATGGGAAAGAAAGATGTTAGGAAAGCCTCGGGTGACCTTTCCGACCGTGCCGTTAGCTAGACGAGCCGCCCCCACGTTAGTATTCAGGGATCTGCAATCAACAGGAGACGAAAGAATCGGGAGCGGTGCAAGACTTTTAAATTTAGTAGCACACCAAGGGGTTCGGACTACGTTATAAGGGCGCAACTAAGAATCTTCTGCCCCCAAGAATCCTTTGGCCCCGGCCCCGGGGGGCTGCAAGTGGGGCAGGCCCCCAAGCCTACGGCGACGATGATCCCACTACTATACTACTACCAGGAGGACTTGCGCCTAATAATTTCACACTTTGGTCCCTATTACGAGGTTCGGAGGGGGCCCATCTCCCATCCCCGTTGCCCAAACATTGTCGCAGTGAGTTCATTTATCGGCGCTAGCTGTGGCCCCATAGGGGGCCTGATATGTAGACGACCGGACCCCGAGTCTGTTATTTTAGAAAAAAGGCTTCCACTATAAACCCAGCCTTTCATCCGAAACTATAGGACTCCTGTCTTATATTTACAAAGCCCTCAATATCGTCATTGGGTTCAAATCACCGTTCCACCGTCTTTATTCAACCATGCGTGTCTCTTGGACTAAGGCTCTATGCCTCGCGTCCTTGCTGGCTAGTTCCGGAAACGCCCTTTACATCGAGAAACCGGCGTAAGACCACCTTGCTAATTCTTCCTTTGACCATTCAATGAAATTCGAGACCTTCAACTGATTCAAAAGCTGCTCAGATCGGAGACAAGAGAATTGAATTCGCTCGTTGCTCGCGATATCCCACAGGATTGGGAGGGGTTTGATCAGAGCAACAAAGGAGACGAACAGAAAATCGAGCGAATCACGCAGGCCTTTAAAGATATGGATACTATGGTATCTCGTGTACTCAACGCACTCAGATCCGACGGCACGAATGATCAGGCCCAGAATTGGGATAAACAGGCAGTGACTATTGCCCTTGGGAATTACTTCAGTCCCGATAAAAAGACTGCCGGCGGTTTTACCCAACGGGAAATCGTCATGGACGTGCTGACGAACATGGTGGAACCTCCTTCTGACGAAACTTCCCATACCGGTTCATTACATTTGTTAGGTATGACGATTGGGAATGGTCTCGATGAAGGAGAATGCTCGGCTAGTCCAAATACCCAGCAGAAGAGAACTATTGCGGCATACACGCAGTCTTCGGAAAATTGCGGTACATCCATCTACTTCTGCGACAATGATAGGGTCAATCCTTTCAATTACCCGGATCTTTCTGGGTTACCAACGGATGCGGCCAAATGTGCAAAGGCCTTCAATCACCGCGTGTCTTATAAAATGGCACCATTGGCTTATATTCTGATTCATGAACTGACGTGAGTGGCTTGTAATTATTTTACTTCGAACGCATTACTAACAGACAGCAGTCACACTATTGAGATTAGCAAGGACCCACTCAAGAAAGCAAAGGTAACGGAGAATCTGGAGGCCACAGATGATCCTGCGTATGGGCCCCAGAATGTGAGAGCACTCAGAGATACACCGGAATTCGGCAAGTACGATGGTACCAAAGATGTCCCGCTGGGGCCAATTGAGAATGCAGACAGCTACGCGTGGTTTGTTGTTGTAAGTGATCCTCGAGGCTAAGTCCAGACATCTTAGCGCTAACTCGTAGCGTTTGTAGGAGGCCTACTTTTCGTTGCTCTGTCACGAGATATTCGGTGCACCTGAGTCAAATCAGATGGCCTCCAACAAGGTCTGCCCAAACGGGCCAGATAAGTGCACCCTCATGTAATGAGAGAGGAGACCACATTGTACTAAATACGGGTTTGTATTGATCAACGGATATTTAGTTTTAAGATTGTGGAGGTATAATTGATTGCGAAAACTACTATACTGATTTGCCACATCCAAACTCCCGAGAAGCAAGACTTAGTATTATTTGCCTAGGTCATATGACAAGACAGCAGTAAACATCATTGGCCTCTAAACCTAGTAATTTATTTTATCAGGGTGAAAACGAATTGCAGGTTGACTTCAATCGCGTTCAATAAACACCATCCCTCTTTGCCTTCACTCCTCTAGTTTGAACTTACAACGTTGTACTCTCCAGTGTATCCTTACTCAAACGGTCATGTCGTCCCCTACATCCCTGCACGTCCCTGTTGTCTTGTCAATCTCCCCAGTCTTGCTAGTCTCAGTAATTCCGGCAAGCTCGCAACCCTCTTGGACTCCCACCGGTAGCAGGTCGACTTGGGGGCCACAGTATCCACAAACTCTTCTTTGTTTAGGACCCTCGGTCTCCCCGGAGACTAATGTGGAAATATAGCTCGGATTTAGATTGATTTAAGATCCTGGCGACCGGGGATGCTCAACATACCAGTGAGCAGACATAAAAACAATATCAAGGAAGCGATTTAAATGTTTCAGACCCGGCCTTCATACTCCTCCGCCATTGATGGGGCCTTCAGGTCCGCTAGAGAGAGTCTTGCAATGCTTTGGCCTTTTCTGGCCCCTGCAACTATAGCCGTCCCCTTTGAACCTAGGACCCTTGCGGCTGTTTCTATTCTCGCTGGCCCCAGGACCCTAGTAGATTACTCATGCGCTATAGCCGCTGAGAAGCTAGCCTCTTCCAGCGTTTCTGAGGGATCAACAGGGCCAACCTCGGAAATAACGATAGTCGGGCTGTCGGGTCGGAGCGGGCTGAGCGGGGGTTGGCAATCGATCGGCATCGACTCGACTAAACAAACCAAACTTCCAAATGTTTGGCCCCGGGGGCCGTTCTTCGGACACGAGAATCCTGCTTCTCTCAGAATCAGTACTTGCCGCTCCTTTTACCGATGCGACATTAGGTGCAGAGCTTGTGAAACAAACCCCTATATGTAGAAATGAAAGGCATGAAATAGAACCCACTTAAATCAAGTGAAACTTACTATCAGGGGATATAAATAGACAGTGCATATCGTGCATATCTAGTACGAGCGCGCTAATATTTAGTATGTTTCATGACTTCCTTTACTTCGTGAAGTCGAGACGGTAGCGCAGTTCCAGATGGCCGCCTCGACTTATCCGTGTAAGACAGGCATAGTCGACCACAATTAACCTTATTCCTACCGGTGCCTACATACACTCCCTCGGGCGATTTCTACAATTTTTATCGCCTCGATAAAACCGGCATTCTTTGAATTTCAACTGCGCACAGCAGCATACGCGAATATAGCAGTGCACACATGTTATATTTTGAATCTGGTGTACAAAAAGGAATAGTTCCTCCTGATAAGTCTCAACGGGAAGATACTACGGCTCCCCAAATATGCGATTTATCTTTTAGGACTCCACTGGGGTCATAGCACAAGGAGACGCACGGGATATTCAATAGGAGACCTTGATACCGTTCTATCGAGTGGTGCCAGTGTATGTAAGGTCAGTTGATCGACCAAGGTTGGACTTTTTGTCGACTGGGAAATATTTGAAGTTAACAATGCCCACCCATTTACATGATGGTGCATGAGGTTGTAGACCACGATGTGAAGACACTCGTCGCCGACGGCCGCTGGTACAGCAATGTTCGAAAACAGGTTCTCTTTTGTACACTCGTGTTTTGTTCCCGATCTGTATAATATACCGTGCTATAGCACGCATTTGTTTACTCTACGAACAACCCTGCTTAAATGTATGGTGAATTGTATTGGACTGGATTTCAGCTCAGATAAGTCATTGTAAAATACTACAATCCTCCCCTTAATATTCAAGGTACAACTCTCAAATGGAGGAGCGCGTTCGGCGATCCAACTTGATTCATACCTACATCCTCCCTTTCTTCCTTCCCCACGCTGCCTTCGTCCATATGGTGTATATTTCTATGGCTATGGCCGTTAGAGAGAAATAGTCGTGGTAGGGCAGTCTGGTTCTCGTTTGTCTTCCTTTAGGTCAGAATGCAATCTTTAAAGCCACTTCTTGGCCTAAAATTGCGAGACTTGGTGCTTCTAATTAGACTCGTAATCAGTCCTTTGGCTAATTACGCCCTTATTGAGCCTCGCATATAACTTCCGTTTGTTGAACCGTACGTTATGGACTGAAAAGCAGAGGGCTAGACAGGTGGAGAGTTTTAAAGCTATAGAGCTATGGAACTAGACTGGAAGTCAGACCTTAACCACGACCATTCCAGCATTATCTACCAAGGTCTTTTTTATAGATAAGGAGAGGGAGAAAATAAGATTCTGACTAATTTTGCGATCGATGGAGTCCCAGGATACTTCTGGGGAGCCTGCGTCCTTGAGTTGCGATTCGCTATATCTTGCACTTTCACTCTCACCATTCTGCCTTTCTCCATTGTGAAAGATAATCTAGTTGTAAGCTATTACTGAATCACATCCATATTGCCCTGGTTCTGGTCAATGTACTTGTGCGCCTGTGACGTAAATGTGAGATGCCTCGATTGGACCGACGCACTGTATTATTCAAAAGCAAGTTCAGGCTCTGTTCGGTCAAAAATTGATGCCGATGATTTGTACCATATCGAATTTATGGTGTCTCGTTCCGCCAATAGACGAGTGAATACTCGGAGAGTAGAGACATTCGATGTCGGGATTCCCAATCAAGCAATTCCTGTCAGTTAGTTAGTACCTAGAAATCAATCTTTGTCGGGAAAGGAGAAGCCTTGGTCGAAAACATAACATCTACGTAAAGTGACGTTCAACTTGCCACAGTAGAAGCTGAAGTATCAAGATCGCGGTGGAATCGCGGGTGAGAGACCAGCCACTCAGATGCTCCCGTTGGCCACGCTCGTGTAAGCGGTCCCTCAGTGACCGTGTTGACAAGAAAGGACATCCGGTAACTATGATTTCAAATATACGACATAGCTGCAGACAAAAATGGCCGTTCATGTCGTTTCCGCATGTCTATTACTGTGATATGGGTGTTCCGTGGCAATGGTACCGTTTCGTCCCAATTCCGTCTCCCCAGGAAAGCTCCAATGACGTAGTACGGCAATATGAGGTGCCATCCTCAATCCTTCTCAGTATACCCCTATTTCTCGCCCGTATACTACCGCAGCAAGTAGTACATAGAAGCCCTACTTCTCGGGCAATGTCGCCTCGGCATGATGAAAGTTGACGATCGGCAATACTTCGGCCCTGACAGTCCCGTATATCCGGTCCCGACAGCCGACATTACATATTGGCGATATTAATTTTTTGACTAAAGCAGCCGGGAAATTGACTCCTGGGGCCTCCATTTGCTGCACGTGCCGTGTTCCGTGACTTCGACGATTTTCGAGATCGTCAACAACGCATAAGTTGTGGGCTGCAAAGTGGATACTGGCCACACCGCTGCAACCGCCTCTCATGTGACCGGCCCCGTTCTGAGTCACTCAAGGGCAACTTAGCCGAGTTGTGGATTGATGGAAAAGTACGGTATAAGGGGCAATTGTTAATTATGGATTCGGTGTTAAAATAAGTGCATTTAGAATACGTGATTATAATGGAATCGGAATTGGCCAGCAAAAAATCTTTTGGTTTGTGGATTAAAATCGAGTATGTAGCTATGTACAAAACACATTCTTCTATGTCGTAAAGTCATCGTGGCGTCATTATTCATTATATCGGGCGGGAGAGAGCGAGAGGTTGGTTGTAATGTCGGAAAGTCGGAGAAGAAGAGTAGAAGAGTGGCAACAGGAGTGAAGGAGGCGAGATAGGTGGCGCGGTAGAGGTTGAGAGCCAGTTTAAACGGCAATGGGAGTAACGGAGACGCAGCAGAAGTTCTTGGAATCCATGTCAAGGATTTCCGTCTCGGTGACTTGAGGCTTGATTTCCTTCTCCGAGGGTATCTCGGTGACAGGAACATTGACGACCTTTGGTGCTTCCTCTTGCTTCTCGTCTTCGGCCTCGTCTTCTTCATCGGTCTCTTCAAACTCGAATGAGCTGATACGAGACTTCATATCATTCTCGGTCCATAGTACTGAGCCGCAGTGTAGGCGGAAGTGTGCCACGCAGCGGCGGAGGCTCGGGTCGGGAGCGGTAGCTTCACGCGCCAACTTCTCTTTCGATATGACGGTGAGCTTGTATGGAAGTGCGTTGCGGTTCGCCATTGGGGGCCAGCGTTTGTTGGCGTTCTTTTGGAAAGGTACGGAATGTGATGGCTTCGGCGACTTGGGAGTGACAATGCTTACAGCAGTTGTCATAACGATGCGTCCGTGTGGCGGACGTATAGTATCGGGTAGTTTTTATAGTCGATATTTGGTCAGAGTAGAATTGGTCCAAATCTCTGAGGAGACCAAAAAATTTAAATAGGTGTTGGTGGAAACAATGGAGACTCGAAGGGAAGAGCAGAGCCAAAAAAAAAAAAGGGCAAGGGTGGGACTGGAATCTTATACGACTGATCTGCAGCATATGGGGAACTCGGGCCCTGTACCTAAAAGTCTTCCAGGTCAGCTGGACAGGTGCGCCAACGCCGACAGCACCGAATCTAGACCTACCGGTTCGGTCCAGCCCTGCCTTGGTCCCTTTCCCCGTCCTTAGCTCGCCAACTCACCCTGTCGCTTTTTCCTTGATTTACTTGAATCCAGATTTGTGGCTTGAACCTATTCTTTCCAACTTCTCGCTAAGAATTTCCTCCCCCCATCAGAGATTGAGATTTTCGTTACTTGACTCATAGGCGTAGAATGTGTGGGACGGCGGGTATTCGGAATCCCTCATGCGGTGGCCACAGTGAACTAAGTGGAGATGCCGAGTTCGTCTGTTGGTGCTTCGAATTTTTTTCTGTGGAGACCTTGCTCCATAGCTTATCTTGCTTACACACAACCGTCTCTCGGGGTAACTCACGATCTCCACGGATTACCGGTTACGGAAGTCCGAAGCCCCTCAACTTCGTGCCGAGTCTCGCATGCGGCATTGAAACCGCCGACCACGGCCAGCGCTAGGGGTTGACGATGTGAAACTGCTTCTTCCAGACTGTCATCGCTATAGTTCCATCCTCAATAAAACTCTGCAAACCCTTGTTGATTTCCATTAACGTACCGTGGTTTCTTCCCGGTGCGGTGACTCAGCAGCCCTAACTGGACCCGTGGAGCATTCCAAAGGGTTCTCGAGGAACATCACCTACTCCTTTGAGATCTCCCGTACGTACATCGAAGTTCCACTTCACTACTGCGCCCCGAAGAACTTTCTCCGGGCTTCTGTCCCATGGCACAGCTATATGCCCACACGCCCCGGCGGCCCATATTATTTCGGAGCAAATATCTTCCCCTTTCGCCACCGGCTTTTTGTCACCCAATGTGTGTCCTCCCGACATTCGTGTAACCTTCTGTGAGGTCGACGTACCCACTTCACGATGTCTGCAAGCAGAATGATCTTAATCACGTGTGACGTTGATATGAAATCACGCTGAAACGATCCGATGGCCCCCGACAAGTGACGCGTTCGGGCATGGCATTCGAATGCATTGGATGACCTTTGCCTTCTCTCGGCAATCCTTCCATCGAGATCGAGCACATAGTCAACCGGTGAAGAACGTGATGATGATCGTGACCCGTACGGGTGTTTTTTGCCGGAAAAATGGATCAGGCGTTGGGGAAAACTGATCAATGCTAACGCCTGAAGATGTGGCCATCTATTATGAAAGAACCAGGAACTGAACAGACTTGCCAGAGTGCCAATACCTTTGCTTCAATGATCAGACCGGTATCTCTTACATTTGTCTTATCAAGAGGCTTCATCTCAGCATTATTGACTGCTGGTGGGGCATCTTCTTTGGCCAATAATGCTGAAATGAACATTCCCAGCGCCAAATGTGAAAGATCTTAGTCTGATCAATTGTTATGCAAAGACGTCACGCTGCTACATAGACACTAGCAGTATCCTTTGGACTTGAGGGCTTTATTTTGCCTCCGCCACACAACGTTGTACCATTGCGTCAAGGCCTATCATTGCAGAAGTCTGGTGACTTCTAGTCGGTCGCAACGATTTAGCACAACACTATCCCTTTCGCTATCAACCTTTGAACACTAATCGCGAATACAACGGTTGCACCCGGTGTCAAAAACCAATTAATCTATTTGGTTCATACCGGGCAAACGAGACCTATACTGGAAGGTGCTCATATGCAAGGCGAGTGGTGAAAACCTACATGATCTGTCTGGGAATCAATTGGGAAATGGCTGAGAAGATCAACCTCGTCAACTTGGAGGTCTACTCTCTTCAATCTTTGCTATTCCTTCAAAAGGCCCAATGGAGAGAGGCTATTCCAGATGGCGCAGTGTTCCGAATGTTCCTGCTCAACTTCTGCCCCGGTGACAATCAAGTATTGTCGATCTACTCAGCAGGTGCCACATGAGTGGATATCATGGCCAGATCAAGAATCACCTCTGTTGGTCGGTGCAGGTGACCGTGTCGATATTTTCTGTGAAGATCCTTGAATTTCAATGCCTTGATACAGACCAGGATTCAACTAGACTTGTTGGATGCAGCGCCGCATACCTAACTTCATATCCAGGATGCATCTTTGACAATCGGTGGACATATTCAATGTTATCACTTTAAACCCATCCAAGTATCACTTGGGCTCCCCATAAGATCCGTCCATTGTCCATGTGAGTGAACGCGAACCATGCAAAGCTGTTAGATCTAGGCTCTTAATGAAAAGCGTCATGTATTGCAATGAAAATCAAACCAGCATTATTATTCGTTTAAAACTACCAAGCCCATCGGGTATTCCTCTGAAGGGATCAGATGACATTGAAACAGTTTGAACTCTGCTTTCTGATCTGCCGTCCATCCCCAAACCCCGAGTCCGCCACCCTCATTACTCCAACCTCCGCTCGAACGTCTCACCGGGAACTACTGCACGACAACGAATGACCCTTCTTCTTTGAGTGGCAGCGCCGCGAATCCGATTCATCGGTCATGGGTTCAATCTTCCCCGCGCACAACAAGCACGTCGCCTGCCGGTTCCTGATACAGACTGAAACATCCTTGGTGCACGCCGAGTTTCTTGGTTGGTATCTGGTACGGATCCGCGGCCGACTCGCTCGATCTACAGCTTCTATGGTTTACGACAGTTGCATCTGGAACATGCAAACACACAAGGCGTCAAATTTCCAATCCACCCTCGGCGTAAGAACTCAAACTAAGAGTTCTGTCCGGGCCTCGTCGAAAGCAGGGCCTTGCTGGTTTTGTTGTTACATTCGGGATGGAAGACGCCACGGCGTACATTTCTTTGATGTTCATTTTCCTGAATCCTCACGGCCGACACGCATTATTATTGGGCTGCAACGCATGGTGAAGCTAGTCAAGTTGTCTCAGCTAAAAGACTACTTACTCTCGAGCCAAATATCAGAGTCCATATTAGCAGTTTAGGCTATTTTAAAAGTCGCTGTGGTAGATCAACTATGGGTGCCTTCCAAGATGCCTCGCGCAACGCGTGGCTTTCTCTGACGCGCAACTTTCCACGCATTTCTCTGTTCTTCTCTCGTTCCGGAAACCTGGAGCCAGCGAATAGGACTAGCACCGAGTTATCCGTGCTGCGCGTGATAGACCTGGCCACATGCCACGGATTCCATAGCTTGCCAATAGTATCCAGTCGAATCAGAGTAGAGGTTCGCATCCTCATTTTGCGGCTTACGGGCCTAACGTAGCTTGGAATAGGCCAGGATCTGCACCCTCTACGGAAGCTGCTGCCTTGAACAGTCGATTCTTCTCCCCGGGTTCCTTGGTAAGCTTTATGGTGAAACTAAGACACTGGAGGCCATCCCTTCGCCACTCATTGGAGCCTGGTGCTGCCGTTGCATCCAGAAGGCAGCGGAAACCCTTACATGGGAGTTGGCTTGGAATGTTGCGACTCCGTTTGTCAACATGTCACCGTGAATCACAACGAGTTGGCGAATATGGCTCCCGTTCTGTACTTGTCATCAGCCCACGGCTCACTCCGGGGTTCTGAAAGACGCTTAAGGTTCCAAGATAGCCGTGTTCCGAATCAGAAGGAACGGGCGAGGCCTTGGTGAATCTTCGTATCTCATGCACTCTCATATCGTGGCGGATGAAGAACCAGTAGAAAGAGTCGAGTTGCAAGTTGCAAGCGGCCAGTCAGCCGGTCTATAAGCGCTCCAGAGCTGATCGACAAACGGTATCAGCCACTTCGGAGCACTGGCATTTACCTGGAACAAATCTACATCCGACATTTGTCTGACATGGTCGTATGCCCTGTTGCATCCGACGTGGACCGCAGCGAGCTCCTCCAGGGACGATCCTGCGGCGGATCGCTTCTTTGGGGATCGCCTGATACAAGTAACAAGCCATCCAATAGCGGCTGCCGTCGGAGCTGCACAGTCACCTTGTGCGCCTCGGGTGAATCCAATGTTGCTCCCTGTGTGACGGTAGGGAACTGCCGAAGCCTCAACGGCAGCACGGCGGACGGCGGTCGTGAGACCGTTTAGACCCTGCAGCTTTTCCGTTTTGAATCGAGTCACTGTCACACCGTGCCATATCGTCCGCCATCGTACAGCCGGCGGTTCCCCGAGGACCCTGGTATATTAGAGCTGGGAACGCGCGCCTGTATTTGGAAAACCCACGCATGGACCGTCGATCGTCTCAAGTGACCGCGGTCATCTGCATCGCACTAAGGCCGGCGGGGTTCGCAGATTGCAAACGTGACCGTTCCACCCTCGGGGAGTCTGTTCCTTTGCTTACTCTTTTTTTTTTTTTTCATCCGGTCTATACAGCTCGTCTGCAAATAAACCAAAATAATAGCAACCGTCGTAAGAATGAAAAAAACCAAAGCCGCGGTGGCCGCATCATGCATGAGCTTCATCTTCGCATAACCGCTAGTTCCAATGCGTCACTAGCTTGTGTCATCTGCTGACAAGATGCGGCCTGAGCTCCCAGCTCCCAGCCTTTTAGTATGTTTTAGTATGGTCGTAGTAAATGTACTCCATACGGATCTTATTGCAATGCCCCTCATTGCCCAGTCCGGAGGATTATCGCCCGGTGAAATCGGCTCAAAAACAAGAAATGCCTCTTACTCGCGCCGAGAGTATTGAGTATTCATGATTCTCCCGGCTTGGTCCGATTAATATTCTGCAGAAACGTGGGTCTCGTGAGACCATGCATAATTTAGTTCTCTCTAACGACGTGCCTCATTCCCGTCCAAACTAAAGAAATCATATCACCCGGACCATGGGTCGTCAACGGAAGTAAACCACGGCCGAGCCCTGCTCCGCTCGTTCTCGTAGTTCTAGAATTCTCGAGTTCTGATCCCTTCGAGGCCATTCAAGTTACACAATCCAGACCGGGCGCGATCAGAAACGAGAGAAGGCCTATCACGGCGAGGGACTGTGTGATGGAGACGTGAAAGGAAAAACCCCTCCGGGGCGCCGGAGCTGGCTTTTTATAGTCATGGTCCGCGTCGAGTAGCTGTAGATTTAGACTCCGTCATGCAAACCGTCATTCCAAATCCAACCTGTGCAACGGTTACTGCCTTCGCTTTTACCTCTTCCACGACTTCCACGCAGGGTCCTTCAATCTTGCCAACCCCGTCGATCGCCGTGCCACCTCCGGGAAACCGCCCGCCCTCTTCTGGTTCGTTTTCATTTGCCCGTATCATCGAGATCCTAGACCGGGGAGATCAAAAAAGAAAACCCTGCCCATCCAGATCTGATTTCAGTATCCGATCTCTTCTATGATCTGGCGATTCTCCAACGGCCGCTGTTCTTCGGGAGATCCCGAACCCTCGATCCCCGTGGCACCCTGCATTACTTGATATCTCGAGTTCTCAACTGATCTTCCGTTCATATCACTCACCTTCTTCACCTTCACCGCTACCTCGATTTTATTCCCATACAGATCATTCCCGTGACCAATCACGCGTGCATTCCCCTCCCTTGCACCTCTTTCCCCCTTGATTTTCTTGACTTTGCTTGATATCTCCCTTATCTGTGGTCTATTGGCAGAGTCTGCTACATTCCTATACAGGCCATCTCACCATCTCACCGTCTCCATTCCTTCTACGAGCTTCGCTATCGCTCAGCTGTCACCTCGTTTCTACTCACGTGGCTCCGACGGTTCCTGAATTCTCAGGCACGCTCATGCTCACCGCCTCGCCCCTCTCGAAGTCCCAAACGAAAGCTCCAACTCGAACCTCCAACCCTTCCCGCGCTGATCGTCCTCTCAAGGCCATCTGCATGCAAGCCTGGCATACCCGCTTGCGCCACCCTGACCCTCTTGTCGCATCCTTCGCGACTTGTTCACCAACCCCCCTGGCGCGCGCTCCTGTCGTCGCGCCTTTTTCGCGGCCTCGCCGTCCCGTCTGATTCTTGACTATGTATGGCACGCCTCACTCTGCGACGATGAATGGAATGGGAGCAGAGGTCGTTGATGGCTCCGGCACTATCGACCCGGCCAACTTGAGCAACTCTGGTACGTATCTTCGCGCTGTTCAATCGGTTGTCGCATTCGTGGTTTTTCCTCGTTCCGCTGCCTCGTGTTTTTGTCGTCGCGACCGATCTATTGCGCGAATCCCCGCGATCGGTCATCTGCGACCGTTGGCTGCCTTGTCCCATCGCCTCTTACCTATGTACTGCCTCTTTCCTGTCGCCTTCCTTCAAACTGATGCCCCTCCTAGTCTCTGTTATGCCGGCACCATCCCCTGCTGAACCCAGTCCCCGTGGTGTCAAGCGTAGTCGCACTCCAGATCGCGGTGGATATGGACAAACAGAAGGAGATCAGGATGATGGTACGTGCGCATGGGAGAGGATTACTGTCATGTCTTTCTTATTGAGACTTCGTCGAATTTGCGACTTTCCATACCTTCTGCTGCCTTCCGTCCGGTCGCATCTGATTTTCTTTCTGTCGGCGATTCTTACTAACGTGCCTTGAATTATTGTAGAGGACCAGGGCCGTCGCAAGCGCGGACGCCCCCCGAAGACACCGCGGGCAAGCTCCAACGACCAGCCTGCCGCGGGCACCCCTGTTCAAACGCCGCAGATGCAATCCCGTCCGCTCCCTCACCAAACGGCCGGGTCGCCGCCTCTCGCATCACCTCCGGACAAGACCACGCCGACAAAAACACCGGTCAAGGCCCTTCCGACCGTCAGGGATCATACGTCCGATCAACTGAATGAAGAGGGCGATGAATACATTCCCAAGGAATTTGACGACGCCGGAGAGACAAAGGCAGACGCCATGGGATACCTGCAAGGTGGTCGTGAATACAAATGTCGGACGTTCCGTGTACCGAACCGAGGCACCAAGCTCTTTATGCTGGCGACAGAGTGCGCCAGGGTATTGAACTATCGCGATTCCTACCTTTTGTTCAACAAGAATCGGTCTCTACACAAAATTATCGCGTCGCAGATAGAAAAGGACGACCTTATCCAGCAAGATATCCTTCCTTACTCTTATCGTTCACGCCAAATCGCCATCGTCTCCGCCAGGTCCATGTTCCGACAGTTCGGCAGCCGTGTGATTGTCAACGGTCGAAGGGTTCGCGATGACTACTGGGAGAGCAAGGCACGGAAACAAGGCTTCACCGAGGACGACCTTGCCGGCGAAAAGCGCCCAGGAGCTGCGAAGACACGCGATGGGACAACGGTAGACAATGAACGCCATAATATGCTGCCGGCGCTTCCCCACAACGATGTCATCTTCAGCAGTACTATCGAGCCACTACCCCCCGGTCTTTCATTGGATGTTTCAGACTCCGCCTCATCGCTGACCCAGCTGCCCATGATTCATATGGCAACGACGGATGACCCGCGACTGCGAGATTACAACAGCATGCCACGATCGCGACAGGAGTTGACCGGCCAAACGTATCAGGATGTCACCAAGACCAGCGCCGGCTCAGAGATCATTCATCAAGCTCAGACAGCAGCCGACTTCAATCGAGCGTTAGGGTCACAGCGAGCCCTTCGTCACAAGGGTCTCGATGAATTCTATGCAAAGCCCCGTGAAGCTCCCGAGACTGAACCCCAGTCCAGCACTGCTCTCGACTCTGGACTGTCGGTGTCGCAGCCCATTCAAACTGCCCAAATACCACCGGCTGGCATGGCAAACCATGCACATGCGCAGCACGTCATGCCTCATCAAGCGATGATGGCTGGTCAACCTGGTTTCCCGCAGCAAGTCCACCAACAACCTATGGGACAGTCTCCCATGAGGGGCATTCCGCCAGGCATGCAACCCAACCTTATGCCCCAGCGTTCCAATCCGTCCATGTCTGCCGGTATGGCCCAGTCTCCTTACGGATACCCGTCACAGCAACAACAGATGTGGGGCCAGCCACCACCGCAACCTCAACCCTCTCCCTTGTCCTCGCAGGGCCCGCAAGGGGTGAACATGCCCCAATACGCTCAGCAGATGGCCGCTGCTCCCCAACAGGCACCATCGCCTATGGGTCATCACGGCCAGCAGCCCCACCAATCTCCACGCAACCAGCACCGCCCATCAGTACCCCAGATGCCGCAGCAATTCGCTCAGATGCAACAGCATCCCCAAGCGCAACAGCAGGCCATGGCAGGCATGGGATTCCCGGGCGGTGCGCCGGCCGGCTATCCCAACATGGCACGGGCAATGTATGCCGCCAATCAGAACCCTGGCGGGCAACCTTTCATGACGGGCAATCCTCAGCAAGCAGGTATGGCAATGGGCATGGCAGGAGGTGGGATGCCCGGATGGCCCGCTGGGCCTGGTGGACCGATACAGCCCGGTCAACCGCAGCCTGGCCAGTCTGGCAGTCCGTTAGGTGGATGGTCAGGCTACTAGATTGCGAACCGGCGTTATCTGGAATGGCGTTTTGCATTGAGCAATTTTCTTTTCCAGAATCAGAGACACCTGAATTGTTTCTTGCTTTCTTGATCTCCTACTGCTCTCTCCTTTTCCTCTTGCTCTTTCTGGTCGTTCCCCTTGCATTCTCGTGTCTGCCCTATGCAGGGATCTTCGCTATCGTTGATCTGGGCCAGCCTTCCTATACCCTTTGTTCAACGCGGTCGGGCTCGGGTCTCGGTTGATGTCTTTTAAGTTGAACTTTCTATTCCTTGTCATTTCCTTCCAAATTTTCTCTGTGATATCTCTACTACTCCGGCGTTCTTTCTGAAATTACGGCGTCGATGCTGCCGAACGTTACAGGATATGAGTGCGTATGTCTCTTCTTACTCTCCACAGGTTGTCATACATGGTCGATAGAGGGAATTCTTTCTTATGGCCGGGATTCCTTTATTTCTCTCGAACATGTCTTTATTTCCAATGTTGCATTTATTTCACTTTTTGACTTTTCGCCTGTGTATTACCGTTTGAACTTTAAAGGTCGGGTTTCTGATGATGATTCGGAATCCCCTATTTGCTTGTCCTCCAGACCGGATTTCTGTGAATGATATAATTTTTTCTGGATTCTGCTTCTGCTGTTCATGTTTCCCTGTTCGCGGAAAGCCTGGCTGCACTGTTGGCTATAATTATGCTCCTATCCTCCCCTCTCCCTCATGTAAGTTCAAATTGAGATATCTTGCTCTTTTTCTGCATTCTGTAAACCCGATTTTCAATGAAATCCTACTTGGGGACGGACCGGTGGAACCGGGCGGCGCCGAATCCGCTTTCTCAACCCTTCGAAGTGACGTATGCCAGTAAGCTTTCGAAAGCAAGTGCTTTGGCAGGACGCCGGGCCCTAGGGAGTCTGGTGGTCCAACAAAGCCTCCCCGTTATCAGCACCAGACGTATCAGTCAACCGGAGACCTTCATTACAGCAAATGCTTTACGAGCGGTCTGAGCAACCACACCATCCTATTTACCTCTGAAATGAAATTCGAGGATACCCCGACCACCTTCGAGAATGCAAAAGGTACATGCTCTGCATCTGCCAGAATTGCATCTATAATGATCCCTGCATTTGCTCTTATTGCATAGATAATTAGATGCGTGCCAAGTGCTTGAGCCTCCATGGCCGCAACTTGTGCCCGCGTCACGAATAAATTGAAAGGAGGAAATTATCAATACACGCCATTTAATGTAGATTACCTCCTCCCCTCTTGAATCGGAAATTATCGACATGTGGACGCTGCTACACCTTATTCTTGTCCGACTTCTGTATCACTCGTTCGATTTCATCCAGACCCGATATCTTCTTGACCGTGCTATCAAGTGACCCGAACGGTAACATACTTCCATACCGCACTATCCAAGATTTGTAGCCCCTCCAAATATTAGGAGCGTTGCTTTTTAGAAGGTCATTCACGACAAGTTTTGCCCATTGATGAGATGGCATCTCGCCGCCCTCATAAATGGCTCCTCGAGTCGATCGCTCCACCAATTCCTTCGCATCTTTATAGATGGATCCAGCTGGCAAAGTAAACGTCTCCGCCTTTCGTTGGCTCTTGTGAAAATTCGATTTGACAACGCCTGTTTTGAGGTCCACGACCCTGATGCCAAAGGGCTTGAGCTCTAGTCGCTGCGAGTCCGAAAAAGTTGCCATTGCAGCCTTAGAGGCATTGTATGCAGATTGAAATGGCATCGTGAACAAGGAGGCACACGACGTGTGGTTGACAATAATTCCCTTCGATTTTAGCAACGACGGCAGGAACGCTTGCGTGAGTGCCAAGTAGGACCAGACATTAAGGTCGAATAGCTTCTTGGCCTCTGGGATCGAAATGTCTGACACTGGCGTAAAGTAGCCGGCGCCGGCATTGTTGACTAGTATGTCTAGTTCGGGTACGTTTTTAACGCACTCCGCAATTGAACTAGCTGACTCCACGTCCAAGCGAAGTGTCTTAATGCCTTGTGATGCCACCTCGGTCATTTTTGAGACGTCTCGGGCCGTGGCGTACACTTCCAGACCGGCTTCATGGAAGGCAATCGCTAGAGCCGCGCCTAGACCGCCATCGGAACAACCGGTTATGAGGACTTTCCGATTAGGTGGCGACATGACTTAAATTGTGGTGGGATCCTTTTCTTTGGGTCGAATAGATACTAACAGGAATGTAATAGTTCACAGAATTTACAAGGGCTTCGAGTCCAATATATAATCAAGGATAGTCATGATGTCAGTCAAGTGGACAAGACAATATTATCTCCGTGGACAATTTACAGATGGCCGGAAATGGGATACGCTATGGCCTGTGTATAATGCGGGTACGAAAGTCGAAGCTTAGCTGGGCCTTCTTGATTATTCATGCCTTTAATAACCAGTGGCACGGAAAGGGTTACTAAACAGTCCAGAAATCGTATTTTAGCCGCGAGCTCTAGCTCGAAGGAATTAGAGTTAAAAATCCTGCTTACCTATCAGCACCTTCTAGTCGACCTTTAGGATTCGAAACTCCTTAGGAGTAGGATCAGTCTAGTGCTAACCGCCATCAACCTGAGCCGTCATCAGCCTGAGCCGTCATCAGCCTGAGCCGGAGGTACGGGCACAGGTACCATAGGGAAGGCTACATACAGAGACAGGGCGTAGGATGTTTACTGCGAGAAACGTCAAGGTTGACTTAAGGAGTGTAATGGGGGGAAGCAGTCATTTTCGGCATCAACGTCACGGGTCCTCGGATAAGTTGTAAAAGGTTAGTTAGCATGGCCCATGGTTGATCGCCCATTGTCCCTTAGTTACGATCGGTGCCCGTATTAGTAAACTACCCCAAAGGCTTTTACAATAAAATTTACTCCGACTTTCGGACTATTTCTATTCCATTTCTTCCTATTGGTAAAAATATATTTGTGTTATACATTTTATTCGTGGGGAAATAACAAAAATTCGTCCCCGGGAAGGCTCGAACTTCCAACCTCCTGATTAACAGTCAGACGCGCTAGCCGATTGCGCCACGGAGACAATTTGATAGGGGAACGGGCGTAAAAATAAAATATAAGCAGATTACACCTTGGCAGAATTTTTGTTGGAACTCGAAACAAATGTTTGTGTTTTGCGGCCTTGGTCAAAGCCGAGTTCAGACTGAAATGCCGGTTTTTTATAGCTTACTTATTACCAAATTTCCTAAATGGCCTGATGTGTTAAAAAGAAAAACCCCCCCATTTCCGGCCCCTGAAATTCGGCACCTGAGCATCGAGTTCATGATGGCTCGATATATATCCGTAATCTAGAGGCTTGGGTCCAAAAAACACAAGGTGATTTCCTCCTGGATACTAAAGCAGTGTGAAATGATAGCTCGATCACTACCCTCAAAAACTCGAGAGCAGTTAATAATGAGGCACACCCATGCGTAGGTGGATAATAGAGGAACTATATTTCCGAAGCCATGCGACTCCCAGTGCATTAAAAGCTACATGTCCGCTCTTAGAGACAGATCCGAGGGCTAAAGAAAGACTCTATATGGGTAAGAATCAGCATTCTAGTTCCCGCGGTGCAACGACTGGGAGATCATACCCTTGACAAAAGGCAAAGTCCGATTCATGGGCTTCTTTGACTTCCTTGGCATCCGAGCTCACCTGGGCCATATCAATGGATGTACATCCCAGCCACGTCCACAGCGAACCCATCGCATGTTACTCCAATATAGTCCTCTGCATCCCAGGGGCGTTCCTCTACATATAAGCGAGTTTTGACATTCACGTCGGGGAGATCTCATCTGAGCCCAACAGCCTCATCAGGAGAGGCGATAGAGAGTCATATCAAACCGCAAAGCAAAAAATGAGAGCGAGAAACCTGGGAAAGCTAGAGTAAAACATGACGAAGTCTATACCTGACGTATAGATGTGCTGTACCCCCTTTGGTTATGTATAATAAGACCAAAGTGCGACAGAAAGAAAGCAACCTGTACACTTTTATAAGAGAGCAATTGTTCTCTATGCTGTATTTAGAACCCTTGGACCACCGTCGAATAATTGTCAATGACTACTCTGGCCTTCTAGTTTTGCCTGCGGACCCCAGATGTTATCCAATGACGCCGATCTGCGTTGCCGCTCCTCCCCCAAAGTGCTTGCGGTTTCCCTACGTCTCGCGAAGTTGGGGGCTAATTGGACCTCCCCAGCCAAGGCAGACTTCTTCTAAGCAGTTTTCGACTCATGTAGGAACGAGACAGCCATTGTTTCTTTTCGCTTAGGGTTGTCGATATCTTTTTCACCCCTCAGCTCAGCTATCCTGCGGTCCTTTGTTTCCATGGCTTAGACAGTCGCGTGGATACAATCACGATAACCTTAACACAAACTTACACGAATTGACTAGAAGAAATGGGGCTTGATACATTTCCACCGGAGATCCTCCAAGCTATCCTAAACAGAGTGGATGAACGGACTTTATTACTGGCCAACGAACATGCCAACACTGGGCACGCTACATTCGAGGGTCTCCAGCGCTCCAGCAAGCGCTATTTTTCCAGCCCACCTGACGAATGAATTTCCTGCCCAGAGCAAACCTGCTCACGGTTGATCGGTTCCCTTACTGGTTCCCCTCCGACGACCGAAACGCTTGTAGAAAAGCTTCCGGGGCCTCTGCATTGCGTGAGCTCCTCGATGACCATAAAGACGCATATTTCCGCGAGAATGCGAGCTGGCGTCGCGTGCTGGTTCAACAACCCCCCTGCGCAGTCTTTAGGATGGTTAAAACTCACCGAGGTCGAATGGGACTACCTCAAAGCGTTTTGGTGGGACCTCCCTCTGGAGGAAATGGAGGATGGAAGTGGTCTTCGCATGGACGTCCTGTATGACCTGGTAGTGGGGACTTCGGGCGAGGAAAACAAAAACCGCTACTTTCGAGTCTGCTGGCGCCGAATCCCATGGTCTTGGGGTCCCTTACTTCCAGGAATGCGGCCTAGAGGGCCCCAATGACCGGTGCCTTCGCTGCAAGTCTTTCCTGATTATTCGTATACGAAGCTTTTGGGAAGAGCCGTCTTTCGATCCGAGATCGTACTCGACACATGGGATTCATTTGTTGACCGAGAGCGCTATGAGCAATCTACCCATCAAACATGGCAATCATTCCAATTTCCCTCTCGCGATTGGAATTTGGATTGTCTTCTGAAAAGAAGCATCCTTAAACGGGAGAAAGCGCTCCAAATGTCAATGATGTATAGTCCAACTGCACAACTCCTACCCGACGAGTGAGACCGGATTGATGAGGATCTTCCTTTGTACCATCGCTTATAGTCTTGAATGCTTCGCTTTACTTTTGTTATGTCCCTAGCCTCAGCCGTACGTCAATACAATTAGCATTGAGTTGCCAATCGACAAAACAGTTCACTATGTGTAGATCCAACGGCTGAGTGAACGGCGGTTGACATCTGATGAATTAGACGACCGCATTTCGCACTAACCTGTAAATCCCTATCTTCAAATATGGCTCATTTACGGTATCTCCCTGGTCTTCCTGTGCTCCTAACATCCCTTCGGCCATATTTGCGATTGTCGAATCTGGTCAAAATCATGGGGCCTAAGGAGTTTAAATTCGGCCGTGGGCTTTAACGAAGTCTCCGTGGCGCAATCGGCTAGCGCGTCTGACTGTTAATCAGGAGGTTGGAAGTTCGAGCCTTCCCGGGGACGATCTTTTTGCGCACCTAGTTAGTAGCCATTGTCAATTGTTGTTTTGCTCCTTGCAAGGGTGTGTGTTGTCCGGTGTGCAATTTTTGACCCGAGTGTCGGGGAAAAACTCTATTTGTGGCATTCGAATCGGATCGCGAACGATTTCCAGCCAAAGCCCCCCGAAGAGACAGAGTAGTGTTTACTGAAGAGTATGTAGCTCATCAGGTCGTCAGGTTTCGTAAAATACTTTGACCTGATGAGCCACCCCCCTTTTACTGAGTCTGCATGCTGAGCTTGGAATGGCAAATTAAATATCATGTCGTAATTTCCAATGCGGACTGTGAGATAAGGGAGCCTGACAGAAACTTCAAAAAATAAGGGCAGAGTATACATGATAAGCCCACTATGAAGCCTTCATAGAGAATATCTCAGGATGACCTACAAATAAGATAACTTTACCTAGATCGGCTTTTTTAATAAATAAATATAGCCATTTTCAAGGAGGAAAACAGAAACCCGAGAGAGAGCACAAGTGCTTGCCTTTATAATACCGGTGACCGCCCTTTGACAATGTGACAAGTGAGAGCATAGTGGGGCTAATAACAGGTTTCCTTACATTTCATGAGTGGGTCTGCTCTTTCAACGAATTGTCTCCGTGGCGCAATCGGCTAGCGCGTCTGACTGTTAATCAGGAGGTTGGAAGTTCGAGCCTTCCCGGGGACGTACTTTTTTGTTTTGTGGTATTTTTATATTTTGCAAGAGAAATGGTCTGGTGAAAAGAAATTTTTGAAGTTCTTTTTGAACCGGGCAGAAAAAGTCGTACCAAGCCCGGCAAATAGTATTGTGTCGTCACAATTATCAATTATTGCCATTATCTCGCGAATTCACCCAGTACATAGCTTGGAAATCGTAACCTATTTTCAGCTCACTTCCCAACCGCCCTGCATCATGGCATTCCAGTCCACCAACCACTCACTATCCCTCTCTTCATGCTTCCCGAGTATAGAACTATCATATCCATATCCCATCACAGCTTCCTCAAGACTTCGTTCCAAGTTAAAAGCCATTTTTTCGGTTTCGGCTCTTACCAAATCCGCGCCAGCAGTGTCGTGGCTTACGCGCATAGGAAGCATTTTTGTCCAAAACCAGGGCCATGCTGCATGCACAAATACCCGCTGTATCCGATTCAAAGCCTCAAATGGAGCCACAATGTTGTAATAATCTTGCAATATTGCTAAACCTTGTTTCTCAGTCAAATGTCTCCGCATATCAGAGACATGGGCCAAGACTTGAAAGTCTTGCAGGTATATTCGCAACGTGAACTTTGAGAAATTCAGCTTTTCACTGAGAAAACTGATAGTTTGAAGCCAGTCATGGTAGGCAGGGCTGTCAAGGGGCAAATATCCCGGATGAAAGGGAGGAAAAACCAGTTCCAAGAAACGTAGACAGGATATTAAATGGGGAGGGACGATATCGTTCAGGAAAATAGAGGCTTCGAGACGGTCTGGTGCATTTTTCGATAGAAACCTAGGTAGTTTCATAGGCAGAACAATGAATCGATTGTTCGAAAAGAATACAGTCTGAGCCACGTCCTTCATGGTGCGGCAGACTAGGAAAAGTGAGGTTGGTGGCATCCAGCACCGGCAGGCTGCTGAAGAGACCGCATGGTATCGGCGGCAGTAACACCCAATGCGTCCTTGTTGACCACAGGCGAAGAGCTGACAGGCTGGATGTTCAAGACACTCGAAATCATACCCCATCAGTCCATCGCATGTGGCACAATATAAACTTAAAGAATAGCCCCTTTGGGTGCTCCATTCCACTTCACGTAGGGGGGTGACAAGATCGGTATATTCAAGGATCCGGAGTTGAACCTCCGCGGGCAATTTGAGGAACGGGAAGGGAGTGGCCGACCGTCTCACCGATCGGCCCGTCACTTGACTGGCCGCTTCAGTAGCCAGCCCTTCAAGAGACCTATCAGGATGCCGCCCAAGCCGAAAATCGCATTTTGCGAGGCTTGGAAGACCGAGTAACGGCCTCACAACCGCCTCGGCCGTTTCCAAATCCGCAACGTCACAGACTAGATGCAGTTTTAGACGTGACGGCTGGATATGCATAGCTAAGAGGCGAGCGGTGTCTTTCCACTCCGAAATAACACATTGGCCCTCGCTCGATGAAATCCGCAGGGGTGTATCGTGCCTATTGGCTATGGAGCATGTGTCATCATCCATGAATGTTGTGAAGCATTGCGTCTTACAGCAACGTTCGTCCCATTCACAAGATGAAGCATTCAAGAGAATCGCCAAGTCAGACAAGCACGCAAGAGAACTTGGTCGCAGGTTCTTTAGTGACCGAAGACTGTTGCTGTCTCTGTACCGGATGGTGATTTGATTGTTGGAATACACTAGGGGTGAAATATCGGCATACACAGTTCGGCAAGTCAGGAGCAAGTTGCGAGTTTGCTCAAGCGTCCAGTGATGGGGTTCGCGGACCAGATCGATAGAATACCCATCATCAAGGGCACCAGCACCAGACTTTTGGTAGATATGAGTTCGAATAGGGGCCGGGAGGTTCAGGAAGGACGTGGAGAAAATTCTTGGTTTTTCGCACATAGTTTGTTGAAAGCAGTAAGTTGTTGACATGTGGAAATTGTTGAGTGTGGTTTGACGCTGACGCTAAATATAACGCTAGGCTCAAAAGTTGGCCCCGGGTCGGGGCGGGTTTTAAGAAAAGCGCAGGGGCCAAGCTAAGTTCACAGATATCCACTTTTTGGGGCCAGGGTCGACAAAGTAGAAAGATCTGTATGAGCATCTTATTTACGCTTTCTTCCTGACATAAATAGACACTGAAGCCTCCATAAGGGTCGAAAACACCGCCCCTTCCAACTTGGTTGGCCCCGGGCCGGGCGGGTTCTAAGAAAAGCACTGTGGTCCCAAGGTAAATTCGCAGATATCCCTTTTTTGGGGCCAGAATCGACAAAGTAGAAGGGTCCGTATGAGCATCTTATTTATGGCTTTTTTTCTTGACATAAATAGAAATCGAAACCTCTCTAAGGGTCCAAAAACCCGCCCCTTTCAACCCCCAACCTCCACTCTATGATGTTTCCAAAAAAATAAAATAAAAATAGTCAAGGCCTCAACACGGTCTCCTAGACGGAACTTCCTCGATAATAGCCCCATTGGCCTATATAGAGTTCGGAACAAAATAATATAAAAGCTTCGATGTGAAAGACCCCAAAGCAAATATCAATAACATCCAAATCTTCATATCTATTATCACTTCGATGAAGAGTCCCTCCTCTTTGCAAGGCTCTCGCGTTTCATCATGAAAATTTTCAATGCCTTTTTACTTTCCCTCTTTTTATTCTGTGGCAACGGAATTTGCACACGAAGCGAGAAACTGCCCATGGAGGCTTGGGTGAACGATGAAAAGCCACTAGACCCTTTCTATAATAAGTCACCGACATGGCACAAAGAAAGTAAAGTGGAAAACACTCTGGACTACCAGGGAGTGCTCGACATCGCCAACATGCATTGGAATTGGGTCTCCCAGCAAAAAAACGATGAAGGGAAGGACATATGCACGACCCAGGGCGAAAGTGGTGCCTGCTTGGTTGCCGTTCTTTATGTGCCTGAGACAAAAACCGTCTATGCCTCAACAATCCCCCGCGCAGGGCGAGCAAGCTTCATGAAAAGAGAAATCAACAAGCAGAGGAGCAACTTCGTATTCGCTCAGTATGAAAAGGGGATTGTTACTTACCATGCCGAAGATGCGGCTTATTTCAACTATGAGAGTTCCATGGGTGCCAAGTTCACCGACGGTAAAACTCATTATCCTGAGGGTTCAATCATGACAGTCTGGGGATTGTTCAGGAAAGATCCACTAGACTCTACCACCCAGAAGACGATAAAACAAGACCGGGAGAATGGCAACGACTGGTCACCATGCACAGGGCCCAGAAAACCCTCGTGCGAGACGGTCGCTAAAAACTTGAGGGTTGCCTACAAAGGTTGGGAACCTGAACCGCTCACCCCTGAGCAGAGAAGTAGCAGCGAATACTCGGAAATCGACTTCATGGATGTGTGTACGCCAGAGGATAAAAGGAAACGATCGAAAATTCGAGGCGCTGGTCCCATTCTTGGTGCCAGGGACGATACCAAAGACTGCATCAAGCTTCCGACCAAAATCAATCCCGCCACTCTCACTATAGACCTACCAAAGAAAGACTACACCACTCCACCCATCACTGCTGGCCCGGTCAAGACATCCACACCCTCTTGCACGATGCAGAATCAAGACCCCGATCAAGGCATAACCTCCGCCCACTGCCTCTGTGACGGTGTCACACTGCCTCTGTTAACCCCGACTCACATCACGAAGGCAACCCAGAGTTGTGAATACCAGTCCATCCCAACGGGTGGGCACATTACGACCAAGGCGCATCTGGGCACCGCCACAACCGATACGAAGAAGTGCCAGGTATGCACTCCTGTTGTCAACAACGAGGATGAATGTACCTCAATGAAGAACTGTGTTGTACAGACAGGAGTTGTAACTGTCCAGGCGGGCAGCTCTTCAGTGCTCGTGGGCACCATGACCGGCTCCGCGCTCTACACTGGAGTCTCCAAGGCGTTAGAAACATTGTGTCCCTCTGTTACGCAGACAACGAGTATGACGGGATGTGAGACTGGCACGGCCAAAATCAGCAATGTCCCCTTCATCGATGCCGGGTTCCTTTCCGAGGGTACGATAGACGTCAAGGTCGGAGCGAGTAAGTACAACCACACTTCCTTGCGGGATGCCATGATCCGAACTGCGGCCCTGTCAGCGATGCATTCAGCGTCTGGTAAGAATTGCTATAAGGTTGATTACGAGACGGAGTCGTTGAAGAAAAGAGAGCTTGAGTCTTGGTGGTCAAAATGGCTGCCGTCTGTGGTTAAGCGTGGCGATCACGAACCTCCCGAAAGGCATAATGATGTCACTTTTTGCAGTATGTCTGGATTTACCACCGTGGAATATTATGGCCCCTGGTGGAAGGACGACTCTCCTGGAGCCACAGATGATATGTACATCGAGTATACATTTGACAAAAATGGCGGGGGCGCCTTTGATTGTGAGGTGTTGGAGGCTGTGGTTGATGCTTTGGCGGTTGTGGCACCGGAGTTTGCCATTGGAGATGTTGGGCTGGGGGAGGCGATTGATATCGTGTGCGAAAAAGCAGAGGGGCTATGAATATGTATGTATAGTACAATTCGTGCTGGTAGATTCGTCTCATCCAATCCCCTCTGATGGGGACTGCCCTGAGATGTATACATACTTTGTTATTCCCACTCTAAATAGAAGTCTAGATTCTACCAAAGATCCTGATTGGTGATAAAGCGACTCGAAGTAATTTGTATGTGTTTGAATAGGATGATTATATGCCCATGTCGCTAAGCGTGAATGAAGGCCTGAAAAAGTGAGGAAGAGCAGCAAACTTCGCGCGACTCAGCGTGAGAACAGCGGGTGCGCAATAGACAGGGTAAGGATATGGGTGAAAATCACCCTCACACAGCCATTGTATTTACTTTAGTAAAGCTTGGCATTTCCAATGAAGGAGGGGACCTTCATCGAAATCTAAACACCAGTAGCAACAAGCGGCGTGGTAACAGGCGCCGCACTAGAAGCACAAACACATGCCGACACACTAGTCACCGGCGGCGACGTGCAATGAGCACTAGCAGTCCACGGGAGCGCCGAAGTAGTCGTACTCCCTCCCTTAACCTGCTCAGCACGCACAAGAACAGGAATCACGGCCCCGGTATTCAAACTAAAACTGCGATGTCCCAGAACGCTGAGAATCGACGAAATCTCCCCCGAATGCGACGTTACTGAAACATACGAATCCTTCTTACTAGACTCATCGGTGAAAAATACCTCACCCAATGCCCTGGTGCTCCGCGCATTCTGTGCGGCGGTCGTCTCAGCGGTAACGCCGTTCCAGAGTTCGTCTTGTTCGCTAAAGCCGGGTTCGATCCTCCAGGATGGGAAGAAGGAGTGGATGTAGGTTTTGTTGTGGCGGTGATCGCAGGTGTGGATGCTAATTCCTTCGCGGAATAGTTCTTTGATTACGGGCGCGAAGGGCGCGGCGCAGTGGGGGAGGTCCAGGCCATTGAAGGTGAGGTTGGCGGTTTGGAGAGTCCGGGTTAGCGGGCTCACGATGTAGTTGTCTGGCGTGTGGATGCGTTGTTCGTTGATTAGCTTTTGCCAGAAATTGTGGGCGACTAGGGCTTGGTCTTCGCCGTCTGGTGTCAGGGCGGCGTCGAACCAAGTTACGGTACTGTTGCCGTTGAGTTCGGCCCAGTAGCACTGGGGCTTTTTGTTAGTTATTGTAGGATGGGAAGGGGTGGCGACGGGGACTTACGTTCCAGGCTGGTGTGCCGTAGTATGTCTCTGCGGAGTTGTGCCAGCCGTTTCCGTGGCGACCGAGGAAAAGTACTTTGTACTCTACGTTACGCGGGGAGTCATCGTTGAGCTTTTGGACTTGGTGGTAGAACCGCTCCCATTGTGTCAGGGACTGGTGGTGCTTGAGCTCTTTATCCGCTGGGTAAGTGCGGTTGATGAGGCCGAAGTTGACGGCCGTCTATGGGCCCGAGACAGATTAGACCGTATCTTGAGCCATTAAGAGGGTTAAGAGCATACATAGTCAAAGGTTGATGGGTCAGTTGAGGCCTCATCTTGCAAGAAGTATCCCGTTACTGTCGAGTACTGGATAGTTGAGGCATGCACCGAAGCGGTGAGCCCGAATAGGGCCTGGGAAAGCGCGGAGAGCTTCATGTGGAGGTGATGACTGAGGAAGAGCGAATTCCCGGGCAAGTTTTGAATTTGAGCAGATCGGCATCATGTCTTTTATACTTGAACGGGTCATAAGAGGACAATAACATGCGTTCCCGTGGTGGTCCGGAGGAATGTGCACGGTCCAACCGCGTGGCACACGTGTGGGATGCCGGTTCCAGAGTGGTGGGGAAGTCGCTGCCAATTCAATAAGGATCCAAGGACGCCATCGCTCTGTCGGCAATTTAGCATTTAGCCGATCGGCTAGCCGGCTTGATATCCCCAGACCGGAGATCTTTTAGTGGATAGAGAATTTACTGGAAAATTCGGAATCAAATGTAGACATCGCCTCCTTGTATTATGAGACAGAAAAATAGGTACCTAAGTAGATAGGTGACAGATATGTATCAGATAGCCAAATGCTTCCAAATATGCAAGTCCAAATCCCATTCAAAACCGAGTCCGTCACCGCAAAAGAAAAAGGAAGAAAAGAAAAGAAATATCGAGCGGAGCTCGGCAGAATTAAAAGTCGTATCGTATAAAATCCCAGGCCAATAAACACAATGCAAAGAATGCTCCGAATATGTAACCCCGGTTAAACCATACCAAATAAAGAGACAGGAGAAGAAGAGACAGAGTATGTAGGAAATCTTCAAAATGACAGTTGTTCTCCGTGCACGGAGCGTTGGAAATAGACAAGCCACTCGTGAGCGGTCGAAAAAAAAAAAGACAAGAAAAAAGGTTCACGCGAGACGAGAGGATGCGTAGCGGTTCGTCCCAGACCAACAAAAGCATATTTATCGCGGCACATTTCTCATTTCATCCGTCGAGATGGGAGAGGCAATATCCTCAGGGAGGGTAGTTGCTCGGCGTTGCATTGTTCGCAAACGTATAACCCTTGGGCTTCTGGCCCCCGTGCATCGCCCGTCCGGGGAATTCGTGCATCATAAACTCGGTCGCCTTCCTCTCATTGGCATCCGCAGAGCCTGGCATGTCGGTATCCTCGATCGAGTAGATCAGAGACGGAGAGCCAGATACATTCTCAATCCCAAAGGCATTTCCAGGGTGCTCGACCCCCGCATCGTATCCAACGGGAGACACCGTGGCCGAGTGCGGGACTTGAAGACCGCCTGGGTATTCGGGCGAGGAAAGAGAATTGGTATCTGCCCAGCTTCTGGCCGACATGGGGACCGGGTCGCAGTTCACGTACTCCGGAAAGCTGGATACCTGAGCCGGAGCTGACATGGGCGGAGCGACATTCTGATAAGGGAAGGGAGAGTAGATGTCAAGAGGTGTTGCAGGAGGCGACGCAATGTTGACTTGCATTGGCTGCGAAGGAGGGAAGAAGTGAGTTGTGGAATGCGCTGACAGGCAGTAGTTGCTTTCAGTTGGCGAAGCAGGCATGAAGTGTTGGAAGTCCTGCGGAGTCAAGGGCGTTGGAGGAGCCAGAGTGGTTTGCGAGACCGACGGCCGCAGCATATCAGCCTTGCTGGCCTTCATGGAACCAGACTCGGCAAAAGTGAGATTCAAGGGTGAGCGCTGGGCGGCGGAAGCTTTCCTGACACCGGCATACCGAGAGTTGAGACTCTGAGTCGACTTGGAGTGTCTCATCGAGTTACTAGCGCCACTGGGCATGCGGCTACTGGGCGACAGAGAAGACATGGAAGTCGAATTAGCCAGCGAGCGGGTGTTGGAGGTGCCGATGGCGGCAGGGCGAGGACGTTTCCGCCTCGCGGCAAGATCGAGTTCCTTGCCCGCTTCCTTCCACGATCCACCAACTCGGTTCTGAGACTGGGATAATCCAGACTCGGCGTTGCAGATTCCAATACCGTTCAAAGAGTTAGTCAATGCATCCGACGATTCCCGCCGAGAGAGCGAAATCTCGGGAGTTGGCATCGACATCGGGTACTGCATGTTGTTGTAGCCAAGGCCGGCGTCGTGTGGCACACCAGACACAGAGAGTTGGTCCTTGGAACCTTCTGCCCATTCCTCAGTCTGGGTGTGGTATTGAGCTCCCGAGTACGCATCCACATTCTGCTGCACAGAGTGCGAGACGTTTGGCATCTCATGAATCGCTTGGCTCGTCGATGGGTACGAGGCTTCCGTTTGGCCATGATTCCATGAACCAGACTCCTCCTTGATGTCGGGCCAGTTCTGGTAGGAATTTAGTGTCGCATGTCCCTTGTTTTCGCGTGTCCTAGGGGCGGAGCTGGGCGGTGCCATTGAAGTGGGAGAGATAGATTCCTCCTCTTCCTCTTGAGGAACCTCCCGCAGAGCCTCCCGCTTGGCATCCCGCCTGGCCTTCGAGTCTCGCCCGGTGAACCGATCGCGAGCGGCGCATGCAGCATTGAGTGCCCGTTGCAGGGACAGGAAAGTTGCCTCGCGGGCCACCTCGCTCTTTGTTTTCTTGTGCTGCTTGTTCGGGGAAGAAGCATCGCTAGCGGCCTTGTTATCCGACGCAGAAGCGGCGGCAGTTGGTTTGGGGGTAGGAGATTTATCGGATTCTTCCTTTGAGGCGGAAGGTTGTCGTGATTCGGACATCTGATCCAAAGTCTCGGTCTTTTGGCGAGCAGCTTCCTCGGCTTCGGCCTTGGCTTTCTGCATTTTCTCAAACTCCTCCTGGCGCTTCTGTTGCTTGGCCTTGGCGCGTCGATTCTGAAACCAGTTCTGTGGCGCGGGTTAGTGGGAAATCACACCAAAGTAGACAGGGGCACGTACGGCAACGCGAGGCAGGCTCAGATTCGTCTGAGCGGCCAATTGACGCTTGACGTTGCTGCTGGGTTTGGGATGGGCTTGGAACTGGGCCTCCAGAGTCTCGACTTGTTCTTTGGTCAATCGCGGCCGCGACAGGTTCTCTGCGTATTCGTCATAGTCCATGATGGGCTGGTGGTAGTAGTCGATCATCTCCATGGGCGGATGTGGGTACATGTATCCCTCCATGGGGTGCATCATCGGCGGAGGCATCATAGTCGGGTCGTAGGCCATGGTATGGTCCATCGGTAGACCCGTATGCGGAGGGTAGTTCCATGAGGGATGGATGTAGCTCATGGCGGATAAGATAATCGGTAGCGAGGAAGTGAAGGAAAGGACGATGAAATGAAGGAGATCGCTACACCAGGGGGGCAGCCGTGAAGAAGCAGGGCTATACTATATCATAGAGCGCGACGTGTGGTCGGGGGTTAAGGGTGCGGCGGTGGGACCCTGGAAGGAGCGGTAGGGAAAGGAAAGGCTGAAGGCATACACAGCCCGGTGTTAAAGGAGAGACGGGGGCTAAGAGCCAACCAAAACGACAAGAAAAAAGAAAAGAGAGAATGACAGAAGAACGAGAAAGAGAGTGATGGGAGAGAAGATGGAAAGAGTCGGGGGGTAAAGGGCGGTAACGGGGTTGCGCGGCGGCGGGCGGTGATTGGGAGATCGGTACGAGCGTAATCTTCTTTGGCTTCGCTGCGCGTATTTGGTACCTGGTACTCGGTACGTAATTTAACATTTAATATTAAATTTCTACTTTTTGCAGACGGGGAATTTCCCGGGGCGCTCGGATGAGATCTGATCGTCAGTGAAAACGGGCTGAGGACCAGCGTGAATCTCTCCACCCGAGGCTGCGCTACTCGCCCGCGCTGTTCTAGGGGGTGGCGGCCTGTGTGTCGTATCAGCGAGAGCTTACCCCTAAGACGAAGGTATATCGATCGGGGAACATATTCCGATCCCGCCTGCTTCCCGGGGACTGCGACCGGTCCTAATCCCCGGGACCCATGAGACCAAGGCTTGGATTTGTAGAGTAGTCGAGTAGAGTGGAAGAAAAATGGATCTCTCCCGAACAATCTTAGTCGGATCAACCGCTGTTTGAGGCGTGCTCCACTTGGATAAAAGAGACTCTCGGGCTCGGGGTCCGTACGGTAACGGTCACGGTCGGGGTAAACACGTACATGTACAGCAGTAAACACGGCGTTCCACGGTTTGTGTGCGGAGGGACGGGAACCATCCACGGTATTACTGTACCAGACCTGGAGATACCCGATGCAGGGCAGGGGCGTACGGCCCTGCAGAACACTCCCGTGTTGGAGAAAAGTACCGGCACAGACCGCTGTGATACACCCTGGCCAGTTCCTGCATTAGTGCCGTGTCTGATCCCAGTGTACCAGTGTGGCCCATCGTGGAGCCATGCAATGGAAATCATGTCCACTATGACGCCCCCGCGAGCTGGACAGCTGTGGGTCGTGGCTTTTGTCTGTACAGGTGATGGCGATCCTGACAAAGGCCTACGTTTCGAGATGTTTCCGGAGGACACGGGAGTCCGGTGCGTCGGGTCCTCGTCACGACGATCGGCAAGATGACGGGATGAGAGAGCTTCCGTATGATGTCGGCAATCTTGTGAAAAAGGCACTATTGAGTCCTGAAGCAGACAAATGTGCTCAAAGTGCCCGAGATCTGTCAGCGCGCCCGTGTCTGGGATGGGCGTTCCTCGCTAAGCCCATTTGAGTGGTAGGACAAGGACGCATGGCAGCAGCCAAGAGAAGCTAAACATCAATAGTCGACAGATCCCGTCGATCACTCGGGGCCAGCCAAGCTTTTTGGTTTTCTTTTTCACTTCCCCTGGCCCTTCCCCTCCAGGCCCCAGTCATTCTTTAATCATTCTTTAATCCAAAGTGACACAATCTGCCCCGGGGGAGTGGTTAGGTCTCGCGGCGCTAAACTTGTAGATCGAGAGGTTGCCATGCAAGTCACGGAGCGATCACCTGTTCTTCCCTGCCCACTTGCCCACTTGGGCCTTGTCCACCCCCTTCGTCATGCAGTGCACATGCGCCCGCAGGGGCTCGCCGCTCCGGACCTGGACCTGCTGCCCGGGCCGTGTATCATAATGTCTTGCCCCCATCTGAGCTCCGTAACGCTCCATTTTGCAGCTGCGATACAGCTATACGGCTGTACGTTCCTGCGACGGTTCCTGGGACCGTTACGCTCGTCCTGATAACGCTCTCCTGACAGCAAAACGTTTCACAGGATCCCTCGAGTCCAAAGTCTAAATTATGGAGTCGGGCAGGTCCCGGACGTGCCAATCCAAACCTAGATCGGTACGTCGTTCACCCCGACTCCGTTCCTACACTTGTACAGCCTCATCCTCTTTCGTAGACCACGCGGCTGACTACCACAGGGTGGACCGGGCCAACGGGAACATCTGCCAAGACCATACTCCGTACATTAGAGGCAGTGCTACGGACTTCAGGGCGACACCCCTCTTTTCCTATGATCTGCCTTATCTCATGCCTTGTCCGGAGAAAGCGTCAGATCTCAAGAAAATCAACGCTCCATCGGGCCCCGGATGATCGGTTCGATGCACCACTCACCGAGCTTCGGGGACCTGGAGCGAAGTGGATCGCCACCAGGGAGTTGAAACCCTTTCTCCCCGGGGAAATCCTCCTGGGTCAGTACATAGTCCATCGGATATTTTGTACTGCTCCACGCAGAAGAACCAGAACGTGGCCCAGTGGCGCGTTCTGTACCGAGTCTTCAATAACCCAGCTCTGAAGACTGAGCTAATATGACACCCGCGCAGCACGTCAGCAATCGCCCGTGGCCAAAAAGGCTGCAATCGTCTGCTAAGGCTTCACGTGCAAAGTACCGACATGTATCAGCGTTGCAATCAATTTGTCTCTGCGCTGCCCCTCGGCTGCCCCACTAAGGTGTGGGATGGTCAGTCAGAAATCACGTAGCTGCCCAAGGTGGTGGACTATAGTACCGTCAACTATGATTCCGGCCGAGACGAGAATCTCCAAGTCGGCAGTTCGACGATGTCATGGCGTGCATGATACGGTATTCTCACAGATCTCCGCCATCCCCGTGTCACTTGAGGTCATGTGCACTCCGTGGTCGGGACACAATCGACCTGACGTGCCCCTGGAATGATCTGCGATGAGCTCGCACGGATCGCTTGCGCCCCATCCGACTATTGATTGGATCTGGAGTGAACCATTACGGTGGAACGGTATGCCAAATATCGAACTCGGCAAATGCATTGAGCAGCAACCCACTGGGTTCACCTAGAAAATACCCCGAATTTGCCGAAGGATCGACGTCGGGGTTCGTATGACGATATCGCATCACTTAGCCTCTCTTAGTTGCTTAGTGGGCATGGAGGATCCTCGGATCGACGTAGAACCACCTCCGATCCCCCGCTTTCCTTCGAGTCCTCGAGCCTCCGGCTTTCCCTTCTGACTCGTCATTTTCCTTGGGCCCTTTCGGTCTATAGTTCAAGGCTTGGGCCGAGATTTCCTGAACCACGGTCCTCTCGGATGTGACAGATCCACCCGGCCGTCGAATTCTCCACCTTTCCTCATCCCTTCGTGTGGCACGCTGAAAATACAAAATACACAACCCTGTGGCGGTGCGTGATGCCCAGAGGTCGACCTGCAGGTATTTGTCAAACCTGTGGGCCAGCTACATATGTACCTCACCGTATGCAACCGGATGATCCCGACCTTGACCAAATCAGCCACGCACTCGGGACCGCCCGTAGGATCGCTCGGTGTTCGATCCTCGTCCCGATGCTGTGGCCCAGATCGGAATAGTGACAAGAAGAAACCCGTACTGTATGTACGTGATGGCCCTGCATTGCCGCCACATTCGCCATCACGCAGACCGCTGGGTCAAATCCACCGGGGAACCACCGGGACACGGTCCTGTTTCTTGGCTCACGAGACTGATATTTAGGAGTGCGTGAACAGCACAGCAGCATCCGGCCCGTGCGCAAGGTGCAACTGGGGAACACTCCCCCTTGCGTGACTTCCAACCCTTCACCCAGAAAATAACCTGCAGCCGGACCATTGAGGAAGCTCAATCCTCCTGCACATCGGCAGGACCTGCAACACGTCGACGGCCCAATGACCATCTCACAATGGGCTTTGTTGCCGGGGATAAAATTTCCCTCGTGAAAGCCGGCTATGTAGCTCGCTGCAAGAAGCTGCAGC
The DNA here is from genome assembly GCA_037042055.1 of Penicillium sp. S103-07. Lineage (NCBI taxonomy): Eukaryota > Fungi > Ascomycota > Eurotiomycetes > Eurotiales > Aspergillaceae > Penicillium > Penicillium sp. S103-07. The sequence goes on along the minus strand of JAXQJQ010000010.1, from coordinate 81,916 downwards.
ATCCGGTTGTGTTCGCGTTCTACTCACCATCCGCTGCAAGTCCCGAGCTCGACCCGGGTGCATCGCTGATGCAAAATGTGCATGAACTACGGTTCGCAGGATGGTACCGGGGGTGGCTGCTCGCTACGGAAACCATGCTGCACACCCCGTTGATGGGCGCGCCCGGTCATACCCTGCAAGGATGGCAAGCTTCTCAAAAGCCGCCACCGATGTCCCTTGGATGTGGCTGTGGTCTAGATTGAGACGGAATGAGTGAGACCTCGAGCCTCACTTTTATGATCCTGGTCCTGGTAAAAATAAGTCCCGTTGTCATCACGTTCGTACAGGCCGGTATAGAGTTACATCCTTGGCCGAGGCGAGGCTCCTGCCATTCCTAGCGAGTGCTTTATTTTGATCCTGCGCCTCGTTTTCGGCGCCTCGACGTATCAGGTTTCGAGACTGGGTTCTTTGAGTACTGGGGATCGGATGTATCGAGCTGTGTATTTATTTCGAGAGGCCTATGCTCCTCCGATGTACTGTATCGAGTAAACAGCAGAACAGCACCGTCATGCCCCAACGTTGTCAGACGGAAACCAAATCCTGGAAACCCGTCTCGATCATATCAACTACAGTAATCTCAACCAAATACGAAATGACACTGTTTTTCACCCATTTGCATGTCATGTTATTTACAAAGCCTCAGAACCCCTTGAAAGGCAAAAGTACAGCAGGTACCATGAAGTAAATCTCAACAGCAGGGTCCAGCCTAACCGCGAATGTACAAGCTATGCACACGTTTATTTCATGAAAACACCCCTGCTCTATGCTGTGTGACTCAAACTCCAGTTGCATCTACAACCACAAACATCCCTGATCCCTGCAGGAACGCAGCTATTGCAACGCATTCCGAATCTCGATCTGGACCCGGCCATCCGCAACGCCTTTCACCGAGATACTGCGCAAGTCCTCAACGATCCAATCCGCACCGGCCTCCTTCAGCTGCTCCAGCTTATGTGTCGTCGCCAGCGCAATCACCTTAAACCCGGCCGCCTTGCCCGCCTTGATACCGGACGGTGCATCCTCCAGCACCAAGACCGATGAGGACTCGATTCCCAGCTTCTTCCGGCCTAGCAGGTAGCAGCGCGGGTCCGGCTTGCCCAGCTCCACATCCTCGGCTACCACCAGCATCTCTGGGTGTGGGAGACCCAGCACGTTGAGCCAGCCGTCAATCAGGGCCCTTGTGCCGGAGGTCACGACGCCCCATTTCGCGCCGGAGGATTGGAGTGCGGCGAGCATGTCGCGGCCACCGGGGATTTCTTTGGCATCGGAGCCATATTCTTTCGGGATGCGGCCTTCGATGAAGTTGACGTCTATAGTTTAGATTGTCAGATGTGTTTGGAAGAGGGGTTGTACGGGGGAAAACGTACACTCCCAGTTGGCCTTGCTCTTGTCGTAGAGTGCCATCGTGTCAATGCTTCTCCGGCCGTGCGAAGTGGCCAGAATCACTTCGGGGTCAACGCCCAGCTCAGCAGCAATCCTAGATACAAGTCAGATGGAGGCCCCGGGGAAGATCTATGGGCCCGGTGTTCACTAACAGGTGCCAGTGCTTCACAATTGCTGCGAGAAGGAATATGTCAGCTTGCGCTGTCGTCGCATAGAGCCCAGTGGGTTTAAACTGTGCACGTACCATCTGTAGAGTCCACAATTGTTCCATCAAAGTCAGAAAGAACACCGTCGAAGGTTTGCACCTCCGTGGAGGCGGAGAAAGTCCCCGGTGTGATGGTCATGGCGGGGAAGGAGTGCGGCGTGCGGGTGTTCAGGCGTTCGAATTGGGACGAAAAAGACACGAATCTGAAAGAAGGTGACTGTAAAAGCGAATTGGCGGTTCTGAGAGAGTGAAGAAGAGAAAATCCAAAGTCTATAGAGGAAAGAAGGAAAGAAAAGACAAGAGAGGCTTCAAGTGGCGGTTGCCATACTCAAAGGCGTAGTCGGCCCGCCGCACTGATCGGCGATCGGTGCCACATTGTTCCGCTTATCGAAATCTTGGCGCCCAACTTTTTCGAAATCAAACGTGCGGAGCATCGGAGAACATCTGCACTCTCTCGTCTTTTCTCTTTCAGGTCGGACGTGCAGGCAAAATGGTCAAGCTCGGTATGATCGCATTCCACGGAAACTTTTTCTGTAATTTTTGACGGTACTGACCATCCTGCAGGCAAGCATTCTAAGCGGACGCCCGTCCGCCTTAGGCACAAGATTGAAAAGGCCTCTGTGGCCAAGCAGAGGAAGCAGAAGAAGTTAGCCAAGAAGGTATTTACCCAGAGCATCAGTCCGTGTAGAATTGAATCGGCGCTGACCCTCGTTTGAACAGAACCCAGAATGGCGGTCTAAGATCAAGAAGGACCCGGGTATCCCCAACCTTTTCCCGTTCAAGGACAAGCTCCTCCATGATATCGAGGAGAAGAAGCGCCTGAAGGGTGAGGAGCAGGAGCGCATTCGCGAGGAGGCTCGTGCTCGCCGCGCCGAGGCCAAGCGGGTTCAGGGTGGTAACCAGGGTGTGGACATCAATGAGGACGACCTCTTGGACGATAACATGGACGAGGATGGCAACGACTCGAACCCCATGGCTGCACTTCTCGCCTCTGCCCGCGCCCGGGCTGCGGAATACGACGACATTGAGAGCGATGATGACGAGATGGACGAGGACGACGATGATGAGATGGATGATGATGAGGAGGGTGGCGCGATGCTCGACGACACTGCGCCAGACCTGGTTACCGCACGTCCCAAGGAAAGCTCTCGACGTCAGTTCGACAAAGTCTTCAAGAATGTCACCGAGGCTGCGGACGTGGTGCTGTACGTTTTGGATGCCCGCGATCCCGAGGGCACTCGGTCGAAGGAGGTTGAGCGCGAGATCATGGCCGCCGACGGCGGCTCCAAGCGTCTGATCCTCATCCTGAACAAGATTGATCTCATCCCGCCGCCCGTCTTGAAGGCCTGGTTGGTGCACCTGCGCCGTTACTTCCCTACTCTGCCGCTTAAGGCATCGAACGGCGCTGGTAACGCACACAGCTTCGACCACAAGCAATTGACCGTCAAGGGCACTTCGGATACTCTCTTCCGTGCGCTCAAGTCCTACGCCCACAGCAAGCAGCTGAAACGCTCCATTTCCGTCGGTGTCATCGGATACCCCAACGTCGGAAAGTCCTCGGTGATCAACGCCCTGACTGCACGTCTCAACAAGGGCTCCAGCAACGCCTGCCCTACCGGCGCTGAGGCCGGTGTGACCACCAACATGCGTGAGGTGAAGCTCGACAACAAGCTGAAGCTGATTGACTCGCCCGGTATTGTCTTCCCCTCTGCCAACGGCAAGACCAGCAAGAAGTCCAAGGAGAACGAGCAGGCCCGCCTTGTCCTGCTCAACGCCATCCCACCCAAGCAGATCGAGGACCCGATTCCCGCAGTAAACCTCTTGGTGAAGCGTCTCTCTGCCTCGGAGAACCTGATCGCCAAGATGCTCGAGCTCTACGGTATCAACACCCTCTTCCCGACCCACGGTGACAAGACCACCGACTTCCTGATCCAGGTGGCTCGCAAACGCGGGCGTCTTGGAAAGGGCGGTATCCCCAACATCGAGAGCGCCGCCATGACCGTAATCAATGACTGGAGAGATGGTCGTATTCAGGGCTGGGCCAGCGCACCGGTCCTGCCTGTTGTCACAGCTGATGCGGCGACCACCACAGCCGCCCCCGGTTCTGGCGCCGACACCACGCAGGTTGTCACCGAGTGGGCCAAGGAATTCAAGATCGAGGGTCTCTGGGGCAACGGCGAGGGTGACGACGAGGAGATGGCTGAGTAGAGCTTCCTCGAGTCCTGTTACGAAGGCATCAGTTGTCGTTGATACCAAAAAGTGGGCGTTATATGTCGGATATTTTAATTTCCCTGCATTTGTCGATACAATAAAGACAGCGATTCAATGAGTAAAGAACTTTAAATTGGTTTCATTTGATATAGAAAATTGTAGCAATTGTAGCAGGACAAGTACAGGGAGGGCAAAGTAGCCAAGACCCCCACACCGCGCATCCCAGACGCAACCCGCGTCGCGGATTTCGCGTTCTCCAACTCCCGCCACCCTGCTAACCACCCGCAATTGTCCCTTCACCTCGAATCCTACAGTATCAGGGCCGGAACCCTGTTTTTCTGGTCGAGTCCAGCTGCCAACGACCTATTATACCCAACCACACCGACAATCCACCCGCATAGCGGTGGCCATTATCGACAAAGGAATCCCACACTCAGACCATGCCTCCCCGCAAGTCCACGTCGTCAATGACGCCCGCCGAGGAAGGTGACTCGCTGCAAATATCACCACAGCATACGCAGACCGACAAGCCCATCACGGCGACAGAGCAGCAGATCAAGGCGCGGGCAGAGGCCGGCGTTAGTGTCGATGTAAGGCATACACATTGGTCCCGGCTTCTACGGCTTCCAATGGTGCGATAGATGAGGGGTGTAGCTAACGTCTCGCCTTTAGGATTATCTCCTTCCTCGTTCCCTGACAATCCGCCTCGCCAAAGCGGTACTTCCACCCAACACCACCATCCAAAAGGACGCCGTGCTGGCTATCCAGAAAGCAGCTACCGTCTTCGTCTCCTATCTTTCGTCGCAGTATGATACCTCTCTCTTACCTACACTACGATTCCACAAGAGAAAGAAATGGCAGAACTAACACCACACAGCGCAAACGACGCAACCCTAAAGCGCACCGTTGCTCCCACGGACGTCTTCAGCGCACTTACGGAACTCGAATTCGACTCCTTCCGCGCCCGCCTCGAGAAAGAGCTCGAAGCGTATACCGAGATCAAGGCCGGCAAGCGCAAGGCCAAGAAGTCCGACGTCAACGGCGCCGATGCCCCTGCTGGAGAACCCGCGGCGAAGGGCGATAACGAGGATGTTGAGATGACGGATCAACCAGCGAAGAAGATGAAGCGTGAGGATAATGTCGAGGTCGTGGTTGGGGGTGACGGGGATGGAGACGAGACGCAGGAGGAAGAGATTGAGGAGGAAGAGGCTGAGGAGGACGCTGAGGAGGATGAGGAGGATGAGCATGAGCATGAGGAGAAGAAGGTTGAGGATGATATTGACCGCGTGGAGGATTTGGATGGGGGTTCTAGGCCTATGGATCCGGATGCTGATGAAACAGATGACGATGATGGGCCGGGTAGCCAGTTGCACAATGATCTTGGTTTGGGTTAAAAAATCTGGATGTTTGGTTTTGGCACTTGGATGTTCCAAGTTTGCAGATTGGGAGTTGGTTTTGGGTTGCTTGTTGTACAATACACATAATGCTAAATGGATTCATGCTTCAGCCCGAACATACCTCTGCCATATATCCTGCAGTTCCAGTCAACGGGGCAATGTGTTTGATTCTAGTGATGGCATGGTCTTTCATGAAGTTTTCAGAAGAAATTCTATTAGCGGCATTCTGTAGCGCAAATATGGCTCCTGTTTGTTGGCCTCTAGAGTCACAAGGAGGAAGGTTCACTCTAGATCTTGCGCATGAAGAGTTGAAATAGGGAGTTGTTCAGCGCCCTCACAAAACAACCCCTAACTGACATGACATCCAGCATGCAACCCGTACTGCTGATGAGGCGATGCGATGGGAACCGGAAAGGAGGTATGTTTTAAAGAGATCCAGGAACCTCAGAAATGCTCTCGCAAGCAGTTGTGTTGATATCAAATAGTTCTCTTTCATAACTTTCTCCTGAAGACGGTCAACATTGGATGTGTATCTCAGGAATATCGGACAGTCCAATCCAATCTCTACGTTTTGTCTTAGATTACGATCCAACTCACGTCAACTTACCTCAAGTGATTGGAAATCTACTAGGAGAGAGAAATTGCAGACTGAGGTACCCAAGTCATGTTTTCAAGCAGAGGTGGTAACCTAGCACAAACCCATTACAAGACTATCAGCCACTGAACGCACATCCATGCGAACATTACCCAGAAATCATCCAAAAACACAGGCCACTCAGGCTCGAAAACGCAAACGCCACCCCATGCAACGGAACCGTAGTCTATCGTTGGTATCTTTCGAGAAGGACGAATGAAAGAGCCGACCTCTTCCCAGACATGGAAGAGTGGCAAAGAATGGGAACCCATGAATGTAAAGTAAGAGAAAAATATGAATGGTAGAGAGAACCCGCGCCCGTTTGCAATATGCATCATGCAATGGTGGCGGAGAGAATTGAAGAAATGTATCATCACAGGAAGCAAGTATTAAACCTAGGAAGATGGCACGATGATTTCGGGTAAGGCTTGCTCGATCTTCTCGGGTGCGTCGACGCCCGTCTTTTTGGCAAGATTTGGAAAGAGGAGCCCGTTGTTGCGGGCAGCACCAGCTGGAAGAGGACGCATGGGTTTGCCGTTGACGGTCTTCTTTTCGGTCGTAGCGGCGGGCTTGGATGCCTTGGTGACACGGCTGAATGCGGTGATCTTCGTAGTCTTGGCCGGCTCGGCCTTGGCCTTCTTGGTACCCGTAGCGGTCGCCTTCTTGCGACCAGGCTTGGCTGGCGCTGTCGTTTTGCTGCCCTTGAGCACGTCGTTGAGGTTGCGACCGCGGCTGGCGGGGTTGGCCAGCTTCTTGGCTGGTGGCTTCTCGTCGTGGCTGGAAGAAGGCGTAAACAATCCCGTTTCGCTGCGAGGACGCTTCTTCGGCGTTGAATTGATAACCACGGAGACGGTGTTCTTCTCGCGCTCGGCCTCGGACTCCTCGTCTGAGCTGTGCCTCGTTCCAAAGACGGGCTCCGGCAACATCTCGTAGGGCGTGCAATCCTCCCAGTGCTTGAGCTTCACCAAATCGGCCACGTCGTCTGTGGATCCTTGCACAATAAGGTCGAAGCAGTTCTCAAATTCTTTGCCCACTGGCGGCTCGTTGTTAATGAACATGGTGACTCCGTCTTTGCGGCTGCGGATAATTGGACAGAGACTCTTCACAAGACGACGGACTCCGGGGATCTTCAGGCTGGTGCCGGCGACGACGAGAACGCGGGGCCGAGATTTGATATCGGCATTCATGACCGAAGTAATTGCCTCTTCATCAGGGTTGTGTTCGTTGTAGAGGACAATGCGAGGGCGCATGCGACCGATACCATGGCTTCGTTGGCCAGTCGTTGTGCGGACTTCATTCTTGATCGAGCATTCGTCGCATTCCGGGGGATCGGCCTCACAGAACCTGCTTGGTACGAAGTCGCTAAGATAACGGCACTTCTGACAGACCATCTTGGTGATGCTTCCATGTAATTGAATCGTAACGGGCCAGCGGCCCTTGACATTGAGCGGGATCTCGGTTTCCAATGGCTTCATAGACGTTTCAAGGCCATCGATGTTCTGGGTGTACAGGCGCTTGAGCCGACTCTCCTTGCCGAGGCGGGCAAGCATATCGTGGAACTTGGTGGGCTTGGTCTTGGCTGCCTCGACGGATAGCGACCGCACCATTTCATGGAAAGGAGCTGTGAGGGCGTCATCTTGGTAGACAGCGGCGTCGAACAGAAGCTTTCCAGACGCCTTCAAATTGTGTTTCTTTTGTAAGGACTTGAAAAGACCATCGGTGGAGCGGAAATCGGGGACTATATGGTGTGAGCTTGGTGCCATGTGAAACGCGGGAACACGAAAACTTACTACCCGCGGAGGTGGAGATGCCCGCGCCCGCAATGACAACGATGTCTTTCTGGTGGCGAAGCGTTTCAACGAGCAATTTAACTTGGTCTTGTTGCTCGTAGGATGATTTGGCTAGTGACAAATATTGCGTGGTGCGTTCTTTCGGTAGGGGGTTGCGTCTCCGCTTCTTGCGCGGAGGGCAGTCTTGGCGCGTAGAATCCTCACCCTCCTGCGATGAAGGCGTCAAGTACCGGTTCGCCGGTTCGGGGGAAGACCTGGGCGACGAGGGCACGGAGCTCAAGTCTGAAGTCTCGGATAGATCGTAATCCATTACGAGAGGTGCGGTCGTCGAGCGAAACCGCCGTCAGAAATAGTAGAAGCGCGCTCCAAGGATGATGTTGGAACAGTTCGAAGGGACAGAAGACGCCCTATTCTATCCAAAAAAGCTCGCAAAGGGAAGAAATGACAGATAGAAGAAGCATTCAGGACTCCAGGGCATCAAACTCGATCAATGGAGCGTAGCAGGGGCCCCGTTTCAATGGTGGAAGGGGGATGAAAGGAGGAGTGTGCAAGGTGGAAAGGGGAGAAGTTGCAGACGATGAGGTCAGCCGGGTGTCGATTCTCAGAAAATGGAAAATAGAAATGGACGGGCCGTCGAAACGGATTTGTTTTGACCCACGGAGGGGTACGGGTAAGTTGGGTTGCTTCTGTTCTGTCTGGAATGTGGTTGCGAAGAAAGAAGATCCCCGGGATGGAAGAAAGCCCCGGTATGTTGGGCCGGTTATTGTGCGGGCGACGACTCGATGATGCGCTTGTTTTGATGCGAAGTAACGTTGGTTTCGGTGCTGGATTTGTTGTATTTGGGGAACTCGGTGTCGGGGCGATATAGTTCGATCTGAAGGCTACTTATGCATTTCTATAGAGAGTTATTTCTTTTATATCCGAAAGATCCAATTTTACCATTGCGTCTATTCATTTGATTGTCTTGTTTTCCACATCCACAGCCTTCTTTGCTGCCCGTCAGTTTGGCACTCTGCCGCGTCCCCTCTGATTGGCGTAGTCTGATGTGGGGCGTGTGTCAACCCGTGATTGGTCACATCGCGGTTGGCAGGGCAGCCGTCATGTGATGTCACCGCTGACTCAGCTGGGAAAGGGCGCGTGCTTCAACAGACGCCTTCATTCGTCGCTATTGAAGGGCCTATAGACGATATATAGGGCATTGAGTGGTTACTATACATACTACATCGACCTTTGTCGCCTGGTTTTGAGCCGGGACTGCTCCTTCCGGCCCGGAAATCCCCGTCGGACTCCTCGGCCTTCCCAGTCATATCAACACCGCCAATGGTCCCGGGCGAGATCGACATTGAGCATTCATGTCGTGCGGGGCTAGCTCCATTCGTCCCTTGAATTGTGAGAAATAGAGTACTCCACAGAATGCCATTGATGATGGAGGAGGGCATCAACGTCGACGATCTCTTTGGGGAGCCCAATTCCTTGGAGCTGGGTCTTCAAGCTGCTCCCCGGTCCACCAAAGGTCTCGCCCAGTGTTTGGACGAGTTGCGCCTGTCGGGGTGCCGACAGTTAGTCGTCATTCTTACATTTGACCGGGTATAGACTGACAATCCGCCTAGGAAGATTACTTGGTCTCGAATGGGCTGTATTGCTTACATCTCCCCTGACGGAACCCGAGTGAATGTCCAGCATCTCCAATGCCGCCCATCAGATGGGAAATGGGTTCTGAGCGAGGAGTCCTCGCTGGGGCCCGTCACTGAAGCCCACAGTGGTAGTCAGTTGGTTCATCTATCGTGGAATGAGACCGGGTCGGAGCTGGCCGTGGTCGATTGCTTGGGACGAGTCTCCATCTACTCGATATCCATGGCCCTGAATAGCATAACGGGGCTGCGCCAAGCGTCTTTTGACTCGAGTGACGACAGCAACCAGGTTGTCGGCATGATGTGGCTCAACACTTCCCGCTCCGTAAACAACCCTTCCAATCAAGCCAGCCATTCAAGATCTAACCTCGTATTCCCAGGTTCATGCCTTTCACCAAGCAGCCAAAGTGAACGGCCGATGGGCATATTCGCCCTTCCGTCGACGCCCAATTGGCCCTTTTCATCCTGCCAATAAGGGCGCACTGATCTGTGTGACCCGAGCAGGCCAGATCAGGCTCATGTACCAAAACCCGGACAGCAAGTGGGCTGAACTACCTGCTGAGCTCAAAAACACTGGGTATTCAGACAGGCTTTTGACACACGCAGCCTTGGTTGCAACTCAAGGTGCCTCATACTCTCCCTGCGATATATGTTATGGGATGCTAATGAGTCAACGTAGCTGGAATCTTGATTGCCACCTACTCGGTATGCCAGAAGATCTGTCTTTACCGGGTGCACATCACCTGGAATCCACCGCAATGGGACCCAAGCCAGGCCAAACACCCAAATCAGTTCCCTATTCCTACTTTCCGCTTCCTGCACTGCAAAATCGATATGCCCAGCAGCATCTTCAGTGTCAATCGTAGCGCTGAAGAACAACATGCGGACCAACCCACGCCATTCCCTAATTGCGTATACTCGTTAACTCGACTAGAAATTATGCCTGGTCAGATTGATAGCCCAGCAGGATCAACTGCGAGCCCATGGATACTTGCTGTCTTTTCCAAGCCTCTTCACGCTACCCCTGAATACCCAGAACAACAAGGTCCACCAAGTGTGATTGTGAGATGGCAATTGGAGTCTGTGCCCCAAGCATTCCATCCCAAATTCAATGAAGTCAACCCAAAGAAGAGTAATCCACAGACCAAGGTATGAAAGCAGATGCCTTTCATGTTGTCCAAACCTGCTGACTGTATTATTAGTCCAAAATGGATCTGCGTCGACTTGAGGATATCCATTGCGATAAATACATCGTCTCGGTGGACCTGGTTGAGCATGGCACCGCCTTGGCCATCACCCACGATGACAGCTCCATTACATTTTACGACACAAGAACCATGTCCATCTTCAATGGCTTGGACGATACAAGCACGGTGACCTGTTTGGCCCAGGCAGGTTTCCAATACCCAATGGACGCACCGGATCTCTCCGTCAGCTTCTCTCCGAACTCATGCGCTGCCGTAATACTGGACAGCGAGGGACAAACACAGCTACGTCTGATGGAGCATTCATTTGGATCGGCCGGCAGTCTCTACGACGAGACAAAGTTTTCATCGGCCATCGCTGCATTGACTCTTGCATTCAGCCGTGCATGCGGAGCCGATGTCAACACCGACGACATTCTCATGGTGGCTCTACGGCAACTTTCATCAGAAGCCCAGGCCACGTTTATCAACGAGATCTTCCGTGCATTGCCTGTCAACTGTAACTTTACGACTGAGCAAGAAAAGCTCATGACCCATCCATATATTCCGCGGTGCTTGAGCTTGCAGGCTGCACTGGGCTTCAAGGGCAGGCTCAAGAAGCGAAATCTCGCATCAGCAGTGCCCTGGGCGATTATTCAGCTTCGTCATGCATCGGTTCTATATGCATACTTCTTCCAGAATAACAGAGAAGGGCAAAGCGATGCACTTGATCCCGGTAAGCTCAGATTATCAAATCGCTACTTTATGTCCAAGGGCTAACAGCACCAGAAATCCTACGCATGATCTTCGGAAACACAAAATGGACTCTGGATTTCGACCATTTTATCCTGAGTGAGATCTTCGATCTTGCCGACGAATTCGAGAGTGTCTTTACCGATCAAGAGGCCTTCACCCAGAAATGTATGCATACAAGTAACTATGTAACCCCCTTTTCAGCTCTCTAACCTATTCTTTTAGTAAAATCCACGAACTCCCTCGCCCTCATCGTCCTCCTCTCCAGCATGTCCCGCGCATTCCTCAAATTTATCTGCCGAGGCCTCCGTGGCGTAACAGCCGGCTTCGCAAAAATCAACCCGATAATCCTAAGCCCGGACTCCCGCGTCTACTACAACGAGATCCTCCAACTACTCGAGTCCTCACCCATCCGCATAGAGCTCTATGAGAAGTTCCTGTCAGGCGTCGACTCCGCCGTGAAACACGCCTACCAGGGCGCCGGATTTGGCGAAGCGGAGCGGCCAGGCCCTGAAAAGGAACTCCTGGTCAATGGGCGCATCCCACCGGTCCTGGTCACTGCCGTCGCTACGCTACTGAGGCAGACAGTGCCGGCTATGAAGGCTGAGATTAACCGCAAGGATGTCGTGCTTGGTGATTATGCCTGGCTCGGGTTCGGTAGTGATGCTCGCACAGCGAGTTATCGCAAACATCGGGATGTCGATATTCTGAAGAAGTTCCCTCTCAGGCCGCCGATGACTGTGGGTAGGAATGAGAGAGTTGTTCAGCCACAAAAGAGAAGACGGTGTGTCCGGTGTTGTGAGGTTTCGGGGGATACGGTTCTGCCGAGGTCATTACCCTATTTCAAAATGGTTGCTAAGTTGAATCTGCTGCGCTGTTGTCCTTGTGGTGGGATGTGGATGCTTGAGACAGAGAGTACGGACTCATCGGGGGGAAGTTTACCGCAGTCGAATCAGAACTAGCGGATTGCACCTCAGGTGTCTGTTGCCTTAAGTTCTGGGTAGTGGTCATACATAGTGCATTACGGCGCATTTCGTTGAATGTATACTTTTTTGGTTGAAAAGAGTACAACAAATTGACTATTTGGGGGATGCGGAGCGTAGATTAAATACACCACATATGATGAGAGTGTCGACTAAGATTTACTTAGCAAAGGTGGTCCTGCAACCAGCACTGGAGACAATGGAGATACGAGATACGCATAGGAACAATGGCCTCGAATGCAGAAATACCACGATAGTGTATACACATTCACATAGTTGAAAGTTGAAAGTTGAAAGACGTTGAAAGTCATGTCATGTCAAGAGTCGATTTGCATCCTTCTAAGATACATAATCAAGTTCCATTTTTTGGATGTAAAAAAAAGAGAAAATCGACCCCGCCGCAAGGTATCAGGTCTACACCTTCACGTCCTGCTTAATGTGTCCAAGGGCAAAGTAGCATCTTCCCACAAAACTCCAGATCCGAACAGTTTTGCATTTAAGCCTATGGCCATTCAGTTAGCCCTGTTATTCAAACCAGTGTAGTGGCATAGTGTGTAGTGAGTAATGCGTAGAGCGTAGAGGCAATCGACTCTCCGAGCCTCACTAAACACACCATCCACAGGAGATCCATCATACCTTAACGGCGTACTTCCGCTGGGGGAAGTGGATCTGGCGCTTGCGCTGCTTGTCGGTGGTACGGGTGGCCTCGTACTTGGTGAGACGGCGGCGGATCTCACGGGTGAGCTTGGGGCGGAGGTCAAGAGGAGTGTACTTCTTGCCCTTGTAGAAGAGACGCAGCTGGGCGCGCTGGTTGGCGTTGATGACAGTCATCACGCGAGCAATGGACTTGCGAACATCGCCACTATTGGAAAAAAAAAAAGTCAGTACTCCGATATTTTTGGCCTCCGTCGATTATCATTCTGCGAATTGGTGCCGTCAGGGGTTTTGCGATGGTTTGCGTGGTCTGCTGCCTATCCTCCAGAAAATTCCTCCTCTTATGTGTGGTGTTGCTTTTTGTCGCGGCCCGATCGCACAAACCCCAAACCCCCGTCTTTCCTCCTCGCATCGTGATTCAGGTGTCGAGATCGAATACGCACATTCGGTTGGTCTTGGACGAAGCACCGCTGGAGATCTTCTGGACGCGGAGCTGGTTGAGCTCGGTCTTCAACTCCTCAAGCTGCTTGGAGAGGTCCTCCTTGTTCTTGCCCCAGAGCTGACCAGCCTTGACCTTGGACGACTAGAAACAGTCAGTGCGTGCATTTCCGGGATGCAGCGAGCGCAAACATACCATGGTGGCGTGTTGTGTATGCTGGGTTGTCGGCGTTGAGAATGAAGATGTCCTAGTCGGGTCAAATTGTGGTTGTGGGACTAGGGCTAAGCGAGTTGGTCGCACTAAGCGGGCACGTGATGAAAATTCGAAAATTCTCTTCTGCCAGTATATTCAGGCATCAAATCAACCAGGCACCAAGGCACAACATATCGTCCCGAATAGGGTTAGCTCCCGGTGGGCTTTACGTCGCTACGTCGCCGGGTCGCTGGTCGCGCTGGTCTGATATCTTTGGTATGTCTGGGGTGAGCCGAGAAGCCGAGCAGATCGATTTGTACCCCTTTTGACCTGCCTGATACCTTCTATACTCCACCATGACGTCTACCGGTTCCGGATGGGCGCAACTGCGGCAACAAGCCCGCTCGCTCGAGACTCAGGTACCGTTTATCTGGCCGAGGCTTAATGCCCCCGTTCTACAAGACTAACATGAAGCCCGACAGACAGAAAACCTCTTCCACACATACGCGCAATTCGCCTCTCTCACAAAGCCTCCGCAAACTCCTACAGAAGAGGAGCTGCGAACCGAGTCTCAGTTGAAAGACCTCCTCGAAAGAGTACGTCTGTCTGCGACAGGACACATGTGACTGCAAGCTAACATCTACACAGCGTGAATCGCTCATCTCTCAGCTCTCTCGCCTCCTCGACTCTGAAGCAACCCTTACCTCCTCCGCCTTGAAACAGAACAACCTCTCCCGCCACCGTGAAATCCTTCAAGACCACCGCCGCGAGCTGCAGCGCCTGACATCCGCCATGGCGGAGTCGCGCGACCGCGCCAACCTTCTCTCCAATGTCCGGTCCGATATTGATGCCTACCGTGCATCGAACCCCAGCGCAGCTGAGGCAGACTACATGCTCGAGGAGCGCGGGCGAGTCGACAACAGCCATAATATGATGGACGGCGTACTCAGCCAGGCCTATGCCATCAACGAGAACTTCGGGATCCAGCGTGAAACTCTGGCAAGCGTTAACCGTCGGATTGTCGGCGCAGCCAGCCAGGTGCCCGGAATGAACTATCTGATCGGGAAGATCGGGACGAAGAAGAGACGGGATGCAATTATCTTGGGTTGTTTCATTGGGCTCTGCTTCTTGATGCTGCTTTACTTCATGTAGGAGGGCTGGACTCGTCTTACCTATTGCTCTTTTTGTTCGTTGCAGCTGTCCAGCGACTTGTTTGGTTATTCGGCGTCAGGGGTTGGGCATTTGATGTTTGTCAGGAATCATGATAATACTGTACCTGGCTTGTTGGCGTCTTATGTTCTTTCTATTATACAGATTCTCTATCATATGTACAAATCCAATGGAGAGGGGATGTCACATCGTACACAACAATCCTTTAGGCCAAATCACCGCCCGCTTTCTTCTCAGCAATCAGCTTTGCCAACCCGTTATTCAGGGTCTCCAATTCTGAAGCCTCCGCGGGGCCACATCCCGCCCATCGGATCCGACAATGCGAATCAACGAGGTAGACATAGCCAACCTTGGAGTTCATCATACCAACAGCCTCTTTCAGCAATTCGCTGAAACCCTTCTCGATCAAGAAGTATCGCGCATGCTGCTCCAGCGGCATCTTCTTTCGCATGCTCCACATAAACCGCTTCACCAGCCACGCCTTCATCAAGTTCTCCTCTACATTGATATCCACCTTCTGCACATGTTCTCCACCGCTAGCCAGTAGCTCCGCAAGCCTGGGGTTCTGCTTCGGTCCTGTGAATGTCGCTACTTGAGACTCGGCCCACATGCTAGAGAACAGGTTCACGACGCTGATCTGGCCGCGCAGCGTAGCCGTTGTGTCTTGCCGGTCTTTGGGCGATGCGAGAGTCAAGCCGTGTAGGTTGGGGAAGTATAGCGCATGGTTGGCTTTGAAGAGCCGTGGGTTTGACAAGAATGTTTTACCCTCTTGGAAACGCAGGTTGGACCATTCTCGGAAGTATGGTTTGGCAACTTGTCTCGTTCTGTTGGTGGGTGAAATTGATTAGTTTTGTCTCCATTGCTGGTGATGCCACTGGTGCCTACAATTCCTTTCGCCGCGCAATGTGCTTGTCGTAGTCGACAAAGTCGTCTCGCCGCTGCCGCAACGATCGGCCGTCGTATCCAGTATTTTCGCCTTCCTCCGGAGGTGCGGCACAACCAATCGGTCTGTCTAGCTGCGGAGGCGTAAACTCTGCGTCGCCTGGCTGGGCAGCCGGGTTGGCATTGGGATTCTGTTGGAATCCGACGTCGCGCCGGAGTCGTTGTGGTTCGCGAGGGGGGCGTTTGGTGATAATTGGTGCGCCGCTGTTGTCGGATTTGCCAGATTTTCTCGCGCTATTCTCGGTGGCATACTGGCGAATCAACGCAGATTTCGCGCGGAGATGCGAGAGGACTGCGGTGTTTCGAAATTGGCAGCTCAGGCAGCGTCCCGTCTGGAAGAGCGGGAGCTCGGCTAAAGATACAGATGCCGATGGCCTCCACATATTGTCTGGATACCTAGGTAGTCGGCGATATAGGGAAGAACGGAAGTTGGAAGGTCGGACAGAGAGGACTCCGCGCCGGCGTCTCTTGCGTCTCAAAATTTCCCAACAGGGAATGGCCTGGTCACATGACGTATACTTGCTTTTGCAAATCGGTTTCAGATCTAAGATTAGGGCTTGGCTTAGTATCAATCTTACATTTCTACGATGTTTGGGTCAATATTGTTATAATGGTTGGAATATACACCTATGTTCACGGTACTGTATGAGCTTGGATCCATGATGGTTATCCAGGCTCGCCCCATGCCCGAAATATATCTCCAAAATGCATAATAAAAGCAGCCGGTACAAAACTAGAAGAATAGCTATTCAAACGCAAGCTCGTTTAACAGTTCAACTCAATCATAGAAGTTGATATCCAGGAGTAACCAGCGTCCTTGACGAATCTGGTTAAATGGAAGCGGATCTCGTGACCAGGCGGCATTTTCGCGCAACTCCGCGTCCACGGGTGCCTCAACCGTGGCTTTCCCAGTCCATTCGACAACTGCAGACTCGGAGTTGCCTGTTTCTAACTTCGATTTATATCAGGCAGCGGCAATGAATCATCCATGGTCCCGACGTTCTCTCCCCGATAAAAGCCCCGACTAGCCCCTCCCCATGACAAACAGGCTCGGTAAGAAGGGCTTTTTTGATGCCCTTCAAAGACTGGATGATTTCGATGATTCCCAGGATGAAGATGACGACTCACTAGAAAAGCTGCTTATCAGTTCTCGGCCTTCTCGAGCTTCAGATTCCACCGCTGCTCGTATATCAGCGAGTCCTCGGTCAATCTCTCTTCGTCGTTCCAACACCGAGCCCCAACATTCACCTGCTGATGGATCGCGGCAAATCCTCGGTACCGCTGATAAAGGGAATATCCGAAGAACTGTTCAAGCAACAGAACCGAAAGTGAGGACTATCAAACGCGCTCAGACCACGGGAACAATGCCGGTAGTAAAGACCGTGGGTCCTCCTGCGAAAAAGAGGAAAACAGAGAGCCTTAAACTTGTTCCCGAGGATCAACAGATTTTCAAAGGGCTCTCATTTTGTACGTCACTTGTGACTCCTCATGGCATTTCACGCACGCCTAACAGTTGCACAGTCTTCTTTCCTAACAATGATATCGCTCCTTCTCGGCGACTGCGAATTCAGCGAGCCCAAGAGTATGGTGCCAAGTGGGCTCAAGGATGGACAGGAGGCATCACACATGTGATTGTTGACAGGGGCCTTCTATATCAAGACCTCCTAACGCATATCAAGGCGGAGAACTTAACGGTCAGTTCACTTTATCTAGATATACCCCAGACGGACTAACGAGGCAATAGACTCAAATAGCCGTGGTCAACGAATCCTACCCCTCTGACTGTATCAGATTTCGCTCGGTCTTGAGCACGCTACAGGTGCGATTCCGTGTTGACGGCACTCCGGCGGCCACGGATAAGGAGGAGCCGACTGTGGCTACTCAGCCGATACACGCAGACTCGCTGCCGTTGAAACCGCCGAGGAGGAAACGGCAAGAATCTCCAGAAACCTGTCTGTCGAACAATGAGACAGCGCCAGTTGAGCCACCGTCCAGCCAGCCTGCACGGGAGACGGAAGACGGCGCAGATACACATGAAAGGGGTCCTCTAGATGATATCATCGATGAGACCAGAGCTGTCAGACACCTGGTGAGGAATGCCCAAAAACTACTTAATCCTGAGCAACACCTAACTGTGATTAGCCCCTCGATAAACTCGATTCCGACGAGGAGGCCGATGATCAGGAAACTGACGAAGAACCCGAACTGAAGGACCCGCCCAACAAAAAACACCATCAATCGGCCAGGGAACACAAGACGGGAGACTCATGGACGCAAAATTTCGCCTGCGTGCAGAAGTACGACCCGAATGCAAAGCGTGATAGCTCAAACAGCAGGACCGTCGAGATCCTGCAGCAGATGCTGGATTATTATACACGCACCGCCGATCAATGGCGGACATTGGCCTACCGTAAGGCGATCGGAGCATTGCGCCGACAGACCCAAAGGGTTACAACACGAGCCCAGGCCCTGGCAATCCCTGGGATTGGAACCCGGCTGGCGGACAAGATCGAAGAAATCGTCCTCACCGATCACCTCCGTCGTCTTGATCACACGACAGGCACTACCGAAGATCGAATTATCCAAAAATATCTTGGTATTTACGGAGTCGGTCTTGTCCAAGCGAGCAAATGGGTTGCGCAAGGCTATAGATCTCTTGAAGATCTTCGTGAAAGAGCGTCGCTCACCAAGAACCAGCGCATTGGAGTGGAGCGCTATTACGACTTTGCTAAGCGGATTCCACGCAAGGAGGTGGAAGAACATGGGGCGATCGTTAGACGGGCTGTGCAAGCGGTCGACAAAGACATGCAGGTCGTCATCGCGGGCTCTTACCGCCGCGGGGCACTGGATTCGGGGGACATCGATCTGCTCATAACCAAGCCCGACGCATCGCTCGAGCAGATACAAACACTGATTATGGACGTCGTCATCCCCCAGCTCTTTGATAATGGTTTCTTGCAAGTCGGACTTGCTACGTCAAGGCATAACCACGACGCGTCCAAATGGCATGGCGCGTCCGCTCTGCCTGGGAATGTGTGGCGGCGAATCGATTTGCTTCTCGTGCCCGGAGCCGAGTTCGGAGCTGCAATTATCTATTTCACCGGTAATGATATTTTCAATCGCAGCATGAGACTGTTAGCCCGTAAAAAGGGCATGTCGCTAAACCAGCGGGGGCTGTACACGGATGTGCTTCACCGCGCCGGCGTGAAGATCAATCAGGGGCGACTGCTGGAGGGTCGCGATGAGCGCCGGATCTTTGCGGCACTAGGAGTACCCTGGCGATCTCCAGAGCATCGAATTTGCTAGTTATTGAATTCAAATATCTAAATGAAATAGCTATGAAAATGGAAAGTTGTATACAAGAAATACCGTGATGACGAAAGGGTGGGAGAAAGTCAAAAAGAAAAAGCTGCATATTTTACAGGCTCCCGGCAGAGATTTTCCCAGGGAGATGACCTCAACCTTTTCACAACCTTCATCCATCCATCATCCCAGGAACTTGTAACAATCCCCCATCAAAACACTAGTCCCCCATCTTCCGTCTTCATCACCGCCTTCATCCAAGGTGATCACCGCCTTCTCATCACCGCCTTGCCTGCGATCACCGCCTTTCGTGCGGTGAAGCCTTCATCGCGTGTCTTTTTCCCACCCCAACTTGACCGCCCTCTATTTGCCCCCCAGTTTTGCCGTTCCTCGATTTATCTCATATCCAGCTCGACTTCGAACACGAGTTCCTGAGTCTGGGCTTTGCCTGCTTGGCCTGGTGCCCCTTCTTTGTGGTCTTCCCACCGCTGCTCCTGTTTTCTTCCTGGGCGCCGCCAGATCCGGAATCGCGTGGTGCTCTGTTTGGATTCGTCGCGTCTTCAGGCTTGACTTCGGACAACACAGAGAGCACTGTCAGTGGCAATTGAACACTCTGGTGACTCTCTGGGTGGAACACGTGTTTCTCCTCCTTTTCACAACTCCAGATCACGTTCAAAATGGGTCGTAAGCCCAATCAACTCATCCTCGAGTTCTTTATCCGAGGCCCCAAGCTCGAGGATTCCAGCAACCGCTACCAGCACACCTGCAAGGCCTGTGGCGAGAAATTCCCCAAGGGTCGCATCGACAGCCTCACCAATCACCTGGTCAAGAAGTGCCAGGCCATCCCACTTCGCGATCGACAGCGCGTGCTACTCCGCCTCCACGAACTCCCCGACCTAACCGAGGGCGACGCGAATAAGGATCCCAGCTCGACTGGAAAGGGCAAAGGTGACGGAAGCTTTGGCAATCGTCCCAATTTCGACGGCTTGAACGTCCTGGCGGAGGCTTCTCGTCAGGTCGGTGCCTCGGAACCCGCCAAACGCGGCTCGCAATACACCCAGTCTGTCACTGTCGGTGGCAAGACCGTGGTCGTTGATCCGGCGTTGGAGGCTGACTTCCAGGGCCCGAGTTCTCAGCAGGGAGACGAAAAACAAGAGGACGGTAACAATGCCCAGGGTAGGTGGTCCCCGTACGCACTTGAGGTGAACGCTGAATACTGACGATCAGTACGCAGGAACTCCTCAGTCCTCTAACCATCCCGCCATTCCTGCTCTCCCCAGCCATACCTCTGGCGACCATAACTCCATGTCTCCTCCACTTGGTGATACCTCGATGACCCCCGACTCGACTTCCAACGCGCGCCAGTCGCAGCTGTCGATGATCGCAGCATCTGCCAATGAGATGGTTCCCCAGGGACTCTCCATGGATGGAGACAACCTCAGTGCCGACGGATTGAAGATGAACCAGTGGAACCAGCCACTCACGCACCAAGAGCAGATTCTGTTCGAAAGTTTGCAGGAGCACGACCCATCATTGACGGCGGCGACACCCACACAGCGTGCTGCGTCTTTCCCCCGTCCGATTGCTATGAACCCCAATACCCAAGCCAAGGGGTTTGTCAATGAGTTCGGCAATTCAACCAAGCCCACCAAGCCCAAGGTGCGGGGACGTTTCTCTGCAGAGCGGCGTCGCGAGGTGCAGGAAGTGCGCAAGCGCGGCGCGTGCATTCGTTGCCGTATGCTGAAGAAGCCTGTAAGTGCCAAGCCCGGTGTAATGTCTTGGAAGCATCTACTAATGAAATCCAGTGCTCTGGCGATACCCCCTGCACCACCTGCGCCAGTGTTGAGAGTGCTCGCCTCTGGAAACACCCCTGCATTCGGACACGCCTGTCCGAGGAGTTCGAACTCTACAATGCCAGTGAGTAGTGCCAGTTTTCCTGTTTGTATTAGACCCCAAAACTGACAGATGATAGACCTGCATGCAACTCTTGCCTACCACGACACTAGTGCCATCAAGAACCAAGTCAAG
Source organism: Penicillium sp. S103-07 (assembly GCA_037042055.1). Classification (NCBI taxonomy): domain Eukaryota; kingdom Fungi; phylum Ascomycota; class Eurotiomycetes; order Eurotiales; family Aspergillaceae; genus Penicillium; species Penicillium sp. S103-07. Next base: position 60,978 of record JAXQJQ010000010.1, on the reverse strand, counting down.
TTCGAGCACTACGCCGGTCGCATCGAGGTGACCCATATCGAGGAGAGTATGATCTTCGTCACCATCAGTGGACTTCAGGGCCACCGCACCTCAGTCTCGACCCTCGATCCGCAGCTTCAGGGTCTGGGTGATGATCAGTTCTCTGGGCCTCCTCAGGACCTCTATCTGCTGGACAGCGATGCCGATGACATCCCAAGCAAACTGGAGATGTACATCAAGAAGACTGCCCCGTTCTTCTTTGAGCGCGAGTCCTCTCCTTTCATGAAGCCTACTCTCATGCTGGCCTCCGAACTGGCTCAGTCGAAGAAGGACACTCTGCTCGATCGCGCCGTGGACCTGTGGGTCGCCACTCATATCCTGGTGGACACCGAACTTAGCTGGAAGACTTTCTGCAACCCTACCCTCCCTCCTACTTCCATGCACGCCCTTTCCCAGCCCTCGGATGAAGGCCGTCTGCCGATCGAAGAAGTCTCTGACCCCGAGTCGTATGCCCTGCTGTGCAGCCAACTGCGCGCTGCCATGGAGAAGCGTGCTATGCAATTGAGCAAGTCCGTGATCAACGACCTGGAGCGCCGTCTGCTTCAGCGCCAGAAAACCGGCTGGTTCGAGACTTTCCTAGTGTCCATGGTTCTGCTGAACTGCGTCGAGCGTACCTGTTGGCTGTTCCGTTCGTGGGACAACGAGAACTTTGCCCAGCGCGTAAGTCTTTTACCGTGACTTTTGAAATCACCACCACTAACGGGTTTCTATAGTGGCCTCTGGACAAGCGTCCCCCATACTACTACAACCAGTCTGAGCGCTTCGCCGACATCCTGCACATGCTCCTGAGAATGCGCAGCCTCCCGCCCAAGACCACCATCCGCCCTGACAACGGCACCCTCAAGGCCGTTGACGGCAGCGATGAGAACGCCGTCCGCTGGTTTGACATGATCCAAATTTCCCGTACGTACCAATACCCACGCTCTATCTAACAACGAGTACTAAGAATTCTCTACAGCCTACTACCTCGAAGAACGTACCAACGCCATGTTCGACCCCTCCGACTCGCGCTCCCTCGACCTCCGCCACAGCGCGGCGCTGCTCCTGCCGGCCAACTCTTAATTGTCCATTCTTCAGACTTTTTAATATCGCTAAGCGTCTACTTTCAAACCAATTCTGTCTTGCTGTTTCTTGTATGACTTGCTGGGGATGCGGGTTCCAATTTTTGTGCGATGGTATTCTTATACTCTTTTCAGTGCGGGCGAGGTGTCGGGAAACCCCAAAGAGAGTTAAAATCAGGATTCAAACAATTTAGTTAAATTTGATCACATTTTCAAATAGCCTTGCAAGGATCACCTGCCCGGGTGCGCGGCACTCCAACCTATCTATATTTTAAATCATAACATGCCTCGAATACCTGGGCATCTCATCGTAGAAAACTTGTTGCATCAAGTAAATATTCATCAACCGAATATAGGTGTACAGTCCACTTGCCATTTAAGCTTCATTTGCCTACCTGGACATACCTAAAGCGTCCACTTAAAAGCAGATTACATATTCATATCAAGAAGACGACCAAACCTCAGAGAAAAACCCGTTATAGAGATTCCATAAGCCTCAAATGCATAAGTAACCAGTTCAAGCAAACCAGCCCCCTCCGGTATAGTCCTGTCGAATATGCGCAATTGGTCCCGTTATCCCAGGTCCTCAAAGGAGCACATAACATTCCGCCATTCGGCAGATCTATTTTCCACTTCATCTGCATAGACACGATTGGCCTCCTCCGAGGTTGGGTCATACGACTTTGCCCGGTTCATGTCAAAGGCGTGGAATTTGGAGTAGTTCGGGGAATTCGTTTCAAAGAGGCTGTCCAAGTATTCATCGGATGTCTGATCAAGAGCGCTATCGATAACGACATTCTCGACCATCTCTGTGGTCGTCTCGGTGGCTGCTTTTGTAGTCGCTTTTGTAGTAGTGCCTGTGATTGTCTGCCCGGTGGTCGTTGCGGTGCAGTAGGGGATATCCACGGGGGGTTTCTCACGGGATTCTCTCCGGGGCGGCACGGTGACTTCTTCGACGGCACTGACGAACAGGGAATCTGAAATCCGGGGTTCGGGTGTCTTGGCAACGGGCTCATCAGTGATGTGTTGGACCAAAACACAGAAGTGGCGATTCTTTTGGTCGTACCAGTGACGAACGAAGACGCTAAAAGGAATTCTGTCAGGCAGTGCTCTTCTTTATTACTTCACGTCTGATACGAGGGTGAGTTATTCAGTGGAGGATACGTACCAGTCCTTCAGATTCGGGTACTGTTGAAGATCTGTCAGGATCTCTCGAGAGAGGGCTGGACTGAGACCAGTTTGATCCTGCTCTTTGGGGATAAGGGGTGAGTCAGGTGAGATGGGCATTCCTGGTCTGTTTTCGAGGTAAAGTTTCTGGGCGGAGACCTTGTGGTAAAGCAAGAGAATCAATGGAGGCGCCATTTTGGGAAAGCGGCTTCCTCTTCGAAGAAGGTCGAGCGTGGTAGCCCTGGAGCTCGAGCGGTACCCAGGTATATCGTATATGGCGCAATATCTTCTTCTTCAGAAGAGTGTTACGGGAAGAGCATTTGCGAGGATGGTGGTTGTAGTAATATGGCACGAATGTGCTCTTTCTCGCGAGCGAGACCGTGCTGTAAGAGTCAAGTGCGAGCATGATTGAAAAGAAGCCATTCTCTGATATTAAACTACCTTATGAATCGATGAATCGATGGACACCACAGGAAAACGTAAGTGACAAGTGACGGCTCGGAGGTGGATTAATGAGACTGGAAGAAGCCATATATCATTGCCCACGGATGTGTGGCATTTGTTAATGAATTGACCGCCGCACTCAGACGTTGAGAAACCTGCAAATGACCGTCATCCTATCGATGCTTGTCCTCAAAGGCATACCAGTCATCAAGGAAGTCCTTGTAAGCCCATAGAGAGTTGTTAAATTTTGTCGAGAATATAATACCGGCGCTTAGCTTCATGGCCGTTGTGGCCGAACAAGTCACGGCATTGACACTGAATCAGATTAGTTCGGGCATCTTGATTTGAATTTTGACCATCTCGATGGCTGCAGAGCACCACAGATTGCCGGTGAGTCTTGGCCTAAGACCAGATGGTGAAAGGGCATTGCCAACCCAATCAGCTCATGCGTATCTGAAACTCATGGACAGAAAGAGATAGTTCGACATTCATCTTAATAGTCGAAGGCAAATGTCAATATTGCCAACCCAGACAGCATGTCATCAAGGCTCTCGGCCTGGTAATGTCCATTGGTATTCTATTTCAAGACTGCTAATCCCGCACCAATTTAGTAACAAAAACTATACACTGTACAAAATACTCCGTTCCACATCAGGGCGTCTGCATATTAACCTCCGGCTGGACCTGCACCTGGCCCTGTCCCCCCGGCGCCTGCGTCGATTCAAGCACAACAGCATAGAACTTGCCCTCCTCCGAGGTATCATGGTACGGACCAGCTCCGAGAACAGCCCTAGGTTCATTAGCATGCCACCCGTCTCAAGATAACGGGGAAACATACCATCCTTTATATTTGGGCTGGTTGAAAATATCTGTAAATACCTTCAGAATGCGCAGTGGTAGTTCTAGGATGGAAGGCAGCTCGGGCCCGTCGCCGCAGATCGGGAGTCCCAGTTTGTTGACGGGGAGGTAGACGATCTCCGCCGTGTTCTGTGGGTTGCGCGCCTCCTGAAAGATTAGGAGGCGGCGGGCTGGGATCTGGGTCTTGCTCATCTTGGACGGTTGAGGGTTGATGTCAAGTGGTGCCTCTCTGTTTCGAGGACCTGGGTGGTCTTCGTGCACTCGAGCTTTTGCGCTCAAGTCTTTGCACTCGATTCCCGACGGCGCGGGATTCCTTCGTCTGCCTCAAGGATGTTTCACCTAGGACAGAATTAGTATGCGCGTGTATATCCATCTCAAACATGTTGGATCTCACAAGAGCCTGCACTTCGCGACGCGACAGAGGCTGCTTATCGCGTCTGGATCGGCGGTCGATTATTGCGCGGGGCACGAAAAAAAAAGGGGGAGAATGCGAACTTCACGTCAATAAAGAGCGACTTTCGCTTTACCAAACGGTAGAACAGATTAAAGAATAAAGAATAGAACCATGTGGCTAGACAAATACCGAGGAACGGTTTATTCGGTGGGCACCGCGGGTGTTGTTCCTGTTTGCCGCGTTGAAGGTGGGGGTGGAGCGGAATGATCAACGTGCATTTTACTAATTGCTGCACTGTTGTCTTGAGGTATGTCGGTTTTACGGATTGCTGACTTATGCAAAGCTTGAAAATAACATCGTGACTTAGATTGGGTATATATTGGATGTGAAATAAATGTAGTGAATGCTGGACACAGCCTAGAGACATCATGCCACTATGGATCAACCATGCTGACAGAAGAAAATGTTCGAGGAAAGGTAAAATATTGGGTATCATAGTGGAAAATAGAAAGAAAGTATCAGAAGCGGACACGTATAAAGAGGGGTGATGATCGACAAGATCAAGCATCGAGCTCTCCATCCAGTACCCGCCGCGCAGCGTCCAGTCGTCGCCGCAAAACCCGTGCAGCCTTCATGTCGGGATCTGGGGAGGTCGTGATCGCCTGCAGGTCCGTGCAGACGTTGCCCAGGCTCGAGAAGAGCTGTTCCAGCATCTGGGTGTCGTCGTCGTTGATGCCTCCGTTTCCGGTTGGGGTTGCGGAGCCTGGATGCGGGCTTGAAGCTGCGCGAACGGTTGAGACGAGGGACGAGGCAAGGGAAGTCGGGGTTGCAGAGCCGGCACCCGATGAGCGGCCGGTCGTGTCTAAAGCTCGGGATGGCGTTCGTGGCTGGCCATCGACGGGGGCATCGCCGTTATCACGTGGGCCACGGGGAGTTTCTGAACGGTCAGTCTCGAGAACGGGACTGGGCTGGCGGCGAAGTTCTGTTGAGTGTTAGATTGAAATACGATAGAAAGAAAATGATACGAGAATTTACCATGGTTGAACCGACGGTCCCAGTAGAGAAGGTCTTCTTCTTCCTCCGTCATCTCCTCGCCTTCGGTTGCAGTAGCAAAGGTGGCTACAGTCGAGACGGACATGGCACTGTTATTGCGCGAGTGTTTAACCGACCGAGATCGGGAAGGCTGCCGAGAACGAGAACGAGATTGCTGGCGAGCTCGCGAAGGCTGAGAAGGCCGAGTCGTCTCGGCAGACTCGTGAGAGCCGTGACTGGCGCGTCGAAGCTGGCGCGAGTAATTCCCCAATGCGCTGTGCAAGATAAAATGCTCATAATCAAAAGCATCCTCGCGTTCTTCGTGTGGCACGCCCTCGGCATTGTAGTCTTCCAAATCTTCGTCAAGCGGCTCGCGCAGGATTTCATCTAGGGCTTCGCGATCGATTGAATCGTCCTCATAGTCCCCTTCCTCGGCGTCTTCGTACATGCTCTCTGCGGCAGATTGCCGACCATCGTCGTAGCCCACAGGCGGAGTTTGCCAAGGAACATGCTCCGTGTGTGGTGAGAGAGGCGCCGACGCTGGGTCCAGAGGGCTGTCATCGTTCCGCTTGGCCGCATGATTATCGCTCCCGTATTTGGCAGGAGCGTTGGGGTTCGGAGAGCGGGCCTCTCGAGTGTATTCAGAGCTGCCATCCCGTCTCGTGTTAGAACCACGGCTGCTTTGGCCATCTCGGAGTTCCAGGCCATTGTGAAACCAGGGATCCGCGGCCGTCAATGGACTAGGTGTGCGCAAGCTTTGCAGACTGCGCCGGCGAAGATTGTCTTCCTGGTTCCGCACTTTCAGAGAGGAGATCTTGATGTGAAGACCCTTCATCTGGTACTGCAAATCACGCACTTGCAGCTGAGACTGGGCACGACTGGGAGGGCCGTACGAGCTGTAGACCGGGCTAAAATCACCCGGAGTAGACTTGGACTCGTCTTCCGCAGATATGCCCAGTCCTTTCGGAGAGTCGGTGGGACTGTTTTCCTGGGACTGTTCGATAACCGGAGACTGCACAGGCTCTGGAGACGGATGTTGATTTTCTTGCCGTGGTGGCTGCATAGACGAAATCGACGCTCGGTGCGTGAGGTACGCCCTTCCGGGCCCATACTGAAATGACCGCTCGTCGGTATGGAGGTTGGACTGGCTGCTTGAGCCCATAGCACTGACTGATCGAGAGAGTCGCTTTGTATCACTGGACATGGACTCGGACGGGAAGTTGGTCTCGCTGTGGACGCGCGAGTGCCGGTTGTTCGAAGCATCCTGCGACGGAAGCAACGACTGCCGTCGGAGCGCGGATCCTTTACGATGGGAAATCGATCGATAAAGACCACCCGGTTGATGAGACCCAATAGGTGAGGTCGCCGGTGATGATGGCGAGGGCGAGGGTGTGAGTCGCACCGACGATCGAGCGCGGTTCAAGTTGCCCTCCATCAACGTCAGGCGCTTCTTTGCGTTCTCCAGAATCCTCTCGGCTTCGCTGCTTAAAATTGCCGAGGAGAACTCGTCTCCAGGGCCCTTGCCCTTGGCGGCGGAGACTATGACACTGCTGTCGGGTAAACCATTCTTGACAGCATCCCCATTGTCCGGCTTGTTTACATTTTCCGAAAGATTCGGCGACGGACTGGCAGCAATCTGCGGTGACGACTTCTTCTTCAAGCTCGAAGAGCGAACACTCCCCGCGCTCACAGTCGAGCTGGAACTACTCCCCGCATTATCATTTTCATCGGAAGCTGGCAATTGTTCCTTGATAACGGGCGAGCTCGCCAACCCCTGGTCGCGAGGGCCCTCCGACTCCTCAAATCCCCCCAATCGCGACGGCGATAGTTCCTCGCCGATATCCGACAGTCGGCGGTTGGCGTTCAAATCGTCGTGTGACCAGTGTCGCGAAAAATTTTTCTTTGGTCGGTTCGCCGCAGCACTGGAGCCATGCGCATCGCCGGAGTAGCGCGCATTCAGGTTGGACAAGTAGACCAGCTGAGAGGGCGGGGAGGGAGTTTGGGATTCGCGCTCGCTGCCATACGGCAGGATCATGTCCGGGTCGGGCAGAGTGAGGGAGGGCATGCGTGGCGGGCTCGGGCCGGGTGGAATGTAGGTGTTGAGGAGACAGGAATGGGATGGCTCTGAGGCCTAGACTAAGGACCTAGGGACCCAAGTGAGAACCAGCCTGAAAAAGCTGCCCCTAACGGGCAAGTTTAGTGCGGTTTAGCGCCGTGATCATTGCCTGATCGGGGTTGGGAGTTGATGGCGTTAAGATTCGATCGTTGCTGTGTGTTGGGATTGGAGGTTGAGTTGAATGTGGTGTGTCAACTATAGATCTCAAGACTGGACAGGTCACTTTCAGACAACAATTGCATTGTGCTCGTACAGTGCGCTCAGTAGTTGGACCCCAGGACAAGCATAGGCTTTTTAGCTCGAAGGATGTTTAATTACACCCGGCACTAGACCAAATCCCACTGGCCCATGTACCGTGTACCGCGTACCGTGCACCGTGTACCGTACACCCGGTGTTGCTATATAACCGTCATTTATGGGCAGCTCCGTAGTTGCTGCAAACGCAGGTTGTACAAGGGCGATGCATGAATCTATACGCAAGAACCCATGTTTCAGAGCTCCCTGCTTTCTACCGCTGCCGGCAATTAAACGGAACGAACCCCTGAGATCCGTCATGATCCACGGAATCCACCCGGTGGGGAATCTAATTTCCATGTTCCATGTGCCAAAATAGAAAATATCATCATGTTCCAGTATGCTTTTAGGTCGACTCCTGTACAATGTGGTAGATATTACAAAACCCCATAAAAAAAGAAAAATACCCCAAGCTCAGCTTATACCTTCTGCAGCAGGATCTTCGCTCCGCTGCTCGTCGGCCCGGGCTTCTTCTCGTCTTTGCCGGGCACCGACGCTTTCTCCAGCGCCTTCTTGTTCTTCTTGAGTGTCTTGAGGAGCTCGTCCTTCTTTGAGAAATCGTCAGACTCCGTCAACGCAACAATCACGAAAGGGTTGGCGCCCGTAGCCCACTCCATCACCTCGTCGCTGATCTGCTCGTAAAGGAGCTCGTGGAAGTTCAGCGCCGGCTCCACCTTCTCCACGCTCTTGGTGGTGGGGTTGAAACGGCCGCCCTGAACGAGCGACTTGAGTAGGCGTCCGACGGAAGCAGAGTCGCGTGTCTCGGACTTGGTCTTGGCGGCCTGGGCCACGCCAGACAGGGCGGCGGTCTTGTCGCCGTCCGCCTCGAACAACACCTCACCGATGAACTGACATCCGAATGTAGTCTCCAGAAGGGTCTCTGCGCGGGCGGCGATGAAGGCAAGCAGGGTTGGGGAGGCGGCCTTGACCAACTCCAGACGGCGGGTAGCGGGCTCCTTCTTGGAGGTTTCCTTGCGGATCTCCCGAACCTCCTTGAGCACCTCCTGGTCCGCATCGGGCAGAAGCCACTTGACACGGTCGCCAGCGAAGGGGTATAGCACGGGGATACGGGCGGTCAGGTCGTTGACCTGGTAGCACAACTCCTCATTCCGGCCCTCCTCCGGGTCATTCTGGTTCAACAGCTCGGAGAAGATGGATTTGGCGCTCAACTTGGTGTCATCAATAACTTCGTATGCCGCGAGAAGAACCACGTGGCCGTTCAAATCACCGGCCATGGCCTTGACGGTGTCTCTGTAGAATCGCAGAAGCAGCTTGCGGTCCTTGGCATTGGCGTAGGCCAAGGTCAGGGACATCAGGCGCGAGCCCGACTGGGTGAAGGCCAAGTTCTTGACCAGATCACCCTCCTCATCGCCCTTGAGCAGCTCGATGAACTCGTTCGCTTCCGTGCTGCCGGGTTTGGTGGCGAGGAAGTATTGCAACATAGCGTCGTGGAGCATAGTGAAACCGGTGCTCTTCTTCTGAACCAACTGGTTGATGAGTTCGTGCAGGTAGTGCATGATAGGGGAGCGCTTCTCCGGGTGAGCCTCTAGGATCTTGGGCAGGTCGGCCGAGGGCTCCTTGTCATCCTGGAAGATGACGAACTCGGGGCCATACCACTCGCGCAGCAAGCGGGTCTTTTGAGCCTTGGTCGCAACGGTACGGTAGATATCATCGAGAATCCACGATCCCTCGGGGTGACGAATAAGACGCTTGACGTGGCCGTAGAACTCGGGAATGATCATATCACGGGTCTCCGAGTCACCGTGCACAATCAGCTTGCCGACCAAGAACTTAGCGTAGCGGCTTTGCGCCAGCTCCTTGTAGCTGCCTTTCAACTCCTGTGCGATCTGCTTGCGCTGTTCGAGATTGCCGTACTTTAGAGCAGTCTGGATGACTCTGACAGAGTCGTGCTTGAAAACGAAATCCCGGACACGACCAGTGACGATCTCGAACAGCTCCTTGATGAGCTTCTTCCGGTCCTCGAGTTTGACGTGGGACTTGCGACGCAGCTGTTCCCAGAGCTTTTTCGAGCGTGCGATCTGGTCGGCATTGGGCTTAGCGGCCTTGCGCTCCTGCTGGAGGGCCTTTTGCTTTGCATGAGACTCGCGAGACGCATTGCCTAAACGATGCTTTTTGTTAGCGGCTAGACTCATGGACCAGCATTGAAAAATCGAAACATACTCTTCGCCTCGTCGGCAACCTTCTGCTGTTTGTCATCCTTCTTGACGCTCTTATCCTCCTCACTCTCACCATCCTCCTCCTCGTTCATATCCTCCATATCGACATCTTCCTCCGGAGACTCATCAAGACCATCGAGGTCGTCGTCGCCAGAATCGGAAACATCGTCGATATCAAAGTCGTCCTCGTCCTCGTCTTCGGATTCCTCCTGGACCTTTTTCTTCAGAACCATCTTCTTGTCGTCCTTCTTCGATTTAACATCCTTTTTAGAGCTGGTCTTTTTCACGGGTGCAGTGGGCTTGGACTTTGATGCGGAGCCCTGCTTGATCTTGCTCCGCTTCCCATTACGGTCTTCGGCCATATCGACGCGGCGTTTCACTCCAGCCATGATGTTTATGCGTCACGGCGACACTATAGTCGTGTCTGGACTGAAATTGGAGTGAAAGATTGGTGGATGTTCGAGCTAAAATCGCTCGTGGTGCTGGAGGATAATTTTTTTGGTTGCGGGCGGAGGAAGTTTTTTTGCCGCGGTTTGCACGGTTTGCACTGATAAGGAGATTGAGAAGATATGGACAAGCCAAATGCTACGATCAATACTTCGTTCTTTTTTGTTCTTTCATTTGCCTTTTATTCTTTGCTGAACTCAGCTTGAGAATTCATGCGGCGTGTATATTAGCCATATGCAAGGCTCCGTGCGGACTGAGTGGACATGATCTCCATATGTAAAGATTACGATCGGTCCACGCGCAAATAAGAAATAAAAATGTACATATGAAAGTCTCGCGACCCTCGTGCAAAAGACGCATCCAGCGAGAGTCGGGTTTCGAGAAATATCACTCAGAACAAGACGATATGATGCGAATCAGACAAAGAGGAGTCAACCCGCAACGCCTCCCACGCAAATCAGAACTTGGTCAACAAATATCGTGATTCATGAAAGTTCATTCGCCATTTTCGGCCGTCGCGGGCGCAGGGCCTTTCATGGCGCTCAGCTCTGAACCGCCGCCGCTCTGCCCGCGCTTCCTGCCGGGAATGTGGAATCCAAAGGATGTGGATTTGTTGCCGGATTGCGGCGCATCGCTAGTGGAATCGCCGAATCGTGCGAAAATACCCCTCTTCTTGGGTTTCGTCTCGTCGTTTAAACCGACTTCCTCGAATTTCTCCTCTTCCATCGGGACGGGTTTTTCGAATCTGCCCGAGCACATGCCGGGCGAGCGGCAGACGCGGGAGTCGAAGGAGGTTCGGGAGGGGACGGCATCGGGATGTGAGATGGGTGAACGGGCGCAAATATCCTATACATCGTCAGTGTCGGATTTTCAATGTTTTCGTAATCTTTGGCGGGTCGCAAATGGTGGGGAGCGTACAAATGAGCGGCGATAAGAGTCGAATGATTCGCGCGATATTGAGAACGGTTCATTTTCGTCGACGAGGTCACGATGGTTCGACGAGCGCGCAGAGCCTGGGTATCGGCGCCAGAAACTCTGCTTTTCTGGCGGGGAGGGCTGTCTACGATTAGCGAGATTCTTTGGAAGTCGTGGTTCGCATGATTGCGAAGGGAAGGCACTGTACAGGAAGATAGACACCGCTATCATTGACGACTATCAGGATGAGAATTAGCAGGGTGCCTCCCAGAACCAAAACGGCTGAGCACATCGTGCAGACACGTCGGACTCGGCCATACCACTCAATTTGTACTCGTTGGGTTCGCCATCGCAACTGCGACGAATCTCGATCGGAGCGGGCCGCGCGTTGGGCGACAAATGGTTCTCGTCGAAGCCGTCGGCGTCTCCGCCATTGGGCTGGCTCTTCCGGCCAAGGAGATTGCGAAACTGAGGCATGGCGATCGAGTGGTGAAGAGAACATGAAACGGGGCCCGGACTGGGGAGACAAGATTACACATGATCTCGGTGGAGAAGTTCCAGAGTGGATATCACGCCAGGGCCTCTCGTCCTACGTCATTTCATGATCTCCCCGTCATTCAAACAAGACTCGAACCAAGCCCGTGCACAATCGGCCAATAAGGTTATTGTGGTGAAGACTCCTATTGAGTTCCTTGCAACTTTCTGTCGGTCGCGCACTTGACTCGGTACCTGAGATCCGCCTCCGCAAACTCTAGTGGCAAAGTGTGGGGTTGTTTCTCGTCTGCTCCGAGTGGTATAGACTTGCCGCGGGACTCCGGACCTCCTTACTGCAGGTTCAGGTCGAAGGTTTTGTAACAGTAATGACATATTCGAAAACAATTTTGCGGCATCTTAATAGGAAAAGATAAATCTACAACGTGATCCTTTCTTAGCTAGGTATGACGGGAGTATGGTTTGTCATTCCGGGAACCCCCTCTTCTTCCCTTCCTTCCTCTCCTCTATCCCAGATGCGGAGTGAAATCATCAAGTATTTGACTCATTGTCATACTCATTAAAATTACCTAACAGTACAGTATTAGCGGAAGTTAAGAGATTCCGTTTCATGTTATTGAGCGTTCTCCATTATCCCAGGTCGGACTTCTTCCAGGATCGTCGACAGCTCGTCCCAGAGCTTCTCCCTAGTCTCCCCGCCCTCTTTACTGCGTGCAAATGGCGACAAAGCCGAGCTTTCCAGTTGACCATCAGTCATGTAGACGCCATGTCCCTCAAGGCCCATAGAGGCACCGTGGACCAGGGTCCGGGACCCAACCTCGGTAGACCGAGCAAGGATAATTTTCATGATCATGAATCCCAGACCACCCTCTCGGGCCAGTTGAGAGTGACAGAGTCCCGGGTTGACCATGTTGATGATCACTTCCGAGCCGCGCACCCGGCCGGCAAGCTCCTGCACCAGAAGAACCTCGAGTAGCTTGGACATTGGGTACCGTCCAGTCATTTTGGCCTTGGCTGGGTCGGAAAGGCCCTTTAGTATGCGGCTGCCGAGCGATTCGAACTCGCTAGGATCAGGCCATGCGTGGACTTCGCTCACCACAAAGGAGAGACGAGGATGCACGGAAGGCACCTTTTGGCGGGTGGCCTTTAGAGACGGGATGATAAGGAGGGCGAGGAGCAGGGTGTTTATGACATTGACCGTGATGGAGCGTTCGTAGCCCTCGGCGAGTTCATATTCATAGGTTGCTAGGCCAGCATTCAAGATTGTCGCGTCGAGCCGTGGGAGCTGGGCGATGCGGTCGCCAAAAGCCAGCACGGAGTTGTATGAAGCCAGATCGATCTTCCACACTTCACAGACTCCCGACCGTCCAGTAGACGTCTCGATATCTGTCTTGGCCGCTTCGCCCGCCTCCACATTACGCACACCCAAGATCACTTTGGAGGCACCCAGGCGAACTATATGCCGAGCCGCTTCCAAGCCGAGACCCACGTTGGCGCCGGTGACGAGCACCGTCTCCCCTTGAAAGGAGCGAGTAGGGTAGGCGGGACGAACGAAAAATTGAGAATAGAGGAAACCCATGATTGAAATGGAGCGTGCAGTTCCATAACTTCTGGGACCGGAGGCTCTTAAGCCTACCCAAGGGAGTGAAGTCATGAAGGCGCGGCGCCGGAGATTGGACGGCGATAAGGATTTACCCAAAAGCCGACGCCGGGTTTCTCGATTTTATACACACATTTTATCTCCATAACTGTAGCCCGTCATTTCTTTTCTTCGGTATTGTAACCTAAACTCCGAGTCATATTGTAGAGTGCGATATTGGGCGAAGCCTGTTGCTCGGAACGTATAAGAGGCAGCCCTCAAATATTCTTCGGAACTTTATTTTCTATCGCTCGTCTAGAGAATTTATCTTCACTATGCCACCAAACGGAAACCGAAAGGTATACCACCAAAGGCGAACCGAAAGGCGGGGTTTAAAATCGACTAGAATAACTTCGTTAAGTAGCCAAATACCAAAGTAAAAACTTGTTTGGCAGATTCCACAAGACAGTATGTTAAAGTCGATCAAGGTCTCATGTACCTTATTGTTCTCCATACGAATATCAGGTATTGATATACCAAAGCAAGGAACGCTGAATGGCAGAAGCGTGATTTAACGGTGAATTATTGGCAATGAAGATCGCTGTGAAGTTGAGAAAGGAGCTTGAGCCAAGTGCTTCTTGTTTTAAAGGTGCTAATTCCTTGTAGGCTTCACCTGCAGTGATCGGGTCAAGAGCGCGATCACTGTCACCGCTTCTGACCTGAACATGTACTCCATTTGACAGAGCTTGATTGACTCGAGGGTAGCTGAGCCTACATGTACTGTTTGAAACGGAAAAGGAGAGCAAATTACTAATATTAGTGCAGTGGGAGCAGACGGACAAAAATCGAAAGGAGAAGTCGCAATCGGGCATGGCAGAGTTCAAGTTTGTATTGAAGTTTGATGCGCCATACAAAGATGCATAGATAGCAGATGCCGGACCAGATACAGTCATGCTGCCTGAATTATCTTCATCTATGAAGGTCTCGAACAACGAAGCAAGATGATCATATTCAAGTCTCAACCGGGAAAGGCCACATCGCTCTCACCTCATTTGCAGATTTTTTTCCAGTGACCTTTTCAATGTACATGGACATTAGCTCTTCGTTCTGCCTTTTCTTCTCATTTATATCTAAATGCGGTGATATCCACCCTTCCGCATCAGTGTCAAGGCATTCTTCAACAAGAGCTTGAACCTCATGCCAGGCTTGGTACTCAGCGAATTGACGTTCATGCGCATCGACTTCTTCTTCGGTGAAAGAATAAGGGCATTCCCCAGAAAATCCAAGGCTTGACCAATTCTGGGAGATTTCTATCAGGCATGCACGAAGCGGAACAATACCCACTTCGAAGACCTCCCTGCATCGAATGAATAATTCTCGGAAGACACGAGGTACACCCATGGCATTATGCGCTGGTCTGTCTTCGAGGTAGGTTGAGACCTCATAAGCCTTTGCCAATTTTATCTGAGACCATTCCCGCAAAGCGATAGTTTTGCCCTCCTCATCTAAACTATCGAAATCGTCGGGCAGTTTTGGTTGGAACAATCCCTTCACATAATCGCAATTTTGCGGAGGTTTGAGAAATATCGGCCATTGGGCCTGGAGAAACGCGGGAAGTATGGTCGTTGACTGAAGATCGATGAGGGAAACTATTCTTGAACGCTCGTCTGAGGCGACAAAAATGTTTCCCATATGAAGATCAGTGTGCCACAAGGTAGGCTGGCATGCTCCCTTTAATACTTGGTTCGAGTCTAACAGCTTCATAAGGTCCACTGTAGTTTCCAAGAGCTCAGTTTGTTCTTCAACAGTTCCTTTGTAGAAACTCTTCCGGTCTTGTTGGTCCTGACTCGTTATTCGGAGCAGTTCCCGCTTTGCAAAAGAAACTCCAAGGCTTGAAATTGAATTCCCTGTGAAAATTTAGCATGTGAACTATCAAATTGCAAGGAAAACGCACAAGGTCCTTGGTCAAAGTCCATAGTCAGGTCAGCATTGAATGCTCGATCGCAGGAAGGACCGATGCAAAAAGATTGCGATGGATCGATTTCGCCATCGAGAGGTATGTTTGATTGGGTCATATCTGTCCGAAGGTAAAGTCCCCCGTAAGCGGGGAACTTAATCCCCGATAACTGAGCCTCAAGTTTGGTCAAGTTTTTGATCAACTGTAGTTTTTCGAATTCAGTCATACTGTCCCAACATTGATATAGAGGAACACCGTCGGCTTTCTCCATGATGATATATTCGGCGCCAACAGTATTAGACTCGTTCAAAGACCAAGAAAGAACACGAGAGACGGGAATTCCAGTGTGTCGCCTGACTAAACCGGAGGGCCTTAGTAACTAGAACGTCTCCAAAATGGAAGCCACATACTGTATTCTAAGACCCCTACTTCGCCAGCTGTTGTTAACGAAGGCGGGCCAGCGATGCGACACGGAATCTTGGCTATCACTTCCGTTCCATTTGCCTTTTTAATCAAAAAAGCCTTGCTGAAACCACCTTCCATTTTCTCAACAGCTGTAGTCCTACTGGAATCCCCGACTGTGGCAGCAGCATTGCAAAGCGCATCTAAATCAAACCGTAAATATCGTCTGTTTAACTGGCGTCCTTCGTCGACAAGGAAATGACCGTTGGTATAAGCGAAAATATCTTCACGTTTAATTGGTATGCCTGCTTTAACCTTCAGGAACTGCTTTCGCACTGGACTTCATCCTCTCTTTACCTCGACAGGTTATGGATAGAGGCGCTCCTGCTGTACATAATGAAACTTCGAGAAGTTTCTGAGCATTGACAGCATTTCGCATAGCTAGTTCATCACGTATGTGAATAGTAGGGCGATTAAAGTGAAGATAGAAGAAAATATCTCGAACGGAACTTGAAACAGAACGGGCGGCAAGGAACTCTTTTGTCCCTACCTGGTCTATTGAGCGCTCCTGTCGGACCGGAGCAACATTTTACCGGCATGGCGAGCTCACATCAGTGTTGACGTGGATGATCAAGAATCCTCATAAAAGCGTTAAAGCTCGGAAACCCAAGTTTGCCGAGTGGTGCAAAGATGCCCTTCTTTCACCATGTGCAACCGGCGAGCTGAAGTGGGGATGTACCGAGTGGACTCGGGCAATAGGCATAAAAGTTATTGGAAACATTGCGCAGGAAGACCGCCCGGATACATTCGATGCTCCAACCTCAGTCTCCTACATTAGTCTGGCCCTTTGCACGAAGGCCGACGCCTAGAAAGCATGGGCAGTTTTCGGTGAGTTTTAAATGGGATCACTACTTTAGTTGTGATGCTTAGGAATTGATTACCTTAAAGGTGCGGAAGTATATAAATCGTTCAATATCATAAATATTTCCTCTTGGAAAGTACACTAAGAAAAAGCATAGATTACCTTTCCAAGTGAGCCAGGCTTTGATTAAAGTAATTCATGGGATTACTTAGTGAATACAGTTACTAAGTAGTTTTGACATATTACTTTGGACGACGCATGGGGGAACTCAATGCGTCGTCCAAAGTCCAGGCGAGAGACTATCATTGATTTGACTGATATCAATGTCCAGGCCGAGTTCCTCGAAACCCAGATTGCCACACAAAAGTGTAATCCAGTCGCAGCGACTGCAAATTGTGGAGTTGAGAAACAAGGATAGCCACAAATACGTATGGGTTGCCATGTTCCAGGGCGTCAATCCACATTTTCGAGGAGGGAAACCGGGATCCGATAACAATGTCCTTCGCAGCATTGACCTCGTTTAGGAAGAGAGACGAAAGGTCCTTCCAGTCACCATCAATTGAAGGAGGCACGCATTCTTCTTCCCAGTCCTGGTCCTTGCCTGGATACACCACGTTCGAGGAGACCATGCTTAGATGTTTAATATGTGCGGCTATATCTGGACGTTGGTGGATGACGCGGAACAATGTTAAGATCCGCCTGAGGGGAGGTTTGATCCAGTCAATATTGACATGACGATATAATGATCTTTCGGAGGAAAGCCGAAGGCCCGAGACGTGGCCACCACAGATGCATTATCAGATGGTGAAATTTGGTCCAAGATTTGCAACCAACAATCCTGAGGGAGCTTTTCTAGAGGACTATAGAAGATCAGCTTGCGTTCTTGTTTGTAGGGAAGAATGACTCACTTCGATGTGGATGGCGATCGGCCCATGGTGTATTTCGCATCACGTAGTACGAAGAAAGTGTGGAAGCGAGCTTTGGGGTGTTTTCCGCATGAGTGACAATGGGAAAGCTGGCAACTTGAAAGAACTCTTCTTCTATAGAAGCAAGGTTGTCTTCAAGTGGAGTGGAGTTATAAGGAAAATCCTTGTGAGAAGTTCCACGCATGACGGGTGCAATACGCGTATTGAAAAAAATCAGCACATGTCGCACCACCAAAAAAAAAAGAGCCCAGTGGACATTCACTAAATCAGCCTCGAAGCAGCCACTGTCAAGGTGGAGACAATATTGCCAAAAATAATCATGATGTGTTTGTATCATAATATAAAATTAGTGTGAAAGTAAGAATCTGTCACGGATAACCTAGTGGAAGAGTCACCGCTAAGACGGCAACCTTGCTTCGGCGCAAGCCAGCGGGTACTGGTGCCTGGTTCGAATCCTGGGTTCGACACTTCACTCGTGCGAGTAATCCACGATGCTGGGGGTCGCTAAGCCATGGGGACTACAGTTCAGGATAGTAATATCGCAGACGAGTCCCCAGCCTGGGATGGCGATGCTAGAATACACCGTCCCGTACAGGGAAGCTGGCTGTTGGTGTTGCAACTGCATCTTTCTTTTTGCCTTTTTTTGCCCCTTCCCGCCAACCACCCTTACTCTACTCCCTCCAAATATTTATTTTGCGCGACTTGTTTTTCGCACCTCGGTTTATCCCTGTTGTCCTAACCATGCCTGATGACTTGCCCTTGGGTCAAGTATTCCATTTTGGCCCCAAGACCCCCTCCCTACACACCGGCAATTGTGGTATCCGACCGATCGTCGCTTGCCTCATTCTACCAGGGAATTGGCTGAAAATCTCGACCAAGAAAACCTGACGAAGAGTGGGGGCCAAGTAGGGGGCCGTTACAGAAGCCTTGTTCATCATCTTATTTCCAACCTGATGAGGTTCCCGCCCAGATTCCGAACGGCCCTTTAATGCGGTAACATAGTATTTCTGGGAATCTAAGTATCGATCTACCAAGCTAACAAACAAACCCAAAAAAGAAAATCTGTACCAAATGCATATCTCCAAAACAAACGAGAGCCTTGAAGAGCCGGGGTGCGTGGGAGTAACAACGGGCTTGCATGTACCCCCTGGGCCGATCCAAAACGCCGCTAGTGCCAGCCACATCTAAGAAGCTTCTGCACGGGTTTTCAAGTCCCGGTGAAACTCATCGAAATGGGCCTTCATCTTCTTGCCCAGAAGCGACGGGCTCATGAGCCAGGCCAACAGACCGTTGAGCTCCTCTGATTGCGTGAAGGTTGTTGCCGCTCCATCCTTGGCGGGCTCCATGCGGAATTCATGAAGACCGGCGATGGTGAAGACGGGTGGACCCTGCCATGAGAACAATTTTTCGGTGTTGGACTGGATAGTTGTATATTAGCGTCGTGTCTGTAGAGCTGCGCATGAGGTCTCCCACCTTGATTTCGGCAATGAACTTGAAATTTTCAATGTTGACTTCGACCTTGTCACCTGCTGCAAGTGCCTGAGCGGTCTTTTCCTTTTCCTGGACCTCAACACCCTTGATGAAGTCGGTGTGCCATTCTGGGTACGCCGAGAAGTTGAGCAGCTAGGGGCATATTTCGTCAGTTTTCTTGCTTTCTTCTTGCTTCGGATGATCGACGACGTACAACTTCTCGCACCTTGGCAGGCGGCGCGGCGATCTCGATCGAGCTCTCGTTCTTGTAGGTCATTTCGTCGTGGATTGGTGAGTGGAAAGGCTGGAAGTGAGGGAAAGGGGCGAGATCAATGAAATGGTGCGTGTGCACAACCGTGTTGCTCATCCTGCATGACCCCGCTCGGTGGACCCATCGCCAGTTTGGATGAACTTCATGACATTGGATTTTACCTTTACGTGGATTTAAAATGGGCCTGGAAATGAAGGAGCGTTGGTGGTTTGTATACTCGGAACCTTTCGCTGTCGATTGACCCGAGTTGGGGTAATTTTGCTGGGATTTATTCGAACATAGACTAGCACTAATCAATCATAAAACTCTCGCTGCCAGGTTATATTGCAATCCATCATGAGTAACGAGCGTGATCGCGTAAAAAATCATTTCCTCATATATTCCTCCGATTAGGCCAGTTTCCCTTCCGTTATCTTTTATTGCCTCATCCATGCCGTTGAGTTGGTCTCGAGGTCAAGTGCTTGATTTAGCAGCGAAGCTCGCCGTGGTTGTTGCTGATGCACTTGTCTGAGAAGAAATGACATATTAGCTTTGTCCAGAAGCGCAGTTCCGACCGACTTACTCAGGTCAATTTGGGTGGAAACGTATCGGTGCCCCTGGTCAACGTTGCGGCACTGGCACTCATATTCGGTGTGTCCTCTCATGACACAGTTGATGCAGGAGCCTTGATAGTTGCCGCTGTCATACCGTTAGATATTGAGCCTGCTTGATGGTAGATAGTATGCTTACTTTGATCCGCACTGCAGGGAACCCTTGTGGTTCTTCAGGCATCGGTTCAAATCGATGGAGGTGGGTCGGAGCTGGCCGTTCTCGAACTCCTGGCACTCGGCCCGGAGCTCGGAGCCATATCCCTCAATCTCGCGGCAGGTGTTGGCGAACTTGGAGGTCGCGGAGACCATGATCGCAAAGAGCGAGAAAAGTGCGATGTTCTTCAGAAAGAATTGCATGATGATCGTTGGGCGGATTAGGCAGAAAAGTGTTGATGCTTTCCTGATGCTGATGCTTGTATTGATGCTGAAGAAGAAGAGAGTTTGCGGGAAAACTGTCCTATTATTTATACAGGAGAGCTGACGCTAGCTCTACGGAGCTCTTACTCGCTTTCAGTGTCGGCATGGTACTGGCCCGTCTACTAGCAGGGCACATAGGAGCTATCATAGCTCCTTGCGTGGGCTGGAAATCCCGCAGCTGGTAGAGGTCTAAGTCAGTTTTCGTGACTTGAGGTCATAATGCATTTGGTTCTTTGATTGTGACGTCGGTTGCGCTCAACTTTCTGGGCCAAGTCTTGGCTGTGTCGTCGGTGTAGCAGGCCTATTCAGAATAATATAGATGAGCGGGACGTTTGTCAATATCAAATTTGTTCTATTTGATGTTTAATTTATCCTTTAACAAACTAACCAATCAAAACCATGATGTTCAGCATAGTTCAATCTGAAAATCAGGACATGGATAGCCGATTTATCCAAAAGACCCAAGCTGCAATCCCTATAAACAAACTTTCTGAATCATTCAGAATCATGGTTCCAAGCTTCCTGGCAGTTCCAACACCCGATTCAATATCTACTCTATCGCATCATGCACGGCGGTGTATCTGAAGCCCGTCCAAGTCAGGCGTGGACCCTACACGCCGATCCCCGGAAATCGCTGCAAGGGGCACATTCCACACGAGCTCAGGGCTAGTAGACCCACACAGACCTCATCTCTAAGACAGGCCCAATCAGATTCCTAGGACCAGGCTTTGGTGCTACCATTCAAGTCATTGCAGAGTGGCCGAGTTCGCAAAAAGGGACTTCGCTGCACGGAAATACAACCTTGCGCTTCTCCAGCATCTTCCACGCTCCACTCCGTGGCTGCTGGATGCAGAGCAAGTCTGCTCTGCGTGACTTACATCTACATGGTCTTGGTCTAACCGAGTACCCCTTGATCCAGGTCCCAAGGGGGTTCACCTCGTGTTGGATGTACCCTCGGGTAGGATTGAACAGCCACGGCGTTTGAGGAGAATGTTCGAAATTCCACGAACCCCGCCACACAGCTGCTTAGGGAGACTGCGACGGCGTGGGATTGGTGCACGGGTTCGTGGCTTTGTCTTTGTCGTCGAGGGATGAAACCTCGCGAGCTACAGGTACCTTAAGATTACTTCAGCCGTTTGTCATGGTTCCCAAGTAGCTCCGAGAAGCCGAGACATCGAGCTACTCAGCACGACCGGCAGCTCTGCTTGTCGGACGTGAGGGCGGGGTGCTCGGACGATATCAGCCGACCCGAGTCCGACAGTGCCCAGCCTTCTTTTCCGATCAAACCTGTACGGCCAGGATAGCACTTTCATCATTTATGGCGGGGAAAAGCTCTTTCTGAAAACTAGCCAGATGGGTGTCAACTTGCCTCGACCTGCGTTTTCCGGGTTGCGCTGGAATCTTGATTCGTGCCTTCTGGTTTCCATCGATCGTCTTGCGATGATTGACTCGATGACTCTATACCCAGCCACCCGGTTCCTCTGTCTTACCTGGCGGAGGCTCTGCAGGAATAGTTGAAACATGGATTCTGTGACTGCCGCGGTGGAGAATCTACATAGATCTAGTCTAGTGAATAGATATTATCATGATGTCACATGTTTTGGAAATAACCTATTTTGCTGAGAGTCAATGCATCACCGGTCAACAAAAGACCGGAAGAGGATCCCAATGTCACGTATCATTGCGATCTATCTCGGAGGAGGAGGAAAGCGGACGAACTTGAGCGGTGTAGTCGTGATGCCGGAAGCTTCGAAGCAAAGCAACTACTAGATAGCTTTCCTGGGGCACGACTGCAGACGCTAGGCAATACGTGAATATCGGTTGTGGAGCACAGAGCCTCTCATCCGTACCTCAGACGGGCGAAGAGAGTCAAACAGTGCAGAGTCCTTTGAAACCTTAAAAAAGGGTTGTGATTTGTCTCAGTCGAGAGTGCGGGGTAATTTAGCCGATCAGCTTTGGACGTCGGAATGAGCATCGGATGAGATAGAATGAGCCTGGAGAATGAGAGAATAAAGAAATAAGGGAGAAAGAATGAGAAGCGATCGCTATACAACGGACGGAAACGCGATTCACTGGTTCGGGACGGAGACTTTAAAGCAAACGATGATGGATCGACGAGCTTGGCGGACCACGGGCAGTTCATTTCCGGGCCTGGTCCACTTAAAGACTCCGACCGGCCCCCTAGCTTTGGAATGTCCCTAGATTCCTTTCATGACGTGTGAGACTCTGCTGCAGGCGAATTCCCAAAGTAGTATCCGCGACCTTTCTCAGTCATAAAACCGAGTATCGCCATCCATCATGTCGGGCTCAACTCCAAACCAGTACGTCATGGCACCGGATCGCCATGCGGAGGTGAGCGACCGAACCCTCAGGTTCTCCGAGGACGGCACCTTCCAGATCTCTGTCTTTGAGGATTTGCATTTCGCCGAGGGTAATTTCCATCGCCAGCCCGGACCGCTCCGTCACGAGTGTGCTGACCACGTTTAGATCCCTTGAAGGATGTCAAGTCCAAAGGTGTTATGAATTATATCCTCCAGAATGAGCCCTCGGAGCTCGTCGTGATAAACGGGGACTTGGTCTCCGGTGAATTCACGAAAGCTTCCAATTCCAGTAAATATGTCCACGACGTCGTGTCCCCCCTGGTCGCTGAGGGTAAATTGTGGGCTTCGACGTACGGGAACCACGACTCGAACACCAATCTTTCTCCCCGGCTGGATGTTTATGATCAAGAGAAGCAATATCCCAACAGCCTTACGCAGAGACGAGTTTTTACGTCCACGGGTGGAATTACAAATTACTATCTGCCCGTCTATTCCCACAACGCCCCGGAGAGCAGCGTCCCGACACTCATTTTGTGGTTCTTTGATTCAAAGGGGGGAAGCTATGCCACGAATCGCGATAAAGGCGTCAGCCCTGGGCCCAGAGGCGACTGGGTTGATGAATCCGTATGAACATTCTCCAATGAAGTGATATCGATCCCCCGCTGACTCAAGCAAGGTTGTCGATTGGTTTGCGGAAGCAAAGAAGAACTTGTCAGCCGAGTACGACCACACCATTCCGTCGCTCGCTTTCTTCCATATTCCCTCCCACGCCATGCTTAAATATCAGCAAGATGGGTTCGATTCTCAACGAACCCCCGGAATCAACGGCGAGACAGTGGTGTCGCAAGGCTCCATGGACACCCCCTACTCGGGACAGGATCGCCGGTTCATGGAGTCTCTTTTGAATACCACCGGCCTGATGGCTACTTTCAGTGGTCACGATCATAAAAATGATTGGTATGTTCCCGTGAGCCGGGATAGTGCTGCGGGCCAATTGCTAACTTGTGCAGGTGTTTCAAATGGGACGGTCACACTATCGATCAGGACTTGAAGGGCAATGGAATTAATATGTGCTATGGCCGGCACACCGGGTACGGAGGTTATGGAGATGCAACTCGTGGCGCACGTCAGATTCTCCTGGATCAAGACACAATGAAGGATGAAATCAAGACCTGGGTTCGTTTGGAAGATGGCACGATTTCGGCCCCGGTCACGCTCAATGCGACATACGGGCAGGATAAGTATGCGAGGGTGAATCATAAGAGATCTTTCGACACTTCGGGAGCACCTGGGTTCCATGATCACTCGGCTTTGCTTATGATGATCTGTCTCTGGCTTCCGATCTTGTCAATGTACTTGAGACGTTGATCGAATAGACATGACCGTTACACCTATCAAAGATGGTGGCGATCGCAGTGCACTGAAGCGCAGTTGAATGTCCGTTATATATGCAGAGCAAACGAATTAAAGGTCTTACGAGATGAAAGTATCGAATTTATAAAAGTCAGGGTCAATAGTAGCAGGTATGAAAATAAAAAAAGGAAAGTGGCTCTGCCGCGCGTATCTCCAAATCAAAAGTTCTTAAATTATTCTAAACTCTGTGATTGTCTACTGTGTCCACCGTTGCTTCTCGGCCGGCGGCCTGCCCCTGAAGTCCCCATGCGCTCTCTCCAATTCGCTTGCCGTAGTATTTGACCATGTTGCCCACGGTGACAGGGCCAACAATGGTGTTGAGAAGAATGGCCCACACCGCGGTAATAAAGCCCTCCTGACTCACATAGGGTGTCTCGTTATATCCAATCTCTACAATCAAAAGTCCGATTTCTCCCCGTGCTACCATCGCCGAGCCAAGAAGGAGCCCAGCGAGTGACGCCGAGCCGTAGCCGCTTTTCTTTTCTACCGCTCTCGGAGAGTCGGCTGTCTCGTCGGAGCTGCTTCTCTTTCCGTGGTTGCTCATGTCCCGGGAACTCTCGCCGGGAGTAGGGCACTTTCGGGAACCGGTGAACTCGAATATAGGAATCCAGATTCCAACAATAAACTGCATGGTGTATTAGCCCCCCTTCGATGGGGATCGGAAACGAAGACGACTTACCTTGGCAAATGCCATGAGAAGCGAGAATAGAATTCCTCTCCAAATTCGTTTCCCAGTCCACAGTCCCACAAAAGGAATTGCAAAACCAATGCTCGCAAAGAACAACGGCTCCATCAGATACTTCTGGGTATCCAATAGATAGAGTTCAAAGGTATGAACGAATGTAGGGCTCCTGTCAGGGTCTTGCTCGCCTTCTTCCCGGCTCATGACAACGAAAGGACCATCTGGGTGTTTGCTGGGCAAGTACGTGAGAAATGCGCCAGCGAGAAAAGCACCAAACAACACAGAGGTACCGGCATATGCCGCAATACTGATAAATGCCGACAGAACCAAGACCATCAGGATGATATTGGAGACGTGATCGTATTTGGCAAATGAATGCTCGATCCACCGCCGAAAGACGGGTGCAAATACCCACTTCGTAAGGATGGGTGTAAGGATCGCCATAGCTACCGATGCGACTATCGGACGACCGATAATCCAGCCAAGGTTGACATGGCCTGAGCCGGGCCCAGACAACTCTCCCAGATCACCAATGACGCTAGTAATGCCATGTAAGCCCCAAATACAACGACATTCAACATATGAGTGCCTACCTGGCTAATACAAGACCAACCACATCGTCAATCACAGCCGCGCTCACAAGAATTGAGCCAACTCGAGTCTGGGAAAGGTCTACCTCCTTTGAAGCGGAAGATATAACCGAGAAGGTCGTGCCCAACGAAGTCGCAGATAGTGCAGATCCAATAATGAATGTCTCGACAGCGCCTGGGTGATGTTAGACCGGTAAGTGACAGCATAGAACTAACTGTACATACCATATCCGTACCCCAGATACAGTAGCAAATACGAAAGGCCGATTGGGAATAGGACTCCCGTCGCAGCTCCCAACACACTGAAGAGGAAATTCTGCTTCAACAGATCAAGCCGTATTTGAAGCCCACCTACGTTCAGTGTCAGCGCATCTTCAAAACAGGGCCAACCAAAAGATATAATACCTTCAAAAATGATCAAAATCAATCCAACATATCCAACAGCGAGGAACGTCTGTTGCCACGGCCCTTCAAGAATATCGGCTAACGGCTTCCCGTATATAATCCCAACGGCAATTTGGCCGATGATGCCCGCACGAATTATTTTCGCTGAACACCACTCTGCAAACGATAGGAAAAAGAAAAATGAGATGATAATCAAAATCTCGACAACTGCAAGTCACTGTCAGTCCGTGCGTCAGTTCCACTAGCGCAAGTACTTACTACCAGGCTCGTGGTATGCAAGGAAGCCTCCTGCCATCCCCAGACTTCGGAAAGAATTAATTAGATTGAGGCAGAGATTTGAAGAATTAATTGAGCCACCCGCTGAAAATTTCTTTCTTCAGCATCGGCGTCTGGGCATTTCTTGGGCTTCTTGGCCGTGGACGTGTATGACATCAGACCACGTGACATGCAGTCCCATGGTAAGTCGTCCGTTTCCGTACATTTTGGGGTTAAATAGGAGTAGAAAATACTATAATAGGGGATAGGATTTATGAATTGCGTGTGGATTGATATTTAATGGTGGTATCGCCTTGTAATCACATCGCTGCTATCTGCCCGACTTCCAGATCTAGCGTCCTGAAATTTATTTCAACAACTCTGGCAACACGTAGGATTCAGTGAAATTCCAAATCATCGATGAATCCTGCGTATGGAAAGCGGCCCCGGTGTACCACGTGTTTCTATGACCCTGCAACGAGTAGAGGTCTTTGTAGAACCCGCTCGCAATTTTATCCCGAGACACCGTCAACTCGAACGGAGTGTGGCTTTTGAACGCCACAAATTCTGGACCACCCGATACATTCTGAGCAAACCCATTGTCTTGTAGATTTTCGACATATGAGAGAATTTCATTTCGAACAAAATCATCCGGTAAACTGTACGAGCTACCGTATTTGATGTCGAAGACACCCTGGATTGCCGTTGGAACAATACTATAGACTCCGGGAAGCCTGGGAATGTTGTATGGCGTATCAGGACTCACAGAGTACGAGGTGAAGTTCGCTGGCAATCCGGTATTTTTGACCAAGCTGGTGTAGTATCCGGCGTTCCCAAACTCGCGAAAAATATTATCCTCGCGCGTGTTGAGAGCAAACCGGTTCATATTGTCGAGTTTCTGCGGAATGGCAATCAATAGCTTTTTCGCCATCACGGCTTGGGTGCCAGCCGGTGTTTCGATATCAATCTCAACTCCGTGTTCATCTCTGCGTTGCGTGGATACCACTCGACTGCTCAAAAATACATCGGGCCCGAGGAGCTTCGTGGCGTGGTCATAGATTTCGTAGTTGGCTGAGCTCGTCGTCACCACGAACCCACTCGCCATATCTTGGATAATGTCCAGCCCGAAATTCTTGAATACAAACAGCGTGGGCTGCTCGAGGAAATTGCCTAGGCCTTGACCGTATGAAAAGATCGTATAGGTTGCATTTCCAATATCGGGGTATTTGGCAAGAAACTGACCAAATGGCAATAACAGATCTTCTGGAACGGGATCAGGAAGGAAAAAGCCCAACTCAATGCTTGGATACTTGGACAGTTGTTCCGCATACGCCATCAGCCCGGCAGTGGGATCTGGAGCCTCGTACTTGACTGTCTGGCCGGTGTTTCCGTCCAGGTAATCTGGGGTGGATGAACGAGAACCAAGAACCTCAATGGCCCAAGAAACATTCAATCGACCGAAGTAGTCCTTGACAATTTGCAGGTTGTGGAATATTTCAACGCCGTAATCCACTGTCGTCCCGGTCACCGGATCCTGATAGGTGTTGACATGACCGCCTAGGATATCTTCTTTCTCGATCAGAACGACCGATTTGCCTTCATCACGCAGTCTGACGGCTGCAAAAGTCCCTGAAGCGCCGCCTCCAATGATGGCAACATCACGAATGATGGCGTTTTCTCTGCACTGACCAAACGGCGCATGTAAAAAGAGAAGCGCAACCAAAGCCTTGTGTGCTCGTGAGAACATAATTGTTGGATGACCACTGATCCACGCCGATCATGGAGATGTCTGTTAATCAGGCAAGTGAATGATGAGATGGGGCTTACCTCGTCATTTGTGTAACGCCAATTCGCTCCCAAGGCTATAATGAGAACTTCGTTTCCGTGAGCGTGTAAACAGGCCGGCCACGGGTGGTATTTGATTTGTCGCTTCCAATCCAGGCCCACAATCTTGCCCCTGCATAGCATTGCTCATGCACTGTGATCGTGGCTACCGGGCACCCCATCTCCGACATGAAATCAATGGTGTTTCAAGTTTATTCGGAATCCGAATTTGCAGCCAATTGTAGGGGTCACCAATCGGGAAATATAAGACCCCGCGGTGGGCCACACTTCATCTCACGTGGGCTTGGCGATTGTTCAGCAGACAAGGCAGGTGTTATGTAGCTGAAATTAGAATATTGATTGATGAGTTATTTGCCTGGACCCTATTTCTGACCAGTAAATCCATAGAGCCAATTCAATTATCGTACAGTCGAGGCGGATGCGCTATTTAACAGTGATTCCCCGGCCGAGATCATGGGGAAGTTGATCGACGGCGAGTGTTTCGCAGTCTTAATGGAATGCTGGGTGGAGACATTGGCCAATTAACCGGGCTCATATAGGTGTCTGCAAAGGCCTAGACGGAGGGAATGAAGAAGTAAAAATTGTTTCAGAGACCGATAGACAGACGCCGGAATCCTATTTCTTGAAATTCTTTGATTTCAAGCATATGCTATGCATAAGACCTGATCAATACCAGTGTACCATTACGATCGTTTCTTGAACACCAATTGGCATCCATCCTAATGAGTGTTAGCGCAAGTCACCAACGAAAACATGAGGGAAATCAATGGTAACTACATACCATTGGAAAAAGCGTCGCAAACACTCTAATTTCCTCCGACTTCTCCGTTGCATGGTGCTCCCAGTCAAGCTCCAGTGCCGCCTTACCTATCATAGCAGCCATCGATAGTGGCACGTACCTCCTTGCGAGGCAGTCATGAGGCCCTGCGCCAAAAACGAGCCAATTCTTGGTTTTTGATTCAGCATCTCCGGAGATCCACCTATCTGGGTCAAAGACATCGGGATTGGGGTAGGTATCCGGATCGTGTAGAGCTGGATAGCAGGACGGAATGATCATAGACCCCTTGAAGACGGTGTATTTGGGCGTGACAGGGAAATCCTTTGTTGCAAGATAAGGCACAAAGATGACTGGTGGTCTGTGGCGGAGGATCTC
The DNA here is from genome assembly GCA_037042055.1 of Penicillium sp. S103-07. Classification (NCBI taxonomy): domain Eukaryota; kingdom Fungi; phylum Ascomycota; class Eurotiomycetes; order Eurotiales; family Aspergillaceae; genus Penicillium; species Penicillium sp. S103-07. Next base: position 32,404 of record JAXQJQ010000010.1, on the reverse strand, counting down.
TTTGATGACCGCGTTGGTATAGGTGAGCGACTCAAGCATGGGCAAATCGAATGATTTGTTCCTGTCACCTCCGCGTGCCGCCAAGTTCTCTTCTCGCAATTGGCCGAGAACTTCTGGTCGCTGGGCAAGAACTTGGAATAGCCAGGTGGTGGCACTGCTGGATGCATCTTGGGATGCAAACAAAAAGGTAAACAGTGTTTCCCCGATCTCTTCGTTTGAGAATTCTCTGATCAAATTTGTCGGCTTCTCCACGTCTTTTTCTCCCTTGGCAATCCTTTCGCGATATCGATTAGACTCCATCATGTGGAGGACCCAATGGTCGACGATGCATGTGGGTGTCGGGTGCACGGCCATTTTGGCCTTGCACACCGCCGCGCATTTCGCGAATTCGATATGCACCGCATCAGCGGCTCTCTGCCCCAGCCACGGCTTGGTGTACGGAATGTAAATCGAAAGGGGGATGTTAACCAGTTCGAGCGCAGCGGTAGCCACATAAAAGTTATCGGTGATCTTCTTGACCGCGTCCTGAGATATGTAATCTCCAAAGAAGGTACGACAGGAAATGGCGCAGTTGATTTCACGGAACATTGACATAAACTCCATGGGACGTCCCTGATTTGCCTCGCTGGCCGCAACGAACTTGTCAAAATAGTGAGTGAACACCTTATCCTGACCAGGGAGGTAAGAGGACAGAGCTCGATTGGTGAAGAGAGGCGTGAGACCTCTCCTGTACTCAGTATGGGCTTTACCCTGCAGGAACACCCAAGCTTTTTGGCCGAGAATGTTTTTGGCGATCGGAACTATGCATGGCTCTGCATAAGTCGGAGATTTGAAAACTTTGTGGGCTAAATCTCGATTGGAGACGAGAACGACGAACCTGATGTGAAATGAGGGATTAGTTTGTATCCTGAGTTGGATAAGGATGCATACTTGTGGAAAATGGATACACAACTGAGAGGCCCACTCGCCCATTGTGCAAGGTAAGATTCAAATTTTGGATTAATTGCTTGAAAAAATGGACCGGTGAGCGGGATCTTGAACGAGGGACCAACGATGGGACCTTTTCGTTTGAGGTAGATAACTAGGCAAAAACGGAGTTAGCTGTTTTTCTACACAATCGACGCTCTTAATTACCTTGATCATAGACAATAAGAACAACCATAAATGCCACGATATACTGCCAGGAAGACCAGCCAGCAAGAAAAGCTGGGAGAGTGTTTTGGAGTTGAGAAATGCCAACCGGCCGCGTTTGGGGTGGCTCAGGCCATGTGCTGGAGACGTTGACCCTCCCAGTAGACATTTCGGAGTGCTAGATGGAAGAGAAAAGTTGAAAACTATTTTCGTCAAATCCTAGGAAGGAACACGTATTCAAGTAAGATGTTGATCGCACGGATTCTCTCCTATCTACGTTGCGTGATGCCATACAGATCACCTAACTGGGACTAGCGGAGCCCAAGACCGCGGCGTCTAAGCCTACTTGGGCCTAGTCTTCATTGTCCCTGGCACAATACACGCTGCGCCATTCACCGCCCTCGGGTTATTCGGGTCAGTCTCCACCAACTTGTATCTGAGGTCCTTTGCTTGTTTCCAGTCTTCCCAAAATGCGCCAAACTCTTCGTCGCTCCTGTACTGCATGCTCTAAATCAAAACAGAGCTGTAACCTCAATACACCACGATGTGCTCGCTGCATTAGGCGCAAAATTCAATGCATTTATGCTAACGAGCCCACAAGATCGCTGGATGGTACCAACGGTTTGACCAATTACAGACTCGGGTCTTTAGACCCTTTCGATTCGTATCCCCAGACAAGACTCTCTCGGGAACATGTTCAACGTCTTATTTATAGTTGTATGTAGGTCTTAATCGATGGACAGTGAAAGTTGACTTACCATTTCAGTTCTTCACAAGATTGCTTTTCAATATTATCCTCTCGACTTGAACGCGACCTCGAACCCTTTTCTCGTCTCTTGGTGGCCACTTGCTTTGGGAGACCCCGCACTCTTTCACGTCTCGTTACAGACAGCGTGCCTTGATGAAGAGCTGTTGGCCCAGAAGGGCTTCCAAAGCTCTGAAATTCTCATGGCTGACTCGGTGGCTTTACTCCGACGTAAAATCGGGAACACGTCACTGGCTGCTCAAGATGGAACTATGAACTCCGTCATCACCTTGGCCACGATTGAAGTATGATACTCTCTTTAGCTCCCCGTCCTTTTATGCGTAAGCTAATTATTCAAATTTCGAAATCATTAGTATGGCAAGGGTAATAATAAGATTGCCGAAATGCATGTCGACGGAGTGAAAAGGCTGGTGGACATGCGAGGCGGTATCAACTCAGTGCGGCAGACGAGCCCTCTAACTGCGAGAATGGTCAGCTGGTCAGTCGCTCCTTGTTCGCCCAAGGGATATAGTGTTAACATGTCTAGGGTATCGATGCTTATCATGGGCCATCCTCAATTCAACACACAAAACGATTCCGGCATTGGGGATGGGATACCTCCGATTCCGGAATGGCAGTTAAATCCAACCATCCATAATGAGTTACCGAAGCTCACAGTCATTGACGTCGATTATGAAGTGAGCAATGCTTTTTTCCGTCTTCGAAATGTCTTCCAACAGACCGAAAATACCCAATTCCCCACTACACAACTCCACGACCTCACGTCATTCGTCATACATCGACTTTTACACAAAGCTTCGGACAAACCAGACCCTGCGCCGTCACCGATCTCAGAGTGCATTCGCTACGCAATTATACTTTACATGTTTGCCATCCAGGGGCCGACTTATTACTCACATGCCATCATCTTGAACACGATCGTCACCCACCTCAGGGAGAATCTCAAATGCCTAGACGCGGCGCCTCGTGTTTATAATTCACTTGACGTCTGGCTTCTTACAGTCGGAATGGTAGCATCTACTGGCACAATTCATTACCAGTGGTTTACGGAAAAAGCCTACGATGTCTCTACTGCTCTGCAACTATCTGATTGTGAAGACGCCCTCGCCCGCACCAAGAGCATTTTATGGTTGGAGACGACGCCGACGGAGATAATTTGTCGACACCACTGGGAAGCTATTATTGGTACTGAAATGCGAACATCACCATCGGAATTTACTTGTATCTTATCGGGTAGCCCTGACCGCGGAGTTTTATAAATACAGATTTCAGTCATAAAGTTGGCCCACCCCAAGTTTTCAAATGTGTCGACATCGGGCACTGAGCGTGAGTGGGACATAGCGTGCTATCTGCTATATCTATTCTGACGGGCCGGTCTAGCCTGCACCTGTCCCTGAGCAGCGTTGCTGGCTGCAGAGTTCCTCCAGTATGCCAGCGCATCTGCAGAAGCTCGTCTAACAATGAGCTACCATGGTTATTAGCGCCAGACCTTGATATTGCGATGAAGCTCAATCCATGAGACTTACCCATTTAAGTCCTCCTTCTAGAGAATCCCTATTTTTGGTCTTCCCTTTCACCATATCTTTATCCGCCCTCTGCATTTTCTTTTGGTTGGTTCGACTGGCCAGACCTCGACCAAGCTGGGCAATTGGGTCATTGCGACCGTTCTGCTGCAAAGGCGGCAGTACTCGGGAAAGAGGAGCAATAAGGTTGCCGAAATATGCTTGTCTTTCTTCTGGTGATATACCGTAGGAGTTTGGTCGTCTAGAGCCTTGGGAGGTCAGGCCGACCTCGGCGTTGACGTCTTCCGTTTTCCCAATACTAAGGATGTTAAGGCACTGGCTGAGACAGAAAAGGCTATAAGACTAAAACTTACCATATCTCGAGACCTTTTGATAGAAAGAGCTGTAGATTCGCGCATGAGAGAATCTGATTGACAGCGGATGCGTGGCCGACCGCTGAGCCGAGTCCGACGCCAATCTGCCCGACCATGAGACCAATACCAGCGGCGCCGGGTCTGTAGAACAATGCATTAGTCAACGTAAGGTAGGTGTTATGTGACTAGAGAGACTCACAAGAACCAGCCAGCGATATTTGCTCCCTTTTGGAAAATTTGATTCTCCGGATTAGGGATTATGGCAACATTAATGGCGTCCAATAGTCCTATGAACTCCTGTTCAGAAATACCATATTGGCTGAGCGACCTAGTGTATCCTCGAAGGAAGGGTTGTCCATCTCCGTAGGCGATCTGAGGCAGAGCTAGTGGACGGAAATTGGCCTCTCTTGGAAGTCTCATGTCTCCGCCTTGGCTCATATCGTAGGACTGTCCTTGATATTCATCCCGGCTATCATGTGCCGGAGATTCGTAACGAGGAGGCAAATCTGAATATTGAGCTCGATCATCGTTATACCACAGCTGCATTTGGTCAGGAGGCAGCCCGACCACTGACGTCTGATATCCAATGGCGCAATTGTCATGTCTAAAAGATTGACCACTAAGCTCTCTATGCATCACTGGTCCTGGAGATCTTCGCATCTCATCTGGTGATGGGTTTCGTCTATCGTCATAATTTGTGTAAGAAGCATATCCCTGGCCTGGAGACGGTGATTGATGGTAGGCTGAAGATGAGAGCCAAGCGGAGTTGCGGTCGTTGTTCTTGTTGCCAAAAGGCAGTCTCGGTCCGGACAAGCCATTGTTCACTTGATTTGCACCAAGGGCCGAGCCAATAGCGTCACGTAGCAAACCCATGATGAAGATTATTGGTGTCACCGTGACCGGGAAATATGAAATAGTATTGATTGATAGAGTTGGCATGTGGGAGTCACATCTATTATATATTCGAATTTACATGCACTGTAAGAGAATCTGGCCTAAGATAGTCCCTCTCGGCTCAGCCACTTGTCATTACATTCAAGATGGGCTTATCTTCCATATAAGGCAGGCGTTTCGACACGAATTTAAAGCCGCCGCCGCAGGTGCGGAACGAGAATCCTAATGCGACCGAAGGCCGATTGCTTATGAGATTCTATTTTCTCCATTATGAAACTTTGGGGGCTGAGTTTGCCAAAGGACGGCCATTAAAGTGGAAAAGATCGAAGCACTGATTGGGATTGCCACAGCGCATGCTATTAGAGTTTCATCCATTTAAGGCAAGTCTTAAGCATTTCCTAATTCGGTAGCGGTTCTACGAGTTGGTTACCTAACCAAGCCACTATTGCCACTACCCGTTTCGGCCAGGAATCAAAATCGGAATGCTCGGACCCTGGCATTTAGAGTAAGCTATGATTTCCCAGTATGGAATTTGAGTTGAGAATATACACCACACACTTTTAGGAGAACGAGAGGAAACCAGAGGAAAACCACTGCCGTAGATACACATAACCACCTCAGTACTTTACAGGGAAAAAGCCGTAGCAGAAATAAAGAATTTCAAAAAAATAAAAAAATATAAACAAAGAAATTGAAAGCCGCCTTCACACTGAACTGGTTCACTGCTTAAGCATTAGGGTGAATGATCAGGTTGCCCGGGGAGCAATTAGGGCGGTGGGGCGACTAACTCATCCTGTCCTCCGGAAGGTGATCACTTCTAAGACGTCTACTTTACCTTTACGTAGTAGCGTAAGCTCATCCAAGAGGCAGACCTTACTGTGCTAAGCGCGAAGAGATTGGAAGATCCCAGGAACAAGGAACAATGGAGGCCGAGATTTCTTAACTATAATGCTCGATTACTTTCGTCCTCGATTAGCGTATTCGACGTATCCAAGGTGGATTCCCGATCCTTTTGCGTGCTCACTAGGCTGATGTTCATACCAAAAGTGGCTTTGGACTGGCCTTGCAGTGGAAGTGGACTCGCCCTTCATCAAGCGGATCACGTTCACGAAGGACAAAGCCACCGCAGACGATGTTCTCTAATCCTCCGCACCTTGTACGAATGTGCTGCCGATCTAGGAATTGATGCCAAAACTTGAATCTCATTCCACGCCAACGTGCTTCTAGCAGCGGAGGGCGGATTTGGGCCAAAAAAATCTCGGCAATTACTTGCGAAAACGCACAAGGAAACTGGCCGAATCTAGAAAATGTCTTGGGTAGAACTAACTTCACATCAAAGCCGGTAGAGGAGAACTTCTGGTGGTTAAGATTATGCTTCCTAGTGGAGAAGTTAAATCTATCATCGATACCTGTTTTGCATGGAATGAAATAGCAGAAAGTCGCGACAATCTCCTCGTGACAAGCGCTGCAAAGATAAAACAGATCTATAATACCAATGTTATAGCTTCACAGCAAAACGCTCCCTAAGCCACCCTCCGTAACGATAGAAGAAGAATGGCACTGGAAGAAAAGCCACGCCTATAAAACCCAGGACGCTATTCCCCCACCCAAGTCCAAGGTTTGCATACAAAGACGGCCCTGCCAACGGAATGAACGCTGCAAAAAGAAGTCGGAGAATCACGTTCGCAGCCAACGCAGAGGCGGCAGCCTCAGGGCCAAAAGCATCCACCATGTAGAGCTGAGTTGGCATCATGACCCAGAGAAAGCCGAATCCAAAGAAGAAGGTGCCGATGATGGGCACGATCCAATGAGTCTGCTTCTCGGCTGCCCAGCCATACCAGAAGATACCGACGGGCACGGCGGGCATGACCCACATTATGGGCTTCAGACGTCCTTCCGGTTTGGGCGAATCCCCAAGTGCCTTTTGCAGCTTGTCGCTCACGGTGGCAAAGGTTCCGAGAGAGACGACCATTCCAATTCCAACGCCGAGATATGACAAGCCAGAAACGCCGGCAGAGAAGTGGTATTGTTCCTCAAAGACCGTGGGAAACGTGGTGAACAGAATAAAGAGGAGGCCGAAAACGAACGCGCAAAGGAGGGAAAGGAGGAGCACGATTGGCGACAGGATGAGAAGCTTTGTTGGTCGAGTAATAGCACGGAGGAACAGCTGGCGGGGGGTCAGGCCTCGATCCATCTTCGAAACCAGAGCAGCATTGCCGGTTTCTTTCCGGAGGCGAGCAGCTTTCCATCCTAGCAGCACGGTGGCATTGGTCTCGCGGAGGAAGAAGATTGATACGGCAAATGATATCCCTGCCTAGGTCGAAACGTCAGCGACTCGAGAATAGTAGGGGTTGAGCTCTTGGAGACTCACTAGGATTAGGATGATCCAAAATGTCCATCGCCAGCCAATTGATTCGGAGACAAAGCCACCAATAATTGGGCCCAAGACCTTGAAGGGTCGTCAGTGCCATGGCAGTTTGCGTGGGGTAATGCCACCTACTGGTCCCAGAAGTGGTCCCGCGAAGAACAGAGACATTACCCTCCCACGTCGAGCTGGCGGGACTACGTCGGCGACGGTTCCTCCGCCAACTGTCAATGGGCCCGAAGAAGCACATCCGGCAAGGAATCGAAACACGAGAAACATGCCGGTGTTTTTGCCCAGCGCACATCCGATGATGAAGCCAATGTAAATGACATTGCAGGTGTGGTAGATCACAAGGCGTCCGTACAGTTCGGATAGCGGTGCAATGACCATTGGCCCAACGGCGAAACCGGCAAGGTAAATAGACACGGTGAGACTGGTAATGGTGGAACTCGTGATATGGAACTCCTTAGCAAGCGCGGCAGCTCCAGGTGCAAACATTGTCGCGGCGAGGTTGCTGTATGTGTACTAGTCAGTACGGGATTTGCTTCGCCAAAGGAGCGCAGGAACTGCCTTACGCAGTGAGCAAGAAAGTGGTGGCGAGGACGACTTGGGTCATGCGTTTCCATGTTGGCCAGTTCCGCGGATTTTGGGGATCGTCCGGCCCATCCCAGTCGACGACATTGTCCTTTGTCTCTTGTTCAATTGCTGTTTGATCAAACTCACTAGATTGTTGGTCATGATCGCCGTCTTCCGATATGGCCGGCTTCTCATGGGCGGATTCCAAGTCGGTCGCCATGATATGCTGTCGAGGATGGCGCGAATCTGGGATATTGGCGCGCGTTTGTTCCCTGGTGCCAGGCTTTGCTTGCTATATACTGTATTTGAAGGCAGTGCAGGCGGCCGGACAACACCCCGATGGAGAAGGCTGCGTTGAGGAGCCATAATTATAGTGTTTTGGGCAAGGGGCTAAAAGCTCCAGCCACTAAATCCGAAAAATGGCCCGTAAATGCGGAGCCAAACTGGAGATTGTCGTCGGAGCAGCATCGTGGGCGGTGCACGGACGGTTTTCGCGGAGGGTTGGCGCGGAGGGTCGGAGGATCGGAGGGTCGGACTGTCGTTGCTTTAATCATTGCCTCTCGGTTTGCACCCCCAGATAACTTCTTTCTTTTCTTGAAGTGACTGTAAAATTGTTTGAGAGTGGACCAGGGGAGAATTCCGTTTTGGACATACCCAGATTGTCGCGTACGAGGTTGAGCTCCGCGAGCGCCTCAACCCAGTCACGCTATGGCCGATAATGCTCAACGTTCGCGCCCGCCGCCAAATCGACGCAGAGACAAAGTCCAGTTTTCCTGCAACCCTTGCAGACACCGAAAGTACGTGCTCGATAGCCATCACAAAGTCGTGCCCGCTTAATTTTGCTAGGCTGAGGTGCGACCGACAGCATCCATGCGGAGCTTGCTCAAGGCGTGGCCTCACCAACTCCTGCAATTATGTAACGACATCTTCTTCTATGCCCGATGCTCAGCGGTCCGTTGCTCCGCGACAGTCCACCAGCCTCCATGGTAGAATCTCTGAACTGGAAAGCCTTGTCGTGATGCTCATGGAAGGCCAATCACTGCCGAGTCCGCCCGCACCGAAATCGCCGAGACCAAGCTCACTATCAGTCGCAGATGTGGTCCCCGAGATCCGGAGACCAAAGAAACCCCAGGATGAAGCAGCATCCTTGGCAGACCCTGGCACCCTAAAGTTGCGCGAGTCTGGAACCAGCTATGTCCAGAGTGCCCATTGGGAGGCCATCCTTACCAAAATCAGAGGACTGAAAGAGGACTTCGTCACTGATAGCAAGGCGCCGCCCGGTTCACACTTGTTCTATGGCCCGAACCGTCATGCAACTCGAGATGAAATACTGGCTGCTGTTCCTCCTCGTCCAGTTGCTGACCGCTTCATGGCCCTTCATTTCGATTCCTACCTTATCACTCCGTGTCAGTACATCCAAGCTTTCTTTCCTCTCTCAGAGGCATTGACTGTGTGCTGTAGATCTTATTCATGACAAGAAGTTTCTCCGAGAGGTGAGTTCTTTCTAGCCTGGCCGATTACAAGCAGTCTGACATTTGACCAGTACGAAACCTTCTGGAAAGATCCGTCTGCAACTTCTATCGCTTGGATCGGTCTCATGTTCTCCATGTTATATACTGCTGCGCAGTTGCAGACCTTCACCATTGACCTCACCGACGGACGAGCCGAATCGCTCAAGGCGGAATATCTTACCACGAAGGATGCCTTCCGGGAGAAGGCCGTTCAGTGTCTTATTCTGGCCAGGTATACGACGGGAGGACCATATATCCTAGAAACCCTCATAACGGTTCTTACTGGAGAGTTTATACTCTTGAAAGATAGCGCTACCGATGGCTGGCTCTTGATCAGTATGATACTTCATCTTGCAATGCGCATGGGCTATCACCGGGACCCAGATCACTTTCCCGAAATATCTCCATTCGAGGGTGAGATGCGCAGACGCATCTGGACTACAATCCTTCAATTAGACCTCGTTCTCTCCTTGGAGAAGGGCCTTCCTCGAAGTGCCACAGATACGAACATCGATACTAAACAGCCCCGTAATCTGCGCGACTGTGATTTTGATGAGGAAACGACCGAGATGCCTCCGCCGAGGCCAGAAACAGAATGGACGCCGGTGCTCCCTCTCATTGCAAAAGCGCGACTGATATCAACTCTCGGCTTGATTTGCGACATCAACACCGATATTAACCCCCCTTCCTACGACGAGGTCATCAAGATCGACGCACTTCTTGAAGACGTGCACAATCGTGCTATTCCGCCCGTGCTACGCTGGGAAACTATGCCACACCCCATCACGGATAGTCCAAGCCTTGTGATACAGCGGGTAAGTGTAGAAACGACCTACTACAAATCACGCATTCTGCTGTATCGTAGAGCTTTGATCAGCTGCCCAGTTCGACAGTCTCAAGAGCGGGACAGGGAGTCGGTGCGAATTTGTTTAGATTCCGCACTCAAGATTCTATCGTTTCAACAGATGCTTCACGAAGAGTCTCAGCCATTTGGACGTTTGTCTCAGCTTAGGTGGAAGGTCACCCATATTTTCAACCAGGATGTTCTCCTCGCAACGAGCGTGCTCTGTCTCTACCTTCAAGACGTCGATAAATTCGAATTGCCCGAGACTGCAGGACAGACAACGTGGTCGCCTAGGGCTGAAGAGATTCGACAACGACTAACGATCTCGCACAAGATTTGGCTTCAAATAAGTACGGCATCTGCGGAAGCGGGAAAAGTAGCGAAAGCTCTGAGCATCGTCCTTGGAAACACAGAAGCGTCTGCCGAGGACGGTAGCGGGCCCGCTTCTTACGACCTTTTGACGGATTTTGATGCCATACCTCTGAATGGATTTGGCGCAACGTTCAACAATCAATGTGAGGAGCACACTCCGTCATGCTGATTGCAACTAACAAAAAGACTTATCAGATTTTCCTTCTGGCTTCTACTCTCCTCTCACGTTTTTTGATAATATACTGGAAACTGAAGGGACATAAAAATATAATTGTTTTGCTAGGGTTAAAGCATGTAAAGCTGGCCGTTTGAATGGCCCAAATGGCGGACAGTTTTTTTCAGTCCGGCTCGCCAGTTCGTTAACTTATATTCGTAGTTCTGCCGTAGTCAATTTGCGCATCGTCGCACACCCCCTTGAGGTTGGAGGCAAAAGGAGTTCGATTGTGATAAAGAGAGACTCGCTCATGCACAGAGATTAATTGGGGAATTCAGAGGACATTTTAAAGATAGAGAAGAGCTAGAGGCTCAGAACCCTCTGCGCGAGAAGTCTGAGGCATAGAAGCGTAGATTGGCTGTGTGGTAGGTCTTCACTCTTGAAGTTATAAGATATAGAGACTAAATGTTGGACGCCCGTGTTGTATGAACCTTCAGAAGCTCGTAGCGACACTTGTATTCCTTGCTAAGAGATATACAAGGCTCGACTAGAAATAGTATGGCAACGCCCTATAGGTAATATCTACTTTCAGTTGCCTATTACGCCGATTTCTGACTAGGAGTCTTGGTCTATTGTGTATTTCCATAGTCGTAACTAGTCCATGCCATGAATTACTCAGCTAATGATGACGATCCCACATATTAAGTCGACACTGAGTGGCAGGCACCAATATTCCGGTGGAACAAACTAATCTAAGCACCACTCTATACGATGTTTTAGAAGGCGCTACCTTAAAATATCTTTCGGGGGTGTTAGTTGCTCGGCTACATGGGGGAAATAGTGGTAAAGGTGGATCACGAACCCATAAAGGCGTCTTGGCACTCCCCGGCCTGGAACAAAGGAGGCATGGGAGATGTTTACGGAGGAGCGATGTTTATTTTCTTGTGAGAACCTCCGTATAGCCTTCATAAAAGTCGTAAATCAAAAAGCGAGATTTCGAGCTCAAATTCATGGTTACCCGAATTTTCGCCGGGTCTGTCTCGGCTAAAGGCTATCCCGAGGTCTCTTGTCTGCACAGTGAAACGGAAGGCGGGTACATGAGTGATGGCCGCCATTCACTTTAAGAAAAGTAGTGCTTACCACGCTTTTTCATTTGAACATAACTCAAAATGAGTGAAAGCAAGTTGTTACCATTGCCTGTTCGCCAGATGAATCCGGTCCAGAAGAGCCCGGCAGACCTCAAATACCCAAGATGGTTCGGAGGCTCCGCCTCATGTATGGCAGTGGCTGTTTCACATCCATTTGACCTCAGTAAGGCATTTTGAATTATATTGCGTAAACAAAAACCTAATGGATATCCCAACAGTCAAAGTTCGAATGCAAACAGTGCCAAATGGCGATAAGCAGGGGTCAATCCGAACCGGAGTTCTCATTGTTCAAAGTGAAGGGATTAAGGGCCTCTACCGGGGCATTTCAGCCGGTTTCATGAGATCATGTTCGTTTGAAACGAGCAAATTCCAGTCAAAATATTGACGATTTCTAGTGACGTATGGGACCGCTCGGATAGCTATTTACGAAGAGCTGAAAAAGTCCGCAACCACTCCCGACAACTCTCTCTCCGTTCCAGCACTGGGCACGATGGCTGCTGTTTCGGGCTTTATTGGTGCAATATTTGGTACACCGTCCGACATTGCAAACATTCGTATGCAAAATGACAAATCCTTGCCCATACAGCACCGTCGAAACTACCGACATGTATTTGATGCTTGGTATCAAATGAAGCGCCATGAAGGCTGGAGAGCTTTCATTCAAGGCATTTGGCCTAACTGCTTCCGCTCAGGTATCATGACAGCAAGCCAGCTGGCATCTTATGATGCTTTCAAGCGACTTCTCCAGAGCATAGGTGATACGACAGAAGAGAGGCCCTTGATTCATTTCTCTGCTTCATTGCTGGCTAGCTTGGTAGCAACTACAGTCTCAAACCCGATGGATGTTATCAGAACTCAGTTAATGAGCTCGTCTAAGAAGACCTCGGTCCTAAAAATTGTCCGAGGACTATTCGGCGCTGAGGGGATTCGCTGGATATTTCGCGGCTGGACACCTAGTTTCGTTCGCCTTGGCCCGCAAACAATTGCAACCCTGGTAGCTCTGGAACAACACAAGCGGCTTTACCGCAACTGGATGACAAAAGAGAGATCTAACGTCTGAAAAGGGTTAATTTTTGTCGAGATACATGCAAATCTTAGCCTAATAATCCCACGTTCGCCCAGGCAATCTATCTAAACCTAACTTCCATCAAGTAACTCCTGTACAGGCAACCGGTTGTTCATAATATCATCCGCATTCAAAAAATCCGTGCTAGAAATACGATGCTCGGCGGTCGCAGCATCAGGAACGATTCCCGAGGCCACATGGCGCTTGACAAGCCTAGCTCTTGCAATTTCACGGTCGACATGGATAAACCAAGACTCATCCATGAGAGAAGCAGCCAAGCTCCACGGAGGTTGATTGAGACTTAGATACAAGCCCTCGAAGATCACAACCTTTGACGTTGGTAGAATAGGTATATCATTGGCAACAGGATCTTTGATGGCATGATCAAAGGACGGCGCATAAACGGTGGGAGAATCCGCTGTCAAAGGCTCGCGAAGGGATTGAACCAGTCGGTAGAAGGCTTCAGCATCAAAAGTAAAGGCAGCACCGCGGCGATGGATGGCTGTTGTAGGGTCGGGCATAGCTGCTAGCTGTGCTTGCGAGAGATGATAACCATCCATCGGAATGCAGACAGCAAACTCGCCGTCGGTACTTTCCAACTGATTCAAGCGCGTAGCCACAGCGGTTCCAAGAGTGGTTTTCCCCGAACCAGGGATTCCTGAGACACCTATCAATACCCGGAAACTTGCGTCTTTGCTTTTTCTCAACGCTTCAACCATAGTTAGTAAATATTGCCTTTAGTTTCTGCCACTTATTTACCTTGGACTTTCTGCGCCAAACGAGTCACATAATCCGGGGGCTCTGAGCTTGAAACAGTCATTGTGGCTAGTCTTCGGAGGAGAGGATATGAGGTCAATAGAAGTCTTCTGAAAGACTAAATAAAATCATCATTTCATCGTACTCCGCTTCATGGTAGTAGTCAGTCTCCCAATGGATCAGCGAGCGTGGGGTAAGAAGTCTCCACACGTGTGGGGGTCGGTAGAGACACGGCGCCGAGCAAGTAGTTTCCCCTCAGCAACAACATCATGCCCTCCGATCCCGGGAAAAAACTCGCGTAAGTGATACACCAGTCATTTTATTCGGCCGGGTCGAGTTGACGGCTTACCTCTTCTGCCCCCCCGCAGGTGTTTGGTATGCCGACAGCGGAAGGTAGCATGCGATCGGCGTCACCCGAGGTGTGGGTTGTGTGAAAAAAATGGCTTTGATTGCCAATACAAGCCTCGCGATCATCGACCGGGCCTGAGAGCTGGATACGTGGCACAGTTGGAACGGCGTCTAGGTGAGATCAAGACCCTGGAAGTGGCTCTGTGTATCCCTCGGCATCTAACACAACAATAGAGCACCTGGAGAGGAGAATGGACGATGTCGTTGGGCGGCTGTCTCATGAAACCTCCCATGACGATTCAAATGCTAATGATGTGCCCCCTATTAATTTACGACACAGACATTCCCTGGAGTATGATGATGCGGACCCCATGGACAGTCCGTCATTGGATATACACATGCAGACTGGCCCTCTGACAGAATCACCATCCAACCATTCAATCGAGTGTTCGAATTATGAGCTACAGGTATTATGGCTTCAAAAATATCACCCTTGGTTTCCGATCCTACATCACACCTCCATTAGCTCTGCCTTCTCAGACCGTCAACACGAGCAATGTCTTGTTCAAAAGGCAATCATGGCGGTTACCGTCTGGGACGTTTTGGGAATGCCGTGGGAAGAAAGGCAGTTTCATTCCCACAGCCTTAGGCAAGAGGTCATTATTGAGTCTATGAAGCATTTGAACATTCGTTCTATCCAATCTTTGCTCATCTTGTCTATCCTATTTTGGGGAGAAGGAAAATGGTCAGAGTATGGTAGCGTCGTTGCTATGTGCAAAAGGTACGCTTTTCAACAACAGACTATGGGGTAGATGGACATTCAACGTTCAGCCCGTAAAACTGCGATAACTAAATTATTCCCCCCAGAAAATCTCAACAGCTGGGACTGTCGACAACTGCCGGGGTGACCAGAGCACAGCCATTCAATGCATCACCTGGATCCATCGAGGCATCTGCTATAAATGAAGAAGTTGATCGCGAAGAGAGAGTTCGGTCATTTTGGATGATCGAAATGCTGGATAGCGTTTTTGCCTTGGGCGTGACAAGCAACCTATCTGTTCCTCCAGTCCCCCTCGCTGCCAAATTTCCTTGCAGTGATACACTATGGGCTTTGCAGGACCCTTTCAGCGAGGAGCCAACTTTCCGAAATCTTCGGTACTCATCCGGGTTCTCCATGTGCATTTGCCTATGCACCGTCGAGCTTGGGGCTGTACATAGATTTCAACAAACTGTTCGAGAATCAAGTGATATGACAGGCGGCCTTGAATGGCAAACTGCTGCTCAGAGACTGGATGAGCGACTCACTATATGGCGGGAAGAGTTTGTCGCTGCTGTCTTTCGACTTATCAATACGGAATTTCCTCATGATCCACGAGCCGAAATGGAGCCATTTATTGTCTTGACAAACTGCTTCCTCAATATGTAGGCTTACATGCTGATATTCCTTTATGCATACTGACAATAAGGTACTCTACAACAGGGGTGTCATTTCACTGCTACAATCACAATCCTCACTTCCACAAGGAGTAGGAGCCGATTCAGACCCCGTAAGCAAACAAACACCTGCCACTTCATGCATCAATTCCTAATATTGTACAGTGGCCATACTCCGACCATAGGTGCATGTATGCATGTGAGAACATGGCCGCAAAAATCAGGAGAATGGAAGAAGATGAACTTAAAAGCTGTAGTCCGTGTCTAATCCTTCCAATATTCGTCGCAGCTCGCTTTTACATCGGTATTTACACTTCAGTGGTCAAAATCCAACTCTGTCATACTTATTTTGACCTTTTACAGTCCACACAAAGTGCCTTCATGCAGATGTTTCGGTCAATTTACATTCACTAGCATATAGTTTACACATTTGCAGCCACCGATGGCCTCTAGCGAAAAGGTGCGAATCTGTGATCCGGACCGCCGTGGCAGAGCATCGGACACCAATTTCACAGTCGGCACTACCGGTAGAATTTTATGACCTCCGAATCTCAGTCGTGGAAGTTTTCCCTTTGTTGGATCGTTGGGCAGATGATGCTTCGGCTATCATCCCACGGGATGTATAATATAGAAATGTCAGTTTCTAGGAAGCCCACGAAAACTTCATGTTGTTTCGGCCTTGTTCTCTTTTTCGGACGGAAATGATATCGATTGGACTGAAGGTCGAGGTACTTTCGGCCTTCCTCCGACTAAACATACCGGGCCGTGTCTTGTCCGCGCGGATGTAGCCGCTCGCCAACTTGGGTTCCGTGAGCCGATACCCGAGTCAGTCCGCCCCTAGCATGACACAGACTCAAGAGTTTGAGAGAGAAAATGATAAAACGCCTTTTATAAGTTGAATTGCATTGCTATTTGTTATATTATCTTACCTCCCAGTTGGGAGTCGACCGAAATCCATAACCAAATACAAAAAGAAACCGGCATTTCCCCCTCTTCACCCAAAAACCCAAGTTTCTAGGATAGGCAGAAGTACTTAGCTCTGTCCAGATGCAGTCAAATATGTGAAAACTACAGACGAAGATAGCCAAAGCAAAATGCATCTTTCAAGCCTCCGACTCGTCGTCGGAGTCTTCTTCGGAATCTTCCTCTAGTGCTCTCTCAACTGCCTCCAGGCACTCGTCTTTCCGGTAGTTTTCAGTCAACCAACCATGCTGATAGTAAATCTCCTTGACTCGTTGTAGTCTCTTCTCAAGTTCCTCGCCGTCTCTGACCTCGTGTTTGCTGATAGCTACCTTGATTGTCCGTTAGCCAGGGACGTAGAATGAATGACAAAACTTACCATTTCGAAAGTTCGATACTTATCTTTGGTCATTTCGAAAAATTCAGTGATATAGTACGTAGCCTCCTCACGCCATGACTCTACGAGAGCTTCTCTATCATCGGGATCTCGCTATAAAGAATAAGTATTGAACGTATGCATGATTCGTTAGCGGGAAGTGATTGATATACCGGCACTTTCTGAGAAAGCTCAGTTGACTTTGTGGGGCATTCGCCATCCATCACAGTTATCGTCCCCCTCTCCGTATCCACCATAAGATATGAACCATCTCTTCCTGGGGCGATCGAAATTGTCAACACGGTCTCCGGCACCTTGGCCAATGAGGCGCTCTCTTGCGGCTCGGCAACACCACGAGAGCGAAACTCTCTTATTTCACCGCCCATGAAGTCAATTGGATAGCTGCGTCGACAGATCTCGTAGGGGTTTCCTCTAGAATGTTCAATATAGGGCAGGTGCCGGATCAGGTCATTGACGGCGGAGCTTTTATTTATGAAGGATAGCCATTCGTCAGTTAGCTCAGGCCAACCACCTTCGGGAGGTAGTTTCAGAGCCGACTCGGGAATATGTGTGTAAGTGAGGAATTTGTAGAAGGACGTCAATGATGTGACAATTTCGTCGCGATCGTAGGGCATCTTGAGCGATACTTTGGTATCCTTTTATAATGAGATCTCAGTGATATAAGTAGCTTCTAATGAATGTCGTGAAAGCGAAGAAGTAGAGAGAGAAGGTGGAACCTTGGAAGCTTTAATAATGATGCCGAAGGAGAGGCGCTTACCCGCCCCATGGCCCTGGGGCTGGCCCCCGGCTGTAATTAGCCCCTGGCCCTCAGCCCATGGGTGGATCAGTGTGGAGAATAGTGTTTTTAGTATGTTATTTTCGGATCAAGTCTTAGAAATACTATATGAAGGATTCCCAGACTGTACATGCCATTCAGTTGTTTTCCAAGTATCAAGAATGACGAATTTGTAACGGGAATGCAACGTAACACGCCTGCTTCGTGTGGGCCACACTGGCATTGTTTCGATTTAATGTTCGGCCATTAATGTCGCCTAAGTTAGGTGACCATACCTAGATACCAAATCACTAGCCTGCCAAAGATGTAGATGTAATAGAGGTATTCTTTATGTCTATGCTCAAAGGGTTATCGCTTTAAAATTAATAGGCTGCTATTGGTATTGGCTCGATGAGCTTAAAGAAAACACCTTTGAAAACAAGGAGGGAGTTCATTTCATGAAGCCACAGGCAACCCCAGCTTTTAGAAAGCGATCTATATGAAAACAAAACGGCATGCCTTGTGAATTTATCCAATAAACCACATCAACTCGTCGGTGCAGGCATCTCTTGGTTCATCTCAGCTCCCGTCTGCGGCTTGGCCATAGTGAGCAAGGTCGACACGATATGTGTAGGCTGGACGTCAGAGTTGGATGCAGGAACTTGGGACACATTTTCTCCCGGAATGACGATGAAATCACCCTGGTTCTCGTCATCGTTTAGTTCATCAAGCTCTTTCTGACATGTCGCGTCCTCGCAGTCAATGATTGCAATTTCATCCACCCCCTCCTCCTGGGTCATTCGGCGAGAGATGGTCCCATTGTTATATGAAAATCCACCTTTTAGGACCCGAAGGTCTCTTTCGTCATCGTCGCCGATATCGCGTCGTTTGGCGCCAGCCCCACCTGCCTTCTT
Organism: Penicillium sp. S103-07; assembly: GCA_037042055.1. Classification (NCBI taxonomy): domain Eukaryota; kingdom Fungi; phylum Ascomycota; class Eurotiomycetes; order Eurotiales; family Aspergillaceae; genus Penicillium; species Penicillium sp. S103-07. The sequence goes on along the minus strand of JAXQJQ010000010.1, from coordinate 14,138 downwards.
GCTAGTTGTCTTTCCAGTTGCCTTGCCCTTGATGTTTTGATTTTGATTCCGTCTTTGTACGGCCGATTGAACAAGAGATGAAGCGGGGGAACTTATGTAAGACGCCGTATAAGACGTTGCTTTCGGATGGGTGTCATACCACACATCACTAGTCAGTAAGACATAACCAGGATCATCGGGTATAATGTCTGCTGGCCAGCATGGGTTGTCTTCGAGGCCCCAATTATTTTTGACACTAGGAGTTAACGCTCCATTCCAGTTATAATCCATGGTGAAGACTGCGCGTGAATAGGTGGCTTCGTAGGGAGTGATATGTGTAGTTTTACCACCTGCTTTGTCCGACGTGGTCTTGACTGGACCCACGGGCTTCTCGTTTCTTTTCCAATTCAAAAACTTTCCATCTTTATCCGTTTTGTCACGCCCATTGCCCCGGCCGCCATCATTGTTTTCGCAAAACCCCCTCCACATACTGCCCGCGCCTTCGTTCTGAGCGGCAGGAAGCCATCTGATGATTTGTCCCGACCCTGATCGGATGTCCTGTTTATTCTTTTTTGGTAGCATGTAGGCTGCAGGCCACTCATCCGCTTGGCACGACATAGATCTTGTCTCCATTTTCGAGGCACCTTTTGGCAAGAATTCATAGCTGGCGGTTGTCCAATAACTTCGCCAATCTGTATTTTTATGCTTGGCATACCAGTGACGTGTTGCGGCAATGCCGTTCTTCTTCTTTCGGTCTCCAAGCCAATCATCGGTGCAGGTGAATTTATTATCGATCCATTTGTAGTTCTCCGCCGCCGAGTAATAGTGGTAGCAAGCCTGCCCCCAATTGGTTGCATGACATATTTGAGTGATAGTCGTGGTGCTTGGATGCCAGGAGGTAATTGTGCTTGTATGTACAATATTGTTGTCGGTAGTGGTAGCTGTGGTACACGCACCTCCACCACCAGCACGTTTGCAATGGTCATCCTTGTCTGCGGATGTTGTCTTGTCCTTGTTATTATTGTTCTTATCATCGTTCTTGTCGTTGCTTTTCTCCTTCTCCTTGCCGGTTGGGCTTGATTCGGCATCTTTGCAGATACTGCTCTTCCCCTGCATACATCCTTTGCTAATACCGTGAGCTGCAGACGTTCCCTTAAGCTTCCCAAATACCAAAGGGGCGAAGGCTCTGCCAAGAAACCCCATGGGGCCAATTGAGAAATTATACTACGGTTTGAAAGACCCTGGATTCCCTATGCACACTCCAATAACAGGAATCCATTTGCTTGCACAATTATGATTGGGAAGATTCATTATCGTAGAATATTTATCCTATGACAGCTTAGAAGTATCCGAAAACCGGTCCATATAGCACCAAATATTGTGATACACTAGGGACAATTGTTCATTGGATTTAACGGGTAGAATAACCAAGTCTAAGTACATACTAAATCTAAACTGAGCAGGTATAGTATCCTAGGGTAGTCTTAGGTTTATTATTTTGCTTGCCGTGTCGCTCGCATCCCCTCCTTGGGCCCGCTGTCGGCCCCGGTTCAACCCCATTTACGTTTCATCCATATCCACATTTCAGTGGAAGGAAACATGCTAAACAAATATGTATCGTAGCACCCAGAAACATCGCAATATTAGGACTTAGTAACAATTAATCATTAGTGCTGTGAGCTAGGTCATCATTACAGTGTTGGTAAGATCCTGAACGCGACCTTTTTTGAAGTTTAGTCTATACCTAGATAAGCAATACATTGACACAGGGGGCACAACCAACTTGAAACTCACTACTGTAAAATGCTATCACTTCGGTGTACTTTCGAACAAGGCTCTCCCGTCTTCGTTCGCCCCGGGGGTCAAAGTGGAGCCATGAACCTCTGCGCGCGTACTTCGCCCAAAATCAATATAGTAACGGGGAAGGACAAACGATACATCTTTCACATCGTTATCTTTTTGGCCTGTATTGGATGAAAAGCTCTTTGAATGGTAGAGCGACATATCGATTCTGGGATTCCGATGGCAGGGCCTTTGCTCTAGTATAAAGCTGTTGAATATTAGTGGAAAATATGAGTATTCGATGCTTCTTTTCTCTGGTGATAGAATTACTCAGTTCAAACAGCATCTTTCAATCCGATATTATATCTTCGACGAAGTGCCTTGGGCCCCAGTTTGGAGTCGACCGAAAGTCATAATCAAATACAAAGAGAAACTACAGCTGCATTTTTCCCTCTCCGCCCTACCTAAAGTTTTTTAAGGAATAGACAGAAGTATTTCTTTCTTTTTTTCGACGTTCGGAAACCGGTGTCCTTTGGGCTACACGCAGGCTTTTGCAATTCAAAGGCCGAACCCAGCTTGCCGTTTTGTATATATGTGTGTTGACCTACATACTACTTTGTTGCGAGAGGAGGGGAAGGGGAGCTAAGAAGCATAATTGTAGCAAGGATGTCGAAATAAAACAATCCCTCGCTCGCAATGCCTGACAGGGTAGGTTCAGGGCACCAAGACCTAATAGCATGCAATTAGGATGTTCATTTCTTGGCATCTTCAATCGGACCTTGCAATGTTACCCTGTAAGGAGCCAAGGAAAAAGGGTGAGCATTTTTCCGTTTCCATCACGAGCTCTGATTGGCCTGAGGAAGCATCCGCCAATCAAGTCACCCGTCGGACAAAACCCCTACATTATCTGCCCCGATGTCTCGTGGTAATGCACTCCGACCGTTTCCCTAAAAAAGGATCTAGTTTTCTATTATACTCCACATTCCCATGACAGGTAGGATTGTCCATATTTTGACACATCTGACAAGACGACCGATGTCACTACATGTGGGTTTCCAAGCTCGAGAATCCCCTTAGAAGGATTTCTTGATTTCCATGGGCGTAATTGAATGGTCGCGTCCGTCAGGTCCAGGTAAGGGGTAGTGTAGTATTGGCTATCGGATGCGTCTATGCGTATTGGAGTTTGACCGTTCCCGAGGAAACCGAGACAATTAGCTCGATGCTCGCCCCATTTACTTGTTTCATACTCTGGTCAACAGCGTCGGATCAGTAGGTCTATACCCTGCGCTCACGATACAAATCATGAATATGCGCTAGCTCCTGAATACTTGCGGCTCTGCACACACAAAGAATCTCAATATTCAGGAGCAAAATAACTGAGACCTCGCATTCTTGAATTCTATTTACAGGAATAAAAAGGACATGCTGATGTGCTATCCTGAGAAGGTCAGGTTTTAAACAATGGAAAAATACAAAACCGCCAATCTCGTCCAATTAGCCAGAATGCTGACCATGATTTACTTGCTGTACACTAAAAATGCAGCAAATTCATTGGACAAAATCTTTCAGTTTCCGCTACCTCTTCACAAATAATTGATAATATTTGGCATTTTTGCTTCCTGGAAGTGCTCGATAGTCCATATTTCTTGGAAGGTTTACGTCGCCATCCGAGCAGTTTTCCACATTCAATAGACTGGCAGCATCTCAGAATTGCTAGGCTATAAGAATATCAAAATGTTAATTTTATGAATGGTAGTCCAGCTGATGATTCCTACCTCTTGGAGTGTTACCTCCTGAGCGCATCTTATAGACGCTGTTTTAAGGTCAAAGCCGTAGACACCAGCTCTATCTCAGCCAGGGAAGGCATATTTAGAGTACGTAAATGGATATCGCGTGGATAGTTTCGGTCACATTCCTGCCCATGACCAGTATGTGACAAATAGAGAGTTTCATTAGATCGAAGTTAAAGACTAGAAATGTTGTCTTCTTGAAAACTACCCTGGACTGACGAAAGATTTAAAAGGCCCCGTCGCTGCAAAAGACATCTTTCCAGTCCTTCCCACAAGTTTGTCTGAACGTCGTCAGGTATTGTCTTCCTCGGCTCAGCTTTTACCGTTCTCAATTTACTGACAATATTTTCAATGGCATCAGAATCCAAGCAGCATTCCAAAGTCATCACATATCCCACCAAAATCCAGGTCTTCTAGTCATTATGAAGTTCTACATTGCTGTTTTGGCTCTTGCCGGCACTGCAATTGCCAGCTCCTCCACCAAAGGTCACTCCGGAGTCTGCAGCAGCAAAGATGACACGGTTGTCTGCGAGGGCAATGGCGGCAAGGGTCTTGTCTCCTTGGGCAACATTGCGCCAGGCCTTCTTGGCCAAAGCTGCGCGGGTGGTAGCGTTTACTGCTGCTCGGAGAAGGATGTGAAGCAGGTATGTTTTATTGAATCAAATCCGTGCAATAACATGAATACTTAACAAAAGTGCATCAGCTTGGAGTTCTCAACCTTGATGTCAATGCGCAGTGCAGCCTCAACCACGTCCTGTAAAGGGGCCACCGGTGTGGTAGTAGACGCATGCATCCACCCACTCATTCTACTGAATGTTATTGCGCCAATTTTATTGACAAATGTATTTGGAATTGGGAGGAGACATTGTTTTACTGTACCTTGAATGAAGTTTATTTAAATCCTCGCAACAACTTTCTCGCGCTAAAAATGATAACTGATAACCTTTACGCGCCCATATGGAACCCAGAAGTGTTAACAAGAAAAATTTCAGCTTATATGTTGAAGTGGGCTTTGATTAAGTAAATTTTATTAATGTTCCAAGTGCTTTTGACGCCACAGACTTTTCATTTCGTATGCTTATTAAAATGAATCCTCTTCGATCGTGTATCTCGATATCTCGATCGCCAATCAAATACTCGAACGGGCAGACTTTTCATTCGCATGCATGTTAAAATGAATCCTCCTCAATAGTGTGTCTGGATACCTCGAGCGCCAATTAAATACTCGAACGTTGTTTCCCAGGAAAATCAAAAACCCCGTGTATCTGGCGCATGTGTCTAGCCAAAGAATCATGTCGCGTAAAGTTTCGATGGTGGTCACAAATCTTGCATTCCCACATCGTCTTCCTTGAGCTGTGAACAGTTCGTTTGTGACGAAGTACACAATCATGGCGGGAAAAAACAGAGGTACAAGCCTGGCCTGTCAAGGGATCGATGTATCCACACTTGAGCATATCAACCTGGGGGTTGTATAGCCTTTCAATTGCAGAGTTGGAGCCGGTTATCGTCGGAGAATGATCGAATCGTCGGTGCCAGTTTGGCGTTTGAAATTGAGGACTGCAGCACAAGTGTTAACAAGGTCCGATTTGGCATTCTGTGCAGGTCCGAGGAGGGCCTGAGTAGGGACAGAGAGCCATTCAAGAGCGAAATTCAAAGACTTTCAACTTACGATTGCGACCAGCAAGTCCCAGCATTGACTGATTGGGTACTCCAACATCGAAGCGTGGGGGTTTGGCGGTCGGGACAGGGCATTCGCTGCGTTGGATTGTCTTGTGGCTGAGGGGTGGCTTGTTGTATGGGCAACACGCGCGTAAATTCCCGGTGGAGGATCGAGTTGATGGAGGGGAGGCTTTGTCTCTTTTGCAATAAAGGGCAACCTAAGCCGCCCTGTTCCCCATCACTTAACTCAAAGTTTTTCTGGTCTGAATGGGTGGGTAACATGTCAAAGGTATAGGGAGACTCCCAGGACTCCGAGGCCCTGTACGGTGACATGGTCGAAGAGCTCGCTGGAGTGGCTGAATGAGCATTCAGCCCGGGTAGCGTGGTGTAAGAGTCGCCAATAGCTCGGAACAAGGCCAAATACACTTATCCGCCGAGGAAGTCATGAGAAAAGAAATTAATGCAAAACGGAAGACATGGTTAAGTCGGAGGTGCTCAGGAATGCGAACGGCTCAGCTTTAAGACTTCGATGGGATCCTGGGATACCAAAAATTCCGTGACGTAATCTACAACTTCAGAGACTAGATATTCATCGATTATTTGATGAATAACTGTTGTCTGAAATGCGTGCGACGGCGACGGCGAATAAGTTCGCTTCCTGTTACTCTGGTGTCGACGAGCCCGTCATGACAGTTAACAAAGGTACGGGGAACCGAACATGAGAGGGGAAATTGTCTTTTTCCGGCGATACTCTCTCCCCCCAAGCCATCAAAATACGAGGACTGCACGGGGCAAGGAGCCTCAAAACGTGATAATCCTGAAATCAACTTCCATGTTGCACTCTAAATGTATGCGTGGTGAGATTCTTGCAAGGGGTTTATTCTTCCCTAGCTTGATCCAGATACGGGCTACAACTATGAGCGTTAAATTACACTAATGTTCTGCTTCTGGCAACAGCCAAGTACGGGTCCTATGACGGGGCGAAGAATACTGGCCGCATTAGACTAGTTAGACATAGTCTGCCACGGGTCTAGAACAAGTTCCCCCCGAGGCCCCTTTCCCCAACTGGGTCAGTCGAACGATATGGATACATACCTGGTCTAGATATCTGGAATTCAATGATTAACCCACCTTCTCCCCGACATGTAGCTGTATAAAGCTGAGACTGTGTCGTTTTATGCTATGTGCAAAAGTTCAGCTTTGTCGAAGAATGCACCTGTGCACCCCCTTGGTACATCGTATTAAACCACCCCGGACCATCCCCGGAGATGTGAAGTAACTGGCTCATGATTATGAATAGCTTGTCGTGGTATCTTCCATAATTCTATGTCAATTTAATATCGATTTCTCTCGATCCCTTGTCCTTCTGTTGTTGCTTTTCTCTGCTCTTTCCTCTCCCTTTTTTTTTTTTTTTTTTTTTTTTTTTTTTTTTTGTTTGGTGGGGTTTTTTTTTTTGAAAAATTGCGACAGAGAATTTGGATAAAATTACAGGTAAAATTAAAGTTT